>CM062297.1:147816703-148463487 GCA_031216915.1 Pictodentalium vernedei | reverse complement strand
ATTCTATTATTGCTTACCATTCCGCCAGCAGAAGGTTTACGTCTCGCAAACTTGACATGCTGCAGTTCTCCGCGATTCATATTAACAAATGAACAATTTAACGGCTATCGCGCTCAAATATAGCTAATGGGGGCGTTCGATAATAATTTGAAAATTGCACTCGAATCAGACACGTTATAGCGATTAAATTTCGCGGGGATTTCGTCACACGGGAAATCCGTTTCGTTTCGCTTTTGTTGGTCCCATTAAGTAAAACTGTCGACTGTTTATTTTTGTTTTCGCGCAGGGTGACATAGTGTCGCGGCAGATTTATTTTCCGTCATTTTTTGGAGGAAAATCGTGTAATAAAGTATGTAATCGAGAATTGTGAATTCAACCATTCAGCCGTTAGATAGATAAATCATTTGTGAGTAAGTGTGAAGAGAAAAATAAGTGGTAAGTTGATTTGAATCGTAATGCGAGGCGTGAATGTAATATGACCAGTCGAGGGCGCGTTGTACTCCTTCATCGTCTCGCTCGGTTGTAAATGTATATATCATATATCGTTATGTCATGTTGCAGACTCCTGTGCATGTACAAAGCTAGTTTCTGTTTTTTTATACTACTCCATAGAAAAATACCTTAACTCTTTACCCAACGCAGACGATTTCAAAATTTATTATTTTAAATATCATTTTTTAAATTTTTTCAAAAATTTCAACAAAACCATATCATGTGACCCCTCTTTTGGAACGAGCTCGACGAGGCTCGTTCCAAAGAGGGGTCACATGATATGGTTTTGTTGAAACTGTTCGAAAAATAATATTTTTTCAGCTGCTGAATTTGCATATTACGCGGGCGGATGCGAGCGATTCGTTGGGTAAAGGGTTAAAATGGCCTGAAGTTTGTGGAATGCGAACACGATGATACAAATTTGCTAACATTTCGAAATTTCAGTTATTATATGAATTCCCATACCCTTAAATTTTAAATTTACTGAGAGCTTTTGGAAATTAAGGAGCGATAACTTTCCCGTAAATCTCTTTTAATGATGAAAATTATAGTCCACGCAGTATTTTTTCGCATGGTTCTGAATTTTAGTTTAACCCTTTAACTAACGTTACGACCAAAACCGGCCAGCTCTATTCTAAAAAATCGCCAGTTAATTTTCATTATGTTTTCTTTTTTTGTCTGAAAAACATGGGTTATGGCCCCTCTTTGGAACGAGCTCGTTCCAATGAGGGGGTCATACCTATGTTTTGAGACAAAACATTAGTTATTCAAGAATTTTGTTTGAAGTGTCGTCTGCTTTTCAATTTAGGTAAATTGTTAAATATTCTGAATTGGTATAGTTGTCAACGTCATCATCTGTTTATAACAAAGAGATGTATTTGTTCAGTCCACACATCGCGCAAACCTCAGAGCTTTGTTAAAATTCATTTACCGCACGCGTCGGTCAGTAGGTCAATAAGCACGATAACACGGCGATCGGTTTCATCAATATATTTTCGTTCGTTTTGGATTTCATTTGAGGGGAAAAACAAAGAATGAGGTTCAAATCTTCTGCCGGGTCAGAATTAAGTATGGACGGAAACAATCATACATGATAACTACTTATTTTTTAAATATTTTTCATTTCTTAAGGGGTCGTCCAACCTAAACTTTGGTCAATTTTTTGACATTTTTCCCAATGCCTCAGAACAGATAAGAGAAGTAAGGAAAGGCAAATTATATATCAAAATAATGAGCAAAGTGCATAGAAAAGGTACATATAATTTTTTTCAGGAAAAAAGTGAATTTTAGGATTTTGAGGAAGATTAATTTGCAAATGGTGTAAGTAACGAACCGGTAAAACCACAAAATAATCGGTAATTCGAAAGCCTTGTCCTCAATATAATGATAACATGCTACAGACTCGGAGAAAGCATTTTTTTTGACACACACTCTGGTGGGTCTTGACGTTTGAATGTAATAACACCAACACAAATTTTGGAATGTTCCGGATGTGGCCATGTTTCAATGATGTTTTTCCGGTCATGTGATTACGATGTGGTTCTTGCAGGAATACTCAATTTGGGCAATCGTAAGAATGCAAGGACGTGATCACGCCCTTTATTTGTTTGAGACAATGTATGAACGGATTTGCAACAGGGTGACAGCAAATACTTGAGTTGTTAATGTCATAACTGCAAAATATGGTTCGAAATTCCCTCTCGTGTTTACAGGCCGTCTGAACTTTTTTGTTGACAAAAAATCTGAATTATTGCGCACTAGAAAAGACAACATGAACCACTTGTAAAAAAATAACCGAGTGTATAAAATCGGGACGATACACATAAAATAAGGCAATATTCATAACAAAGTAAGCAGAATGCTTCAG
This sequence comes from Pictodentalium vernedei, assembly GCA_031216915.1. Taxonomy (NCBI): domain Eukaryota; kingdom Metazoa; phylum Mollusca; class Scaphopoda; order Dentaliida; family Dentaliidae; genus Pictodentalium; species Pictodentalium vernedei. The sequence goes on along the minus strand of CM062297.1, from coordinate 148,461,128 downwards.
AAATCACTTTTTTCACGAAGTAATATTCCAAGTGACCTGGAACTATATTGAGCGTGTTGATTCCCCCGATGTTGTGATGTTTGTAAGTTACACGGTCTGTGTTGATGTCTGCAAAGGACCGATTGAAGATGGGTCGAAAATGATGCATTCGTGCTTTTAAATAAGGTGCGCTTGGACGATGCTGAGAATTTAGTTTTTTCTTGCAACCAACCATAGTAATACAAGCGTCGATCAGTGTCTTTTATAATCGTTTTACACTGACAAATGTGACAAATCTCCTTCACCGGAAACCATCCCCCAATTTGCATATCACAATAAACATAAACGCTGTCGCTGAGTGTCAGTGTGGCCGTTGTGGTCAAAACCGAAACGAATTATCGAATGCACGGTCAATATTAGCTGCAATTGGCTTTTAAACAAATGAAATACACGAAATATTCGCAATTTCATCATTATTCATGCCGAGTTACTTTTTAACCAGACCACATGCGTTCAGTTTCGTTTGTCGGCATCAAACAGATATTGTTTGTGGTAATTAAATAGTACGAGAAGGCGAAGGAAGCCAAATATTTTCCATCATCTATTTATTAATTCAAATTGATAATTTCTTTTATTTTACTGAAATTATGAACTGATAAGGTGGGTGTGTTGCGATTATTATGCCCCAGACCTGGAAGTTGTAAAATCAAAGGTGCATCTAGGGCCGTGCAGTGGTGACCCCTGTCCTCTTAATCTTAGTCTTACCCATTCATCATTACATGTACCAACATTCTCCCTTGTATCTCAACATTGCTACTCCAATTTGAAGGATATTTGGTGTTGTGATCGAGCATCATGGGGAAAACAATGCCTGTGTAGCTGCTGTAGCGTGTGTTTCTTCCCACAATTTTTCAGAGTTGTGGTACTTTTTCACTCTTAAACTTTTGTTTATAACTAGTTGATTTGTTACAATTTGTTGCAAAGTGCCTGCTAATACCCTCAATTGTATTGCTACAGAATTTTCTGGTGAAGATTTTGTTCCTATTACTTATCAAGCAATAACCTAAAAAATATTCTGTATAAAGCCACAGATGTGATGTTTGACACTTTTATCGGAGCTGTTTTGAAGGCTTATGGAACTCAAAATGTTGATTATGGCAGGACTTTTCTATTCACCCATTAATCGATAAATTAAGTGTTATAGTTGGAAGTAAGAAGCATGAAAGGTCCAGAACTAAAAGTCTAAAAATAATGTTTTGCAATGTAACATGATTTTTGCAGATACACTTATTTGGAGGGTTACCTGTCTTATAGTGTGTGGAACATGTGTGGCCAGGATCTTTAAAAAGAAAAAAAAAGAGTTAAACTTTGAGAAAAATAGGCATATGCCTTGAGTGCCGGAGGTAGAGTCATACAAGGAAGCAACCCCCCCCCCCCCCCCCCAGGAATTTTTTGTGTCAAATGGAGCTCACTTGTCACCTTTTTGGGATTGCTTTGTGTACTGCGTTCGTGAAAAAAATATGTGAGACCCTCTGGATGTGCCCTTCTGATCTCAATATGTCAGTAAGCCTCCTTGGGGAAAGTACATGCAATAATGGTTATGTAAGGTTGATTTGATGTGTTTTGAATAACAATGTACTTTTAAGTACATTAGATGGTTTATTGCAGTGACAGGTTACAGTTACCCTTATTTCTTCTCCAACAGATATCACGAGTGTATTGGTGTCCAAGAGTTAAACAAAGCTATTATACTTATTGATAAACCAGACAAATTTAACAATTTAATCATTATCAAATTGGTGCATGGGATAAAAGGGGTTACAGTGCAAGGGGTTTGTAAATATATTTATTCAACTACAATGTATGACTTTGCAGTGCATTCTACATAGGAGAATATCATATTTTCTTTCCAAACCATTACAGTAACACATACATCTTTATATTGGGAGACACTCTTTTGTCCTTCCATACTTCTTCTGCTGGACTCCTTCAAGTTGACCTTTGTTGAACTCCCCAAATCAAAACATAAACAAAAGAAAATGTCTGCCTTCAGTCAGTGAGCACTCCACTTATAACATTTGGTCTCAATCTTTATTACTTTCATGAATTAGGAAAAGATTTCTTCCAGTATGTACTTAAATGTTTATAGAATACAGCTGTTATTTTATTTTGAGGTATTTTATTGTAAAAATTTTGTTCTCTTACTTATGCCACAGCAGACTTTCAGGTGGTGCTATTTACACATGGCAGCAGTTCCATGGCAAATTTCAGTTTCCACATGTTCTATGTTTCATTCCAAGCATTTTGGTATATAATTTACTGGGGTTATTCATTTTGGGACTTTTTTAGACTTGAAAGAAAATTACATGAAATGTGACCAAAATTAGGTTGGACGTCCCCTTAACGGGTCAGCAAGTACGGTTTTTCACCCTTTCAAATACAAAACTGTCCAAAATTAGCCGTATGTTCGGGAAACGACCGAGTAAAGTATTTCACTTAACGCAGATGCTGGGCGGCTGAACGGTTTCCAGGCTCGTATATTAATGATGGAGGGGTGGCACATGTGTTTTTGTTGTTTTTAGGTTTTTTTTTTTTTTTGGGGGGGGGGGGGGGGGTATCCAAGCATTTTTATACCATTGACATGTTATGAAGATCGAAGTCCTGTGTTGGGGAAGTATGAAGTTGGTGTTCTTTTCATGTTGGCGGGACTGGTGGTGGTGGTGGTGGGGGGGGGGGGGGGGGGTATTATTCCAAATACGTCTGTGTCTTGATATGACTTCGACTTATGAAGTATTAACCCACTGGCTAGACTATTGAGGCGTTTTACTCTTGATTTGGTCTCGATCTATGAAATATTGAGCCACTGGCGTGACTGTTGGAGCATTTAAGTCTTGTTTGATCTCGAGTTAGGAAATATTGACTCCCTGCCGTGACTGCTGGGGCGTTTTATTCTTGAGTTGGTCCCGATTTATGGAATATTGTCCCATTGGTGTTACTCTTGGGGGTGTTTTATTCTTGATTTGGTCTCGATTTATTAAATATTGACCCGCTGGCGCGACATGTGACTCGATGAGATCCTGATCGGATCGAGAAATCGAGAAAGAATCCACTTCTGCACAGTTGTCACGCAGACCCGAAATATTTGGTGCTAAATGGAATTTTTTTCAGTGCCAAATGATGTTTTTTGACTCCAAATGAAGGATTTGGTGCCAAATGAAAAATTGGAAATTTTTCAGTGCCAAATGATTTTTTTGGACGCCAAATGAAATATTTTAGTGAAATGTCATTGTAAATAGCAATTTAACCATAAGTCGTTCTTTAAGTGCAACAAAGCGACATTGCACTCAAATCACGATGTTTTAATTTAGTATTTATTACCTACATGTAGCTCTTTTAAGTATTTTAGTTTAACCAATATTTATTCAAAATATTTCAAAATAGTATAAATTATACATAATAGATGGTGGATCCGACAGAAAGCTAAAAAGCTTATACAAAGTCGTTTCCACATACAACATTTACAATGTTACAATATAACGGGATCAATAATAGTCAAAAGGTTACATATATAGACAATAAACATATAGTGTGTTTTTATATCTGTGTTATACAACGAGTTGAAATATGGTTTATTTTTTCGAGGCTTCGCCGAGAAAAAATAAACCATATTTCAACGAGTTGTATAACACAGATATAAAAACACACTATATGTTTATTGTCTTTATCTGATAACAAACAGACACCCGTCTCGTGCGTCTACCCGACTTATATATGCTTCCCACGGACCTCCAAAGAAAACCAGTCTACGAGACAAAAGAAATAGGACAAGACGCATAGAGTTGTGTCCCTTACATTACAAAATCGATGATGGCGATTGTAAAGTGCGATTGCACTTCTTGCATCATGTAACTGCGCTGGAACAAAATAAATTTCAACTATTTTATTAACAGTAACAAAACGGTGTTTCAGTAGAGTTATTCTTTTTTGACATAGTTCCAGTTTTCTTCCGTGTTTTATGCTGTAGTCCCAATATAACAAATAATTTTGCGTTTGTTTACAATTTTTACGAAGTGGTTTTTTTTCAGGTAGAGCAGACGAACTTTTAATTAGCGCAGTTCCGCGAGTACTTTTGATCGAGGCCGTGACTATAAATAGTTCGCAGTCGCCGCATACTAATTACTATTAACATTCAAGTAATTTCTACAATGTTTTGAAGCAAAATTTTAGGTTTCCTTTATTGAAGCAAAATAAATAAGAAATGACACCATCAGAGGATTTTGACAAAGTGCAATAAGCGTACAATTAAAACCTGCCCTGTGATATAACGATGTTTCATGAATGAATGAATGAAAATGGAATTGAAAGAGGTCAGAGGTCGTTCGCATAAATTATAATTATATACAACACCCGTTGTATATACTTCAAGTATATACAACGGTTGTTATACTCTATGGTTATCAGATAAATATTGTTTAATCTATGCTCATTAAAGTCTAATGTATCGAAGAATAAGGAAATTATGTATGAAGAGAAAAAACAGGAAGCCAACCAGGGTGTAAACTAAGCCGATGACGATTCCAGCCAACTACAAACACGGCAGGCGTACACATCCATATATTAAATTCAAACTCCATTCCGTAAAACAGCACAGCTCCACACACCAAAGTCGTGACCACCACAGCCGCCCTCGCCAAGGCAACTTTACCAATAATCAGTTTGAATGATTATTTGGCAACAATCACCCCGATGAAGTCTACAGCGGCCGGCGAAGCGGCTGTGCAAAAACTGGAATATATAAATACGCTTACATTTGCGGAAAGCGCTTGGTAGCTACAATATAATTTTGGACTACACCAAAGACTGAGCTATTAACTTCATTTTAGTTGCAAAGGAACCACAAATGATAAAAATATAGATAATAAAAAATAAAACTAATAGTAAATAAAGAAATAATTAAAAAGTAAATAAATAAATAAAACAATTTTTTGATTATCATGTACTCACTGTTTATTCAGTCCAAGAAATCTGGTAGCAAATAATTTATTATCTTCCAGAAGACTTATATAAAAAAAATTAAGCAAGATAAAAACGATTAAGTAACAAAGAAATGTTTTGTTAAGAATCAGATTAACCCTTTACCCAACGTAACGGCAAAAACCGGCCAGGCTATTCTCAAAAATCGCCAGTAGTATTCTCGCACGTTTCAGGGGCAGGTTGCAGGACCCCGGTGCAGGACCCCGGAAGTGACGTCATGTCACGTGACCTAGTGCCGCCATGTTGTGTTGTCATGGTAACCCGCGTGAGCGGCCATGTTGTGACGTCATCTCCATAGTGATACGTGGTGTGAGTGCGCATGCGCAGCGCGTGTTGTTAGGGTGATACGTGTTTCCGTCGTCCATTTTGTATACTGGAGGCCGCCATCTTGGTTTCTATGGTAGCACGTGATTGCTATGTTACCCAATTTTTCTGTAATAGGACGGGGTATGTTTTGAGGGTATGTTCGATTGTAGAAGAGTAAATCTAATTACCACAAACAACCCGACAATCCATCCAAATCACCAAAATCCACCCGAAATCACCGAAATTGACTTTATTTCCCCATTTTGTCGGTTTAGCACGTAGTGCTATAGTACTAAGGGGTGCAAGGGGTGCATTCGACTGAAGTGGAGTAATTTTCTGGTTCGGATTTTCCCAGAATCCTCATTTAATTACCCAAATAAACCCGTCAAGTTGTATTTTTTCGAATTCTTCAAGAATCCCCTTTTTTTGGATCCCATGACGTGTTATTTCCCTATTAAGAGTAGCACGTAATACCGAGGGGGTGTGTTCGTTTGAAGTGGAGTAACGTTCCCATTTTTTTGGATCCCATGATGTTTTATTTCCTTATTAAGAGTAGCACGTAGTGCTATAGGACAAATTTACCCAGAAATCCTCTGCTTCTACTTGGAACTATATTTTTATAAATTCCTACGCTCTATTTTTAGTAACATCCTTAACTGACCCCCTAACTAATTGTTAGGGTCTATATTTAGCAATTTCTTTAAATGACCCCCCTAACTACATGATTTTAAATAATAAAATTAATGAGGATCTACCCAACAGATGTGTCGTACGAGGTCTAATTTACTATCCCTCATTTTGATTTTTCTTTGTACTTCGATGGAAAGTTTAAAAAAATAACAACACTAAATATAAATTTAAATTTCTTTTATTCAACAACAAAAATACATCTTTTTATGGTATGTAGATTGTCAGATATTCATAAACAGTCTTTCTGCAGATTGGACATCTTCTGAGTGGTTTACAGCAGTCTTTGCACAGACACAAATGGTTACATGGTCGCGGAGCGACATTGGCTTCAGCTAATAAACACACACTACATTTTGTCCTCCGTGAATCTTCTTCTTCTTGAAATGATGTGTCCATTTCTTCTTCTTCGATGGCCATTTCTTCTTCTTTTTCAACGTCCATGAATTCAGGTGGTAAATTATGAATGTAATAACAGACTGGAGAATATTTTCTGTGTTCTTCTATAACATCATCTTCTGTTTCCCAGAAACGAACAATAATACCACAATGAAAACACTGAGTTCTGTCTCCTGTCCCCAAATAAAAGAATCCAGCTTTTGTCAGTTCATTCGGGGTTTTCACACTTTCACTTTGTAACATGAATTGAAATGTCTTGAGACGCTTTTCCTCCAATGCATACTTGATGTGTTTTGGTGGTCTTTGTTCTGGTGTATTTCTTATTTTATCTTCTCCACGTAATAACTGCTCCAGTACCGGTGGCGGAACATCACGAAAATACGTTTCGAATGAAACGCTCATTCTCTCTACAAAGTCTCTTGGATTTCTTGTTTCTTGGTTTCTTGATTGATAATCATTCAGTGCCATCCTGATCAAACATGGAATAGTGAACATTCTTCAATCCTTTTTATCTTCAATCTTCTTTGGTTTTCTTTCTCTTTTTGGTTTGGGTTCTCCTATTTCAAGACTTCTCTTCTTTGCAATATCCACTGCTTTGGTCACTTGTTCCCAATCTCTGGTGGTAAACTGGAACCCAACGTCGTTCTTGAACAGTTGAATCTGTAAATCGTTGTTAAGTTTGAAGACGGTCACATTAGTAGACATCCTTCTTCTTTGGCTGTCGAAACACAAATGAGCTGAACACCAAGTGCACCAGTTTTTATAGTTTTCCTTCAATGCAGCGACATCTAGTGGCTGGTTTCCTCTATGACGTCATTAACCAACAGATCATTATCCATTAGATCAGTGGTAAACATGTTGGATATGGTTTCCATCGGTACACCGCGACAGCGATGTTTCAAGTAAAACAAACAGTATTGTCCACACACTGGTGATGGTCATTGAAGGCGTTTTGTATTATACTTCCAATATCTGGAATTCTTCTTCAGGAAATTCTCGAATGGTCTGTGTTGTGGTGGTAATCCATAGGAATCAAAGTATTCTGCGTTGTGGTGACTCACAAAGAGAGCCACCCAATATTCTCCTTTTCTGTGGTCTGGATCCGTGTTGGCTATCAAAGCCACTGGTCTGTGATCTGGTAATCTTCTTGGTAATTTGTTTCTTGAAAATACACCCAAACATATTCTCTTCAAACAACTATCTGATCGAAGTGCATTCTCTAACTGCAACGTGTTCATGTTGAGTAATAGAAGATTACTTGTCTATTCTTATCCACTTCTATGATGTTCTGGAATTCTGCATACACCAGTACGTTGATTGTGGTTGGTAATGGGTTTTCGAAATGGACTTCTAGTCTCAAGTTTCCTCTCTTCACCAGATCGAAGTGTTGTCCATGTGATAGATCTGGAGTCAGGTCGAATACGAATAGGGTGTATCCATTTATGTACTCTTCTCGGCTGATGTGGTTTCCTTCATTCTCATACATTTGTCCAGTTCCTTGGAACAGAGTTGCATAACATCTCGCCACTTCTTGTTGTTCGAATCTAGGTTGTAATGGTTTGGCTGGAATCTGCTGCCCATCCACGTACAATGCCAAATAATTGATTTTGTAGTTCTTGAAATTATATGGATTCTTTGAAAAGTTTCCATTGAAAGCATCGTTGTCTACACATCCCACTACGATGCGTTTAGGTAGTTGGCCTAAAAATAAGTTTTCTTGTGTAATGCGCAGATTTCCTTTCGGCACTGAAAACACCTTGGTTTCCACACGATCGATAGGATATTTTGCAGTTGCATTTGTTAGTGCTTTCTCGTGAGCCATTCTCACGAATGATTGGAGTCTCTCTTTGCGTACAAACATGGATACATCTAGAATTTTGATCTTGTATGTAGCGGTATCGGCCATCAATGCGAAAGCATCTTTGGCTCTATTCATTTTAACATGAACATTAACTCCATTCAGCAAGTAACGAGTTTGGAAAAACAATGTCCAAATGTAATCTTCCAGTCATGTCCACGATTTTACTTTTCTCTATAAATTTCTTTCGAAGAAGAAATCCCTTGTTATCATCTGTCAAATCTTCCATGTGTCCGGCCATATCATTGTACCATAATGCATTAGTCAGTTGTGACTTCTAGGCAGCTGGTCCATAACTCAACAAAGTTTCTATGAAAGCTCTGTAATGATAAGTGTTGTTGGAAGGAGATACCAGTTTTTCATTCAAGCTGATATCGATTTGATTAAATAAGGAATGCATCCATAAATTGACTGGGCCCACTTTGGCATCGGGTGCAATTGATGCCCCATTGGAATCTACAACCGTTGCTTTAACATACAAGTATGTCTGTGCCAAATTCAAATAATCATCTCCTAATCCTGCAATGTGGAATTCTATTGGACCACTGTTTCCTACAGTCGCCAAAGGCCTGTGTTCTACCCATTGCCCATGTTCCACACTAGTCTGTGTTGGTGGTATGGAAAACAAGTCGAGTTCGCTGTTGACACACTCACAAGATGTTTCATTAATGAGAGACATCATGCACCGAGATGGTCTTGAGTCTGAACAGTTCTCCTTCTTTTTGTCGATTTGCTAGTTTTGCGTGGTCCGGGCCTTTTTATACTTTTCCTACCGGGTGGTTTTGAACCACCAACCACTTCATTCCAAGCTCCTGCACCAGCCTCTTTGACTCTTTTGATTGCTGCCTTTTTTATATTTTTCCCTTCAATGACATCTTCGGCAAAGGCTGCTCCTTTTCTCAATAACTGTTTTCCCACGGTCCTGGCTGTAGTTTTCAATAAAGGTAACACCATATTCTTCAGTCCTCCCAATATACTTCCCAAACCATATCCTCTCTGTATTTGAGCTCCAGAAAAAGCCGGTAGACCATTCCCAGCTTGTTTCGTGTAATATTCTTCATATAATTTGGACTTACAACAATAAGTCATGTTTATGTGAAATGAATAGATCTACGATTTCTGAAATGAAGTGTTACTGTCACTTTCCCGAACTCGAATGGTACTATGGCTCCTGTGTCACCCCTTATATACACCTGGACGGTACTGAATGTTTTTCGCTCTACTGGTACATAATACACATTCTCAAATGTTTTAGAGATGATATCCCCATATTTTCCACGTACGGGTACGATACGAAGAAGTGGTATTCTTGTATCTCCTACGACTTGGTCACGAACCAAGTCACAATATACATAGAGTGAATAAAATCCTTGGTTGACATCGGCAACTCTGGAAGAATTGTAAGTTCCTGATTTAAAAACACACTCATTAAATCCCAAAATATTTTGAAGAGTAGGGCTCAATGTGACCACGACTCCATCACGTACCGTGATACGAACTTTACCAGTCACTCTATCCAGCTCAAAAGCTACCTTATCGTGACGAGGCAAGAGTAATTCTTTAACACCATTGATAGCTCGTATCACATCAATGGGATCCGAATAACGACCTTCCTTGAGAGTAAGTCGGTAATTCTTTTTCGAAGACCAGAACACTGTAACGAAAGCTTCTTCTCCACGAATATTGAACCAAGCATTTGGATACTGAATCTCTGCCAGACCTACTTCCCATTCTCCCGTGAGATTCACTGGTTGTGATAACTGAGTGGTGTACGTAGTCAACGTGTTTTCTGGAAACACGTTCATAGAACCATTACTTGGTAGAGTCAAATAAAACATTACTTTTTCTTAATGGTTGAATTTGGTAACAAATATCCTATGCCACTACTCAAGAGAGCAGTCCACAACTTGCTGTCTGTGTTTTCGAGAGTGAGATTAACGACACTGGTAATGATGATGATATACACAATGATTATTTGTGAAAAATAAGTGATCTCGCTCCTTGGAATTCTTTTACCAAACAGAGGCCAAGAACCATTCGATCCTTCTTCCATTTTGAAGAAACTTCAGAGGTTCACTTCCTTTTATAGGTGAGCTGACTCTGTTTGATCCACGAATTGAACGAAGTTGGGTATCCCAACCATTTTACGAACAATTCCCTTTTCTTACCTCGACCACGTTTCTTGAGCTCGTGTTCGATTTTGTAAATAGTTTTATGTGAAACAAGCTCTTCAGTGTAGAATGACCCTTTCAGTATTTCTCCATTATCATCTTGTAACATGTATGTGACTGGATGTCCTTTCTTGATGGCTACTACTGTGAATAACTCTTCGGTCCAATTGGGCAAATAACCTTTCTCAAAAGTTTTCTTAACTTTATTGATTCTCACTCTGTCTCCTACTTTGTACTTTGGTGTCTTGTGTTTTATGGGTTGTCCATACAACCTTTGCCAAACCTCTTCTTGATTTTCAAAGTTCGTGGCAATGGGGGCCATACCTATACTGCGATGATGAGAATGATTATATGATTTCACCAAGTTTTGAAGTGGAAAAGTTAGTGTATTGTTCTTGGTAAAATATTTCCACATTTTGGTTTTCAAAGTTCTATTGAATCTGTCTACTATGGAACATTTTATTTCCACATTTTGTGTTGTGAAAAAGTCGACTTTGTGATCTTTGAGAAAATTCTGAAATTTTCTGTTTAGAAATTCTTTGCCTTGATCAGTTTGTAATTTTTCTGTTTTACGACCTTGTTTGAAAATTTTACTAAAAGCTTTCACGATGGAATCACCAAGTTTGTTTTGTAATGGTATCACCCAAGCATATTTACTAAACACATCTATACATGTCAACAACAATTTTATGTTTTTGTTGAATTTACTTATGTTTGAAACATCTACCAAGTCAGCTTGCCATTGTGCATCTATACCACTAACTATTACTTTTCTTCTACGAAATGTACGACGAACAGGTTTGTGTATGTGTATGTGTCTTGAGTCTCTAACCATTTTACAACTTGTTTGGTTTTTTTCTTGGACGCTCTACGGAAAGCGTCTACACCACCAAAACTACCAGGCACCTCAGAATCGTAGTACAATGCTTCCATGACTGCCTTGTTCAAGTGTCAACTCTATTTATACCTTTTTTCGGTCCACTTTGGCGTTTCTGTTTTCTTTGGTTGTTTTGGTTCCGACTTTATCGGTGCCTGTTTCATAAAATCCCAACGTTCTTTATGACCAATTAATTCTTGGGGTATGTTACTATCTCTCAAAGCTTCGGCCAACATTTCCCATCCCTTTGGTTGGAAAGATTTTCGTCTTCTAAGTAAATCGTTTAGAAGATCTGTTACGTTCGACCCTACCACTGTTTGATCTTTGTAGACTAATTCACCCTTCTCATTCCAAGATATATTTGGGTCACTTCTAATACGATTCAACAACAACTTGCCCTTTCTCTTCATTGTCATAGGTACAGAATTGAGAATGTCTTCGTCTTTATTATCTTTCTCGAATTCGACTTTAATTGGTCAAGGAGCCATTACCTTTTGTTGAAATGTCAAGTATCTTTGTAAAATTTGATTATATTGAGTCATCTTTTCATCAGCCGAAAGAAAAGGGGCATCGAGAATATCTCTCATTTCTCTATCCAGTGATGAAACAGCCAGTTCATTCGGTTGACTTGGAGTCTCTTGTAGACGTTCCAATAACCTTGGTTCTACCAAAGCCATCTTCTTTGCATATTCCATCATCCAAATATACCTTTAACAGCACCCAATAGTACAGGAGGTAGCAATGCCCCCAAGAATCCCCCTTTCTGCAAGATTTGTCACCTCTTTTTGTCAGAGGTACCCTTGTTTGCCACTGCCCTCAATAGTTGTTTCTGACGAACGAGTTTGGTTCTCTGAGCTTTGGTCAGAGGTACTGCTCCCTTCAGTATATTCGAGGCACAGTCACACAAACAAGTTATCAATTCTTTGTCTGCATGTTTTAGTATGGATTTGACGAGTGCGGGTTTCGATTTAATAAGAACCTTGAGAAGAGCGATGTTGCGCTTGAGACGGTCAGACATGCTTCTGACTCGAGTCAGACTTGTTGCTCCCCTTTTATACTTTTCGGAGGTACACATATTGGGTTTCCCCAGGAAAAATTTGACTTCTTAATCTCATGTGTTCAGGAGTATCTTGTTTGAGATCTATTAAAAGGTAACCATATGGTGTCGAAGTGGCATCTTCAAAAACTTCTCTCAGAAACTTGGAATGACCAGGATACATCTGTGCTGCCAAGTGTGAGATCTGAGAACGATCCCTAGGATTTTTAAACAAGATCATGTAATGACTATTGAGAGCTACAGTCCTATGGACTTTATTTTTATCGAATAAATTTTGAACAATGTAGATCACACTAATGTTACGGTGATGACTACCTTTAGTAAATAATCTAGACACTCAAACATCTGCATGGAGCATCAGATCATCCAATATGACTAAACTATCAGATTTTAATTCTTGAGGGAGACCCTCTACGAATTCTACTTGGGGTAAAGTATTGTATAATGGTTGCCATTCACTATAACACCAAATGATGTGACTTGGGACAGGTGATATAATATTTTGAATGTTTTGAATAACCCGATTTACAAAAGATGATTTACCACTACCTGTGGGACCACACAATAAACAAGTGAATGGATGCTTCCAACGATGATCCATCTTTGTTGTTCTATGTGGGTACTACTTCCCTTTTATACCTTTTGGGGGGTGGCCCCCACTGAACGTGGGGACTACTCCCCCTTTTATACCTTTTGGAGAGGTGGTCAATATGTCAATATGAACCGTCATCCAAAAAATATTTAAAATTGGCGGCCCTCTGACTTACTGGCTGGGGACAGTTTAAGTTTGTTTGATATTTGTCAAGAAGATAAACATCAAATAACTTAAGCGTCATTACCACCTTTTTTTTCTTGTTTCTTCATTTTATACTTTTTTTCTTCTTTTTTCTTCTTTTTTTATAAAAAAATCATCTATTTACAACATCTATTTACATCTTCAATTAGAATCCAATTGTAACAGGTTTCTTGATGGTCATAAATTCAATCACTAAATCCATAATACAACGTCTCTGTTCATTTGTGAGAGGTTTCTCGAACATATCTTCATATTCTTTCTGTACTGGTGGTGGATTCATTCCAGAAGTATTATGGTGCCACAGTAGATGAACATCATTCTTGTTAACTCTTTCAAGTGCGTCACTAAAACATGTTATAATCTTCTCTTCTTCAGACATCATTAGGCATACATTATGCTGAATCTGACTTGGGTGATCGACTGTACATCCACAGCATTTTTCCTTCATTACAGTGTCAATGTTCTCTTCGACATAATGAGCATATGCCAAGCAAAGTTCATGCTGCAAGCGAACTTGCCTGAGTTCACTATCAATTTCATCAACGATCAATGGTCGTGGTTGGGTTATTCTCACTGTGATCTTCTTCTTCTTCTTCAAAGGTGGTTCTTGATTTGGTTTTTTGAAGTCTTCATGGTTAGTAGGTTTAGTGTCTTCAGTTAAAGTTGTTTGTTGGGTTTTGATGGCTGCATGTACTTCTTCTATTTGAGATTTCAAGGCATTCCATTCTTCTAAAGATAGAGCAATACCAGTCTTCGTAGGATAAGGTTTCTGGTCTTTTCCCTCAAAGTATCTTCTGAGATGAATCTTCAGTTCACCCTGGTACTGGGTGACGTTAGCATAAGTCTGCTTGGTGCCAATTCGGAACATCTTCTCTGGTCAATGGTTCGATCGTGAATGATGCCAAGTCCATGCTTTGCCTAATCTTATATATCTTTGACGGACGTGATTGAAAACATCACCCCAGTTGAACAAATTTTGATTGAGTTTTTGATTCTTGGTTGGGGTTTGTGTTTGTTTCCTATAGGATTATAGGGTAAAGTTGGAAAATTTAGAAAATTAGTATAGAAAGTAATGGGAAAGAAACACAATGAGAATACAGAAATTTGATTGGTTGATTAACTTCGATCTGATTGGTCAGTTTGGCGATCAAACTGCAATCTTGATCCTTAAACTGTAGGATATGACCCTCTGCATTTTATACTGGCTTGGGACAGGTCAAGCTACAAACCTCTGTCCAATGGAGATAAGTCAAATAGCTCGAGTGCATTCCCACCCCCTACAGTTCGTATCCTCTTTGGGGGAATTTTTTTTTTGTTCATCAAAAAAGAAAAACGAAAACAACATGTCCAACTTAGCAATTTAGTTTTTCTATCATAACAATTTCTCATTTCTTTTAAATATTCACAACAGAGAATTTCTTAGTAATGATGATGGTGATGATTTATTCCTTTGGTTATACAATAGGGGTAGCCTAAAAGACACCAGGAATCAACTTTAAAAAAAATGAAATGAAACTAAAAAGTAAAGAAGTATCATCTGGTTCCAATAGGTGTAACCTAAAAGATACCATGAATCAACATGTCTTTTAAAATAAATGGAACTAAAAAGTTTTGAATGAAACTAAAAAGTTTTGAATGAAACTAAAAAGTAAAGAAGTATCATCTGGTTCCAATAGGTGTAACCTAAAAGATACCATGAATCAACATGTTTTTAAAATAAATGGAACTAAAAAGTTTTGAATGAAACTAAATTTTGAATAAAGAAGTATCATCTGGTTCCAATAGGTGTAACCTAAAAGATACCATGAATCAACATTTTTTTAAAAATAAATGGAACTAAAAAGTTTTGAATGAAACTAAGTTTTGAATGAAACTAAAGAAGTATCCTCCACTTCCAATAGGGTTAGCCTAAAGTATATCAGGAACATGATGATGATGATGATAATGATGAAAAAACTTTCTGTATTAGAATAAATAAAAAAATTGAAAAAATCTTTACACTAGAAAAAATGTATTGCCTTGTAAGAATTTTTTTTGAAGACTGCCATATAGGACTTTATGAGGACTGCCATAAAGGACTTTAGAGAATGCCATATAGGACTTTTTACTTTGAGAAAAAACTTGCCATGTAGGACTTTATGAGGACTGCCATAAAGGACTTTAGAGAATGCCATATAGGACTTTATGAGGATTGCCATAAAGGACTTTAGATAATGCCATATAGGACTTTATGAGGACTGCCATAAAGGACTTTAGAGAATGCCATATAGGACTTGATGAGGACTGCCATAAAGGACTTTAGAGAATGCCATATAGGACTTTTTACTTTGAGAAAAACTTGCCATATAGGACTTTATGAGGACTGCCATAAAGGACTTTAGAGAATGCCATATAGGACTTTATGAGGACTGCCATAAAGGACTTTAGAGAATGCCATAAAGGACTTTAAAAATTTGATGAGCCTAATATGATTGAGTAGACCACCTAAAAACCATTTCGGTTTTTTTTTAGGAATTTATTTTTGTCAACTAAATAGAACTTTTTTGTAGGCAAAAGCTAGACTTGGTTCAGGTTGTAGAAAAATATGACACTCACTCAATTGTTTCTTCTTTAAATCTCTAGTGGTATGGTACTAACTCCATCTTCTAAAACTCTTCGTTTTGGGTAGAAATATGATAGTCCATCTCTGCTCTGCTGGTAGGTATACATAGTGTTGTCATTCATCACAAATCCTCGGTTGATGCCAGATCCACTTTGTTGAGTCTTCAAAACTTGCAAATATCTGTCTTTCGTCAAATCATTGTGGCGTTTGCTGATTCCCTTACAACTGAATTTATTGGTGGCTCCGAAACAATAATATGCTTTACTACACAGTCCAACAATGCCGGTTCCTTGCCATTCTACCTTAAACAAGCCTGGAGTTCTCCTGTCAAAACGCTTTCTTTCTTGGCAGCATGAGGGTGACAGCCATTCTTTGCCTTCTAATTTGGTTTTCACATAATCATCTCTGTGGAAATCACAACACTCTGATGGAAACCACTTGTGATTCTCTTTGTAAAATTCTACTCTCTTCTCTGGTTTCACTAATTCATCTATGGATGGTGACGAAGTACATATATATGCAGAATCTGTGTCCATTTCAGCATATTCGAAATCTTGGCGGTTGATAAAAGTATCGATGACATCATAATAGAACTGAAGCATCCGGAGTTTCGCATACTGGTAAACAAAGAATCCGATGTGAAGTGGCAGATCCAACTTGATGGTCTTCTTGTTGAGTTCGACTTCATATAATGTATCATCTAATAGATTCAAGGCTCTGAAGGACATGCCATTTACAGCTTTGGTAACTTCTTCGTCGTCGCAATAGCACACACGTCGATGCTTCTCTTTGTTGGTGACGGTTTTGCCATATCCAGAATTTCCCAACAGCTTCATGGTGTCGGCAACGATCGACTTGTCAGGGTCAACATCTCCTTGTCTTCTTGCTTCAGATACTTCATCTCCAAATTTTTCAAAACATCTTCTTGGTTTATATTGGATAACTTGATAGACGTGATCAACTTCAATACCATGCTGGAGGTACCACTGCAGTAAAGGGGTTGCAAACAACATTTTTTCCGCTCCATAGCTTCCGATCAAACTTCTACGGGGTTTCTTCGTGATTCCATTCTTCTCGGCAAAGGACTTCATGTGTTCACCAATATCATCTATGAAAATATCTGTATTCTTGAAGATAGGTGTCATCTCTTCAAAGTACTCTTTCAGGTATCTGGTACATGTATATCACATTCGACTAAACCAAACAGTTCACCGGACTTCACTTTGTTCAGTATTTCTTCCTCTGTCATCGCACCATCTATTTTGTCTGAAAAGTTCTCTTTCATGAAGGCTTTGAGTGTGGCATCGGTCTTCTTCATTTCTCTCCACTCACACTCCCAGATTTCAATAAGTTTATAGCCCAAATCGGTGATGTACTTTGCATTGGTACGGGTGTCTTGTAGCAGTTCTTTCATCGGTTTATCTCTGACTTCATTATGGGTGATAGGAAGGCCATTCTTATCTTTCATGCAGGTATGTCCGTGCCAGAAGCAGCCATGGAACTGGTATACAGTCTGTGTCTCTTTGCACCAACCATCAACAGGCAACTGTCTTCGACCAATCATTTTTTCAGCTCCGTTAAACTGATGTCTGATGTGGATGTCATCTCTCATGGATAAAAACTCTAACCATTGTTCAGCCATTTTACCATACTTCATTGGATGTTCTGGTTTAAACTGGTTTTCTTCACGACGTCTAATACTCCAACCCGTTGGCATCTCTTGAATTAGGCACCAAAGATATAATGCATTCGCATCAAAGCCTATAATACTTCCACATGGTTTTGCTTCTTTGCCATATTTTGTTTCTCTGATTCGGGTAACATCTTTCTCGTGGTATCGGTTGAAGATAATTGAAGGTCCACCAACGATATTATCTTTCACCAAGTGATGCAGGTCTTTATTCTTCTGGTTAAATAACGTGAAGTAAGTGTCATCATTCATGGTCTGGAACAGGTATTTCAACGTGAGGCCCGGAACACTGATACCATCTTTAAACATGTCGATGTGGCGTTCTTGGTAGAAAGTAAACTGCTTGTCAACTGCTTCAAGGAATGGTTTTACATCTCGGTTATTATACCAGATCAGAAAATCACGGAAAGTTGTCATCTTCAGGTCGTTCCATACATGCTGGCAGTACTGGTATTCTTCATTGGATATATTTTCTTTCTTGAGAGAACTGTAGAAGGCTTCATGGTCTGGTAGGTGGTCTTGATCCAATTTGTTCAAGCTGTCAATCCATTCATATGGTAAAAATCCCTTCGTCACGGAGCAGCCAAATGCTTTCAAAAACTTGTCATAGCTGAATCCTGGAGCGAGGTAGTTGCAAATATCAACAAACTTGAAAGATTCTGTCGAGACGCACATGTAGTTATTCGATTTCTTCACTGCAAACTTGAGTGGATTCTGTCTCTTCAGGTATGTTATCAGTTTACGCTTGACTACATTCATATCATATTTTCCAGAGTTGAATCCGATGACGGGCATCTCTTGCAGGTAGTCTTGAAATTTCTTCTCCAATTTTTGTAAAGGGTGCATCTTGGATGTATCTTCTCCAGTAGCTCTGGCTTCCGCTTCCAGCGTTTCATCAATTTTCTGTCTGAGTTTAAACAAGGTCCAAGCATGATAGGTCTGCATCAGTTGGTGGCAATGAGATGAAATAGCTGTGAGGTATGTCATCATTTCTTCAACAAGTTCTTGAGAATTTCCATTTGTAATAAAACATTTCGGTTCTTGGTACTCTGGAACATTACTACATATGCTAACACTCAATGGTCGGTGTTCTGCTTCCCATATCAGTTTATCACTGTCAGCAGGTAGACTGGATTTGACAGAGTAACTTTCAAAATCAAATGTTGCACGGTATGGATAAAACTTCTCTTCAGATACTGCTATACCTTCATCTTCTAACAGATCAAATATGGACTGGGATGGATGGTATACACCGCCAACATACTGGTAATTTACTTCATCTGTACAGGTTTTCTCGTGACGCCGAAGAAATCGGGCAGATTTCCATAATTTGCCGCATTTGCGGCATTCAAAGGATTTGCAGTATTGGTCTATATCGATGATGTAGCTAAAATGGTTCTTGTAAATGTTCACATACATGGTATCTTCATACTTTCTGTGAGATCTCTGTACTAATTTGGCAACAATTTGGTCATCATCATTCTTGACAAGTTCATATACTTGGATATTTACTTCAAAACATTTCTCCAAGTCATGTAATTCGGTTAAAGTTACTCCACGGAATTCATTCTTTGGCTTCTGGGTATACTTGTTGTACATGGCATCTGTTGTATAGTTGAGGTTGTCTGTTATGGAACCACTCCATAAAGCTAAACAGCGGAAAATACACAGGTTGTCTTCATAGGTAAAATAGCGATGTTTATCTTTCACCAAAGCATTTACTGCTTTGTTCTGGAGAATGTAGTCAGGAAGATCTTCTGCCATTCCAATTGGGTGGTCTTTCAGCTTGTTCACATAAAATGTGACGTTGGTAACTCTCTCAACAAGCCATTTGGTGTTGGGTCGTTTTAATTTGGCCCATTCCAGGATATCTTCTTCCATGACATCATCAAGGAATTCTTCAAAGTCTTCATGGCAGCATACAAGTAGTGGAACATCAAGTACCCGGGCGTTGTTTTGTGATGGATGGTAATACTTCAGTTCATTCGTTTCATTGTGTCGCAGGATAAAACCAAAACTCAGATTAATTTTAAATCTTAGCTGTTGTGGCAGAAATATGGTAGTCATCAATTCATCAGTCATCATCTTCAGGTTCACATCGTTGATCCGGTAGTTATATTGGTCTTGGACTCTTCTGTTCATCATGTGGCGAGTTCTAATAGAACTCCAGTTATCTTCGTACACGATCAATATCTCATCTGGCTCTTCTTCAGACATCATATTCTTCTCAAACTCCATTGGGTCAACATCATAATGGGTGGTCGTCGTGGTCCGTGGTTGTTTAGGTGGTCCTCTCTTCGGTTCATCAGTCTTCCTTTTAGATGGTACAGGAACTGGTCGGTGGGCAACGCTCTTATGTCGATTAAAATGGAGTAGTTGGTTGAACTCCTGGCCGCATTCCATACATGTATATGTCTCCAAACATTTCATCAGGTGTTGATCCAGCTTCTCTTTCCTCGTAAAGGTCTTGTTACAGTTGGTACAATCGTGGGTCTTCTTCTCTCCATGGGTATTTCTCCGATGGCGATCTCGATTCGTTCTTGCAGTAAAGGTCTTCCCACACTCTTCACAGGCGTAGACATCAGTTCTGGTAACGGCAGTAGCAGCTTCAGACATCTTCATAAATTTTTGCAAAGGCAAAATTGCTATAGAAAACTCTCTAGCGATGTGTTCAGTTCGAAGGATCGAAACAGAATGACGCGACGTTATTCTTCTCCGGAATTTATTTAGACGTGACGGACGTTTTTGAAAACGTCACGACGTCACAACGTTTTTTCATCGATATTTTCATTCTCGATGGGTGTTTGTGTTTGCTTCCTATAGGATTATAGGTTAAAGTTGGGAAATTTAGAAAATTAGTATAGAAAGTAATGGGAAAGAAACACAATGGGAATCCAGAAATCTGATTGGTGGATTAACTTCGCTCTGATTGGTTAGTGTAAAAACATCTTGATCCTCATTAATTTTATTATTTAAAATCATGTAGTTAGGGGGGTCATTTAAAGAAATTGCTAAATATAGACCCTAACAATTAGTTAGGGGGTCAGTTAAGGATGTTACTAAAAATAGAGCGTAGGAATTTATAAAAATATAGTTCCAAGTAGAAGCAGAGGATTTCTGGGTAAATTTGTCCTATAGCACTACGTGCTACTCTTAATAAGGAAATAAAATGTCAAGGGATCCAAAAAAAATGGGAACATTACTCCACTTCAAACGAACACACCCCCTCGGTATTACGTGCTACTCTTAATAGGGAAATAACACGTCATGGGATCCAAAAAAGGGGATTCTTAAAGAATTCGAAAAAATACAACTTGACGGGTTTATTTGGGTAATTAAATGAGGATTCTGGGAAAATCCGAACCAGAAAATTATTCCACTTCAGTCGAATGCACCCCTTGCACCCCTTAGTACTATAGCACTACGTACTAAACCGATAAAATGGGGAAATAAAGTCAATTTCGGTGCTTTCGGGTGGATTTTGGTGATTTGGAGAGATTGTCGGGTTGTTTGTGGTAATTAGATTTACTCTTCTACAATCGAACATACCCTCCGAACATACCCCGTCTTATTGCAGAACAATTGGGTAACATAGCAATCACGTGCTACCATAGAAACCAAGATGGCGGCCTCCAGTACATAAAATGGACGAAGGAAACACGTATCACCCTAACAACACGCGCTGCGCATGCGCACTCACACCACGCATCACTATGGAGATGACGTCACAACATGGCCACTCACGCGGGTTACCATGACAACACAACATGGCGCCACTAGGTCACGTGACTATGACGTCACATGAGATCCCCCGATGAGATCCCCCAACCTGCCCCTGAAACGTGCGAGACATACTACTATCGCCTATTAATTTTAATTATTTTTTCATTTTTTGTCTCAAAAACATAGGTTATGACCCCTCGAGCTCGTTCCAATGGGGGGTCATAACCTATATTTTTGAGGCAAAAAAATGAAAAAAATAGTTATTCAAGAATTTTTTTTGCAAGTGTCGTCTGCTTTTCATGTTAGGTAAAGGGTTAAATGGATAATCTGTTAATTGGGTGTGTTCTCAAAACATCGAACAAGAAACATTCACACCTCGGTAAGTTTGCTTTGATAGTAATTATAGTTTATATCTAATTAGTGGACACTCTTGAAATGTTTCTGCGCGATGTTTCTGCGTTCAGACATCAATCAGAGATACAGTCGGTGGGATTCATGTGGGGTTAGTCTAACCTGCCTATTTGGTCTTTGGTAATTAATGACTAATATGCTAAGAAAACACGCTATAGTCTGTTCCATATATGTTTGTCTTCTTCGTGTACATGTGTTTTAACTTTTCATTGACACTCATCGCACTTAACTCTTTTTACGAATAAAGCGGGCTATTTTAAAGTGTGTTTTTGGGGGGGACTCGGAGAATTTGCAGTTTATTTCAAAGCGAGTTCTTTTTTAGTACTCACTGAATTCACAGTGTTTAAATATACAGCATTATATAGTATCCTCAGCCAAAAGTAATGCGCTGTAGACTTGCGACGGAACTATGGCCCTGGATGACAAGGTAAAAGCCAGCGCTTTTGCCGATCTTCTAAACAAAGCTCATCGTCCACAAGAAGGGAACAGATATGACAGATGTTTATGGCCTTTTTGGATATCAAAAAGGCATACGATAGAGTATGGACGGAAGGCAGGAGGCGCAAGCTGGAGGCTATGGGCTTAGGAGGCGAGTTTGTTGGAATTATGAACGCATTATATAAAGATGTACAGAGTGAACATAGCCTGGGAAACATTACAACGAAACGTGTGCCTATGGAGATAGGCCTAAAACAGGGGTGTATCCTTTCGCCGATCCTGTTTGCATTGTACATCAAAGGTTTAGGAGATGAACTCCTGCGTAGCGAGGAGGGGGTAACAGTTGGGGACTTGAAGATCCCAGGGCTATTTTTTGCAGACGATATGGTTCTAGTGTCAGAAAGCGAAGAGGGGCTAACGAAAATGCTGGGAATTGTTGGAAAATATGGGAGCAAATGGAGACTCGAACTTAATGAAAGCAAGAGCAAAGTTATACCTATGGGCCGCAAAGTGGACCCCACTCGAAGGTGGAGAGTGGGTGAGTTCTGCATTCCGGAAGGGAGCAGCAAACTTCTCAGTGTGGGAGAGACAGGAGTAGGTGATAAAAGCCGATTCGGTATCACTTGTACACGATTTGTACATGTACACGTACATGTACAAATAATCTCCATAGGTTTCAGTGTTAAAATCGTGTACAAGTGCAAAAAAATGTCGTTTTTTATGGTGATACAGTATCGGCCATTGGTTTTGAGACTCTCAGATCGCACTTTTAACGTTCAAATACCCGTTGGCGAACGCGTACATTGTACACGTCGCTCAAAAGTGAAAAAATGTACGAAATTTTAAGAAAATATAATTAAAAAATGTGTTCTCTACGTTCCCATCGCGGATTAAACCATCGACCCATCGTTGGTGAACGCGAGCAAAAAACGTTTTGCCGATTCTGTATCAGCATCAAAAAGCGGTTTGCCGATTCTGTATCACCTAAGTAGGTATACGTTCACCAACGGGTATTTGAACGGTTAAAGTGCGATCCGATCGGGGAAACCCATTTGCCGATTCTAGATCAGGAAAATCGACCTCAAAAACGTTTTGTCGACGTTCACCAACGGTGAACAGTGGTGTAAAGTGTAGTTACTCATCGAGGATTTTTTTAAAATCGATTTGGGCCTACGGTACATGGAAAAAAGGTGATACCGAGTCGGCAAACCACCGCCACGTTCCCGATCGTGTTTGGGACGGTATAGGGTGCGATTTGATCGGTGAAAAAACGATTTGCCGATTCATCTCTTGAGTTTTGTGAATAAAAGGTTTTCGTTCAAAGAGTCGATTATAAAATTGAATCTGTAAAAATAGACATTCATGTTTTGTTTCGGTGTGAATGAAAGGAAATCGTTCAACAGATGACAGATGAATTTTAAGAGGTAAAACTGACACTCATGTTTTTGTTCTGGTGTGAATGAAGGTTTTTGTTCAAAGAGTCGACTATAAAATTGAATCTGTAAAAATAGACATTCATGTTTTGTTTTGGTATGAATGAAGGTTTTTCGTTTACATTGAAAAAAAAATTGAGTTTATAAAATTAGGAATTTTGTGAAATAAATTTTAATAAAACACGTTATAGAATTGTTTCATTCAAATAAAAATAGTTCGTAGAATTGTTTCATTCAAATAAAAATTATATTATAAAACCTTTTTTCACTTGGGTGAATTTTAATAGGTAAAACTGACACTCATGTTTTTATTCTGGTGTGAATGAAGGTTTTCGTTTACTGGGTCGTTTTAATAATAGATAATAAAAGCGCATTTTCCACTTAATTAGGTTTAAGTGGTAAATAATTTTTAATATATTCGTGATAATGTTCGGAGATATGAATGAACCCTTTTAACGGATGTAATTATTCTCAAATGCATTAAATCAGAAACCGGTTTCTTATACACTAAAACTTTCAAACTTTTTCAAAGTTCTCCAGTTCGTCACTGAGTGAATAATCTGAGATATGAACGAACCTTTTTAACGGATGTAATTATTCTCAAACGCGTTAAATCAGAAACCGGTTTCTTATGCACTAAAACTTTCAAACTTTTTCAAAGTTCTCTAGTTCGTCATTGAGTGAATAATCTGTGATGCGATTTTTAATGCGTTCAGAGCCAAAACGCATTTATAAAGGTTTTATCCTGTACAATGTTTTTCCTCAACTGTTTTTTTAGTTATTATATTAAAGACAGAAGATTTTTATTTACTTAAAACATAAAAATAATTATACATTTAATTTTGAAAATAATAAATAACTCACATTAGCATACTCAAAGGAAATATTAATAATTAAAAAATGAAAAAAATGTTTTTACAGATGGATGCTAAACGTCGAGATCAGCTTTTAAATGAATATGAACGTGCCAAAAAGAGCATTCAATCGGCTGACAGAAGCAGACGTCTTGGAGAGATTGAACTCAGATGCGAAGCCACAAAAATATTTAAACCCATGATGGAGGTTCAAGAGCGAAGCAAGAAGGAGATAGTTGAAGAATTGAGACCCATAAAAGTGAGTTCTTTGAGAATGGGTTCGTTGCCCGGTAGTTTTACAAAACAGCATTCCTTTCAATCTATACCGGATTACGTTCCCATGAGAATCGAAACCGATGTGAGCGAGACCGACGATACAGCTTCAACTACCACCACTGATAGCGTCGCGTCGCCAGAGGATGGTGGTAAGAGAGATCTGTTGTATGGAATTTATAAGGATTCGGACGGTAGAACTTTTGTGGGCGACACATAAGTGGAAATGGATGATGAAGATTTAATCGTCGGTTCGAATAAGTATAAAATAACTGATGAACTGCGCAAATTGCTCCTTTTCGACAACCCTGGAGATTACACGGAACAGGATTTCGACAATTATGGTGACATTCTGGTTCAGACCCACGCCATGAAGAGAAATAATGATGCCAGAGAGACGAGACCCAAAGCAAACAGAGGTTACAAGTAGACGAAAGTGGTGAAACCCATATGGGATATGAATAAGAAGTTCGTCGAATCGGTGACTGGTAAAGGGGTGAAAACCACTTTTCTTCCGAGCGATTCTGACGCTCTGTCTCAGAGATTGAGTTTGTTGATGGCAAGTAGACATGCTGGTAACACAGGATTAGATAATGAAATAGTTACTATATGTGACGAATTGTTAAGACAGAAGGTTTTGAATACAAACCATTATAAAAGGCTGATGAACGAATTGAAGGATTGATGTATAAAATAAGTAGAGAGAAACAAACAAACAAAATATGAAATTAAAATAGTAAATTTTACACTAGAATAATAAAAGTATTTAAACAACAAACGATTTACCAGTGAAAACAAAATATATATTATAAAATAAAATATGTTGGTGATAAAGAACAGGGGACACATTAGAACTTACGTTCAAGGCAGTTCTGGCATTGTCGATCCTATAATGCGAGCATTCACGAGTGATGCAGGTAGAAAACTCACATCGACTGTGTTTGAGGCCGGTAAGAAGACGGCGTTGGATGCTGGTAAGAAAGCCGCTTCCGAAGCCAGTGGTAGGATAGCTTCTGTGGCTGGCAAGAGGGCAGCCGACGCGTTGATCGACAAGTTGATCAGTCCACCGGCGAAGCGAGCTACGTTAGAGCGAACACCGAAAAGTTGGAAAGATTTTAAGGATGCTGTGGTGCCCATACAAGATTTAGCCAAAATGACGAGTGGATCTGGATTGAAGAGAACTCGCGACGGTGTAATATAAATAAATAATAATATTAAAACTGAGTTCGATAAAAACATAAAATTGTGTTTGAAAAAATCTAAAATAACAAAAAAAAAAAAAAAAATAAACAAAGATGAACATTAAAGATATGTCTTGGAACGACGCCGTGACTAAGAGGTCGAATAATGAGTTCTTTCCCAAAAGCATAAGAGGCTTGATAGTGGGAAAATCGAATTGTGGAAAGACCAATCTGTTGATGAATCTGTTGTCATGACCTGACAGGTTGGATTACGACAGATTGTTTGTGTTTGGCAAGAGCTTGTTTCAACCCGAATACAGATTGCTTCGAGAATGCATGGATCGTAGATTGCCTAAGGACGTCATAGCCAGAATCTTTGACAGTAGGGAGGAATTCGACAAAAGTGAAGCTTCTCTTTCGACCATTTTGGATGGTGCGGCGATGGAATTGATGAAGAGAAATGCATCTTCGAACGTCGAGTGTCGATTTTATGAGAACGCTAGCGACGTTCCGGATCCTAGAGAATTGAAATCGGAAGATAAGAATCTCATGATTTTCGACGATCTGCTTTTGGAGAGACAGAACCGATGCGAATCGTATTATGTTAGGGGTCATTACAGCACCGCGGACTGTTTCTACCTGTCACAGAATTATTTTCGATTGCCCAGACAGACGATAAGGGAGAACGCTAATTTTCTATGTCTCTTTCGCCAAGATCTCAAGAATCTCAATCACATCTACAGCGATCATGTCGCAAACTACATGAGCGTGGCGGAATTCAGGAGATTCTGTAAGAGGGTTTGGGATGGAGGACTTTACAATTTCGTCGTGATCGATTTGACTAGCGAATTCAATCGCGGAAAATATCAGTGCGGATTTGACAAGTTTTATGTTTCTGATGATAATAAGATAGAGCGTGAAAATAAAAAAATTAGAAAATAATAAATCTTCAAATAATTAGTTTTGAAAAAAAATAAAAAAATAAAATTAAATATAATGTTCGAACAAGGAGAATTGTTAGAACGGATAGCCAAGAATACGGCTGCAAAACAATCCATTCAAATCGTGGTGAGTGGTGATTCGACTCGATTCGCGACGAAATTCGAACCTTCCATCAAATTGAATAGAGAGAAAAGATACGAGATGGCGTTGGTGAATCTGGAGACTTATTATTCCTTTCCCAACGTCACCGAAAAGAATAACTCGTTTAAGCATTCCGATGGAGTGGATTGGTTGGAGACTCGAATTCCCAAAGGAAGTTACGACATAGACGATTTGAACAATTACATTCAAACGCGAATGAAGACGGATGGAAAGGGACGCAACAAGATCAGACTCGCTCCCAACCCTAATACCTTACAGACGATGTTGGATTTGGAAGATAATTTTTGAGTGGATTTCAATATGGACGATTCTATAGGCAAGATGCTGGGATTCGATCGAAAGATGTATCGAGGCCACGCGGCATCTGAAAATACAGTTGACATTCTCGCAGTCAATAGCATTCTGGTGAACGTGGATGTGATTGCTGGAAGCTACATGAATGGTAGCGCTCAACCGGCGATCTATTCCTTCTTTCCAAACATGTTGCCGGGTTATAAGATCATGGAACGACCTCGAAATTTAGTTTATCTACCAGTGATTTTAGACACATTGTATAGTCTCAAAACCACATTGACGGATCAAAATGGTGAACTGTTAGATCTTCGCGGAGAGAGGGTGATGATACGATTTCACATAAGAGAAATATAAAAAGCAAAAAAAAAAAAAAAAATATTGTGTGTATATATATAAATAAGAAAATAAAATAACGCAATATTAATTTTACAAAAATTATTTAATATATATAATTATCATTAAACAAAAAATCAATTGAAGAAAATATATTTTAAAAAAAGAATTATGACACAATACGTGGTTAAAAACGTGAACATATCCACAGGACAGAGGAAGAAACATAAGAGAGCGTTAACAACTCGAGGCGAGGCAGTGAGATTCAAATTCACTCACGAAGATCAGTCGAGTGGCAGTCAGGATTCGATCGCCTGGACTAGAAGTCAAATCATAAGGATGGAGAAAGTGATTCGTGATGGAAGAGGGTTGACGGTGAGATTGAGTCCCACTCAATTGAGATACAATTTGAGAATGAAAGGCAGTTTCCTACCGCTATTTGCAGGAATCACTGCAAAAGCATTACCCTTTGCCGCAAAAGCATTACCCTTTCTCGGAAAGACTCTCAGCGTGGGAGCTCTCTTGGGACTCACGAGTTCGGCAGTTGAGAAATTAATGGGTGGCAGCAGACTGTTTTCGAAGAAGGGAGGAGCCGTGTGTTGCGTCCACATAGACGACAGCGGTAAAGGATTGTATCTAGAACCCGTTAGAGGTGACAACTCTTTGAGTGGAAACAGTCTCTATCTAAAGAGTGGTCGGAATGTTGAGCAACTCGGCAAGGGTTTGTTGTTTGGTGAGAATTCGCCATTTAAGAATATACCGATTTTGAGTATGTTATTATAATGTAAAATTATATAATTATATAAAATATAAATCCTAGAAAGTATAAATAATATAAAATGGATAAAAAGGTGGAAAAACAATTAGACGATAATGATGAATATCACGAGACAGAGTGCGAAAAAGATGTGGAAAAACGGTTAGACGCTAATGATGGATATGGAAAGAACTGATAAAAGAGTTAAATAAAGATTGGGATAGATGGTTGAAATTTAAAAGAATGAGACGTTTTCCACCATCACCTCTACCTTCTGAAGAGAATGGTAATGATGCGAGTGTTACCGAGAGATGCACAACATTCGTTCATAATTATGATTCGGATAAACAAATGTGTTCTTATAAAAAAAGGTAACATATCACAAAAAAAAGAAAAGAAGAATCGACACTGAAATTTGAGAAAAAAGGAAATGTTATTATAATATATGGGCAATAGTGAAGAAGGAAAACAAAAAAAAAAAAAACAAAAAAAAGTAATGAGATCTAGAGATGATCAACCTCTCTAGATCTCATTACTTTTTTTTTCCTTCTTCTTCGCTAAAAAATCAATCTCTCTATTCTTTATATTTCCAAGTCCGTTATTAGCATGTTGACACTCGTGTATTCTCCTTTTTCGAAAATGTGTTGAATGTTTATCTTTACTTTTTTAAGTTTTTTTACATTGGTGAACGTGCTCTCACCACCCGATCTGTCCACGAGTTCGAGTGAGATTTTTGGATATATGTAACTTCCATAGGACAATGACAAATCGTCCTTGTCGAATTCTCTATCTTTGGTGATGACGATTTTCTGTAGATCTCTTTGGTAGTCATAAAACAAATTGAGCATGGCTTCATCCAATTTCAAAGGCATGTTATATTTGTTGTATTTGCGCTCTAAGCCCTTCATCTCGACCTCGTTCAATTCAATGGAATCGTGTCATTGTAATCTATAGATTTTAAAACCGAATTTCTTACATATTTCGACTCGTTTCAATTTCAATTCGCATCTTTTAGGTGTTATTGTCATGATCGATTATTTGTTTTTTTGTTTTATGAATTCTTGCAAATAATATATATTTTAAATTTTGTATTTAAATAATAATTTATTAAAAAAGTTTGTTTTTTTTACTCTTTATATATATATAAAGAAAAAAGTTTTTTTAATTTTAATTTTCTTTAATGTGAACAATTTTTTTTTGTAAAAGTGTTTTTCTCTTTATATAAATAAAAGTTTAAATTTAACGTCCTTTTTTCTTGTATTAATTCAATTTTTTCACGTTTAGGAACATAAAAAAAATTGATTAATTTCATCAAAAAAAAAAAATTTTTTTGAATGAATTAAAACATATATATATAAACAATTTTAAAACTTTTAACAAATTATTATTAAATACAAAATTCGAAAACAAAAAAAAATTCTTACAAATGGAGCAAACAAATGAAAAAATGGAAAATTTAAATGAGAAAACCGTACCTCAGTTAAACGAGATTTGTAAACTATTAAAAATTCCACATTTCAGAAATCATAGAACTAAATCAAAAAAAATTGAAGTCATACAGGAATATTATTTGCAAAATGATGGAAAGGCAAACGAAATATCGATAGCAACAACGTCAAAAAATGCATCGGTTGTGAAAAATGAGAAGAAGAAAAAGATAGTAAAAGGAATCGAAATGCCGACGTCGAAAAAACCCAAAAACGTTTCGATTGTGAAAAATAAGAAGACGACTAAATGAAAAGCCATTGAAGGACTTCAAGTTTCAAAAGAAAAGAAAAAAAAACGAAAACGAGTTATGTACTTCAGATTCTAGACAAACGAGATATATCGAGCGAAATTCGACAAGCAATCAATGAAGGGAAAGGAGAAGAATATGTAGCACGACTCGTCACAGAAATATTCAAATCGAATCCTGTAGAACGGGAGAGTGCGATCAAAGGCATTTTTAAAACTTTCGATGTGGTTCCCTCGTTCAAGAAAATCGATCCGAAATTATTCATGGAACGGGTGAAGAAAAAAGTATTTGATTTGTTTTGCAAACACACGAACGTGGGACTAAAAATTAAGATGATACTCCATTGATGAATAAAATCGACGTGAAGTCTGGTGAGAGGATCGTGACAAATGCATTTTTCAGAACTAACGTCGAACCCGTATTTCGAGGTTCAGATTTATCGAACATTTTTGAAAAGATGAAAGACAAGATGTTGACGTCTCTCGCAAATTCTCAACATGAAGGTAGTAATTGGACGTTCGATGAGGTGTTGAAACTCGAAATTCATATAACTGAAAACGATTAGTTGAAAGGGTCTTCCTACGTGGAATTGCCGTATTTCTTAGCTAAAAAAATGCTGTGATCAATGTGAGAAATAAAGATGATCAGTGTTTTAAATAGGCAGTCACCTCTGCTTTATACCCTGTCAAAATGAACACCGATAGAGTTTCTCGTTACGAGGAGACTTCTAAAAATCTCGATTGGACCGGAGTGACTTTTCCAATGCAATTAAAACACATCAAACGTTTCGAGGCTCAAAATCCCACCGTAGCGGTGAATGTCTTGGGATACGATGATAAAAAACGAACGATCTATCCTCTCAGACAGACTTCGTATCTCGAAAGAGAAAAGACTATTATTTTATTATTGATATCGAATGGTGACAATTGTCATTATTGTTGGGTTAAACATCCGAGCCGATTACTGTCAAGACAAAATAATAAACATGAACATAAGATATGTTTATGTTGCAACTGCATGAACATGTTTCAGAGCGAAAAATCGTTAGCAAAACATCAGGAATATTGCAACGAAAATCAAGGTGTCACCATCGAAATGCCCAAACGCAACACCATCATGAAGTTTGAAAATCGCAATAGAAGGTTAAAAGTACCATTCGTCGTGTATGCCGATTTCGAATGCTTCACCGTGAAAATGAGTTCCTGCCAACCCAACGCTCTTCAAAGTTACGTCGAAAGATATCAAAAACACACGTCTTTGGATTATTGCATTTACGTGAAATGCACTTTCGACTCGCAACACGACATGGGTCCCTTCACCTACACGAAACAGTGCGAAGACGACGACGTGGTTCAAAGATTTGTGGAAGAGTTAGAATCGAAAATTCAAATGTTATAAGACAAATTCAAAACTCCGGCGAAAATGATCATCACGCGAGAGCAGCAGGACGAAAATAACAGAGCCACCGAATGTCATATATGCAGACAATCATTCAATGAGAATTCGGAGGGAAATAAGAGGGTCAGAGACCATGATCATCACATGGGTCTGTATCGTGGTCCAGCTCACAGCAAGTGTAATTTAAAATATCGAGATGCTGTTTTCTATCTGGTGATATTTCACAATCTCTTGGGTTACGACAGTCATCTGTTCGTGAAAAATCTCGGCACCTCCCACAAACAATTAAACTGCATAGTGAACAGCGAAGAAAGATACATTTCCTTCATGAAATGGAAGCTCATGGAGAAGAAAAGAGTAACCGACAGAGAGACGTTGAAAGAAAAAACGAAATTCATTCGTAGAGGCATACGTTTCATCGACAGTTTTAAATTCATGTCAGCCGCTCTGGAAAAATTAGTCGATAACATGAGCAAGGATAAATTTAAAATAACGAGCGAACATTTTGGAGAACGAGTGGATGTTATGTTGAGGAAAGGAGTCTATCCTTATGATTACGTGAACGATCTAAAGAGATTCGATGACACCGCACTACCTTCAAAAGAAGATTTTTATTCAAAATTATACGAATCCGACATTTCCGACGAGAATTACGAACACGCTAAAAACGTGTGGAAATCATTCAATATGAAAACCATGAGAGATTATCATGATCTCTATCTGAAGACTGATGTTCTGCTCTTGGCAGATGTGTTCGAAAATTTTTGAGATGTCTGTCATCGAAATTATGATCTGGATCCCGCTTGGTATTTCACCGCACCCGGTCTGGCGTGGGATGCTCTATTGAAGACCACCGAAGTCCAATTGGAATTATTATCCGACATGGACATGTTGCTCATCTTCGAAAGAGCTACGAGAGGTGGCGTCTCGATGATCTCCCACCGATATTCTGAAGCTAACAATCCCTACATGAAAGAAGGTTTCAATTCGAAACGGTTGAATAAATACATACAGTATTGGGACGCTAATAATTTGTACGGTTGGGCTATGAGTCATCCTTTACCGATTGGAAATTTCGAATGGGTAATGGAACCGGAAGAGATGCAAAAATGGAGAGACTATCCTTGCATTGTAGAAGTCGATTTGAACTATCTGGAAGAATTACATGATCTACACAACGATTTTACACTGGCTCCTGAACGAATAGAACCGAACGAAGGAGATGAGGAAAAACTCATTCCCAATTTATTTAACAAACGTAACTACGTCATCTACAGTGAGAATTTGAAACAATATGTTGATTATGGGATGAAATTAGTCAACATACATCGCATCATTCGATTCAACGAAGAGCCTTGGATGAAAAAATACATCGATCTCAACACGAATCTCAGAATTCCAGCCGAGAACGATTTCGAAAAAGATTTCTTCAAACTCATGAACAACTGTGTGTATGGTAAATCGATGGAAAACATCAGGAAGAGAACCAGCGTTCGACTCGTCACATCTGAGAAAAGAGCTAAAAAATTAGTGGCGAAACCCAATTACAAACACCGAACTATATTCGACGAAAATCTAGTGGCCGTTCACATGAAAAAGACGCACCTGAAGTTCGACAAACCGTATTATCTCGGACCGATCTTCTTAGATATCAGCAAGCGATTGATGTACAAGTTTCACTACGATTATGTCAAAGGAAAATTTGGTGATAAAGCCAAACTACTGTTCACCGACACAGACAGTTTAGTTTACGAGATAGAGACGAAAGATGTCTACCAAGATTTATCTCTGGACGTGGCCGCGTGGTTCGACACTAGCAATTATCCCATCGATCACCCGTCCAACATTCAATTGAACGACAACAAGAAGGTGTTAGGTAAATTTAAGGACGAGAGAGGTGGCAAACAAATCGTCGAATTCGTGGGCTTGAGACCCAAACTGTATGCCTATCATCTAGAAAATGAAGAGATCAAGAAGTGCAAAGGGGTTAAAGCGTGCATGGTGAAGAAAAACATCTCTTTCCGAGAGTATAAAGATTGTCTGTTAGGAAGTGGTCCGGTGTATAAGACTATGAAATCGATTCGAAGCGAAAATTACGACTTGTATACCGAAATAGTCAACAAGATTTCGCTGACGGCCGACGACAATAAGAGATTCGTGTTAGATGATAAAATAAGCACTTTGGCACTCGGACATTGGACTTTGGATCTAATTTTAGATGATAGGATTTCAGATATGATTGAGGATGATAAGATTCCAGATATGATTAAGGATGATAGGATTCCAGAACATCAAGAGGAATTAAATGGATTCAAGATTATGGAAGTCGAGGAATTAGACGGATTCAAGATTATGGAAGTCGACAGAGTTAGTTTAAAAAGAAAAAGAAAAAAAATTAAAAAAATAACGTCATTTTAGTGAATTATAATAAAATAAATAAATAAAAAAAAAATATACGCATTTA
Organism: Pictodentalium vernedei; assembly: GCA_031216915.1. Classification (NCBI taxonomy): domain Eukaryota; kingdom Metazoa; phylum Mollusca; class Scaphopoda; order Dentaliida; family Dentaliidae; genus Pictodentalium; species Pictodentalium vernedei. The sequence continues at coordinate 148,427,274 of CM062297.1, read as the reverse complement.
TGAATAAGAAAATAGAGATATCTGTAGAAGGTGTCATCTTACCTAACGAACCCCTATCCAACATCGATCTGTCGAATGCGGCGAAGGATTTGAAAATCAAAGATTTTCTAGGCGTGTTTTCCAGAGATGCCTTGCCGAAGAGAAGACCTCGACAATCGGAATGCGGAATTTTAAATCTAGACGATTTATCGGGTGAAGGCACTCACTGGGTGGCATGGTTCAAGAACGGGGAGAAGAAGAATTATTATTTCGACAGCTATGGAATCTCGCCGCTGAAAGAAATAAAGAACTATTTCAACAAATCAATGGTTCGTTACAACACGGAACGAGTGCAATCACCAGATCAAGTGTTTTGGGGTCACCTGTGTCTTTACGTTCTCAAGAGATGGTCTGAAGGAGATCGGTTTCAAGACATTCTCAATGATTTACATTAGAGAGAGATTTTTTTTTTATAGTATATAAAGGTAAAAAAATTATTAAAGAATTTTTAATTTAATAAAAACGAAAAATAAAATAAGTAAAAATAATTCATTTTTAATAAACTGCATTTGAAATATATTTTTAAAACAAAAATCTCAAAACAACATGCCAGTCGATAAATTTGGTAGAAGTGACGACAAAAATCAACCTAAAAAGAAGAGGAAGGCACTCGAAGTCGGCGATGGTTACAACGTTGCCAACTTGGACGAACGTTACGTTCGGAGATACGAATCTTGAGATGAACCTTTGAACATGAACGATAAGAAGCTCTACAATCTTCCCGAGCCGATAGATCTCGCAACTAAAAAATACGTTGACAGGGGGAACGTGGATTTCGAATGAATCATGCTAGATAATTATGTGGATAAAGCCATGACCGACGATCTCGATCTGAAATCTAAACGTTTGGTGAACGTCGCAAATCCCATAGTTTCCACCAATGCCACGACGAAGAAATACGCGGACGACACTCACGTGAGATTCAGTGAACATCTGAGAAATAGATACGTTCAGAAAACGATGCACTCGGAATTGAACGCCAATTCTAACAAGATAACAAACGTGGCCACTCCCACGAATCCCAAGGACGTGGCGACCAAACACTATGTAGATCTGGAACAGAGAAAGTCTGACAAACGAGAAATGAAATCAGATCTGAATGCGGGTTTCAACAATAAGATATTGAATCTGACGAAGGTCGACGACACGGATGCGGACTCAACCACAGTCAACAAGGGCTACGTAGATTCTGCCGTGATACGATCACAAGAATACGTAGAATCACAAGTGGATGATCTCTACCTGAACAAACAATCTGGCGGAACCATGGAGGGTGGTATCAACATAAACGGTGAGAATTTATTCGGTCTCAATCACGATCCCGAATTCGATTCCAGCGCAGTCAGCAGGAAGTACGTAGATGACAACTCGGTCTGGAGAAAGGGCGACATCCTGGAAGGTAAACTAGACATGGGTGGACACGCGCTCACAAATCTACCAGATCCCGTAAACATGACGGATGCCTGCACCCTGATTTCGGTGGTGGAGAAAGTCAAATATGCTAGACAATTGATCACCGTGTGGGCCGAGGAGGCCGGCACCTTAGAGGAGGGAAAAGCTGAATGGTCTTTCGGAAATGGAGGTAGTGGATCAAAACATGGTCAGGTGGGATATCCCATGCCGTTGGGAGGTGAAATCATTCGAATGACTCTGGCTTCCTCGGATTTGAATAACAGATCGGTTGTCAATCTCATAGTGAATGGAGTAGAGAGCGATAGGAGATACAGCATTGAAAAGACTGAGAATCAACACGCGAATTTTAGCACGTTCAGCACACCTCTCAAAGTGAACGCTGGAGACAGGATTAATTTCGTTACAAAAACCAATAATCCCGAAGCCGCCACTTCTGTGGTTAGTCTACTGATCGAACTAGATCCTTTGAACAAACAGTGAACGCGTAGAAATAATTAATTAAAAAAAAATAATGTGTGATTATTAAAAACAAAAAAAAAGTAATGAGATTTAGAAAGATGTTCAATCTCTCTAGATCTCATTACTTTTATTTATTTTTTTTTTTGTTTTTAATAATTACTCATTACTTTTTTTTATTTTGTTTTTTATTTTTTTTCACACACGTCTCTCATCGAATGATCGACATCTTATTTCCATCCGATTCGAATTGTAATTCTCTGTCTGACAGGACTAGAGCGAAGGCTTCAGTTTTTCTCAGCATGTTCCTATCGAATTGCATCTTGATCTGAATGTCTAAGACGCTACTCTTGAGTCATTCACTCTGTTTACTGACGTCGAATACGAACATGGGATACATCGACTTGTATTCGCCGGGATATATATTAGGGTTGCTCATCAATTCGTCTAGACCGTGATACTTCTTTCTAAAATCAGCGGCGTCGCCGTACAGTCTGCAGAAATCGTTCTTGTCGAATGACGCATTGTAATCGATTGCTGGATATCTCGTGGCGTTCAGAAACACTTGCATGTTTCTCAAATGGCAGTGATCGAACAGCGATGCATTCTTTTCCCCAGACCCGTCCCTATCGGTCTGAAACGCAACCACGATGAAACGCGGTCTCTCAGAAGCGGATTTCACCGTCAATCTCCAATCGAAGTGATTCGTGGAGAGTGGAATGCTAGCCATGTCACACTGTCTCATTCTAAATCCCACAGGTAATTTACTCTTGGATTCTATGATCTTGTAGAGACGCGCTTTTTCCACGATCGAAGGCTCCACGTACGGAACGAACCACGATATCTTGTGTAGAGTTAACTTACCCGCATCGGTCGCAGGGAGTCTCACTATTGTGTCGTCGTTTCCTTTTCGAATCAACGTCAGATTGTGTTTGAATCCGTACATGATCTTGTTGTAATCGTCCCCGAATCCGAAGATGTGTTTCAAAGGTATTCTAAACGAAAACGTTCCTTTAGGTCTGGATGTCTTGACGACGTAGTCGAATATCGCGGCGGCGCCGGCGTTAGAAGGGCCGACGGTGTCTTTCACCCACAACTGATTAAGTCCTCTGGATTTCGAAAAATCATCAGGATACATCAAGAGTCTGAACATCGTGGTGGCCTGACCGGGATGAAACACAGATTCTATCTCATGTCAGGATATCATGTATTTTATATTACTGAATAGATGCATGATGCCATTATTGGCTAGAGTAACCGTGTCGTCGTCGGCGTAGTCGCACCCATCTTCCTTGGTGAGACGTCCCTGCACCACTATGTAACTCTCGCTAGGATGAACGAATAGATCTTAAGTTTCGACATTGATTCCTATCTCTCCCGCATTGTTCAAACTCGTTCCAGTTACCGGTTCGCATTCGTGAACCTCATATTCTTGAATACTTTCATCTTTCACTGTGCTTTGTGCTATATCTAGTATATTTGCCATTTTGTAAAGGGTTTTTGTTTTTTGTTTATTAATTAGCTTGCTTTTTTTATCTAAAAATAGTTTTAATTATTTTTTATTATTATTTTTCTCTCCTATATATATAAGTGTAAACAAGATAATGTTAAAGAGAGTAAATAAAAAAAAAATGTTTTCTTTATCAAAACTTTGTCTTCTGTAATTGTTGTTCGTAAAACTTTCTGATGATCTCTTCTCCATCCAAAGCTTCGATTTCATAAGTCACCAGATCGGTGTGAAATATTTTGATTATCACGAAGATTTCCGAGGTCCATCGAGGAGTATAAACCTTTTTGAAGTGCTTCTTATAAGCGTAGATTCTCACTCGATTACCGACCGCAAATTTCGGCGTTCTAGACTTCTTTCTGATCTTAGATCTCTCAGGATATAGATTCGCGTAGACCCGTTTTTCGTTTCGAGGATCGCTAGCTTCCACGGGAGTCATCTTGATCGATCTGTGTCGCGTGTTGTTGTAATCTTTGACCAGACCGTCCAGTGCATATATGTATTTCTTGGTCGAATTCGCCGTGAAGTATCTATGCATCTTTTCCTTCATCGTTCGATTCCAACGTTCCACCACGCTGGCTTTCTCTTCGTTTTCAATCGAGTAGAGGTCGGCCAATCGATGAACGTGCTTGTTGTAGAATTCCTTTCCCTTATCCACCCACAATTTATTTGGTTTTCGAGAAGACGAGTCGAACACGCTCTTCAGAGCCTCGGCGACGCAAGGTCCCGATTTATTCTCCAAAGCTCTGATCCAACCGTATTTGGAAAACACGTCGATGACCGTCAATAGATATTTGACACCCTCGTTCCACCTCGAAAACGATCTCATGTCGTCCAAGTCGGCAGACCAAATATCATCCAAACCCTTCACGAACACCCTTCTCTTTCGAAATTTACGCACGATGGGTTTGTGTAACTCCTCGGCCAATTCGCTCGTCAATAATCGTTTCTTCTTCTTTTCAGATTTTTTTTTTGAACGCCCCATCCGAATCGACGATCAGATTACCGACCAGCGAACGTTCTATCTTCTCTCTCCTGGTCGGATTCGATATACCTCTCAATTTCGCCAACATGTTTTTATCACAGACATCGTTGCGAGTCTTGGTGTCGGGATGTCCGGCGTAGCATAGATCGTGATCATACGCGGCCGCGTCCACCCTATTCACAGTTTTGCTCCAAGATTTAGGAGTCAGATCGGCGTTCAGTCTCTTGTTCAATTTCGTTCCAGGTCCCGTGAAACTGTGACCAGGCAGATGCATTTCGAAAGGTAGATTATTGATCATTTTATTCACGATACCTTTACCTTTGCTCGCGTTCTTTTTTTTTTGACGAATCGAGTCTTGATAGAACCACACACATCGCAAATTCCGCGAAGCATCTGTCTGTCGTTTTTAGTTCGTACTTCTTGAGAATTACTCGTCTCGGTAACTCTCTTACACTTTACACAATACATTTTTTTGAGAGTTATTTAAATTAATTTCGTTTTTATTTTATATATAAATTTAATATTTCTTTTTTAAAAATTCTGTTCTTATTATATATATATATTTTTTCAATTGCTGCTCTTGAGTTCTATCATCTTACTGAATTCCCCCCAGCCTCATTTCTCCTCTTTTCCACGAGAAAATCCTTCATCTCTTCCTTGATGATCTGACGAGTCTTGATTCTCACAGCTTCTTTCATGGTTTCATATTTCGTTTTCTCACCCAATATCGTGAAGTATTCTCCGTCCGATATCCTACCATCTTTCAACGCCTTCGAGATCATTTCGGATATCGTGTCGATCTTGGAGTCGGCCAGGACGCAAATCTTGTCATGTTTCCTCGCCTTCAGATATAATTTCCTACTCAAAAAGTTTCCGAACGTGCATCTACGAGAGCCACTCCTTCTATGGTTAACACGATCGGAATACCGATCGCAGTCGACAACAATCCGATGCCAGCCGCGTGTAAACCTATGGAAATCGTGATTAGTGTCGTGTCGATCGCGTTGACGAATTTCACGAAACGCGAATACTTCTTCTTGATAGAACGACGAGAATCTGTCTCTTGAGTTAGATACGCTTGGATTCTACTGATTTGATCGATGTGATATCTCTCTCCTCTTTCTTTTTCTTCTAGCGACGGTGCCGTCGGCAAAACATCGTTCGGCTTCTCATCCTCGTCGTCATCTAATGTCGGATACAATTTATTTCTGGTTCTCATTTTTTGTGTTTTTTTCTTTCTAATATTAGATAAAAAATTTATGTGTGTATTTATTTTTATTTTCTATTCTCCCTTATTTTATATCAACGAGAAAACTTAGACGTATGCTTCATTGAACAATAATTTTATGATGCATCCCTCGTCTTCTAAAGTCAGACTTCTACGCGCCAATTTCAGTTCTTCCGAAACTGTGGGCTTGTCTCGATCCTTACACAAGAGTAATCTCTTCCAAAACGCGATCACTCCATCGATTTGAACGCGTTCGAACGCCGGTTCGAAATACTTGACGACCATATCTTCCCTTTCCATCGTCAGACACGAATGATTCTCATGATCGAAGTCTAGATGATCCCGACATCCGACGCATCGTTCTAACAAGAGGCGACCTAGTTGTTCGTTCACACAGAATGCGTAGGCTCTCATCAGCATTTTTAAAAGAAACCTTGCTCTAATAGTGTGGGAAGCGTTCATGATTTACGTATTTTTTATTATCTATTCGAGTTGATATATTTATTTTTAAATAACTATTTATTTATATTTTTTTTCTCTCCTATATATATCAATCACTTTTTTATTTCCTCTCCTCAAAACCGATTCTATCACGATTTCGTCTCACAAACTCAAGAGATGAATCGGCAAATCGTTTTTTCACCGATCAAATCGCACCCTGTACCGTCCCAAACACGGTCGGGAACGTGGCGGTGGTTTGCCGGTTCGGTATCACCTTTTTTTCATGTACCGTAGGCCCAAATCGATTTTTAAAAAAATCCTCGATGAGTGACTACACTTTACACCACTTTTCACCGTTGGTGAACGTCGAGAAAACGTTTTTGAGGTCGATTTTCCTGATCTGGAATCGGCAAATGGGTTTCCCCGATCGGATCGCACTTTAACCGTTCAAATACCCGTTGGTGAACGTATACCTACTTAGGTGATACAGAATCGACAAACCGCTTTTTGATGCTGATACAGAATCGGCAAAACGTTTTTTGCTCGCGTTCACCAACGATGGATCGATGGTCTAATCCGCGATGGGAACGTAGAGAACAAATTTTTTAATTATATTTTCTTAAAATTTCGTACATTTTTTCACTCTTGAGCGACGTGTACAATGTACGCGTTCGCCAACGGGTATTTGAACGTTAAAAGTGCGATTTGAGAGTCTCAAAACCAATGGCCGATTCTGTATCACCATAAAAGACGACATTTGTTGCACTTGTACACGATTTTAACACTGAACCCTGTGGAGATTATTTGTACATGTACGTGTACATGTACAAATCGTGTACAAGTGACACCGAATCGGCCTTTATCACCTACTGACAGGTGATTACGAGTATTTGGGGGTAAATATAAACATTACAGGAAGAGGCATCTATCGGAACCACACAAATAAATTGATCCTGAAGGGGAAGCGAATCCTTAACCAAATGAAACTTATAGAGAGAAACAGTTTCAATAAGGTTTTCGTGGGGAAAACCATTTGGGAAATGGTGGGGCTGCCAAGTATAACATACGGTACGGAAGTGGTACCCCTAAACCAGACGGCCGTAAAGAGCTTGGAAATCCTGCAGAACGATGCAGGCCGATGGATAACGGGGTCGAGTAATGCCGCAGCGCTAGAAGCAATCAGGGGTGAGCTTGGGTGGATGAGGATCAAGGACAGGATAGACCTGTTGAAGCTCGGTTATCTTAATTATTTGGTAAATCTCCCCGACAGCCGATGGTGTAAAGTAATGTTCCTGAGAATTTTCAACTCAAATATCAAAACGGGGTGGATGGTCCAAGTGAGGGAGCTAGTAGAGAACTACTCATTGGAGATTTCGGACCTGGACGTTGGGGCAAACCAGGGTAAAAAAATCGTCAGAGAAAGGGTCAAGGAGGATTGTAACCGTAATTGGCGAGAGGGGGTCAAATCAAAGAGGTCTTTGGTGGCCTGCATGATAAAGAGAAGTCAGGTTTTGAAGAGTACCTTGATGGCACCTTTGGGTTGTCACTGTTGTTCAAGCTGAGGTCGCGATCCCTGGAACTGAGGGGAAAAATTGGGAAAGACGGTGAAAGGGAGTGCCAGATGTGTAACTTGGACATGGTGGAGACCCTGGAACACTTTCTTCTAGAATGCCCATAGTATCAGTCTAAAAGAATGAGATTCACTGGGAGTATAATGGGGAAGTGGGATGGGAGAATGAAGGACATGTGGTTAAGGGGAGGCTCAAAGGAGAGGGTTAATATGCTAATCGGAGAGATTGGAAAGAATGGGACAAGGGATATCATCAAGCAGTTCGTCTCCGAGTGTTGGGAGGAGAGGAGAAGCGTGGGAATAGGGAGGCAGTTGGGAGTACAGGGTAACCATGGCTTTCTCGTCCGAGAACCGCGACAAATCAGCGGCTGGCCAAAGTGTTATTATTATTATGACAATGATTTCATGATAAAAGTAAATAAATCTGTCTGAGATAACAACTCAGCTTTCAATGAACCCAACTTCGACCAAAGGAACGACGATGGGACGACCATGAATTAACCGAACCAATAAGCGTAGAAGATGGTCATGGGTATAATCAGAAAATGCAAAATGCTTATAAGCTTGCATGGCTGGGACGAGTGTACATTTTAAATAAATAAAGATTTGAATAAAGATATAGTAGCCCTTTTAAGGGCTTTCGGGTGTGATGAGTGTGTGTGTGTGTGTGTGTGTGTGTGTGTGTGTGTGTGTGTGTGTTTGAGGTTAAAAAATCGCACTGGCACAGACATTTCCTACTGAAACGTTTTTTTCTTTTAATATGCCGCCGAAAAATTGTTTTCATTTACTGAACCCTGATGGGTTTCAAACATGACAAAAAATTACATAAAATTGATTTAAACTAAGTGATGAGCTTAGGAACTGGTTAAACTGACTGGCAAAAATTGATGTTATTCATTGATGGGCTCTAATTTAGTCCTTACAAGGATGTTACGCAAGCTTTTGTTTTTCTTATAGGCGATGACAGGTCGAAGATTCAAAGGTTCATTTTATTTAGCATTGATAAAATTGAATTCATCTTTTAACATTTTTGCTATTTCGATATTCATTCTGTTGTACGTTAAAGTGAAAGGAATGATGGACCTCCTTTCGCATTCGCCCTCTGATACGTTCATACCAAATGGCCAGAGGGTTTGAAGCGTTTTGATCCAAAAAGCTTCACGTTTTTTTCTAAATTCATCCGTTTCTTCTAATGTGTCTTTAATTGGTGGTTGTTCAATAGGATGGATTTCGAAATCGTCCAAAGAATGGCCAGGAAGGTTAAAATGTTGTGCTACTGGGGCATCAGCATTATGTTTTATATCCTGTTTGTGTCTAGTAGCACGTTCTCGAAAAGGATTTTGACTTTGACCAACATACTGTTTCCGACATCGCTTACAAGTGATAAGGTAAATAATGTTTGGTGAATCACAATGGAGGGGGTTACGGATCTGATAATGATTTTTCGCTTGTTCGGAGGAAAATTCCTCTTTCTGATCAGGCATAAAAGTATGCAGTCTACAACGAGGCTTTTTGCAATTAAATACCGCGCCACTACCATTCTGCAACGGTCTGTTGTGTTCAATCTTCAGTGGTTCGAAATCGGTAGTTTCAGCTGGACTTTCGAGCTTTTTCAGGGTTTGGGATTTCAGGCTACGCAAGAGGCGCAGCGAGTACCCTCTCGATCTGAGGGCGCCAAATAGAGTAGAACAAGCCTCATTGAAATTTACCTTATCACTTGAATTGCGGTGGAAACGAATGAGTTGTGATTTGATGATACCTTTAAATGTATGTTGAGGATGAAATGATTTTGTGTGCAACAATTGATGTGAATCAGTTGGTTTAAAATACACTTTATAATCTAAATGACCGGACGCCTGAAATTGCTTGCCTTTATACATGGTCACATCGAGAAAATCAACAGAATTTTCACTGATAGTAGCTTTCAATTTAATATTTGGATCGTGATTGTTCAAAATTTCTAAAAATTCATCAAAATCTTCTTTTGAATGTTCCCAAATAATAAAAATGTCATCTAAATACCTGAGATATACGAGAGGATGCTTTGCACATTTGCTTAAGGCATTTTCCTCCCATTCCGCTACATAAATGCTTGCAAAATTAGGACTGAATCTTTTGCGCATAGGACAACCCATTATTTGTAGAAAATATTCTCCATTGAATTGAAAGTCATTACCTTTTAAGCTCAGCTCTAAAAGATCCAAAATTTGTTCATCCGGGCGTTTCGCATCCGGATATTTTTCAAATGCATTTTTAACTGATTTAACACCTTTATCAATATCAATGTTCGTATACATACTGTCGATATCCAAAGTAGCCAGAATTGCATTTTTCGATATTTTTAATTTCGAAATTTTTGACAGGAAATCCTGTGTATTTTTTAGATAGCTCGGATGTCTATTTGCTATAGGTTTCAGATGATAATCAATTAATTCCGAAATCGCATAAGATTCCGAATTACAATCTGATACAATTGGCCTCCCGGGTGGAGTTAAGTCATCCGTCCATGAAGAACGGTCCTTGTGGATCTTTGGTAGGATATAAAATTGTCTTGTTTGAGCACTGAGCTTAGCTGTTAAATATTTCAATTGTTTTTTGGTAATGTGACCTTCGTCGAGGAGAAATTTTAAGATTTTATTGAATTTTTCGATATTACTAGGCCAAATAAGTGAATCTATTTTCTTATAATGTTTAGTATTGCTGAGTTGTCTCATGGCCTCCTTTATCCCGAGATAGAACACTACCGACCCACCTTTGTCGGCTGGTTTAATAACTAATTTCTTATTTTTTCGAAGTTTCGTGAGGGCTCTCCGTTCACCAGCTGTTAAATTGTCTTTATCGGAGAGTATGTTCATGCTGAACACCTTTTGGATAATTCGTTTGCTAGCCTCAATAATTTCGGGATCTACTTCACTATCTGGAGGTGACCAACCAGATGATTCTGTAAAAGGAAGTTTCCGACCGCTGGAGTTTCTAAAGCGGTCGGCTAATTTCATTTGCCTAAAAAAATTACAGTTGTATGATGGTAAATTTGTTTGGTTATCAGTTTTAGGCTTTGGTGCTGGTACAAAAGTTAAACCGCGATCTAAAAGCGATTTCTCTTGGGTTGTTAGGTCATTGGTGCCAGACAGGTTAACTACATTAGTTCCTAATCCCACATCTGTTAGGCGGCTGTTACCTTTGCCTTTACTTAGTTTAAATTTAGGTGGTTCAACCAGTGATCGTACATAATATTGGCGGTTCTCGTGGTCCAATGGATTAAATCCTGAGCAACATCAAACTTCGCGTCATCAATTTTTGGTATCACGTTAACGTCCTTCACTTTCCGAATGGTTTCGTTGATGATGCTCAGGGTTCTCCTCTCAGCCTGAGGGAGTTTTTGCGAAAAGTTTAGTTCAGCGAAATAAATTTTTGCTGATCTAAACTTGACCCTGATATCGCTAAGCATATTCCGCAACTGCTTAACTACGAGATTAGAATTATCGTTTCGAGAATTCACGCCAATATTTAATAATATTTTTTGGGGACTGGACTGGCCCCTGTGCCCTTTAAACATAGAGCGCAGATGATTGAATTTGGCGCCGGGGTAACACTTCACCTGGATGTCCGGGTGGGGGTTTCGATCAATGCGTCCTAAATTTGAACTTCCAATCATAAGAATGTTTTTACAAACATCGGGGAGGCGCCAATTCCTTTTGTCAAAATTAACTCCGCTTTTATGCCGAAACTGGGAGAATTTAGAATCAAATGAGCGGCCCGAGTTGCGGCTCGGTGATTTGACTTTCTCTGAGTACGATATGCCTGGTTGAACCACACTAGAGGCAGGAGAAGGGGCAGAAGAAACAGAAGCAGGAGAGGAAACAGAAGCAGGAGAAGAAACAGAAGGAGGAGGAGGGGTTCTAGTGAGAGCACTAGGAGAACCAGAGAAGAAAGGCTGAGGAGGAGTAGGAGGTAGAGGAGCAAGACGAGGCGAGACAGCGTTACTCAATTTGCGAGCATCTTCAGTCACAATATGGACGGGAGATGTTTGCAAATTGAGGCGCTTACTCTGAGAGAAAGAAGAAGTAGAAGGAAAAGAAGAGGGAGAAGTGCTTTGCCTTGATCCTTTCTTATTTTGCTTTTCGCGTTGGGGTAGAGGGACAACACGGGCCGGAGTTTGCTTGCTCCCTCCCGTATTGTTCCTTACTCCAGACGCTGGGCGAAGTTCCGAAATGTAAGACTCATAGGCCGAAATCGTCTTATCTGTCAACTTATTTTTAAAGTTCTTTTTAGCCCAGATCAAGGCTCGCGCCGAAGCGCTGTTGAAGTCTATTTTTTCGAGTCCAGGAGGTGGTCGCATAGCCAAAGTTATCTTAGACTTCAACTGGTTTAAATTTATCTTATAATGCTCAACTAAAGCATTTAACGTTTGATTGGCCCATCCCACACTAATCTGTCGAAAAACAGAAAAAAATGTGTGGGGTGGGAAGAGCTGGCTTTAGAAAGCCACCTAACTCATCTACTTTCTTCTCCAGCTGTTTCGGGAAATCCCGATTTGCCAAATGGTGCTCTAATAGCCCAATGTGGTGCAAACATTGAAGCACCTGAAACAAAGCCTTGACCAGCCTAGAATAAGCCTGGAACGATTGTTCCTGGCCAGTTCCGGACTGGGCGACTCTCTGCCTCTGATGCATCTGCCCTTTTCTCGCCATTGTTAAAGAAAGTAGCTGAATTAAGTATAAATAAAATATAAAAGTGATGAAATAAATAAAATTGGAAAATTAGATATTACCTATTAAAGAAGATACCTGGATTGGTTGCAGTCTTCAGCAAAGGTAGAAAATAATCCGTCTGTCTCGACGCGTTTCGCTTGGTTTGGCTTTTTCAAAGAGACTTTGAGGAAAATGATTCCAACTTTGGGAGGGCATGCATGGTATATATCCATATGTGGGCTGGGGGTGTTTTTCACAGCTCAGTACATAATTAAACTCGGTAACAAGCTGACAAATGTCACTCATCTAATTAATTCTTTTCAATCTGAGATGTCCCAAGTTTGTTTTTCACAACTCAGTTTGTGTCGTCCAAACAAATTAGATGAAGCCCTATTGATTGGCTTCCATTGAATTTTAAACAGTCAGTGAATTGTTTGCTTCACTGACCCCATGAAGCCCTATTGGTTGGCTTTGATTTAAGTAAAACCAATCGGGAGCGGTTTGCTTTTTTTTTTTTTTTTTTTTTTTTTTTTTTTGGGGGGGGGGGGGTGGAGGTCATTTGGAATTCCCGAAGGATAACCAAATACCTCAAAATCACATACGGCATCCTATCTCCCAGAAGGCTTGATGGATGACTCCCGTTTTTTTCAAACTAAACTGTTGGAGCTTTCTCCATTCCTTTTTTGTAACCGCTATGGTCATATACCGGGGCCGCTACCAAACCGGCGTTGCTGTTTGGTTTTCTTTTTTCCTTTTTTCCTTTTTTTTTTTTTTTTCCTTTTCCCTTAAAATTGCCATTGCACAACATTATATTCTGGCTCGCCACCATGGTGGGACTCAAAAACCTCTACCATCGCCAAGCTGGAACCGAATAGAGCCCACTCTCCAATAGTCTTAATGGCGTTGAGGGTTTGGTCTTTGACAATCTATCACTCCAATGCAAACTGCCAGGAATTCTAACCGCGTGCATACCCCTTCAGACCCCATTTGAGGCAATAGGAAAGCTAGGCCTGTGTGATCCAAGATCCAAGTGAAATAAAATAAGGCTAACCGGGTCGCAAGGGATTTGTAAATCCCACATCGTCCCTGCACGCCTTCGGCGCGCTAAAACCTTTCATTCATTCATTCGGTTTGCTTTACTGGCTTCAGAAGTATGTGAAAATAATATGAAAAAATGGTTTGATAAAATATATTGAGACTAAAGAAATAAATGAAAAAATAACGCCAAAGATCATGATGCCGCACGAATATTATCAGTTGGAATGAATATCCCCCGACGGAGGTTTATGACGGAAAATATTTTACACCACGTAGAAATTGTGTGTTTTACCTTCTGAACATCTACATTGTGTGAAAGGTATGAACAATTAAAAATAAAAAAATAATAATTTAAATAAATGAATCAACCAAATAAATAAATAAATAAATAAATAAATAAATAAATAAATAAATAAATAAACATTAATAAAAAATTAAAAATAATCAATATATAAATAAATAAATAATAATTTTATTTAGGAAATACATACACATGATTGAAATTAGAACCTATTTTGTTTTTGGGCATATATGAACTCTGGCACTCGCCTGTGTGTGTTTGAGGTTAAAAAATCGCACTGGCACAGACATTTCATACTGAAACGTTTTTTTCTTTTAATATGCCGCCGAAAAATATTGTTTTCATTTACTGAACCCTGATGGGTTTCAAACATGACAAAAAATTACACAAAATTGATTTAAACTAAGTGATGAGCTTAGGAACTAGTTAAACTGACTGGCAATAATTGATGTTATTAATAATAATAACTCTTTGGCCAGCCGCTAATTTGTCGCGGTCCTCATAAGAGAAGGCCATCATTCCCCCTGCACCCCACCCCCTCTTCCCCTCCTCTCCTCCCAGCATTCAGATATAAACTGCTTAATAGTATCCCTCACTTCCTCTTTTTCAATTTCTTCAATAAGCATTCCTACCCTCTCCCTCGTGTCCCCCTTCAGCCATCTATCCTTTGTTTCTTCACCCCACTTCTGCATTATTCTTCCAGTAAATTTTATTCTATGAGGTATATACTGTGGGCATTCCAAGAGAAAATGTTCCAGGGTCTCCACTACTCCAGAGTGGCACATTTGGCATCCCTTTTCTTCATCTCTCCCAATTTTTCCCCGAAGCTCCAGTGATCTTGATCTCAGTTTGAACAGCAGTGACCCTCCAAAGGTGCCATCTAGGTACTTCTCAAAAGCTGGCTTTTCTTTATATTGTAACCCCTGCAGTGATCTTTTCACGCTAACCCCTGATCGCCAGTTTCGATTGCAATCTTCCATGACTCTCTCTTTGACAAACCTTTTGCCTTCTTTCATTCCTACTTCTATGTTTGTGACCTCTATAGAGTAATTGTCCATTAGTTCCCTCACATGTTTTGACCACCCCGTATCTATATTAGAATTCCAAATGGTATCGAGCATCAATTTGCATTCATTGATGGGCTCTAATTTAGTCCTTACAAGGATGTTACGCAAGCTTTTGTTTTTCTTATAGGCGATGACAGGTCGATGATTCAAAGGTTCATTTAATTTAGCATTGGTAAAATTGAAGTCATCTTTTAACATTTTTGCTATTTCGATATTCATTCTGTTGTACGTTAAAGTGAAAGGAATGATGGACCTCCTTTCGCATTCGCCCTCTGATATGTTCATACCAAATGGCCAGAGGGTTTGAAGCGTTTTGATCCAAAAAGCTTCACGTTTTTTTCTAAATTCATCCGTTTCTTCTAATGTGTCTTTAATTGGTGGTTGTTCAATAGGATGGATTTCGAAATCGTCCAAAGAATGGCCAGGAAGGTTAAAATGTTGTGCTACTGGGGCATCAGCATTATGTTTTATATCCTGTTTGTGTCTAGTAGCACGTTCTCGAAAAGGATTTTGACTTTGACCAACATACTGTTTCCGACATCGCTTACAAGTGATAAGGTAAATAATGTTTGGTGAATCACAATGGAGGGGGTTACGGATCTGATAATGATTTTTCGTTTGTTCGGAGGAAAATTCCTCTTTCTGATCAGGCATAAAAGTATGCAGTCTACAACGAGGCTTTTTGCAATTAAATACCGCGCCACTACCATTCTGCAACGGTCTGTTGTGTTCAATCTTCAGTGGTTCGAAATCGGTAGTTTCAGCTGGACTTTCGAGCTTTTTCAGGGTTTGGGATTTCAGGCTACGCAAGAGGCGCAGCGAGTACCCTCTCGATCTGAGGGCGCCAAATAGAGTAGAACAAGCCTCATTGAAATTTACCTTATCACTTGAATTGCGGTGGAAACGAATGAGTTGTGATTTGATGATACCTTTAAATGTATGTTGAGGATGAAATGATTTTGTGTGCAACAATTGATGTGAATCAGTTGGTTTAAAATACACTTTATAATCTAAATGACCGGACGCCTGAAATTGCTTGCCTTTATACATGGTCACATCGAGAAAATCAACAGAATTTTCACTGATAGTAGCTTTCAATTTAATATTTGGATCGTGATTGTTCAAAATTTCTAAAAATTCATCAAAATCTTCTTTTGAATGTTCCCAAATAATAAAAATGTCATCTAAATACCTGAGATATACGAGAGGATGCTTTGCACATTTGCTTAAGGCATTTTCCTCCCATTCCGCTACATAAATGCTTGCAAAATTAGGACTGAATCTTTTGCCCATAGGACAACCCATTATTTGTAGAAAATATTCTCCATTGAATTGAAAGTCATTACCTTTTAAGCTCAGCTCTAAAAGATCCAAAATTTGTTCATCCGGGCGTTTCGCATCCGGATATTTTTCAAATGCATTTTTAACTGATGTGTGTGTGTGTGTGTGTGTGTGTGTGTGTGTGTGTGTGTGTGTGTGTGTGTGTGTAGAAACCGTTAGTCCACACAAAGGTCAAACAATGGGGTACCTCGGTATGTAGGGTAGACAAGACTGTCTCTGTGTGTGTGTGTGTGTGTGTGTGTGTGTTTGTGCGTTTGTCTTACCAACTTGACGAGGTAACTAGACAAAAGAGTTTGCGTGTTTCGCCTTACCGAGGTACAAAAGACAAAAGAAACCCTTTACCTCGGTTGTTTTCCCAGAACTGTACCGGCAAAACGAGGTTGAAACCGTTAGTCCACACAAAGGACAGACAATGGGGTACCTCGGTATGTAGGGAAAACAAGACTGTGTGTGTGTGTGGGGGGGGGGGGGGGGGTTGTCTTACCAACTTGACGAGGTAACTAGACAAAAGAGTTTGCGGCCTTACCGAGGTACAAAAGACAAAAGAAACCCTTTACCTCGGTTGTTTTCCCAGAACTGTACCGGCAAAACGAGGTTGAAACCGTTAGTACACACAAAGGACAAACAATGGGGTACCTCGGTATGTAGGGTAGACAAGACTGTGTGTGTGTGTGTGTGTGTGTGTGTGTGTGTGTGTGTGTGTGTGTGTGTGTGTGTGTGTGTGTGTGTGTGTGTGATTGTTTGTTGTTGTATTTGGGGGGGGGGGGGGGTTGGCTACCTCCCATCACTCCGTCGCCTGGTTTCCTAGAAGGCAGACCATATGGCCAAGGCTTAGCATCCACTCTCACTTATAGGCTAATGGATGACTCCCAGCTTTCAAAAACATATATTGGGGGATTTTTTTCTTTTTTTTTTTGCAACCGTTATGGATAACATGCTGGGCTGCTCCCAAATCAGCGACTGTTTTCGGTTTCTTTTTCTTGTTTCTTAACCAACCAACAAACTACGGTTTCAGTACTACCAGAAATATGCCTACATCTCTAAGCAAACACAGAGTATAAATCTTGTAGTTATGCACAATTCTTAGTCATCTTCCTTCCAATACTGTACGAGGATAATACAGAAGTTCAGTGCGCGATACAGAGGGCTATTGCTCTTCCTTTAGTGCCCATTCATCAAGTGAGCGAGGCTTGGTTCTTAACTCTTGAGGAGTCTCCAGTTAGTTCAATTGGTGAACGGTTTCCTGACTATGTTATGAGTTACTGGGTGTTAGGGGACCACGGACGGTTCATGTGGAGCCATTCTGATATGGTCGGACGCGCACTGCAAAGCATATCGAATCGCGACAAAGAAGGTTGAGTTTGTTCAAAACTGGCTCTCGCCCTAATTTATCCAAGATGACAGACTTCCTACCATTCCAGGAATCCACAATATTGCAAATGAGTGGTGGGTGGAAGTTTACACCCAGGGAAAGAAAATACTGAAAAATACGCAATTCAATTGAACATTTCAAAAGAATATTTCTAGCTTGGGAAATTGGACTACTAAACTACTCGAACTTTGTGTCTCACAGTACTGGATTTTAGTGTAACTAATATACTACACTTATAGGTTAATCTGGTCTGTCCCACCTATCCGGTTGGTTGTTGGTAATGGGCACGAATTGAGTTAAGCGAACAAACTTACTAGATACTGACAATAATCCACCTCCCTTTGATCTACCTAATTTTCTCACGTTTTACCGAAACAATAGCAACCGGGTAAGTGAGACGACCCCTTTCTGTGTTCGGTGAACACAGGTTACTGAGTTGTGTAAGAAAGATACAGTACGTGGAGAGTGGATTGTACCTAAATCACACGGCGGGTAGACTTATCACCGAAAGTACCACTTTCAAATTCTGTACATGTGGACCAAAATACAAACAATGTTTCAGCCAATGGACCTCCGGGTGTAACCCGATGGTCCTTTGGCTGGAACTTTGCTTGTGCTTGTTATGCTTTGCAACAACTTTGCAGTTATTGCCTGGGTGGAATCTCCACTCTGCAGGTGATTTAGTTATAATACGCTTTCCACGTACAAGTCATTGGTGTTCATATCGATTTTCTGAAGATAATCAGAGGGAAAAATTGGGGAGCAAACATAGATACGCTTCTCAAGCCTTACAAATCATTCAAACGTCAGTGAGAATTACACAACAGACACCCTTGGTTATTCCCCACGGTTATAGACCCTTCCTGCAAAATACCCTATCCTAATTAGATGTAGACTATAGCTTTAAGCCTATTGTTCTCTCGTGTAAACTCACCGGTGCAGATTTTCATTTTTTCGACGTTTTGAGATACATCCGTTAACTCAGAGTCACGATTATGAATGTAGTCTCAAGAATACTTGACTGCTTTGAGGTTTGTCTCGACTGTGTCGTCAGACAACGATTTTATCGAACACGACGCACTGAAATAATTAACCACGAGGCCTTTGAGGCCTACCAAACGTATATTTTTGGGTTCCAAAATGCTGTAGTGTTGGTGCCAAATGACCTGTTTCGTGCAACTGGCACAATAACCACACGACAGCTTGAATACTGCGACCATACTGTACTGTAAGCAGTCAATTTACCGTGGTGAGTATATAGAGTATACCCATAGAAGCTTGGTGTACCAAGTGTTCACCACGTGTGGTGAACATTTGGTACACCAAGCTACTCTAGGTATATTTTATTTATATCATAATCGTCAGATTTTTAAGACTTTAAATGTTAAATAATACAATATTCAATATTAACACGTTCGAATCTCTTTTTGTTTACATGAGCACCGATGGGCGGTACTTCCGCTGTCAATTTTATCGTCGAAACGAAATTGAAAAAGAAATGCGAAAATCACCGGGACTTTCTCATTTTAATAACATAATAATATACTATTTCGATTTATGGATGCTTTATTAACATGAGACAACGCATGTTTGTTAGTTTTTGGTATCTTATAGGGTAAACTGATTTAAAAACGTAATAAATAATTGCCGCTTTCATTTCACTCTTCGCGAGGCGACGAGCTATAAATTTAGTGAAGTTTGCATTCAGGTCGAGTTCACCAAAGGTCAAGTCGGATGTAGTTCCACCGTAGGTGTAAATTGTAACTATTGATATCCCATTGTTGGCGTGTTCACCACAGACACACGTGTTCACTACGGTTGGTGTGTAAAGCTAAAATTTATGTCATAGGCTTTTCATATATAGTAGAATAGGTAATCACGGTATAGAACTCTGTCATTGATTGTCTTTTTTTCCATCCATTGAGCGGTACAGTACATCCGACCCGTATATGCATTCTGATCTCAGAACAGGTAACATACAACTATACGCTAAAATTATCAGTTGGGTTACAAATCAACCCAAATCAACTGGGTTGAGTGAATATATTTACTCAACCCAGCTGATTTGGTTGATTTTTAACCCAACTGATTTTAACGTGCAAGAAGACGACGTGTAGACAATAGTCAAAGTACCACTAAGCCACATACTGTAATATAGTGTGTAGCTTTGATAATAGCCCAGACCCTCAAGTGTTACTAGAGACTCAGTGTATTCCATTAGAATTATTGTTAAATTTTGGACTGCACTATAGAGTATCGATGATTTGTATGGTGTACTTTTGCCGCTCTCTCTGTCTTAGGTTTGTACCAATTAGAAGACCAGGGAACACTAAAGGCTGGCGATACCATTTTTAATCTAACCCACTTTTTCAGGTCACCATTGTCACATTTCTTAGCAATTGAAAAGCAAACTGCTACCGATATGTGTACCAGCGTTAAACAAGACTGATATGAACAGCCAAGAAAACTGCGAGTTATTGCATGCGTTTCTGTTGGTAATCGAATTATATGCAGTGGTTTAATACACTCTTGGAAAGGGCTCTGCGAGCCCTTTCCAACAGTGTGTTAAACCGCAGCAGTTCGTCGTCATTCTCAAAGAACACCGCTTATGCGATACATTACACATTAATACAACAGGAATTCGAGAGAAGATATTTATTTGTCAAATATCTTGCAATAAGATAGAATACACCGAGGGCTGAGTACATTGGACAGTAATCAATGACCGAATGCTTCAAGTGTTTCACGATCGATACAGGTTCGGGTGACATAAAGGAAAAGCTCTAACAACGGTTGTTGATTCTTGTTCCCCGCCCTCACCCTGAGCTGTATCTATAAAATGAAGAATGAAGCTGAGATTTGTGAAGAGAAATATCGTTCTCAGCGGTCAGTTTACTTTCGTGCTTAACATTGTTTTGCATCGAAGCATCCCATCACGCCACAACAGCAATCAGATACATAACGACCTACCAAATGCGTTCTTTCTTGGCTTTCTTACACGTAGGCCAGATTCCACGCTAAACGATTAACATTAAATACACGCATCAATCGTGGGATAACGTAGGCGAACGATAAACCGGTCTGTTTATATCATTTTTGGAGAACGATAGGGAAACGGCACTATTGTTCGCCCATTTTGTACAGGTTTTTGTTTTCAAATTAGCCAGGTCAGAGGGGGCAGGGGCAAAGGCGATCATCCTCCCACCGCAAAACTACAGACTTGTCACAATCAGATAACTAAAGTATAATAATGTAAATGAAAAGCGACCTGCATGTAGAAAATGTTTTTGATCCATAACACTTCTGAACGTATTACATGTATGTTGATATCAACCGAATTTGAGAAACGTTTTTTTTTATTTCAGAGAACATTAAATGTTACCATGTAATTGGACTGCATTTGTGCTTACATCTAATTGACAAATAGAATCCGAGAAGTTTGGGTTAGAACCACGGTAGTAAATGAAAGGATGGATGAAAGAAAGCCTCTAATAAAATCCCAGCATAGCGACGAACACAACCAGACAGAACACGGAAAGCGAAATTATCCTCAGCTAGTTGCGATCCTGTTGAGCGTCGTGTGGAATTCTTGTGGACTGTATCTATCAGTAACAGTAAATACGCAATATATTTACAGTCGTGTGGCAAAAGAGCATTCTGTCAACGTGTCGGATATAAATACCGCGAAGTCACCATGCTTGTTTTCTAATTCGAGCACAAATAATACAGCAGATTTAAGTAGTATTCAGGCTGAGGCAACACAATGGATTTTGATCTTCTCCTTGTGCTTTGGTGTACCGTGCACTGTTGTGAATATACTTTTTGGAATGTATTCCGATTCGTGGGGACGAAAACCGTTTTTAATCATCCCAACAGTTGGAGCGTTATTGAGGGGATTCATAAATGCAGCTATTGTTCACTGGAATTGGCCTCTGTATGTTATAGGGATTGGTTTAATGATTGAAGGAGTGTCTGGTTCACTGTTCTCTTTCTTGGGTGCATCTTTCGCATGTTTAGCGGACATAACTGGTAATGGAAAAACAAGAACGTTTTATATAGCTGTGATTGTGGGTGTATCTGGAGTCACGAGTAGCCTCATAATGATTGGGAGTGGCTATTTTATAATTGGCACTGGTTTTCTCTATCCAAGTCTGACAATCCCACTGCTTTATGTGTTATCTTTACTGATAGTGTGTTGTATTCTGAAGGAAACTCTGAAAAAGCAAAACAATCTCTCTATAAAAATGAAGTTAAAGTCAGCTATTTCGTTGTATGTCCACGGGGAACATAAACTCATCTACATAGTTTGTGTAATTACGTTGTTTCTGGAAGGTGTGTCGTATAACGCACAACCAAACATTGTTACTCTTTTTGCCATGAACAAGCCATTCTGTTTTTCAACAGTTGAAGTGGGATGGCTGACTGCAGTATCTATGGTTATTCCCCAATTCATAGGACTATTACTTCTTAAACTTTTTCATTACTGTTTTTCTGATAAAGTGATAGTTGTGTTTTCGATCATATCATGCGCAGGAAGCATGGTTTTACAGGCTTTATCCACACAAAAGTACCAGTTATACTTAGGTAAGTCAGGTGTTTATTTACTTGAATGGTGTGCGTTTGTAGCGATCTGTCAGCTCTGGCGCAGTTGCTGAGATGCTCGTTCTTTGGACGGTAAAAACAGCAGGCGTGGCGAAAGGATTTTCCCGACGTGGACTCTATTATCGGGGGTGGGGATAGGGGAGACTAGAGAGTCACCGATCATAGTTTGGCCAGGTGGGAAAACGTTTTGTTTTACTTGGGAAAACGTCGCAATATCCATTGGTCTTGAGACTTCAGGAGAGTCAATTTGAAACGCAAAAAAAAACCCAACACATTTGTGACTTGCGGAGCTAAAGTGTCAAGAACAGGTATCATGGCGATTCGCCATGGCGTCTGTTATTGATACCCTAGTTCCGCAAGCCACGAATGTAATAAATGCGATATAACTCACAACAAAGACTAGTCGTGTGTCGACCAATGATTGTGTATAGAAAGTTTCTGGGAGGGACTAAAATAAAACTAAAATTAACTCTGCCTACGCCAGAGTGATTATATGCCCACCGGGATGTATCTATGGTGCAAGTGTATCGGGTCTTCGGGGTTATATCTCTATATTCAAGGTGTTTGCATAATTTCAACTTCCCGCTGGTAGCTGTGGCGCTTACCCTCCCAGATGGATGGGGATATAGCCCCCTGACACCTCCCCCGGCAGCATCCCATGGCACGTAGCGGCGGAAGCACAATAACACTATATGTGTGGTGGTTATTGTGTCACGGCACTAAACCAACCAAGAAGCCTCAGAATTTCTCTGACCCTAGACGCAACAACAACTCTATGGTCAAAGAAGTTAAGAGTTGAATTCGAATCTCCTCTGGGGTATTTGCTTGTTACAATTGCTTGCTACAATAAATAAATTAAAAAAATAATTGAATATACGCATACTTTTAGAAATGCAGGCATGGGGCCAGGAATTGTGAGGTGTGGGGGGTGGGGGGGGGGTGAGTGTGAGAGTTGGAGGGCCGCTAAGTTTCAAATTTTATGAAGGAGGCGTGTTTTAAAAGACCCCACAGAAAAGATGTTTTTTCCTAGGTATTGCCCCAATATACCATGTCTCAGAAGGCCTTTAGCTTGGTATACCAGGGTATGTTGGGTCAATACGTACATGTAGTGTACCTGATATACGCTTATAACTCTCCGATGTCATTTTCTAACATAAGTTCACTGTCGTTGCAGGGTTTTAGGACTACAGTTTCTTTAGTAAAAATAAATGTCAAATTTATAATGGCAATGCGCAATTCACAAAAAAAAAAACAAACAAAAAACAAAACAAGCTGGCAACTCGATTGTTTCAAAAGCAGGCAATTGTAAGACATGAATTTAGATGTGTGGGTGTGGGGTTGTTGTGTGTCGGCATTCCGTACGTGAACCCACCTCTGGAGCAAATAATCGAACCTTTCGCACTCTTCACAGAGATACATAGTGGTAAGGGTATAAATAGAGGATATCGACATTATTTCCGTGTGAACCCGACAATATTATTCTTCACTCGCGCAAGCGCTCTTGAAAATAAAGTTTCAGGTCCACACTCATGAGATAATTCCCTATATTCACTAAAATAGAGTAGACTGTCTTTTTATTATATGCAACGTGTCATTTTACTGCGCAATATTCAACCCAATTGGACTGTAAACACGTACGTTTCAAAACAATAACAATGATCACCTGATCGTTCGTTTAAGCCCGTGCCAGCCAAATCACTGAAACATAAAATAGTCCCACTGTCCCACGATAATTTGGCTAACTAATTGTTCAACTCACAGATGAAATTTATAATTATAATACTAAAAGTGAGAATAGTCTCATATTTTTCATTAATGTTTTTAGAACATTTTAAATGCAAATTTATAGCAAAGAATTTGGAATTGAGTGCGCCGACTAATTCAGAACAAACATAAAAAAAGCTTCATGGGCGAATCGAACAATAAAGTTCTTTGGAATAGTTACACAGGGCAAGGCTCAATATCACTCTCGGAGTCACTTTCTATACATCTAATTATTTTACTTTATTTTTTATTATTATGAAACATCTAATTTTTCAGTTGTCGAATCAGCAGAACGGATTGGACTTCTGGCACTGCTGGTAAAGCCGACACAGAATCGCTCGTAACAGTATCGAAGCGTAACGTCTCACAGGAAGCTACAGAGGGATATTCCCCAGTATCCATCAAGTCTATGGAATTTGAGAAATATTTTTTTAGATAATTTGTGACAATCCACAGGCTAGCATATAATAATACAGAAAATCTTTTGTTGGGGAATTAGCCGTGATTTACATTTCACTTCACAGTTTTGCGAATTTCGCGCTGTGGCTTGTAAGTTCAAAGTACAGGTTGATGTCTGCAAAAAGTGAACGTTAGTTTAACACTTTCGATGCCGAAAGCGACTATTGTGACCTATTTTATGATGGTATGCGCAGATCAAACCTACCATCTGATCAATTGTTGGAAAGGGCTCAGAGAGGCCTTTCCAACAATTAACCAGGTGATAGAGTTTCAAGTATGTCATATTTTTTTTTATTAAACTTCCTCGCATGAAGGCATACATAGAGGTCCTCCATATGTTGCTAAAGCGGGCGTGGCAGTGAAAGGGTTAATACCCCTATCAATGATGCGGTGACACCTTTATTAAAACATTCTGATCAGTGCTCGCAATTTCTTACTGGATAAAATAACAGGCGCAATCCATGTTTTGTTAATACTGGCCATAGTAGGATGGGGTGGGTGGGTGTGGGGTGAGTTGGTGTTTCGGTGGGGTGAGGAGGGGAATGTTAAGAAGCTTTTTCTCGAACATGTTCTTCTGGTAGGTTGGCGGTTTTCTCCTTGCGCCACCAAATATAATTTATTCGTTAAAAACGAATGGAAAAACGAATAGTTACTCCTACCTTACAATTATTTTAGTTTTTGAAACCCATTTTTATGAAACACTTCATAATTGTGTTTTGGATAAAATAAAACTAGTGTATCTGCGATCAATCCATTTAAACGAGACAAAATGTGAATAGACCATCACTGCTATATTACCAGAGCACTATTATGCCACTAAAAATACATGGAGGATACGCTATTTTAGTGAATATCGGGAATTATCTCATGAGAGTGGGCAAGAAAGTTTTATTTTTCACTCGCGCTCGTGAAAAATAATATTTGCAGGTCCACACAGGGGGCCGCCGGAAAAAAAGTGTGTCTGTGTGGGGCGGGGGTGGGGAGGGGGAGGGGGTACCCAGGTGTCAAAAACGCGTTTTCTCCAGATCATTTTTTTTTCCTCATCCATTTTGACAAAGTCAAGCTGAGCTAATCCCATCGCTCTCCGTCCGTCCGTCCGTCCGTCCGGGCCAACATTTCGGATTTAGGGGATATTATTATTAGGGGCTACCTCCAAATTAAGGTAGTGTTAAGGTTAGGAGTGGGGTGGAGTTAGGGTTAGGGGTAGCCCCGGAGTAGGACTTAAGGTTGGGGAGGGTTAGGTCCGGGGGGTTAGGGTTGGGGTCAGGGGTGGGGTTTTTAGTTTTAGTAGCCCCTAAACCGAAAAATAGCTCCTAATCCTATTGGTTTGGCTAGGGTGGGGTTTGGTCAGGGGTGGGGTGAGGGTTAGGGGTAGCCTCAGAGTAGGGCGTAAGGTTGGGGGGTTAGAGCCCGGGGTGGGTGGGGGTTATGGTCTGGGGTGGGCTTTTAGGGTTTAGGGTCAGGGTGGGGGTAGGGTTAGGGTTCGGGTGTGTTTTTTGGGTGGAGGGGTGGGGTTAGGGTTAAATATAAGTTCTAGGGTGGAGGGGTGGGGTCCGTCCGTCCGTCCGTCCGTCCGTCCGTCCGTCCGTCCGTCCGTCCGTCCGTCCGTCGTCCGTCCGTCCGTCCGTCCGTCCGTCCGTCCGTCAACACCATGTTTTGGTCTTCTCCTCCAAAACCACTAGGTCAATTCAAGTGAAAGTTTGTGTGAGTGATAGACACGAAGGGACATTGCATTCTTGTCCAACACAACATGTCCAGCCCCATAGGGATGGGGTGGGAAAAAATGCTCCAAACTACTTTAGAATCTTCATCTCATGAACCAGTGGGTACAATGACTTGATATTTGGTATGGAGCTTCCTTTTGAGGTGTAGAATCAAGTTTGTTCAAACGAAGTTCTTGAAGCAATATTTGGCTTTGTAATGGGAGGGGTAAGATTTTTGGTCCCACCTAAAATTTCTATTTTCTGAACCGACGGTCCGATTTGAACCAAATTTAGTATGTGGTATTATTAGGTCATAAGTACTTGGCTCGTGCAAAAAAATATTTCCGCATCCCCATGGGAATCACAGAAGCTAAAAATAGAACTATTTTCAAACGCCCTTATTTCCCAATCCGCACGGAACAGAGAGCTGTTATTTGGCATGAAGCATCCTTAGGACCCGTAGAAGTGAATTTAAAAAAAAAATGTTATCGTTTTGTTAGGGTGTTCTGTAGAGGGCATCGAAAAAATGCAAAAATTAAAAAAATCTTTTCTCCAGAACCAAAGGTCAGAATCTTTTGATATTCGGTATATAGCATTCATAGGGGGTGGGGAGGTGGGGGCGGGGGGGGGGGGTTGAGGGGGGTCAGATACCAGTTTGTTAAAATAAAGTCCATTGGTTCATATCTGTGTTCAATACAGGAGCCCGATTTTTTTAACTTAAAAGCAATATGGGGAATAGTCTTTAAAAATCTTCTTCCCCAGAGCCACCAGTCAGAATCTTTTAATGTTTGGTATACATCATTGTTATGAGGGTCAGATTCACGATTGTTCAAACCAAGTCCCTAGGTTAATATTTGAACTTCCTATCGAAGCCAAAATTTTAACTTAGTTCAATATGAGGGATAATTTTTTAATTTTTTTCTTCTTCAGACCCAACAGTCAGTAATGCTTGCATATTTGGTATACAACATCGGGAGGTTAGATTGAACGTTGTTCAAATCGAGAGCCTGGGTTAATATTTGAGCCCCTATGGGAACCGGAATTGGCCATGTAGCTGAATAATTAGAAATTTTGTATTCAGTACTCTCTAGAGGTGTGTAATTAAGATTAATCCACATTGGTTGTATCAAGGGTCTTCACAGGGGATCTCCACATTTTACATTATGATCACCTGAAGAAAAGGCACGATGCTCAGACTATTTTTGTCACTCCCTAGGGGCTCAAGGATTGACAATGTTTCCTATAGAGATGCATCGCTTTATGTAGACTCATTCTTGTATTTTTGTCCCAAAACAGCTTCACCATGCATTGCATCTATTTGCATACAATCATAAGGCATTCTGATGATTATGTATGCATCCAATGACAGGAGACTGGGTGATTGACACTGGAACTCTTGTGGAGACGGAGGTTAGTGTCGTGTGGACAATGGGAAAAAAATCATGCATGTTTTTTTCCAAACTGTGTCTACTTTGAAAGTAATACATGGATTTTCATAATTTATGCAACCAGTTTCCACATTCAAACTCATGTCATACACAGAGATTGTAAAAAATGAAGATATCCCTGGATATTCCCTTTGTCTGCTGTTGTGAGGTTACAATAGTTACTCTCACGCGTTCCCTAACTGTCTATATTATATTTCACGTGACTTCCTTGCATTCTGATTGGCTGAAAGATGATACCCTATTTCATGTAGTTTGCATCCACAGAACTGACCAGGCACTACACCCAGGCACTACACGTTTCTATTTTTAGCACACTACTATATCAGTTTTCTTTTCATACTGGGCGAATAAAACTAATTAGGCAAAATTTAAATATCGATTCACAGAGGCACAACATCCACAAAACGACCCAGAAAGAAATCATTGTGGAAAAATGTATCGCTTTTTCATTGTTGAAGTCACATTTTCCGAGGCGTTCATTTTATTCCTTGAGAAGATGATCCATATCTCGTTTCGAAGAGAATAATCCTATTATAACTTTGTTTTGGGGTGTTTCATTTTCGTGTACCTTAAAAAGTGAGAAGAACATCAATCACCAAACAGCTTTATTGGAATGAATATTTTGTCAAATTACAACTACATAATTCAATTAATACACTACAGCTAATCACATGGGGAATACTCGCAAGGCAAACGGGAGGTACATCAAATGACACATTTAACTTTTATTTACTCCATTGCAGTACAATTTTGAAGGAACGAAATCATGCGCTGCCATCCACCTGGAGCAGGAGGCTAGATATAAGCCTCCTGCAACAGATGAATGGAAGAGTATAAACATTTAGAACTTTATTTTGTTATATCGTGACTGATCAAGCTCGGCGAGCTCGATCACTCACGATACAACTGATAAATTTCCCATCTACCGAAACTCCGTTCTACAAGTGAACAATATTTGCGTGCGCTTCAAATTCTGCACGCTATTACATTCTAGCAATGAGAGTTTATTTAGATATATCTTGCCTGGAAGAGCGCACCGGGCTCTGCCATTCAAGATATAACATCATACATGTTTGCAATATATATAATCGTCAAGTGTATATCTAACAACATAAAGAACGACAAAATAATTATAAATCACAACGATACATAATATTTGCAACTCCCTATAAATATTTACAGGACAGAGCAATATCCGGACTATTGAATTCCGTCACCTGTGCTCGCGCCTTATATAACACTGCTTTGCGTGTCAGCAATTACTCCGCAATTACAGTTTGCATTTTTGAAGAAAGGGACGAAGTCGCTCTTTCTCTAAGTACTTGTACCAGACAGAACCAGCATTTATTCGGCTCTGTGCGTTAAAGAGCTCATGGTTATAAATTAGGAGCCGAGCGCTTAACAACTCTCGATTCGAACTACGCTTGAATGTTCATTCTTTTTCCGTATGCAAATATTAGTATATTATTAAACATAACTAGAAGTGTTAAAGCTGACACAGTCTATCAATAGGCACTTCATTATTAATTTCAAAAGACGTTTAATTAACTCTTTAATTTATTGAAAAATTCTTACAGTTGTGCAATTCGTATAACTTATTATGAGCGAACTATTATACTCTCAAAATGTACATTTTGAATTAAAACATCAATAGGTATTTTGCCCAGTTATATCTTGGCTGGAAGAGCTCAGCGAGCTCCACCACGCACGATATAACTCCGTAAACGTTTATTTCAGCAACGTATTCACATGAATCTTAGCATCTAAAAAATAATATAAGAATATGAAAAGAATATAATCTTATCTTAAAAAGTGAGAAGAACTTTAATCACCAAACTGCTTTATTGGAATGAATATTTTGGAAGCCCGGGTCGTGGAATATATACAACTTATTGTATAACCGTCTTGCATAATTCTTGACGAGGTTTCAGCTATCTGATATGGTCATAATTTACTTCTCTAATGAAGCTTTTCATTAAAACGACTGGGTATATGAAATGTTGATTTCACTTGTTAGCCAGTTAGTATGATTATACAATTTGCTATACTGTTGACAATAGGCTCCGCGATCATGCAGAGTTCAAATGACTAATTTCGCATCTGTCCCACAGTTACCTCTTTATCTTCTTCATTTGCCATTATATGGCCGAATAGTGGTAATATTACTTATTAAGCTCTCATAATGGGTAGTTTGATAATTTCCTCAGATTAGACAGCTGTTAATTAAGACATTAACCCGCATGCCTTCCACCATCTCTATAATATCCTCCCCGGGTTTCCCAATTCTTTGGTCCGCCAAAGAAAGCAAAGCAGTCGGTGAAAGAACGTCCGTCCTCACTATGTCGGCAAGGTAGGCTATAAATTCTCATTTATAATCTGTGACCTGACATCAGAGTCACCATTCTTAACGTACTGGAAATAACTAGAGTGACACAATAATATATTCGCATGATAAGGCGTGGTTAGAATTCGTCGTAATTTCCACGCACAAATCCAAGAGATTGGAAATGTTGTTTTCAGTACCAATGTGGCACCAGTGAGTTGGTTTGTGCAGGTGAAGTCTTTAATATTGGCAATAAGCCGAGGTTTAATTGTACCCTGGACGGCGACGTCCGTAATACTCGTAGGACCCGCAATATGCCAATAAAAAGGACAGCATTTAAGCTGTGTTAATTTAATACCAGCACATGCGTGTCCTGATGTTAGTTCTAATACGATTTTCGCACCTCTGTAATTTTTATATTGTCGATACACAAGATATAATATTATAATAACAATAGTAAGCAAAATAAAGGTCACATAATGAAAGTGTATATAATGGGATGATAATAATGTGTCACCTTCTGGTATGTACGTCCCACTATCAATACTATTTGTATCGGTTGCCGTATATATGAATTGGGGTGCTTCCATGGCTTTTACTTGTGAATTTAACAAAACCAAGGCACCCGAAAGTGTCTTCATTTTGTAAATTGTCCAAGTGAAGGCAATCAAAGATACTATTGCTGTAGCTAGAGCTCTTACGGCGATGTAGAATGAAGTATTGGGCCATTCGGATGGGATTTTCAAATTGCCATTCAATAAAGGTTCACTTAATGACTGATAAATTAATTGGTGATTTTTAGTTCTATTCACCATTTTGCGTAGGTTGAGATGTTCGTTATTGTCATTAGCAAGGACAGTTTGAAAATTATGTTGAAATAATTCGAAGGTGGGAATGGAGACATTGGCCACGGTTGAAAATAAGGTACTGCCTTGAATGTCATTAAACACGGAATGTTCAAAAAAATGTTGTAGCAGTGCTAAATTGATTGGGTGGTATACTGTAATTTCCTTCGAGGGGGGAAGACAGTTTGTTACATGCAAGGGAATGATCTCTCGCTCGGACGAAACTGAACATAAGCACGGTATCTGCAGTAAGCAAAAGTTACACCCAGTTATAAATTTGTGTTGTGTTAAACAATTTACAGCTAAGGAGGGCGTACGATATACCAGGAGTAACGATGAGGCCATCACTCTAAGAGTAACAGCATGTGGTAGGAAGCGAAAATCACACAATGCGTGGATCTGGGCTGTATCGTCTTGATATAATGCATGTATACAAGTGAAAACTATGTGTTTCAACAGGGTTAAATGAAAGCTACAATGAAACATATTCATATTTTTGCATTTTGATAATTCCAGTTCGCTTATGGTGGAATGCTCTCTAGCCTCTGTCACTACATAATAGTCGGGAAGGTCAAGCAATTGCGTTCCATGATCAGCTGTATGATTAACGGGCACAGATACACTGTAAATTTTGAAAAATGCCGACGGGTGTTTAGTTGTAGCAATTGGGAATTTAACAGTGATAAAGATAGAGGATTGGTTTCGGACGGCATAAAATTGCGCATTACGGTAAAAGTGATACGGATGCGTATGCACAAGATGAAAGGATTGATATTTGTGGCGTAAAATGTCCTCAACATGGTTAATTCCAGACTGTAATACGTTGACTGGAAGAATTCCAGGGGAGAGTTTATGCTTGGCTAAGTCATAAACGCCCAAACGTAATTCTTCAAGCCGATTTATCAGAAGGGTGGCATTATTGGTTTGGTCAAGTACCAATGAAGGGATTTCCAGAAAAATAGATTGAAAATTTTCTCATGTTCCTGACATATTTTTAGCTAATGTGTAAATTTCATCATGGTTAGTTTTGAGGCTAGTTAAGATACTGCTGAATCTAACATCAACTGATTGCATAAAGGAAGAAAGATCTGATGTCTGAGCAGCTAAGGTTTTAGCTAATTCTGAATTGTGTTTACTCAAAGCTACAACGTGTTGTCTGAGGACATTTATGTCATCTTCGGTAGCAGTGCCAAACAATGATTTCGATATAACTCCTATGAATGAAAAATAGAGCGCTTGTGTCTCCCTTGTGTGTGTCGTAATTTGGGTAATAACCGATAGATTTGCGACCTGGTTTCCTCAATATGTGTTGTTATGCGTGCCCGCATATTGTTGACGCTATTGACAACTTGTTGTGTTGCATAACATGGTGGATCATTATGACTACAGTGAGGAATTCGGAGTAAATGTACGTTGGTCGGTAACTGAACCTGGAAGTTATGTCTCCAGTACTCTTCTATATTTGTTTCTGCTGTTCAAATACCACTCCATAATTAATCCTTTATATAATCTTACTGGATGCGACGTTCTGAGACAAACAGATAACGACACGGAAGAAGGATAAATATCTTGAACCACAGAACAATCTACAAGGACACAAACAAAATCCGAATTAATGAAAGTAAACCCAACAGGGAGTTGATCAGAAACCCCGAGCACTAAGCCATTTCAGACTGTTAGTCCACTATGCCTAAAATGTCAATCATTTGTGAACTTGATAATTTTTACGTGTTCAGTTGGCCTAATTATTTAATTCAAATATTTTTTTCTGGCTTTCTGTTTTAGTTTGCCTGAATTCGTTCGGTTAATGTGATGTTCTTCCTTTAAACCGTTGTGAAACATTTTGTGTGGGTTCCCATGTTTTCTCTTTGAACCCTTTCCATTTTACCAAATATTTTTTTATGCCGCGAATTCGTTTCACCTTTAACAGTTCTTCTACCTCATAATAGTCACTTTTATTTGACCTAGCACACTTATCCACGTTCCGGAGTTCAGGTGTGGCAAGTGTAGTTTTGGAATGACCTTGATGATATTTTGAAGTCTGTGGGTCATAGTACGATTTAAGTCTATTACTGTGAACAAGTGATTTAACGAGGATTTGGTCAGCACACGCCCGGAGCTGATACGTGTGATTCGGTCCTATTTCTGTTATGTAATATGGACCCTTCCAATGACTGTATAATTTTGGTGAAAACCCACGGGGTGTTTTAGGACAGAACAACAGGACTTTATCGCCAAGACTATAGCTTGGTTCCTAAGCATTTCGGTCATAAATAGTCTTGCTTTTGTCACGTGCATCGGTTAAATTTTGTCTTGCTATATCAGAAGCCTTTTTTAAATTTTGTGTCATTTCTGTAACATACGACTTTATATCTCGTGAAAGACTTTCTTTTGGTTGTAAATTCGTGTCAAATGGTAAGTTCATTTCCTGGCCAAAAAGGAGATAAAATGGCGAAAACTGACTTGTTTGAGTGGAAGGTGACATTCGGAATGCCATCATGATACTAGGTAGAAATTTAGGCCAATCATTTTGTTTTTTTTCGATGTAGGCTCTTAAGGCTTGAGCAATCACACTGTTCGTTCTCTCACACATCGAATTGGACTGCGGGTGGTACGAACTAGTATGATGTCTCGTTACCTGGAATAATTCACATAATGAACTTACCAAGTGACTCATAAAATTAGCACCACGGTCTGATACCAAAATGTGGGGCGCACCAAATCTCGTAAAAATCTCATTAAAAAGTTTATTTGCTACTGTTTTAGCATCTTGAGATTGCAGAGGAAAGGCCTCACACCAGTGTGATAGGCTTTCGACAACTACGAGGACATATTTGAAGCCATCCTGGGTGTCCCTCAGAGGGCCAATGATATCTACATGCCAGCGAGAAAATTTGTTGTCGATTGGAAGCGGGTGTAATGGCGCTTTCCCTTGATGATAAGATCGCTTGATTTTTTGACAAATGTTACATGTTTTGATGTAATCCCTCACGTCCTGGTATAGACCAGGCCAATAATACCTTGCACGAAGTGCCGCATAAGTTTTATCAAAACCTAAGTGGCACCCCCTGCTACACTGTCATGAAAAGACAACAGGGCGTCTTCTCGTAACTGTGTAGGCATGGCAATCTGTTTAACAAATTCTGCAGATTTTGAGCCCCATTTATCTCTGGGCTGATAAAATCTATACAAAACATTGTCTAAAAGTTCACAAAAATTGGCCTCAAAAATAATCTTTCTAGCAAGCTTATCATCATCTGGGAGCGTACCATCTTTCAAATACTCAGTAATGGGACCAAAGTCGGGACAATCATGTTGTAATTGTGTAATGGTTGCGTGGTCATTGGTTAAACTTGAAAGTATTTGGGTTTTCCGCACCTTGGGTGTATCAATATGCGCATACTCTAATTCAACCTGTACAGAAGTATTGTTATTGAGGTGAACAGCACAAGACGAAGGTCGTGTCGCAGGAGCATTGACACGTGTTTTGACACTTTGATCCGTATATGGGCGCCGAGAGATGGCATCTGCATTAAGATTTTTCTTCCCAGGTCTATGTTGCACTTGATAATTATACCCCTGTAATTTTAGAGCCCAGCGTGCCAGATGCCCAGTTTCTTGTTTAGTGGTGTGGAGCCAACTCAAAGCTCTATGGTCATTATAGATAGTAAATTGTTGATTAGCTAAATAAACATGAAATGATTTTATCCCTTCCAAAACTGCCAAACACTCTAGCTCTGTAACGGTCCATTTCTTTTTAAAATCTTTTAAGGCCCGCCCACCATAGGCTATAACATGTTCATGATTGTTTTCATCTAGTTGTCCCAATATGAAACCAAGAGCTTCGCCGCTAGCGTCGGTTGTCAGGATAAATTTTTTGTTTGGATTGGGGTAAGCCAAAATTGGTGGACTCGTTAATGCTGCTTTCAAGGCGGCAAATGAGTTTTGACAGGCCTCACACTAGGTGAATTTGACGTCTTTTTGAAGTAACCTGTTCAGTGGGGTTGTAAGTTTTGAATAGCCTTGAACAAACCGTCTATAGTAATTGGTTAGTCCTAGGAAGGCCCTTAAATCTTTGACTCGAGTAGGTGGTGGAAATGATTCAACTACCTCTACTTTGGACGGATCCACTTTGACGCCATCCTGGGTAATTACGTGTCCTAGGTAGGTAACTTCTTTCAAAGCAAAATGACACTTGGCTGGATTTAATTTTAAATTTGCTTCAATTAAACGGTCAAAAACGAGTTGAAGATGGTCCAGATGTTCCTTAAATGATTTGCTATAGATCAGAATGTCATCAACATACACGAATGATATCCTCCAAGTAAGGCCTCGTAGATCTTGGGCCATTATCTATTGAAATGTCCCAGGCGAGCCCATTAAACCATATGGCATCCTGTGCCATTGATAGATGCCATCATGAGTGATGAAAGCTGCTTTGTGGGCAGTTTTCTCATCCATCGGCACCTGCCAAAAGCCTTGACTGAGATCTAAAGTTGAAAGGTATAAGGCCTTACTTTCACCCAAACAGCCGAGCACATCCTCAAATCGGGGTAATGGGAAAAATTTGGGCTTGGTAACAGCATTCAGTTTCCGATAGTCAACAGCAAATCTGTAACCTCCTAACTTTATCTTTACCATAACTACAGGGCTACTCCACTCTGAGTTAGAAGGGGAAATTAGACCATTTTCCAAAAGTTCTGCCGCAGTTTTGTCAATTTCATTTTTAATCACAGGATTAGTCCGATAAAAGCGTTGTCTGATAGGCATTGCTCCTTCGGTCTCAATCCTGTGTTTAAGAACGCTCGTGTGGCCTAATTCCGACATATATGTTGCAAATATGTGTCTATTTTTGTTTAAAAACTCGAGAAGTTGCGATTTTTTATTTTCGTCAAGGTTTTCATTCTCAGTATTAAACTCAAGTGTCCTGTTTCCAGCCACTCCATCGCGAGTCTCTGACGAAGCATCTAAGCTATATATATCTCCAGTAGTATAATATTCTAGTGTACCGCTCAAGTTACAGATAGAGGTCTCATCTATGGCACAGATTGTGGCAATCATGCGTCCAGTAGGAAGGGTAACTTTGCACTTGTTATGGTTAATAAGCCTAAACCGAGCTTTCCCATTTTGAATCTTGCATAAGCACCTAGCACCAACAACTTTATTGGCAGACAAGGTATGAGCGGGGTACAATAGAGCCACTTTGTCATTGTGTTTCTGTGGCACGCGCACGGTTAATTCTGTTTCAGACAACGCATTCAGACTAACAGTCTTGTGAATTCTCGCTAATCCCTTGTTTGTCTGAACTAGAAAAACCTGCTGCTGGCCTTCATTCATGAACAATTGCTGTGTGTCTAAATCCAGTGTGGCTTTGTTGTTTCGTAAAAAAATCTAAGCCCAAAATGACATCATGGTGCAACTTATCAAAAATATGGAATTGATGAATAATAGTAGAATTCTCAAAACATAATGGTAACTCGGCTATGCATTTTACTTTGTGTAATTCGCCTCCTACTCCAACAACTTCTGTATCATCAGTGTCGCGCATATGCACATCCACATTTTTTGGTAACCGGTGTGATACACCAAGAGTGATGCAGGAAATAGAGGCCCCTGTATCCACCAAGGCATTAAACTGTCTACCAAAAATGTTAACTAATACCTTATTTTCTACGATGGGCACAGTCAAATTCACATTAACTTCTTTTTTATTTTCTAGCATTTTTACACTTCTATGCCCATCCGAGGAAGGTGCCCCTTGGACAAGCGACATTTCCTATATACGCATGGCTCGACTAACGGCCTGAAAATGGTTAAGTTTGCCACAGTTATGGCATTAGTTACCCATCGCGGGACACTGATGTCTTGGGGAGAATGTACGCCCACAACGAAAACAGTTTTTTGAAACATTGGGGTGAGAATTATTGGAATACCTGGTTTCCTGTATGTTCCCGCTTCTGTCCATGTTGTTGTTGGCACGCCCGTACTTCTCACGTGGCGCTGATTGTCTTTCGATGGCTAAAACAGTCTGTTGTGCAAATTGTTGTCGAAGTTGTTCGATTGTCTCTGTTAGGGTGGCGATCGTTGGTTGATGTGAATGATCTAGGTTTCCACACGCGAGTTCTGCTTACACTGCAGCATGCCGTACACTGTCCATTGTTTTTGGTTCTTTCTGCAGTACATTACTACGAATGGGTGGTCTTAGCCCATTTACTGTGACTCCCACAAGTATTTCTTCAGGGATATTGTATTCTAATGACATAGTCTGAATTCGGCGAAGGAAGTCATTAACACTCTCGTGGGGCTGTTGCACTTGGTTGTACAAATTAACATTAAACATTTTCTTTGTGAATCTTTCCAGGAATTTTTCACATAATGTCTTTAAACTACACGTTGTCGCTGACGGGAGACTCTGAAACCAGAATAGATCGTGATCTCCCAAGTAAAATGGAAATGCATTAAGGGCCTTGTCGTCGTCGAAACCATTGAATTTTGCTCATCTGTGGAATAATTGGAGCCAAGTGTTTGCATTTTCATGCTCTGTGCCTTTGAAATTAAGTTATTGAAGGCATTATAGTCTGAGTATCAGTGGTGTTTTCGTGTTCATCCAGGTTGAGTCCTTTGCTTCGCAAGTTGTAGTTAATTGGTCCTGGCATAAATTTCAACTTTTCGGGATCTTTTTTTAACTCTTCACCAATTATTATAACTTTGTTTTGGGGTGTTTCATTTTCGTGTACCTTAAAAAGTGAGAAGAACTTCAATCACCAAACAGCTTTATTGGAATGAATATTTTGTCAATTTACAACTACATAATTCAATTAATACACTACAGCTAATCACACGGGGAATACTCGCAAGGCAAACGGGAGGTACTTCAAATGACTGATTTAACTTTTATTTACTCCATTGCCTTACAATTTTGAAGGAACGAAATCATACGCTGCCATCCACCTGGAGCAGGAGGCTAGATATAAGCCTCCTGCAACAGATGAATGGAAGAGTATAAACATTTAGAACTTTATTTTGTTATACCGTGACTGATCAAGCTCGGCGAGCTCGATCACTCACGATACAACTCATAAATTTCCCATCTACCGAAAACTCTGTTCTACAAGTGAACAATATTTGCGTGCGCTTCAAATTCTGCACGCCATTACATTCTAGCAATGAGAGTTTATTTAGATATATCTTGCCTGGAAGAGCGCACCGGGCTCTGCCATTCAAGATATAACATCATACATGTTTGCAATATATATAATCGTCAAGTGTATATCTAACAACATAAAGAATGAAAAAATAATTATAAATCACAACGATACATAATATTTGCAACTCCCTATAAATATTTACAGGACAGAGCAATATCCGGACTATTGAATTCCGTCACCTGTGCTCGCGCCTTATATAACATTGCTTTGCGTGTCAGCAATTACACCGCAATTACAGTTTGCATTTTGGAAGAAAGGGACGAAGTCGCTCTTTCTCTAAGTACTTGTACTTATTATGAGCGAACTATTATACTCTCAAAATGTACATTTTGAATTAAAACATCAATAAGTATTTACCCAGTTATATCTTGGCTGGAAGAGCTCAGCGAGCTCCACCACGCAAGATATAAATCCGTAAACGTTTATTTCAGCAACGTATTTACACGAAAATTAGCATCTAAAAAATAATATAAGAATATGAAAAGAATATAATCTTACCTTAAAAAGTGAGAAGAACTTTAATCACCAAACTGCTTTATTGGAGTGAATATTTTGGAAGCCCGGGTCGCGGAATATATACAACGTATTGTATAACCGTCTTGCATAATTCTTGACGAGGTTTCAGCTATCTGATATGGTCATAATTTACTTCTCTAATGAAGCTTTTCATTAAAACGAATGGGTATATGAAATGTTGACTTCACTTGTTAGCCAGTTAGTGTGATTATACAATTTGCTATACTGTTGACAATAGGCTCCGCGATCATGCAGAGTTCAAATGACTAATTTCGCATCAGTCCCACAGTTACCTCTTTGTCTTCTTCATTTGCCATTATATGGCCGAATAGTAGTAATATTACTTATTAAGCTCTCATAATGGGTAGTTTGATAATTTCCTCAGATTAGACAGCTGTTAATTAAGACATTAACCCGCATGCCTTCCACCATCTCTATAATAATCCATACCTGGGTACAACTTTCATGAGAACGCGTCCGGATATGAAAAATCGTTTGTTTCGCTGCTCATATTATTTCGCTATTCAGTTGTGTGTTTTGGGCAGTAAACGAATAAATATTGGAATTCATTTGAATCTTCGGCGTTTGGTATCCCGTACTGACTCATTCGGTAATGTATATGTGTGACAAATGTGTAGAAATTATCAAACTGCGTTGTCAAATTTCGAAAATTTTAGTTTTCATTCGCGAGTTGCGCGATTCTAGAATACACAGTTCCGTTTGGGGGAAATGTTTTGTTTACCCTTGCCGACCGATTCAAAATCTGTCTTCTGCTCA
This sequence comes from Pictodentalium vernedei, assembly GCA_031216915.1. Classification (NCBI taxonomy): domain Eukaryota; kingdom Metazoa; phylum Mollusca; class Scaphopoda; order Dentaliida; family Dentaliidae; genus Pictodentalium; species Pictodentalium vernedei. The sequence continues at coordinate 148,388,180 of CM062297.1, read as the reverse complement.
TATCAATAATCCAAGTTAGCCGTGTTTTGGAAGAAGAAAATGTTTTTAAAAAACTATATGGTATTTGTTTCTATATAACGCTGGTTGTTAGGGCTGCTACCTTGGTAATAGAATAACAAATCGGACAGATGTTTTTCTTGATGGGTGTTCGATATATAGACAAAACTACATGTATGTTTCAATAAGTCGTTTTGTATTCAATGAGTCAGATGTGAGTAGGAAGAAAACGTCGAGACCGAAGGTCGAGACGTTTTCTTTCTACGCACATCTGACGAATTGAATACAAAACGACTCATTGAAACACACATGTGGTTTTGTATTTATTACGTGACCCAAGCACCTACTGACCTAATTTTCTTTTCTATCAACGGTGGAAAACACCATGCACTTTATGTAGTCGCGTTGCATAAAAAAGTCCCGGTTGGAACAGGTTGGTGTGCAATACGGAATTCCGTATTGCACAGCCGTATTGCACGCCGTATTGCATAAGAGAGACTGCATGGGCATGTAATAAAATATAAGGCTTAGTGCATGTCTTGTCGTTGACTACGGCCATATAGTGCCCAGTGAGGTGGTGTAGTTCCCTCCTTTTCGCGGCGGGAACTACACCACCTCACTGGACACTATATGGGCGTAGTCAACTCCAAGCCATGCACTATTCCTTAAATAGCTAACCTGAGAGTTGTGGCAGCCACTCAAGATCACCATTTTGAATTCCACCACAGTGCCCAGCATAGGAAATATTTGATAAAGGCAGTTATATGCCTTCAGTCTTTTGTAACCGTAAGGAAATAAATAAAACCTTGATTGACTATTGATGGCATGAAAATGAAAGAAAAGGAAACAATAAAATTGTGAACTTGCTGTTGATAAAATATCACTCAACCTGATTCAAGATCATAACAGAAATATCATTATTCACATATTTGTTACTGCTATTGGAATTACCTTATCAGATCTGGTGTCAACTTTAACTGGTGGAGTGCTAAAAATTATTCCTGATCGTACAGGAAACAGAGTTGGGCACTATCCAATCAAATGTGACACAGCAATGTGTCTTGGCTTCCAGCACTCTACCAGTTAAGTGTTTAAGTTATATCCGACGACAGGTATTAACCCTTTACCCAACGAATCGCCCGCATCCGCCCGCGTAATATGCAAATTCTGCAGCTGAAAAAAATATGATTTTTCGAAAAATTTCGACCAAACCATATCATGTGATCCCTCTTTGGAACGAGCTCGACGAGCTCGTTCCAAAGAGTGGTCACATGATATGGTTTTGTTGAACTGTTTTGGAAAAATTTAAAAAATTATATTTAAAATAATAAACATTGAAATCGACTGTGTTGGGTAAAGGGTTAAACATGCATTGGTGGTATTGATCATGTACATCACATTACATATACTATTCAAAAAAGTAGGGGATATCCAAACTGATGTTGATATTTTCGGAAAATGGTATTGGATACGCGTGATTGGATACATCAATATGTTACCAAGTTTAGTGTGGATCATGAATGTCACCGGCCCACGAAAACTTCGTGCAGGTTTTGCGCACGAGCGCCGTGTTAATGTCTGTGGGGTACGTTTTGAAATTTTCATTTGTACTGGACGAGCTTTTTCGGAGGCCTCATAGTTCTTTTCTTGATATAAACTCGTTCATCAATAGTTTCTGATCGAAAGGAACTTTTGAGGTATGCGAAGACTGGCACGTGACGAACGTTTACGTGCCGTTGGGATGCTGAAAGCTGGCAACAGACAGACTGCAGTGGCTCAAATTCTCAACGTTACTCTATCGGTGATTAGCAGGTTGTGGTCACGCTACCGTCAGACAGGCAATGTTGATGACAGACGTCGGTCAAGTCGTCCAAGGGCGACAGCTGCTAACCAGGATCGTTTCACCCGAACCACAGCATTACGTAACCGCCATCAAAGTGCCTCAGAAATCGGACAGCAACTGCAACGAGTAACAGATGTGTGAGTCATTGGTCGGACTATCCGAAATCGCCTACACAGCTGGAATTTGTAAGTTCGACGACCTCGAATAATTCCACGTTTGACTGAACGTCACATCGTAGAAAGGCGTAATTGGTGTGGGGCACGACAGCGATGGGACAATCGTCGGTGGAGCAATGTGATGTTTTCCGATGAATGGAGGTTCACTCTCGACTTCCACGACTGGCGAAACAGTGTGTGACGGTGTCGGAACGAACGATGCCATGACGTAACCGTTTGGTGGTGGATCGGTTATGGTGTGGGGAGGCATAACCATGACAAACAGAACATCACTACATGTCATCCAAGGGCGTGTCACAGGGCAGTACTACCGCGACAACATGTTAGCAGCTCATGTAGAGCCAATTGCGCGACGTCACGGCCGTCGATTCATTTTCCAAGATGACAATGCAAGAGCACATAGGGCTCGTGTCGCTACAGAGTTTATCCAGGAGCAGAACATCATTACGCTGCCTTGGCCACCACTAAGTCCAAATCTTTCACCAATCGAGCACGTCTGGGATATGCTTGGCAGGCGCCTACGACAACGCCAACAGCCCCCATGGATGTCCAGGAACGCACTGCTGCACTGCAGGAAGAATGGAATAGCATCAGTCAAGCTGATATTGGACGTTTGGTGAGGAGTATGCGCCTGTCTCGCGAACCGAGGAGGATTTACAAGGTATTGAGGTCTTGGACTGACCGTCCATATCTCCTACAATTCAGTGCGTGGAATGTGTGCCTGTCAAACATTCACCAGATGTCACAGTGCAATGCCTCAACTGTCTTTTTGATGAAAATATTAATATATTTCTTCATATATCTCACTTTTATCAAATATCGCCTACTTTTTTGTAATAGTATTTTATTATATTGACTTGCAAAGCCATTCAGATTCCGTTTACCTGCAAACAATAAGCTTTTCACGTGGGAAGGGGTGGGTGTCACCAATTTGTCGGAAAAACATTGCATGTAAGGGTGGGTGGGTCCAAAAAATGTCAATACCAATATATTAGACGTTGTGTCAGCATTTTTCTTCCGCTTCCCCCTCCCCTCGGTCCACACGAAATAAAATAGCGCAGATTCTCTTTTTTATTATATGCTACGTGACATTTTACTGCACAATATTCAGCCTGATTCGACTGCAAACACGTACCTTTGAAAACAATAGCAAAGATCAGATGATCGTTCCTTCAAGGCGACATTCAAGGCAACGTCATGCGCCGAAGTGTAACGTCATTTAGGAAGCTACTGAGGGATATTCCTCGTTACCCATCAAGTCGATAGGTATCGAGAAATATCTTTTAGAGAATTTGCGATAATTCACAGGCGATCATATAATAAATATATACTACTCAAAGTTTGCTAAGCACCAAATATTTGACACATCATTGTGAAATTTGCTTGTGACATATTTGCGATATTTTTGGTGAATATGATTGAGAAATGTATTGAGATGGTCGCCAGTGTTTTCATTACCTCTCTTGACAGGCAGAATTTTCGGGACAGTCATGGAAAGCATGTACCCCTTGATTTTCATGATGTTTTTGTGTGTTGTCTACATGTACATGACATGTGTAGGGTATTCAATCTTCATTTCAACACAAACCCTTGTGATTTAATGATTGAAGATGGCAAATGCAAATGTAAGAATGAATGAATGAATGAATGTTTATTTACAATATATGTAACGCTTACATGTACAAAGTAATCGTAATACAAGATTAAATATAATTAAATGAATGTGGATGTATAAAAACAATTATTCAATTGGTTACATATATTGCGTGGAGATGGCATAGCCTAGTTGGCTGTCTTCCTGCCAAATCCACCAGACAGGCTATAACATTTATCGCAGACTGCAGTTTGTATTGGTTGGTGACGTGTAGAAGACCTTCGATCCAGGTTGCTGTTAAGGTTGACTTACTCGCTCTCTCGTTATTAGCATCCACAAGATGTTGATTTGATTCTTATAACTGTTGAATGTGGGTTCAATGGATAGTGGATGGCTAGTGGATAAATGTCAGTTTCACTGTCACAACTTCAATTTGGTTTTGAGACAAAATTTGAATTTTAACGCATTCTTTGTGATATGATATCCTCCAATGAACAGTATTCTACAGTTCATTGATAGATACCATATCAAAAAATATGCCACTCTGTGTTACTCAAGAACAATACATGACACACCAACATTATCCAAAATTCCTCAATTTTTAAAAGTCTATAAGGTAATATTGAATTATAATGCCATCAGTTCATAGTAATTCTTTCGTGAAGCGAGCAAGATATCAAGTCAAACGAGAGTCCGGCAAGCGAGAATCTGCTAATTGGCCCTTAACATTGATGTAACGTAATGGTGGTGGGGAATAAACTTGTTATTACGTGTGGGTTAATGATGTGTGGGTTAATGATCCCCCTCCCTCTTTATGACTCACAAAACCATCTCTAAGTGCTACACTGAAGTAAATACTATATCCGCCACACATCCCTGTCCCAGCATTACAGTGAACTATGTTCCACTGGGACACAGCACCCTATAAGACTCGGCCAACGATGTGGGACAATTCTACTTTCACGTGCGGTATATTGCTCAATAGCCTTCCACAAATCAATTGCATTCTTGGCAATAGGGATTGTTGCAACACACTGATGGTAAATATGTACTAACGAATTTTTCAACCAATGTTTTCCGAAACAGTGATCTATTGTATATATTACGAATATCAGCGTCCAAATCGTTCCATAGTTTTGGAAATCGATTAGATGGGAGTGTATCCAGAGATTTGTTTCTAGTTTTCCCTATCTTCAATAGTCCCGTCTGTCTAGTTGTTACGCCATCGTTACGTACGTTACAAAAAAAGTAATTCTGAAAAGATGATGGTAGTCTATCGAAGTACCAATCATGAACGAATAATAGTGCATGTAATTGGTACAGGTCGGGCAATTTAAGAATTTTGTCTTTCAAAAAGAGTGGATCAGTGTGACAATTATATTTTCCGTTGTTTATAATTCTAATAGCTCGTTTTTGCATTAGAAATAAACTATTCATATTTTTAGAGTGACCCCAAATTTGTAACCCATAAATGAGATGGCTATGGACAAGCGAATAATACAAGCAAAGTAGAGCTCGGCGTGGTAAGAACTTTTTGGCCCTATTCATTGCATAATTGGCTCTGGCAATTTTTGAGCAAAGCATCGATACGTGGCTTTTGTAAGATAGCCTTTCATCAATATTTATTCCAAGGAACTTGACTGAACTGCAGGTTTCAGAGTCGGTTACGTGGGTAATTCGAGTGTGATTGATAAGGATATGTCTGTTTGGAACATCATCTCGTTTTGGGGGGTTAATTAATACATACTTGGTTTTGTTGGCGTTTAGCAGGAGGTGGTTAGCTGAGCACCACGTGTTCACATTTTTAAGTTCTTTATTTACATTGCGGTACAGGGAGTCAATGCAACTCTCCGATTTATAAACGGTAGTATCGTCGGCAAACGATAATACGTTTAAATTTGTTGAATTTGCAATATCATTTATATAGATAAGAAATAAGAGTGGCCCTAAAACCGATCCCTGTGGAACACCGACTGTAACTGGTACTTGAGAAGAGTGTGTGTTCTGATATGCCACATACTGGGACCTACCAGAAAGATAATTGGCAAACCATTGATTTGCTGTCCCCCTAATCCCATAAAAATTTAGTTTGTTGAGAAGAATTGAGTGGTCAATAGTGTCGAATGCTTTAGATAAATCTAGAAAAAACAGATAGAGTACTATGTTTTGTAATTTTGTTGTTTTCGTCGGCTATATGCCGGAGGATTTGAAGGATGGGGTGAATCGTACTATTTCGCTTTCTAAAACCGTATTGGTGCAGGTATAATATATTTTTATCGACGAGGTAACTGTATAGTCGTGTTAACATTATTTTCTCCAAGATTTTGGAGAAGGCAGGGAGAATGCTGATTGGGTGATAGTTATTAAAAGAGTTGGTGTTACCCGATTTAAACAGAGGTATTATTTTTGCGATTTTCATTCCATCTGGGACTATACCCTTTTCGAAGGTCAAGTTGATAATGTGTGTCAGTGATGGAGCTATTTCTGTAATGGTTTGCTTGATTATTTTTGTTGACAGGCCGTTGAAATCGATCGTAGTTTTAGATTTTAACTGCTTGGAGGTGTTAATGACCTCTTCTTCAGTCGTTGGAGTAACAAAAAAACTTTCTACAAAGTTCCCTCGTAAATAGCTTGAAAAATGAGTATTACATTCGGGAATATTATTGATCGTTGACTGCCCAATGCTCGAAAAGAAATCATTAAATCGGGTTGCTATATCTGCAGGGTTGGTCAGTTCTTCGTTATCGTACTTGAAACTGTGGGGAAATTTGGATGTTTTACGGGATTTTTGGATTGCCTCATTTAGTAATAACCAGGTTTTCTTCATGTCCCCTTTATTTTCTTGCAGAGTAGTATTGTAATATGTTTTCTTACAATGTCTCAGAATTTTATTAAACATTCTGCAGTATGTCTTGTAGATTCTCTTATTTTCATCTGTTGGATGTTTGAGCTGTTTATGATAAAGTTTGGTTTTATTTGCAGATGATACTAAAAGACCATTGGTGAGCCAAGGTTGGCGTTTTATGAATTTCTTCTTTAATGTAATTTGTCTGAGAGGGAAGGCTTCTTCAAACGCCTGTGTATAAAATTCTATGAACTTTTCATAGCTTTCGTTAGGGCAACCTGAGTTTAGAACATCACTGTAATCATGATCAGAGAGCGTTTCCTTAAAACGCAGAATATTGTCGCCAGAGATATTTCTAATAGTTTTGGTTAAATTTTCTTTGGAAGGTTTTGATCTTCCTTCTATGTAAAACATTCCAAAATGGTCGGCAAGGTCGGTTAGTATTATGCCACTAATGAAATCTGGTGTTCTAATATTACTGAAAATATGATCAATAAGGGAGGCCGAGTGATCTGTTACTCGGGTTGGCTTAGTGATGGCTGGCATGAAACCTTGACTGAACATCATGTCGACAAAGTCATTTGTTTTCACATGAGTTGAAATTTTAAGTAAGTCAATGTTGAAATCTCCAAAGAGTAAACTCTTCTTATGTTCAGAATTAATCATATTGGTAATTTCAGAGATTTTAGAAACAAACAGATCCAGATCAGCTTTGGGAAGAGTATTAGGTCTATATATTACACCAATGACAACCGGGGGACCATGTTGGGGTGAAATTTCTGCAAATAACGTTTCGCATACATGTGGAATGAAAACTGTTAAGTCGGGGCGTAATGAATAATTTAAACCTTCCTTAATATAAACACCTACACCACCTCTCCCATCATCTGACCTTGTGTTGGTGAGTATATCTTGATATCCTGTTAAGTGGTAGTTCAGATTATCGTGTACTTTGAAAACCTCAGTTAATCCAATAATGTCAAAAAAATTTTCATTGTGTTGTAAGGTGCTCAACAAATAATTGAGTGCGTCCCAGTTAGCATTGAGACTTCTGCAGTTAAGGTTAAATACAGATAGAGATGGTTTCACATTGGAAATGTTAGAGTGGAATTCCCCAGGAATAAGATATTTACAGTCAAAATTATTATCAAACGGCGACCCAGAATCAGGAGTCATGGGGAGTCTGAAGGATTCTTTCATTATATTTGTGGACAAAATTATAATCCTCGCTCGCCTGGATCTCGTCTAGCCCTTTACCCAGCGCCATCGAAAACCACCAACCGGATCAAAAAACTCCCAGCGCCATGCCAATGACTTATGACACATGATCTAAAGTCTACAATGACATTTGAGTCTAACCTGTCTGCAGTAATATAAATGTTGGGAAAAAAAAGCTGGAGAAATGGTGGGAGGCTTTCGCATCTCAACTTGGAGACTATCTGGTTAATTAAAACCATCGTGAAAGGTTTGGAGTTCTGGGTCAGAAACAATTAAAATTTCTAATCTTTATCGATAAATAAATTTAAAGACTACGCTAAATACATGGAATGGGAAACTATTTCTGATGTAAGTGAATAGAGGAAAGTGTGGGAGCGGGTGACGAGTTAAAAACCTAATTGTGGAATTGATCACCCACAAACCAAACGTGCATTAAACCAACGCCTCAACAATTTTTCAGCACAGACAATATCAAAATTTCAAAGTAAAACAATAACTTCTAGATTTTCATCAGTTTCACCATTTCACCAAAGCTACGTCACATGACGCCCCCCCCCCCGGGGGGGGGGGGGACTAGCTTATTCCGTTCAGGAATCACATGATAAGGTTCTTTTATTTAGAAAAAAAAAATGTAAATGATTTGTCTGCTTTTATCAAAATGTACACAATATGGCAGTATTTTTATCTATTCAGACCAGGCGAGAGATGTAAAGAATTGTTCTCTTCTAACTTCTTGCAGAGTATTCGTGGGTGCATTATATACACAAATGTATTAATCTTCTGGGTCAGAAACAACTAAAGCTTCTAATCTTTATCGATAAATAAATTTAAAGACTACCCTAAATGCATGGAATGGGAAACTATTTCTGATGCAAGTGAATAGAGGAAAGTGTGGAAGCGGGTGACGAGTTAAAAACCTAATTGTGGAATTGATCACCCACAAACCAAACGTGCATTAAACCAATGCCTCAGCACTTTTTCGGCACAGACAATATCAAAATTTCAAAGTAAAAACAATAACTTCTAAATTTTCATCAGTTTCGCCAAAGCTACGTCACATGACGCCCCCCCCCCCCCCCCCAGGGGGGGGGGGGGGAGTAGCTTATTCCGTTCAGGAGTCACATGATAAGGTTCTTTTATTTAGAAAAAAAAATGTAAATGATTTGTCTGCTTTTATCAAAATGTACACAATATGGTAGTATTTTTATCTATTCAGACCAGGCGAGAGGTGTAAAGAATTGTTCTCTTCTAACTTCTTGCAGAGTATTCGTGGGCGCATAAAAAACACAAATGTATTAATCTTCCGGTAAAGATTATACTGCAGAATTGCAGATATTTTGCAAAATTATACAAAGGCAGAGAAGACCATAGCCTAGGCTTATGAATAATTACGTTCAATTTTCTGCTGGTAATTGTGGTGTTTATCTATTTCTAAGAGGAGTTTGTTCTACGTTGATTTGTTGGAGAGTGTCCGCGAGCGCAATCCAACAAATCATTGCAGATTTTATTTTTTATGCATAAATAGAACACAAACAAATATATGTATATTTGCATAGATATGAATGGCATTCCTTGGCTGAAAATTATACGTATGTCTCAATGGTGTATGGAAGATATCAGGACTTTCGAATAATTACTTTCCTTTCCTGCTGGTGACTGCTGTGTCTATCTACTCCCAAGAGGAAAATGTTCTTCTATAATTTGCTAGTAATCGCCCGCACACGCACTCCAGCAAATTACAGCAGGGCTGGTTTACTTACACAATATCATTCTGTGTATTTCCAACGGGATTTGTTATGCTATAATTTGTTGGAGAGCGTACTCGGTCACACTCCAGCAACACAGCTGAACAAGTATAGAAGACATTTGTCTGAAGCAGAAATGTGGCGGGCTGTGGGGATGGTGGAGCAAGGGGCTACCCATCGTCATGTTGGTGAAGCACTTGTTGTGCACCATACGGTTGGGCAAGATTTCAGCAGTATGGCACACCAGTAAGACGGCATGGTGGTGGCAGAGACAGGGCAACATCTGCAACTGAAGCCTGTTTTTTTATCATTCAGGCCCGTAGGAACCGCTTTGCCACAACAAGCCAGCTTCGCAGTGACCTTCAGAATACATCCGGGGTAAATGTTTCGACGCAGACCATCCGGGCAAGGTTGCACGAATGTGGTCTCCGATCACGAATACCATGTATTCGCATTCCGCTGTCCCAGAACCACCGCCAGGCACGATATGAATGGGCCATGGGCCACGTTGGATGGACCAGAGAAGATTGGCGACCTGTCTCTTTTACTCTGTGCCTATACCACACAGATAGGCGTTATAGGGTATAGAGGAGACCAGGAGAGCGACTCCATTTGCTGAGCATGACCGCTATGGTGGAGGGTCAATCATGGTCTGGGGCGGTATCAGCAGGGATGGACGTACAGAGCTCTGTGTCCTTGAACGTGGTACATTGACTGCACAGTGGTATATTGATGAGATCCTGAATGTCCACGTCAGATTGTATGCAGGTGCAGTGGGTGATAGATTCATTCTGATGGACGATAATTATGTTGCCCATGATGTCGGGGAGTACCGACGGAGGGAGGGGATTGAGCGTATGCACTGGCCAGCAAGATTCACTGACCTCAATCCAATCGAACATGTCTGGAATGAGTTGCAGCTTGCAATTTCAGCCCGTCCAGTCCAGCCAAGAAGTGTCTAGGAGCTTGGTGCCATGCTGGTCCAAGAAGGAACAATGTCCCAGAAAGGACCACCAGGAACCTGATTGGGAGGTTGAGAAGGCGTTGTCAAGCTGTAATTAACAGTAATGGGTCTCATACTCGATATTGAACCCATACCAGTTCGCTCCGTCAACTTTTTGGCAAATTGAAAAATTTCCTCTTTAACCAGTAATATCCATTTTCCATGGTTATCGTATTCAAAAGCTAAAAAATAATGTCAAACACAAATAAAATCTTAATTTCTGTACTTAAATCTATAAAGATATAACTAAATAAAAAATATATACACTTTTCATTACAATATTTCAACTAAAACGTAAAATAGGTAGTTGGATATACTTGGTGCTTAGGAAACTTTGAGTAGTGTATACATCACTATTATGTTTCTGTACAGCAGTTGTATCTGAGTGTAGCTCTTGTTTCTAAGGCAATATCTCGACTCCGATGCAACATTTTGTACATAAACATTAACCAACTGTAATAATTTGATTAACACATTACCTAACGAATCGGTCGGTTCCTCCCACGCCATTTACAAGTTGAAAAACACCATTATTTTTCTAAACAATTCAACAAAACCATATCACGTGACCATTCATTGGAATGAGCTCGTTCCAATGAGGGTGCCAAATGCTATGGCTTTGTTTAAAATTTTGGAAAATATGTTTTACAAAAAATAATTAAAATACAAAATTGTGATATTGTGTGCGTTGAGTAAAGAGCTACAGTTAAAACTAGAAGTCCTGTCACGAACTGTGCGCTTATCTAGGCTTAATTGTGCGTAGGAACTGTGCGCAATTGCCATATCGAATGGCATCCAAAGCACGACAACTTCTCCTGGTTAATCGTAGCAAACACAGGCAATGTTTCTGCCAATGGACCTCCGGGTTATCCGGAGGTCCATTAGCTGAAACATTGCTTGTGCACAGTCCATATGTACAGAATTTGATAGCCTTACTATGGTCATAACGCGTAGATTAACGCGGCGACCGTCGTGCTATCTGTGCGCATTTCATGACAGGACTTCTACAGTTAAAATTAGAAGTACGCTTATCTAGGCTTATTTGCGAGTAGGAATTGCGAGCAATTGCCATATCGAATGGCATCCAAAGCACGGCAGGTTCTCCTGGTTACTCATAGCAAACACATGCAATGTTTCTGCCAATGGACCTCCGGGTTACCCGGAGGCCCATTGGCTGAAATCTTACTTGTACACAGGCCACATGCACTGCATTTGATAGCCTTCCTATGGTCATAACGCTAGATTAACACGCAGATCGACGTGCTATTTGTGCACATTTCATGACAGGACTTCTAGTTTTAACTGTAGTTTTAACTATAACTGGCATTGTAATGCCAGATTTCATCTTCGAGCTCATAAGAAGGCTTGTTGTTTCGGTTGAAACTCTGTGCAACTGCCTTGAACTTTTGCGATCCTCATATGAAACGTATTGAATAGATTGCGTGCTTTAACAGTATAACTGCGTGCTGTTCCAGCTTGAATGCTTTCCAGTGATTCAGATACAAAAGCACAATTTGAGAAATGTTTTTTTTTTCTCTTTCCGTATATAGAAACGTACAAAGTTCCTCGCAAACGCGTTTATCCAAACAAATGCGGAAATGTAGAAATCGTATCCCCCAATGTGAAGATATAGAAATCTTCACTTTCACGGCATCAATCAAAGCATCACTGTAAGGTGAGTACGAGGCAAATTATCACTGGAAATGATCAATTTGTTCTAAAAACGTATAATGAAAATAAAATCAAGTGTTTTTGAAAGGTTACTGGATACCGATCATTTCCATCAATAATTCAACACGCATTCACCTTGAATTGATGCATGAAACCCGCCAGCTGAATCAGATCGCAAGACGCTACCTGTTCCGGGTATCAAATGCGTTCACAAATCAACTCAAGGTTGAAACGAGTGGAATTATCGATAAGAATGATTCAGATTCTTATAAAAAGAGTATAATAAAAAGACAATCTAGTGTTTTGAGCAAGCTCTCGCGAAAAATAAACATTTGTTTCGGTCACTCGTGAGATAAGTTTCGTGATCCACTCAAAAAACACCAGACATCCTCTATTTATCACACTTATCAAGAATGAATCGATTCAGTTCGACGGACAAAAAGGGTGAGATGAACGAACTCTATATAACTGCACTGCTGGAATGGTCATTGATCACATACAGAAAAGTGTCTCACCTGCAGTCATCTTAGAGGGGTGTGGACTATAAACAAACAATGCAAAACAAACAAAATATTTTTTAGAAGTTTTACAATTCGCCGATTGCTTTTAAAAGAATATACTTTGATGCCTGTAAAAAATAAATACGGTCATGATGTGCTCATTTTTCTTGGAAATACAAACTGAATATTTACAACATATTTTATTCATTGCTGACAGAAAAAAAACAAGTGCCAAGATTGGAAAGTTAATACCGTATAACTAGTTGTTGTACTGGGTAAATGCGGTTACGTTTGGTGACGTGAAAGCTGTTACGCCGTGACAACAGCTCTCACGTAATCAAACGTCATCGATGGGAGGCGTTATATCGTTGAGTTCCTTGACGTCATTTGGTCGGGGTCGGGAGGGTAGGGGCTGGGACGTTTGTCGCTGACTTTCCAAGAATCTAGTTGTATTGTGATTAGCGGGTTAGGGACCAATGCGACTGTGTTGAGGGTATCTAACCTTCATGGACTGATAGGAGGCCAGGGGATACTAGCCAGAGGTGAAAATACCTTCGTTTTCGTTCTTTCCATGATTTTGGTGTTCACTCGAATTTTTTTCATTTTAGTTTTTTTACTCTATGAATCTGCTACTTGGAGAGAAAACTACCAGTTCTGAGGTTTACGTTGAAGTTCGAAAACCATTTAGCTGTTAGTTGAATAATTTACACCTATACTGCAAACAACACTCCAATGTCCTGGTAAAATATATGTCCTCTTCAAACAAATTAAATGGCACACCGTTTACCACAGAAAACCAATGAACAGCTGTCGCAAAACAATGTCCAATGTGGCCTGTATGTTCACAAAGTGGAATATTACACTAACGTTAGCTCCAGGAATTGTCCTAAATCCCATGAAGGTTAAAAACACCTTCAACACTCATATCGTGTTACTCCTGAGACACACGTTATCCAGAAATGCCGATTATAACTCCGCATCGCGGAAATTGCAAACGTGCACAATGAACAATGTCAGAGAGAGAGATAGGCACAATCACTTTTATATATAAGATTTTCTGTATCAATAAATGTCCCACCAAGCGAGAGCAAATCTCGAGCCCGATATGGACATTACTGACAGAGTATCCATGTATTTCACATTATTATGACCGTGGGGATCGGCCGTCGATATCTGCCGTGAAACAGTGGAGTTCAACTGATGACCCGGAGACAAATGAAGGATGATAACAATTTAATAGCCACTCTGGTATTCCAAATATCTCACAGCAATCACCATTTAAAAACCGGACTTGTTGGATATTCGAACAATTTTATAGCAATAGCTCATGGGATTTCCCAATGAAAGAAGCAGAGTAACGTTTGGAAATCCAAACAATAACTGAATTCTTACTTGTGATCAAGGCTATGTATACAATACAATAAATGCGTCATGTTATAATAAGTCTACTTAATATAGAGACCAAAGTAAATTTCACTGGGTCTCAATGAGATGCCTTATTAACTCAATGAATAGAGCTTAAATAAACAATGGAGGGACACAATGAACAGAGGCACCCTGCTAACAACTTCTATGAGAGAGGCACGCTGTCACACGACCAATCAAAAAATATGACAGCAAAACAATTAAAACATTAAAATCGTAATGTCCGAAAATTCTGAAATACAAAAATTTATGGTTGCTTGTACCGCCGGCGGTGTCTCTTATGTTCAGGAGTTCCCGGTCTTGACAAAGTTGGACGAAGGCCCGGGGTTCTACTCTGATTGTCCCGAATGCACTCTCGAGCTGCTTCGTCCAATTCACAGTCTTTAACCCATGAATTATCAGCATCTGAATGGTCTCTCCATTTGATCAGATACTGAAGGCCAAATTACACGGACCTACAATATCTGATCACAATCTCAGTAACTCTTTCTGGCTGGACAGTGTTTTTCGGACGGTTGTGGCCAGATACAGCTAAGTACTCCTCCCGCGGTGTCTGATTTGAAATGCATTTCATATGAGGGGAACATTGAAGAGGCGTGTCGGTTGAAGTTGGTACTGCGTTGACACTGACGTCGACTTTTAAATGAGGGTTATAATAAGTTTGAGTACTCACTGAGTCCTTGTGGATGTGTTTGTATTTTCCTGTAGAAGCACTTGAAGCACATACGCTAACTTCTGGCGATTTGTTGGAGTTCCATGGAAACTGAATGTTCTGATGCTGGTAAGTCTATTGTTGTAGCTGTTCGGTGTTTTTCCTTTTGTTGTAGTCCGTCATACGTCGCTCATCTCGTAGTTTATTTGCAGTGGATTTTTGCGTTGGTGGTTTTTTCCAAGACAATATTAACGTTGTGGAATTCTCACCAGTCTGAATTGTCCATTGCATCTTCATGTTATCCAGATGAAGATGATCGAGGATTGTCTGTATATTATCTGGTAGTTTGTTGAACATCTTTATCGAACGGAATTGGAACGTGGTACCCGTGTCGTTTGGACAAGCTAAAAAGATGTCCAGCCGCGGATTCTCTCACCAAATATGACCGTGGGGATCGACCGTCGATATCTGCCGTGAAAAAGTGGTGTTCAACTGATGACTCGGAGACAAATGACGAATGATAACAATTTAATAGCGAATCTGGTATTCTAAATATCTCACAGCAATCAACATTTAATAACCGGACTTGTTGGATATTCGAACAATTTTATAGCAATAGTTCAGGGGATTTCCCAATGAAATGAAGCAGAGTAACGTTTGGAAATCCAAACTATAACTGAATTCTTACTTGTGATCAAGGCTATATACACAGTACAATAAATGCGTCATGCTATAATAAGTCTACTTAATATAGAGACCAAAGTAAATGTCACTGGGTCTCAATGAGATGCTTTATTAACTCAATGAATAGAGCTTAAATAAACAATGGAGGGACACAATGGACAGAAGCACCCTGCTAACAACTTCTATGAGAGAAGTCCGCTGCTACACGACCAATGAAAAAATATGCCAAGCTTGAAACAATTGAAATTAAATTGGACAAAACGCGAACAGCAGACTGTGAATGCAATACAACAACAGCAAACCTGTCCTGCTTCGACAGCCTGTCATGGTCTGTACACGCTCCGGTGATATACTAAAAAATGGGTATTAATTGTCAATAGAATTAGATTATGAACAGAGTGTTAATCCCGATAAAGGTGTTTTCTATTGGACAGTCTATGAGAAAAATTATTAACAATGACCAGTGGATTAATGCAAGTTTATACAGGTTTTGTCATAACAACTTTCTATAATTGTTTAATGTTGATAAGTTACTGTACCTATATAAGTTTGTTGTATTCTTGTGCAGATAAACACGGATAGCCGGTTAGGAAACTTATGACGAAGGTTTGGCCACCAACCCTTGTCAATGTTTGTATTATATATTATTAAATTTGTTCAAGTGTAAAGACATTTAGTCTCAGTATTTCATAAAGCGAATTCCCCAGTTCAGAATTTATGCGTGACCAGTTCCCCGTGGTCATATTATGTGGATGGCCAATAAACTGTTTAACAGATAGATCTTACCGACTACCATTTCTGACCACTGAAATAACAATTGTAATGATTAGATAATGATGGAATGTTCACTTGTTCATTTTGATTTCAATGTCATCAGTTCTTCAAAGGGGAATCACTCTGATTATGAGGTGTGGATAAACTTGAACTGACAGCTTATGGTGTACACATAGTTTGCATTTGAATATTAGTTGGTAATTGCACAGTTTTACGTTAATTCATGTTGTAGCTGGTGCATTATAAAGCAATTTTCCCACAAAATTGTCCGGCATATTTTCTACGCTGAGAACCAGACACCGACCCCTCCGCTAACATGTATTATTTGTGACATTTGCACAGATTTCACATCATATTAACACTTATAAAGTCCCCTTGTGTTGCAGTTAACCTATTAGGGTTGATTTACATCATATTTTCAGCGGTTTGAAATTAAATTATTAAAAGTCGCAATTGCATAATTTGAGAACACACGTTTTTAGTGCACACATGAGACCTACCCACCCCACACATAACGTCTCGCAAATTTTGGATGCCCCCTCCCCTCCCTGGATACAGGGCAGAATGGTTTGTTCGACTAAATTTTAGAACCCACCATTCCCAAAGCTGTACTTTTTACATCTTTTTCGGCTGATCTTTTGACACTCACCTTCCCAACATCATTACACACAACGCATCTCCATATTAGAGTTGAACCTTCAGCAGATTTGAGATTCTTTTTATCACATTATGTGTAATCAACCTTTTAGCTAACGTAAGGACTAAAATATAGTCAGCCAAATTGTATTTGTTGTTTTTCAATGTTTGCCCCAAATACATAGCTTACGACCCCTTTCAGGAACGAGCTCGTTATTTAGTTATTCAGGATATGTTTTTTATAAATGTCGTCTGCTATTTGTATTAAGTTGACAGAGAGTTAATGAAAAATAAGAGAAGATTAATTCAAATCTCTGCCCCCCCCCCCCCCCCCCCCCCGAAACAAACTCGCTCACAACGTTACTTCGACGACGTTGACTTCTGACGTCATTCTCGTATCAGACGTATTTTGAACGATATTTTGCGTAATGAGCTGTTTGATGGTGATTATGTGATATTACGCAATAATTCTATATAGATGAATAACTAAACGTTTTTTCGGTTCATGAGTTTTCAGATAAACGATTGGCTCACACGATTCTGTTTTTTATTTTCATAACTCAATGAACCGAAAAAAACACAATTAGGTCCGCCCCCAGCCACTCCCCTAAAATACCAGTCTTCGGAGTTGCAACATGGTGTTAAATCAATAGAAGTTAGAACACTGGCACGTTCTGAATATGAAAAAGAAAAATAAATTTAGATTACTAATTTATCACCATGAAATTATTTATAAAATATTTAAATAACCGTGGTGGGTCAATTTTTATTTTTCTTCACAACTGTATTTATTTGAAATTTCAATTTTTACGCACACTGGGTGATCGTCTGTGTTCATCGTTTTACCCAAATCGATTGTAAACAATGGCTGGTCACGACGAATACGGCAATTTTGACATTGCTAATTTGAATGAAATTTTTGGAAGTCAAAATGATTTTATATTTGAGGAAGAATATTTGGCTTTATATCTAACTCCACTTTTACAAACTGTGTTTTTCAGTTCTCGGGAAACGGTCAAAACCAAAATACAATGTAATACAGATGGCCTACTTCCACCTACCACAGAACGTAACTTTTACGTGAAGTGAACAGTTGAATGAAGTTTGAGGGAGGCGTGGCTTATGACGTTTTCTTTGCATAATGTAATTCATTGGTCAATAAAAAAATTAATGACATAAGTGCATTTAACTTGGAAAGTGTGTCAATTGCTACCTGCATTTCAATAATATGTGCCCTCTTTTATGCCAGAAAAATAATATGTTTACCAGTTTTAGTTTTCAAGTCTTTGTTCGCTGACGTAGAGGACGACTAACACTATTTATTTATTTGGGTCGCGAACGTTTAATTATAAGGAATGATCGTTTCTTTTTGTCTATTTCTTGAGTTATGAACCCCAAAAAACAAAGTCCAAACTGTGTAAATGGGCTACACAGTTTGGACTTTGTTTTTTGGGGTTCATAACTCATTCCTTAAATGACCTAAATTTGAGAAACAAAATTTACTGTGATCAGTAAATTCGAACCTGTGAAAATTGTGAAAGCATCAGAAATAAACTATATAAAAAGATAAGTTATGGATACTCATTTTCGGGAGTAAAATATCTTTAATGCAATCAGAAATAGGTTTTCGTAGACTTCCTTTAAATAATTTCATACAGGAATCAGATAATATTTTTTTCAGGAAACCAGAAATAATGTATTCGCGCAGCATTCAACTTGTTCCATAAACAGAAAAGAAATGGATATTTTTGGCAAGGGCCACTTTTTTAAAGTTATGAAATGTATGAATCAAATTCGGGAATGCATAAGCGAGTTAAAAAATGCGATTTCCAGCTATTCTGAAAAATGCACCCAATGACAACCGGACCAGTGACCGTGACCCATATTAGGAATCTGCATTGAGTTACGACACATTTGGTGATGGTCCCAGGTCCATAGTTCATACCCTGCTGCAGATATGAGCGAAACCAGAAATAACGTTTTCAACTTGTTCCATATACAGATAAGAAATGGATATATTTTGGCCCTAGCCCACTTTTTGGAGTGAAAAAGTACATATTTGAACTTTGGGAATGTATTAGGTGTCGTAAGATGCGATTTGCAACAATACTGAAAATGAATTCAATGACCCGAAGGTGACCTCAATGACCCTGTCTCATATTTTGAAGAAACATTGAGTTTCGACTCATTTGTTATTTGCTCCAGGTCCACAGGTCATAACATGCTTGAGATATGAGCGTGACCCTCTTTCAGAATGTTTTGCCCGCCCACACTTTTAAGGGCAAAATACATGTATGTTCTTTGGGAATAGATTAGGGGATCATAAAATGTGATTTCCAGCCATTCTGAGAAATCCACTAAATCACCTAGGACGACCTCAGTGGCGTTGATCCATATTTTGAGACTCCATTGAGTTTCGACTCACTTGGTTTGGTTCTAGATCCATAGATCACACCATCAATGGGATATGAGTGTGACCAACTTTCAATTTTTTTGGTCCACCAACTTTTATTTGATTGAGGAAATACATCCCGCTCACATTCTTTCGTGTAGAAGTACATGTATGGACTTCGGAAATGTATTAGGGGATAACAAAATGCAATTTCCAGCATTTCTGAAAATGCACTGAATGACCCTTGGATGACGATAGTGACCTTGACACATTTTACACCGCCATGGAGTTCGACTTATTTGGTGTTGGTCCCATCTCCATAGGTTATACCATACTTGAGATATGAGCGTGAAGAATAAGATGAAAGAAGAAGAAGAAGAAGAAGAAGAAGAAGAAGACCACCCCCTGTCTCTACAACTTAAGCTGACAATAAAACACTAACAAACAAAAAATCCTAATGTATACTAAACACAACTGACAACTGACTAGCGTTCAGTATTATTGGTTCTTTCCTTGTATTTGTCTAGTCTGGGATTGACAAAATCGGGAAGAATGGGGTTCAGTAACCAGTGCAAGAATTAAAGGTCTCATGACGTAGAGAGAGGAGTACATAAGAACATGATCTCTATTTCTCGAGTGCTTCCCTCTGTTCCTTCACGATACTTAGCTTTGCTGTATGCTGAGTTACGTAACTAACATTGATCACTATGCCTGAACCAATCAACCAGTCAATCAGTGAATCATAAAAATACTAAAACGTTTTTACTTCATTAGTTTCATATGGATATCATCCCGAGGACGAAGGTCGAAGGGTAGGGTAATTTTCCTGATTGCCTAAGACGTTTAGCGATGAACGATTTCGATGTAAACAAAATGGCTGCGCCTAGGAGCGCATCACGGGGGCAACTCTAGCTTGGTTCATATCGGCCGAAATCGGCGTCTGATCAGACGAGTTTGAAGTAATATCTGCCAAGCTTGATAATGGGCAATACCGGGAAAGAAAAGACATTTAAATACTGTGCAATATGAGATTTGCAGTCTTCAACACAAGCAATCTGTTCAGATTTGTTCATTAGAGACCATGATTACGGGTATGTGTTAACAATACGCCAATCCTGCCATGTGGGTCAACTGTGGCATATATCGGTATCTGTCCATACATTATGTAGGTATGCGTCAGCATCTCAATCAAGGATAGGACCTACTCACCTTTGACAGACGTTAAAAGACACGCATAAATGGAGTACGGGTTGGAGAACAATCGGTTAACTACAGAACAAACTACGTTGACCCCAACCACTTTATATGGAGTTATAAACCTTGTCCAGAAAGTTTACAGTGCCTGTTAAGTACTGCGTAGCATTTGTTACAGTTTGTTAATGATCCAATTTCAGTCCATATCATGCCATGTCATCTTAACAGTATTTGGCACTGCCTCCAGGCCAGAAAATACGTCATGTCTAAGTTTCTCATATGTGAGCGAAAGGAAATGTTTGTGAGGAAATTCAACGGGTATTTTGTTTTATTTCCACATATCCTCATATCGGTATCTGGCCCACCCTTACCCAGTCCAGAAAATTCGTCATGTCTGTAATATCGTATTGTATCGTATGTGGACAAGAGGAAGCGTTTGTCTGGTACAGGTGCGAGAAGATAGCGATTTATGAGAGCACTACACGGCTTGTGAGGAAAATATACGGGTAGTTTTTTATTTCTTCACATTCTCATATCACTATCTGGTCCATCCCAGTGGAGTTACAAATAAAACCGACAAATCTGAAATATTGGACTTTCTCGTATGTGGGAGAGAGAAACTGTTTAGGAGGAAAATAAACGGGTAGTTTTTTATTTCCTCAGTGCTTCATATCATGTCACCCTCGCCCACTTACGAGAAGATCAGATATAACAGTTTTTTTCTGAATTGGTACGGATGGGTCAGGTAGTGATACGAGGATATCCCTACAATAGAGACTCCTAAGTTCTTAAAACCTGAGTAAATTTTATATCAATGCAAAATCACCAGATATGAATATAGAATGTTTGTTTGGGTTCAAAGACACTTTGACCCCTAGGACCGTGCCGGGCAGTTTTGTGGGAGCGGAAAACTATTGATGTGTAACTTCCAGACTCTCCGACTTACTTACCCAGCGACTGAAGGCAAGTTCACGGCGCGGCCGTGCCCCCGACACAGGCGAAATAGTGGTGGGGTGTCTTGTTCAAGGTCGCAACACGGGTAATGCGTGTCGATCTTTAGGCTAAAAGTCCGCTGATCTATCACCCCCCAAGAATATAGAATATAGAAATGCCTGGAGAGAGGGTGCGTTGCTAATAAATTAAGTAATAAACAAAATGGCGTATGCAAGCATTACTGATGCCTTTCGAAACGTTCGTGCTCGTTCAGGGTAGGCGGCTCGAAAAAACGGGTTGTGTCAAAGAGAAAAATAGAAAAGTAATAAAAAAAGGAAAAAAATCTAAAAAATTAATGCCTTATTAAAATTAAAAATCAGGTTTAACCCGCTCCTACGCATTTTGGTCATTTTTGCGACGCCTCGCATTTTGGTCATTTTTGCGACGCCTCTGGTCTCCACATTCAGTATTATATGAAAGAAAAATGACTGGTTGCCAAAAACGCCTTATTTTTTGTCACTGCTTGACAACCGCGGGACTCCAGAGAAATCAGTGGTCCGACTCAACTATGATCAGTGAAAATCAGATTTAGTGAGTGGATCCACATCAACAGGCCGTTCATCGGGCAGACAGTGGGCTTATGGGAATGAACCTTACTGATTGCATCTTGTAAGACGTCATCGATCCAGCCGTTATGAAGAAGATACATGCATGGGATGGCAACAACATGGGCGACGAACCGGTTTAGCAACCATTGAATATGGTTTACATTAAATCCCCTGAATATCATTACATACTTCAGAATTGTTTCATAAGAATTGAGGACAGTTTCAAATATCAGTAGCACAACTTTACTTTTTGTTGTTTCAGTTCCATTTGCTGGAGTGATCGGCCAGTTGGTGTTTTCCTTAATGAGAGGAATACTGTCTAGAATAACAGACCCAGAACAACAAGGTGAGATCAATATTTTACAAAGTGTCTATCTTCCATCGCCGAGTCTTTCCTTTCTGCTTATGCATCTTTCTAAATTCGGGTGGTATATCGCGCAAATAAAAATCCTGATTGGAGGACATTTTTAAGGAATCTGGGCAGTAACGCCATAAGTCATGTGTCCAGTGACGTCAAATGGAATGTCGTGTAGGTATCACTGTAGTAAATATTTGAATTAGAATTACCTGCTTTGAAAATGATGCAATCTCCAAAACTAAGCAGCTTTGGGAAAATATATTGCTTCAATAAACATTTGAAACATTCTACGGACATCTTGCATTATTGTTGAATATTTCAGAGAAATAAAGATGGTAATTTGATGACTTTTTGAACCTAAAGAATACAATAGACTATTGGTGTGTTTTTGTTGGGAATTCCCTGAAAAAAATGTGCACGTGACCGGTACTTCCCTTCCTGTCAGTTTTTCTCTCTTATTTTTTGCATGACCTCCTGTTATTGAGTCAGAAAAAGTTGCCTGAAGGGCTGAACTTGACAAAGATATTTGAATGCAAAAATTAAAGTTTAGAATAATCCAGTAGGCAGAAATCGCAATAATGTCGAATTGGTCAAATTACATTATAGGTAGACAGTGGACTTATGGGAATGAAGCGACGTCATCAATCCAGCCGTTATGGTTATGAAGAAGATACACGCATGGGATGGCAACAACATGAGCGACGAACGTTTCATCTGAACGTTATTATGGTCGCCTATGAGAAAATGTTGAGTACTGTGATACCAATAGGAAATACAATTTTTGGCTTCTAAACCCGAGTTAATTATTATTTTTGAAGATTATTTCGTATTTAAATAATGTTCATTGGAGGACCGCATACCTTACAATACTGTTTTGTTGTTTCGAAAAGTTATATTATTGTTTCAGTCAGCAATAAAGGCTATATATTCCCAAATATAAGGCTGTTGATACAATTAAATTCACACCTTGAGCAAGTGTAGCCTCCAGGCGCACAACATAACTTCTGGCAAATGCCAAATAACAGCCACTATTACTCTATTAACACATTCATTTAAACCAGAATCGGAATTTCGTTACAAATTCGAAATTAAATTGCCAGAGCTGCCAGAAACATAAAAGGGCAGAAAAGCTCAACTATTGAGATATCACATTTTGGATATTAACCGGGTATTCGGCACTGACAGACATCCAAACGAATCATGTCATATGCAAGCCATTCCCTCTGCCAGTATGAGACTTAGAATACTAGTGCGTGTGTACATATTTGGCATCAGATGGGTCGAAAATCTATCTCAGAACGAATTGTTTGTTAGGCCTGCAACTCCTTACTTTCCCCCAAAATAAAATATGATACTTTCTGGTCCCTTAGCTACCATAACCCCTACCCTCAGACGTTCCCTGCTTCAGCGACCCAGGCTTTCATTTATATTTGGATATTTTGCTGTAAAGGGGTCTAAAAACGATCGGGTAGTGAATTGTTTCACAGGCATCCTCTTTAGTTACCTCATGCCACTTCTTAAAAAGTGGGATAGACTCTAATGTGGGAAGCATAATTATAAACTTTCATCCTTGACTCATACCGTCAAGAAAATCGACTTTCTATAAAGTTATCTCCTTTGCAGTTTTTAAACGAGCGAGGAATGCGCAATAAGAAACAAATAATTGCTGAGGAAAACCTGTGACATCAGTAAAAATAAAACCAAGTTTCCTTTTGTTACTTTCAATAAACGAAAACAACAGACAGCTCTCGGAGCAGTCTGTTGTTTTCGTTTATTAAAAGTTACAAAGGGAAACTTGACTTTTTGTAGCAAACTAATTAGAGACAACCACTTCATAGATAATTCGTCACTAAGAATATCTACCAGTTTCACACCCATCATCAATAAGTAAGTGTCCACTTTGGCTCTTTGTTTAGAGAATGTGTTTGTACAGTAATTGGCAAGTTATTATGCTTTCAGGAAAACAAAGAGCACGGTGGCTCAGTGGTTACGTCACTAAACTTCAAACCGAATGGTCTGCGGTTCGATCTCCGCCATGGGCAACTACGTTGTGTCCTTGTGCAAGGCACATAATCCCGATTGTCCACTTGGGAGCACGGTGGCGCTGTGTAGTAAGGCGTAATGCACGTCGATGGTGCACTTCTTTTCACCCAGTGCTAACCCTGCTTGAGTGGAGTTAGTACGTTGGGGAGTCTGACAGTTGTTCGTCATTGCTCGGTGGTTCTCATCGGGTACTCCGGCTTCCTCCACCCATAAGATTGTCCGACACGAGTTGACTCTGACTGTCGAAAGTGTTAAACCCCAACAAATAAGTAAATAAATAAATAAATAAATAAATAAATAAATAAATAAATAAATAAATAAATAAATAAATAAAATATCACCTCCTAGACTTTTATATTAATGGAACAGACAGTAGCTACATTTGATTTTGTACATCCGCTTCGTTTTAACTATAACCACCGATGCTGAAAATGAACGTGAACACTAATAAATACACAAATATCGTTTGAAACCTGTAACTTTAATAGTGTCAATACCTAGCTCTTGAACCTCAAAATATATACAAATATATTATGTTACCTATATCTTAAATTGTGGGAATATCTTTTAGGCACACCAAACATTGAACACCACTCAATAATTTCTGTGAAAAACGAAGAATGCATGAGATCCGATAAGTGCAGGTCTAAACCTTTCCACAAAACACACTAAATAGTCGCCATAGCCTGAGGAGCGGCCTTCATATTTAATTAACTGCAAACTACACAGACAGATTTCTGATCTTCCAAACATACATCATATCACAAAACCGTGAGTGTCCTAATGCCTTTGAAAGAAACAAATAGAACCCATTATCAAGAAACAGTACGTAGAGAGCGGATTGTAACTAAATCACCCGAGAAGTGGAGTTATCACCCGAACTATAACTTTCAAGGTTTGTACATGTGGACAGAAAACACAAGCAATGTTTCAGCCAATGGACCTCCGGGTTTAACCCAGGGGTCCATTGGTTGAAACTTGGCCTGTGCTTGTTATGCTTTGCAACAAATTTGCCATTATTGCTAGGGTGGAATCTCCACTCTGCGGGGGTGGTTTAATGATAATACACTCTCCACGTACTGTACCTGGCCGCCCAGGAAAAGCTAGAGACATAAAAATATGCATTTCTTTAAAAAAAAAATCAAGCCACCGCCATCTGGGGTTAAATCATTTGGGCCTGTGAATGTATAAAAATTGTTCCAATCCGCTATATATGAAATATAACATCAGCAAACACCCACGTAATACGACCTTTTTGAAGAACTGAACAAAACCGAAGCGAAGCCGATGTTGAGCATGCTGGAAATAATTCTCACCCATACAAACCCCCAATCTGGCAAAGTGGCCTCATTACACGCCATTTTCATTGGTAAGCCACCTTTTCAAATCCCACCCCAATGAATAAATATGAATCGTTCAGATAAAACGTTCCCCTTATTCTTTGAAACGCGGAAAATTAAAAATGCCCATGGGTTTCGCTGCTTTCAATAACATATGAAGCAGCGGAAGTTGTACTGGTAGCAACAAACGTAGTGGTGGTAGAAGACTGTGGAAATAGATGAAGACAGTAGTAATTGATAACAGTGATGGCATCCAATTGTATAGGCGTCGGTAGAAACCAGTGGTGGTGACTTTGATATTAGGCAGTAGAGATAGAAGCTATTCTTTGTGACAGAAGGCAATAGTAATGGTAGAGGCCCGTGGTAGGAATAACAGAAGTCAGTGTAAGCGGTAGAAACCTGTAGTAGCGAAGGCATGAATGACAGCAGAATCTTGACAATATGTTAACACAGTCAACCTAAAACAGTAGTCCACGGATAAACATTTCTGTGATACTGTTCCCCATTTGTCCACAAACAGAAAAGGTGGTTCCCAAATTTCCATATATGCACATGCAGTAATGTGGCGTGTACATGTTGCGTACTAGCACGCAGACCTGGGGAAATCCGAGTGACAAAGGATGGTTATATGTAAATGAATTGTTGGGGCTAAGAGCCGTAGTAGTTTCGCAAGGAAGTGGTCGGTCCGCGTCGAAGCGGGCTACTCAGTCTCAGTACCGCCCCTGCACGCGTCGCGCAGAGACGGTACTGGTACAGAAACCCCCTTTCAACCACTTTAACTGTATAATTATAATGTTTTAACGCATGCCTGACCAAAGAAGAGGAGAAAGGAAATTGTGCCAGATTGGGTCCTGTTGTTTGAATGTTCAGGCAAGTATAGTCTGCTACTTGAGGTGTATTGGAGTATAGAATGGACAGTAGATCAGTCAGCGCGACCAATACACTTTGTATTACGGACGCGAGGGTATACGATTATCTACCGCAGTGTTCCACTGGTCTGCTTCCTTTTCTCCTATGTGAGTGGGTCCGTGTGTGATGTGTTGTAGAATGGAGTTGTAAGTATCTCTGACGCAAGTTGTTTACACTGAGCCTTATTGTTGTCTTGTGAGGCGCCCGGCGAAAGCATGCCCCCGCAGCTAAAGCACTCCTTCAGCCCCTGGAAGGGCTAACAAAGAACCTCGGACACTGTAGTAAGCTCCCGCCGATGTCGAGCGGATTGGTATATCCAGGTTTCGAATTTTCTGTATATCGCGTATATCATCAATTTAGTTGCGTGAATAGTTGACAGTCTTGCAACCTGTTGAACGGGTATTGAGGATATTCAGCCTGGATTCGACTGGATTCACACCGGTCATCTCGTGTAGTGTGGTTACTGGGGTGTCGAAGCGAGCTTGGACCGATAGCACGGAACGCGTATTTTGGGGCATTTTGAAATTTTATGTTTGTATTGGCGATATTCGAGATCACGATACCCCGTTTTCCAGCACTGGTCTGACGAAAGCCTTATAGGGTTTGATCGGGACAACTGTAGCAGCCACTCCATGTTTTTCCACTGATCAATTTGAGTAGTTAAATTTGTTTCCTGGCTTTGTTGACTGTGGACGCAATGCGTTTATTTAGCGTGTGACGGGGGTCCAGGGTGGTGCTAAGAAGTCTGGTTTCTTTTGTTCAGAAATTTCTGTCGGTCAGTCTGATTTTACGGAATTTTCTCCTTTTGGATATAAGGAGTTGTCGGGTTTTCGTGACATTCAAATTGGTGCCCCACCCTAGAGTTTGTTGAGGGCGGTTTTAAGACGACCGTGGACGAGGCCGGAGGCCCTGGCGGGCACCCAGGAACTGTTATCGTCAGAGACGTTAACTTGGCCCACTTCCTTTTATTCATTTACTGGTGTTTAAAGTCACATATCTCTGCACAATGGCTAATCGTGAACGCAACACAGATAAAGTCAAGACCATCCAATCGTTTATACCAATGTTGCCCATTTCAGATGACTTCCACCCAAGGCATTCGTGATCGGGTCCTATTTTACCAGTAGAACAGCGCTTGTTTACCACAGTAAACAAGTACTACTTCACTTCCAGGGTTCCCACCGTGGGCCCTCTCCTATTTCACTGATGTCATTGACATAGATCGCGAACAGGGTGTACCCACCTCGAGCTCAACTGCATCAGATATTTCTTTGTTTACTCGTACTTTAATTTGGCGGTCGAGAGGAAAGGAGGATAGTAAACGTAGGATGTCTGTTGGGATCCCATTTTGCTTAGTTTATGACTGATTCCATTGCACAAAACAGAGTCGAAGGCGTTCTCGGCGTCTAAGAGACAGCTGTTTGAAAAAACTCGACCAGGCGATGTATATGTTCGACGGCCTTTTTTCACGTTAAGCTCTTTTCAATTTATTAAACAAGTTGGAGGTTTCCAAATGGTCCGTTAGTCTATTGGCGAACAGCTGTTCAAATACCGTCCCAATGCAGCTGGGGGCGGGGGGGGGGGGGGGTGCTGATGGGTCGGTAGCAGGTCGGAATAATTGGGTCTTTGTCAGGTTTTGGGCTGATCACTCCCATGGCTAACTTCTAACATTTGCGGAAGTAGCCGAAGAAGAGAATAGTTTTTTAGATGTTATTTAACTTGATTACAAATGACAAGCCGGGAAATAACCCACGAACGACCGTTTAGATTAACTGTGGGTTGCTTAAATGTTATTACTTTCCAAAGTGTGATTTACTGGGATTTCCCGGTTTGATTATAAACGATAACTTAACAAGTGAATTATGCAATCAACAATTGGGTCATGTATCCGTGCGCGCAAACGAATACGCTTTGTCGTGGGTGTAATGGGGACTTCATTGTTTTGTTTTTTTTTAACTCATGAATTATTTCACGTAACCAGTCCAGTTAAGCGATTACTCTCTATGTAAAATATGCAGACGAACTGCAGGATACGACAAAGCAATACAGCATAGCTGTATTAAATTACTAACTTCGCATGCTTTACTAGAAAGTCTTGACAATCTTTCGGAACTATCTCGGCTCAAAGGTTGAGTATTGCATCCACAAATGAAAAGAATGATATGTTGTTTCCGTCTTAACAGATTTTCCGCCAAATAAACTGCAACAATTTACTTGCGATCTCGCTTCGGCGCGTTATTTGTTGATATTTATAGAGACGCAAATCCCGTTAAGACGTTAAAAAGCATGGCTGGCGAAATATAAAGCAGAGAAGACAGAGAAGAATCACAACATCATTTGTCCTATGGGTTACCACCTTGCTATATAGCGTAATCGTTCAACGGGTTACGATAAAAGTCCTTTATTCTACGCCTGAATGAGTAAGGACCTTGTTTTAGGATCTGGAGAAGATCTCGTTTTTCCCTGGGGGAGAGGAGTTTTTGCATTTTTAATGATGCATACAAGTGATTTCGCTGCATTGGATGGGGTCGACCAGTTCATGGTCGTCCTCATATTCTGCTACTGATTGGTTGAAGTTAGGTTTTTGAACTATATTGCAATTATTGAGACGAACAGGTCGATTTCGTTTTTAAGGGTGTTATCGAAGATGGGCCCTTCACGAGGACGGTGGGTCTTCTTGGGGAGTTTAGAGAAGGTGTCGGCATCTGCTTTATGTTCAAGAGTGAGTGAGGGGTTTTGCTGGTAGGGCGAAAAATCGCCTTTATGTACTGTATGTGAATTATACACATTGACATTCATTATTATTATTCTGTGTTAAGGTCACCTCCAGCGCCTATGACTATACCATGGTCGCAACACAAGTATAAGATCAAGTTGAGCCAATCGTAGTCCTGCTCCACTTCTTCGGAATCTCACGGGATGGTGTGTTCAAAACAACATGAAAAATTGGGGTGCCATAGGTACATGACTGCATGCATGGGCTATGATCCCTAGGCCACACTTCCACACACTGTTTGTTATGTCTACACATTGTGACACAATTTGTTCCAAAACCTAACCCATGTGGGCACATTAGGGTACTGTATGGACCATGGATACAGGAACAAATAAGCCTGAGTGTGGGAAAGGTTGCCTGCTCATACGTGCACATATTGGCTCTTTCGGGGGTAGGTGAACAGACAAACTAATATACGATGAGACAAGGTAGATTTTACTAGGGCTGAAACGGTTGGCTCATTTTCACAACCGACTAACCGAGAGCTATAACCGGTTAATATCCGGTTATCCGTCGCCATTACTTCACCGAATCTGGGATCAAAACTATAGGAATTTGAAAGCAGTATTCTTAGAAACTATTCCGTAGTGTGTATACAAACAAACGTTGTCGAGTACTCGACAACGTTCGTTTCTATGCATACTGCGGAATAGTTTCTGCGGTTACTCTGTACCACGGAAATTGCCGATCATTGACGAAGTCTTGAAGCCAAAGTCGATTATTTCTCAATATATACAGCTACGAGGTGTAATCTATCCCAAAGGAGAAGCGGCAGATTTAATACGTTTTAACCGTGGAATGACGATCACTATCGATATTTCGGATAACCGATTGACGTTTTTTTCAAATCGGTTAGGTATTGGGTTAGCTTATTTCGAGGTAGTAAATACAGTGTCACAACTTTTCCATTCTTCAATTTTCAAATAAAAACGGTATTGAAATAGGGCATGTTCAGAATGCGAACCACCAATACACTGGCTGAATTACTTCCAACTTTTTTTTGTATCATTGCGCGGTAGCTCAATTAGTATAGCGGCAGACATATTCAGGGCTTTGTGGCAGGTGCTGTTCCGACGTCGAATACATTTAGTGCTGGATCTATAAAACCTCCAATTATTTCCGGTTAGTTCGATAAGAGAACCCAAGATATGGACTTTACATTTCTCCTTAGTGCTATCTGTACCTGGTAAAATGCTACACCACTTTGCTCTTTGGTGATGTGTGAGGTTCTCCCATATCTCTAATATTTTTCGCATAATTTTGGAATGATAGGTCCTTGCGGAATTGCATTTGAACGTGGTTTCCGTTTACTCTTATTTGTTTTTGGCACATTTTCTCACAAAACCTACCTCAGCTGTATGGTCTTCCAATTCGGACAGTTATAAAGGTCCAAACCAGAGCATAAGGCAACTGAATTTGGTAGAAAAATGCAGCTCTCGGTTTATCTGGAGAATCAGAACGAAGAATTGCCCGAGACAACAATTAATTTTCATCTTGAAAACAGACCACGTGACCTTTCGCTGCTGCTGATTAAAGCTGCCAATTGCTGTATTTACAGGTGCGTTGTTTGGAAGTATTGGAGCCGTGGATGTATTGTCATTTCTAGCCAGCAGTTTTGTTCTGAACATGATATACGAAAGCACGGTACATGTCTATCCTAGTGCTGTCTTCTTGGTTATAGTTGGGATAAGTTTAGTGATGCTACTTTTGTTTACGTGAGTATTTTCTGCCAAGGTAATTCTTTTGCTAAACTCAATTTATTAAAATTAATTGAAATACTGACTGGAAAATAAAGTGGCTTTCGTTCCAAAAACTCACCATTATTGGAGGTATTGATCGTTAGTATTATTAGTGTCCATAAACGCAACATTATGGCAGCAGCTCTGTCTTTTCTCTCAAGGCAAGTATGCGATTCTGAATT
The DNA here is from genome assembly GCA_031216915.1 of Pictodentalium vernedei. Taxonomy (NCBI): domain Eukaryota; kingdom Metazoa; phylum Mollusca; class Scaphopoda; order Dentaliida; family Dentaliidae; genus Pictodentalium; species Pictodentalium vernedei. The sequence continues at coordinate 148,356,943 of CM062297.1, read as the reverse complement.
TCTGATACAATATTTTGTGTATGTACTTACTATTCAATTCATCTCCAGTGTCAGTCGTAGACGTGGGACACAATTTGGATGTTGGACAGGCGTTCGGTCACTTACACCTTAAATCAATACCATTTATACAATGTCTCCAAACTGAATATAATTTTATAAGGTTACATACAACCCTTTGGCGTATTTGTAATATAACTGCACTTCCCATTGTTAGATTGCTTTAGCAAACTCGTGACATGCTATTATTGGTTGGAACGCTTGCATTAGCTTTCGTACGGCGAGGCGAGCTTTCCAATAAATAACAAGCCTTGCTTTTGAGCAGATCTACCCAAACAGTTAACACGTGAATGTATATTAATACATGCTGTAGAATTAACCCTTTATATTTAGGGAAAATGAGTAAAAATGAGATCTCTAATGAGCCACGATTTCATATGAAATTTCTGTATCCAGTTCAATAGAATCGATCTGAGCCGAGGTTTACCTCGGCACAGATAAATTTTAGTGAACGTGGTTCAGGAATTTCATGTCAAATTGTAACGAATTTGAGATTCTTTGATCTCATAATGTGTACTTTAACCATTTAGCTAACATAACGAATAAAGCTGGCCAGCGCGAGTAGTTAGGGGAGGCACTATAGGCCAAAATGTCTGTACATTATAGGCCGAAGTGTCTGTAACTTATAGACCAAAATATCTGTAGCTTATAGGCCAAAAATGTACTATAGGAAATCCCATAGACTATAGTGCCTTCCCAAATTACTCGCGCTGGCCAGCTTTAGTCGTTACGTTTTGACTTGTCTATGGGATTTCCTATAGTACATTTGTTTGCCTATAAGTTAGACATTTTGGTCTATATGTTTCAGACACTTTGGCCTATAAGTTACAGACATTTTGGCCTATAGTGCCTCCTGGCTCCACCGTCCCCTATGACCAACTCCTATTGTGCATTCAGGTTTGTCTTTATAAGTTTCACAGGCTTATCCCTATAAGTTGCGTAGTGCATTCATGCGTGTCCCTATACTGCCTCCGCTGTCTCCGGGCTGCCACGAAGGCATATTTGAAGACACACTCATTTTGTGAGAGTAACAAATTATTGATAGGTTAGAATGACAAACAGAGATAATAAGAAATAGGATGAATGAGTTTGACTTGTATCCTGATTTTTTTGTCAAGCTAAATTCAATAACTTGTATCCAGACTTTTTAATACCAACAATCACGCACAGAATGGGTAATGGAACGGCGTCTCTCTTTCTGAGACTTTTATTTTATTAGAAAGAAAAATCTCTTTCCAATACTTGTCGCTTTGAAAAAGGCTGTTCAATTCTGTATAAGGAAAGAAGTAAATTGTCATTTCTCCCTTCTCGTCTTATTGTAAATATCCAGTCAAGCTACCATTGTTTGTCCCATGGATCTCTCGCCGATTTTTAAAAATGGTACAACAGTGCCAGTACATTGAGTTTTCTGAATGCTTATCAAGTTGAAATAAGAGACAGTCCGTGGTTGTAAATTCATATTCACACAAATCAAATTTAATTTATTTGTACGAATACGAATTTGCAAATACAAGAACGCTATCCATTATTTGAGCCGTAAAACATTTACTGCCTATCCTGTTATAAATGTATCGAAGAAAATACCTACAAAATGAGTCAAGTAAAATATCCAATATAAGCGATGGATTAATTGTAATCCAAACGTTATCTGAACAATCATCATCCTACGATAAACAAAACGCATGTTGAATTGTAATGTTAGGTTTTAGAGTCGATTTCCTGGAAAATCAACGTCATGAAACATAACATCATTTTCTGGGAACTGGTTTAAATATAGCACATCTTCGCTGACAATAACCACTGCTTTGCAAATCAAAAAATCTGTTTGGAACTGAAAAGGTTCTGAACTGTTATCTGTGAGAAGAAACACAAATCCATATTCAACACAGGCATTTAGGCTATCCTCCTCCATTTTAACCCTTTACCCAACGAATCGCCCGCATCCGCCCGCGTAATATGCGAATTCAGCAGTTGAAAAAATATTATTTTTCAAAACATTTCAACAAAACCATATCATGTGACCCCTCGTTGGAACGAGCTCATTGAGCTCGTTCCAACGAGGGATCACATGATATGGTTTTGTTGAATTTTTTTGAAAAATTTGAAAAATTGATTTTTAAAATAATAAATTTTCATATCGTCTGCGTTGGGTAAAGGGTTAAGTAATGTTTCTGAAACATCCGTCTTAGGTATTTATAATCTCGACTTGCAAGAAGAGCTGCAGTTGAGAGAATATCGCCATTTGTGTTTGAAGAAATTTAACAAGATTTACAACATTTTCTATGGAATGTTATCAAGGATGCTATCCAATACACAATATTAATAGGAGGTGAACAAGCCATTGTCAGTAGAGATGGTGTTAACGGAGAATTGAAGAAGAATGGAATAATTATACTGGGCTAGCGAATATAGAGTAACAGGCAAACACCCTTTGAGAGCAAACACATATTGTAAAAGAGAAAACTCTTGACACACACATACTTGGAAGTTCCCTGACTTGAGTCTTTTCATCTAGACTTTTATTCAATTAAAGAGGTGTTAACCTCATTTTTTTCTGGCGAACAAATGTCTATGGGAATTTCAGTGTTAAATTAGTTTGCCATAGTGTCATCGGCTCTTAGCACTGATTTCCCCACAGACAATCCTCGAGTCAGTCGCAAAACTGCAACATGTTATTCCAAACTGGTTTTAGGGTATCTTGTTTCTATTTCTCTGCATTTTAGAAAAGCTAAGAAGAAAAAACAAATTGAAAAAAAACTTAATGGCATGTGTTGTGGTCTAACTTTCTGTGACAGTGAAAAGAGAAGTGACTCTTGACTCTATTGTACTGATGGGGAAATGTAGGAGACAGTGACAAAACGATTATAGGACTAACTTAACCCTTTACCCAACGTAACGGCCAAAACCGGCCAGCGCTATTCTCAAAAATCGCCAATTAATTTTCAAAATATTTTCATTTTTTGTCTCAAAAACATAGGTTATGACCCCTCGTTGGAACGAGCTCGTCGAGCTCGTTCCAACGAGGGGTCATAACCTATGTTTTTGAGACAAAAAATGAAAAAAATTAGTTATTCAATATTTTTTTTTGCAAGTGTCGTCTGCTTTTCATGTTAGGTAAAGGGTTAACAAAATCAACAAAACTGACACAGACGTTTTAACAAATAACACAAATTTATTTAAAGTTAATTCAATATATTGTTATGAACTGAACATATGTCCACCAAGATCTGAGTTTGAAAAAAACCTATTTACATCGAGATGATTGAATAAATCTGAATGAAAGTATTCAGTCTCTCATTTACTGTCTGGATGAAATAAAAAAATAAGAAGGAACTAAAAAAAAACAAATTGTGTTACATAATGCATTTCTATGACATTTATATGATAGATGAATGATGTTAACAAAAAAGATAAAGTATAATGAGGAAAAATACCTTTTGCAGTTTTGTTTTGACACCTGATTTTTTTTATTCCTACACAGTCATTTCAAATATTGTTTATAGTTTTGCTCAAACCAATGTAGAACATCTCTGTCGTTTTCTTTGAAATATCTTGGATGGAATTTGATAGTAAGAAATGTCTCTAAATCATATCCTTTTGCAAGATGATATAAACCAATTATACAGTACATTCCACACACAACACTAAAATCACTTTGTAGGCTCATTGTATTTATTTTCCAGGAATCTGTGTTTTTCACTATGGAACTGTATATGACTCTATCCATTGGTGGTAAACCATATGAATCAAAGTAGATAGCAGAACGATTGTCTTTAAAATATATTGCTATACACTGTTCTCCTGGTTCTTTCGATGAATCTGTGTTCACAATATATGCTTGTCTATGTTTAGGTTTTCGTTTTGGTAACAAGTCTTTTGAACACACTTTTCCATTTAAGGATGATAACTTTTGAGAACTGTCAAGTATATATAGTAATAGTATGGTTCCATCTTCTTTGACGGTTCCGTGCCAGCACGGAACCGTCAATCAAGATATGCTGTATAATATGACCAGTCTCTTTTAACTAAATTTACCCACTTTTGAACTTCTTTTTGGCAGTCTATTTCAAAGTCTGTACGAGCACAATATTCTAATAAGTTTATTTTTCTTGCTCTCTTGTGTAGATTATATAGTATTGTCACTGGACACAGTTTCTGTAAACATTCTGCCAAGTATATATCTATTAATGTTGTTGTGTTGCTTTTACATTCTTCGCAGATTTTTTTCATTTTCTGTTTAATGGATTTTGTCAGTTCTATCACAACACATTCTTGAAATAATGTTTGTATTTTTTCTTCACACATCTTGTAAGGTTCACACTGAATCATCTTGTTTAATCGTCAAATATTACTTCTCTAAATCTGTTCATCTCTATCTCACTTTCACATTTTGCATAGAAAGCAACGTTGCTCACCTCGTTGAGAGCTTGAGCTGAAGTTTATCGCGAAGATTACTAGATTTTATAGAATGAGCCAATGGCCCATTTCTACACTGATCAGGTGTCAAATCAATTCCCCAAAGAGTATATCATCTTGCATAATCCTGCAAAGATAAATTAAATGATTGTTTTTGTCCAAAGAAGCCCATAGCTTCGTACAATGATAAATATGAATTTAGATAAAGTCCACCTTTGAAATTTGGTTCAAAGGGACGTAATTTAATGGAATGTCGATCTGCTTTTACTTCCAACTTATTCAAATTGAACTGTTGGAAATTAAATGGAGTTGTGCCAATATCTCCATTTATATCTCTATTAGATACTAAGCCAAGAATAATTTGTTTTGGTATCTGTTTATGAAACAGATGATCTTCTAATTTTGAACAAAGACAGTTTCCAATTGTAAATGTTTTAATTTGTACATGCCTTATGGGCATTTTATTACTCAAACTATCTATTTGTGCATTAAGATCATTTGCAAATTTTGGTATTAAATCTAATGCTGGTATTTTAAAAATCGCTTTTTGAATTTCAATTTTTCTATGTTCACCACCAATCAGACAAATTTTAGATGGAGTACGATGAAATTTAATTCTCATCTCAACTCCATTTGGTAAATATTTTTCTTGCACAAATAGATCTAAATGTAATTTTCTTCATAATTGTACAGACTTACTAGTACCAATTAATTTTGCACGTTCAGTCAAACCTTTGTTAGATGAACTTTTTGTAGTTTCAGTATCTGTGCCAAGGGAATCTGGATACCACATTTCACTTGCAGCCAATTGAGTGTTATTTCTCATCTCTTGAATAACTAAGAAAATTCTCAAAAAATCCTCTATAAGGATAAAGATCTGTATTGGTGGTGATAAGATTGCCATTCGATGTGACATCAATTTTGCTAAACATACTATAAAAAAATTATTAATGGGAGCAATTTGTGTATCTGGAGCCAAAACACTCCCATCTTGTTTTGTCATTTTCAATTGAACTTCCAATGTAGATGCTGCAAGATCTAACTACTTGCTTGTTAGTCTTGGAATTAAAAATTCTAAAAGTGAAGAATTGTTTAAATATGCTATTGGAGATTGTTCAATTTGACCAATATTTTCTAAACACTTGATGTTGGTGAAACATTATCTGGATCAAAACTACTTCCAAACTGTTTGCATGATCCGTGTAACATCATGATTTTAATCAAATATATCAAGTGGTCTTGAATTTCGTTTTATAGGAGCTCATTACATCTTTCCTCTTTGAGAAAACTCCAAGAAAATTTCTGAACCACCTTATTGTTAAATTTAGAACCTTTATTAGATTGTAATGATAATGGTTTATGACAAGAAGTTTTCAAAATAGTTTGAAATGATTTTGTTAATGTCTCTCCATATTTATTACAGATAGGCAATACCTGTGCATATTTTGAAAAGACATCAATGACACAAACTAAATAACGAAATTGATTATAGTAAGATTGTTAACTTTGTACATCTGCTAAATCAATTTGCCATTGGTGACCAATACTACCAACTATAGTTTTACGTCTTGAATATTTTCACCAGGTGGGTTTATGTGAAGTATATGTTCTTTCTCCCTTTAACCAATCTTTTACTTGATCAAGTATAATCGAATTATCTTTTTATGTGCTGCCTTGTACAATTGTTGTACACCACCATAACCAGCAGGATGTTTTTGTATTGTAATACAATTCTCTTAATAAATCATTCAATAGGCTTCCCATTTGTCAGAAATTTTACGTTTAGATAATATACATTTTAGTAATGATTTTGGTGTGCCACTGTTTTTTTCTGATATTTACTGATATTTACTGGTAGCTTTATGTTGTCTATGCATCCATTGCCACGATTTCCCACAAAATATTGTGGTATATGTATATCTTTTAATCCATGACTAAATATTTCCCATCCTCTTGGAATGAAACCTTTTCAATGTCTAAGAACATCATTAACTAAATCAATAATGTTTGAACCTTGTATGGCTTCTCCATCATAACTTAATATACCCTGATCATCCCAGCTCATGATTGGATGAGTTGATAGAGCAGATAATAATGACATTGCTTTACATCTCATAGTAACAGGGGCACTTTCTATAATTTGATCTCGTAAAGATATAGATTCTATTTCTTCTGAATTGTTGTATGACCAGCAGAGGTTGTAATTCTTTCTTATGTGACATTTGAAATTTCTGCAAAGTTTCCCCATACTTTAGTTCTTTCTCACTTTCTGATGACTCGGAATTGTCTAACACTGATGATAAATTATTCTGAAGTTGTGCAGTATTTGTAACTTGTGGGTTTGGTGGTAATCTTCGACCTTGAGCTTTTTCATTTCTAAACCATTGCATGTCTTCTAATAGTTAATAGGTACAGTACAGACTACAATAAAGTGGAAACCTGGTCGCGCTAATAACGCGCTGTTTGGGCGATATTTGCGCCACATTCATTTTTGAATATCGCAATATTTTTATAAGAATAACGTGTCAGTTGGTCGTTATTTGGCCGGTCGAATGAGTTAAGATGATGAAGCCTCAAGGGACAAGTTACAAACAGTACAATGGTACATATTTAAAAAGAAACCATGATTAATTATTAACGGTAATCATTTCTGTTAAGGGCTAGTCCAACGTAACTTTGGACATTTTTGGAAAATTTTCACAATGCCCTAAATACGAATTAAAGCGGTGAATAACGACATATTATATACCAAAATAATGACAAATGTATACAAAACCCGACTTTATCCACTTTTTCAAATATGTTTTATTTTTTTGCTTTTGATGACAAGGAAATTGCCAGCCTCATACATAACCGTCAGGATTAATAAGGAATAGATCGGTAATTCGAATGTCTGAGTTGTAAATAAAAGACTCCGCACTCCATACTCGGAGAAAGCATATTTATCATTTCATCACCAACATAGTGATAACACTCAGGGGAAAATGGATGACCACAAACGCTTGATTCTGTTCGGGCGACACGTTTGTTGTTGACAATGTTGTGATCACGTGGGTTTTGGGGCAAAGTTGTGAAATGATTTGATTGCCCACCATCTGAAATCTTCAAACATTTCACTGCTGTTTTTGAATCTGGCAGGTGATGTAATAATAATAATAACACTTTGGCCAGCCGCTGATTTGTCGCGGTTCTCGGACGAGAAAGCCTTGGTTACCCCTGAACTCCCAACTGCCTCCAAGTTCCCACTCTTCTCCTCTCCTCCCAACATTCGGAGACGAACTGCTTGATGACATCCCTTGCCCCATTCTTCCCAATCTATCCGATTAGCACATTAACCCTCTCCTTTGAGTCTCCCCCTAACCACATGTCCTTCATTCTCCCACCCCACTTCCCCATTATACTCCCAGTGAATCTCATTCTTTTAGACTGATACTCTGGGCATTCTAGAAGGAAGTGTTCCAGGGTCTCCACCATGCCCAAGTTACACATCTGGCACTCCCTTTCACCGTCTTTCCCAATTTTCCCCCTCAGCTCCAGGGATCGCGACCTCAGCTTGAACAGCAGTGACCCCCCAAAGGTGCAATCAAGGTACTCTTCAAAACCTGGCCTCTCTTTATCACGCAGGCCACCCAAAGACCTCTTTGATTTGACCCCCTCTCGCCAATTACGGTTATAATCCTCCATGACCCTTTCTCTGACGATTTTTTTACCCTGGTTTGCCCCAACGTCCAGGTCCGAGATCTCCAATGAGTAGTTCTCTACTAGCTCCCTCACTTGGACCATCCACCCCGTTTTGATATTTGAGTTGAAAATTCGCAGGAACATTACTTTACACCATCGGCTGTCGGGGAGATTCACCAAATAATTAAGATAACCGAGTTTCAACAGGTCTATCCTGTCCTTGATCCTCATCCACCCAAGCTCACCCCTGATTGCTTCTAGCGCTGTGGCATTACTCGACCCCGTTATCCATCGGCCTGCATCGTTCTGTAAGATTTCCAAGCTCTTTACGGCCGTCTAGTTTAGAGGTACCACTTCCGTACCGTATGTTATACTTGGCAGCCCCACCATTTCCCAAATGGTTTTCCCCACGAAAACCTTACTGAAACTGTTTCTCCCTATAAGTTTCATTTGGTGAAGGATTCGCTTCCCCTTCAGAATCAATTTATTTGTGTGGTTTCGGTAGATGCCTCTTCCTGTAATGTTTATATTTACCTCCAAATACTCGTAATCACCTGTCTCTCCTACACTGAGAAGTTTGCTGCTCCCTTCCGGAATGCAGAACTCACCCACTCTCCACCTTCGAGTGGGGTCCACTTTGCGGCCCACAGGTATAACTTTGCTCTTGCTTTCATTAAGTTCGAGTCTCCATTTGCTCCCATATTTCCCAACAATTCCCAGCATTTTCGTTAGCCCCTCTTCGCTTTCTGACACTAGAACCATATCGTCTGCAAAAAATAGCCCTGGGATCTTCAAGTCCCCAACTGCTACCCCCTCGTCGCTACGCAGGAGTTCATCTCCTAAACCTTTGATGTACAATGCAAACAGGATTGGCGAAAGGATACACCCATGTTTTGGGCCTATCTCCATAGGCACACGTTTTGTTGTAATGTTTCCCAGGCTAAGTTCACTCTGTACATCTTTATATAATGCTTTCATAATTCCAACAAACTCGCCTCCTAAGCCCAGAGCCTCCAGCTTGCGCCACATACCCTCCCTCCATACTCTATCGTATGCCTTTTTGACATCCAAAAAGGCCATAAACATCTTTTTCTTTTTTGCTTTCGCGGATTCTATCATTTGGGATAGCGTGAAAAGATGGTCGGTTACTCTCCTTCCCTTCCTGAAGCCATTCTGGATTTCTCTCAAGAAACCCTTCTCCTCAATTACTTCCTCTAGTCTCCCATAAAGGACTTTACAGAAAACCTTTCCAATGTTGCTACTGACAGAGATCCCTCGATAGTTTTCCAAAACGTCTTTTTCCCCCTCTTTGTGAATAAATGTCGCTTTGCTTTCCCTCCACTCCTTTGGGACCTCTTGTTTTTCTATGGCTAAATTGAATAGGGCAGTTAGGCTTTCCAAGAGTTTCTCTCCCCCTTTTTTGATAAACTCGTTAGGAATTTCGTCCACCCCTCCCGCCTTTCCATTCCTCAATTTTGAGATCACCCTTCGCACCTCCTCAGTTTTGATTTCGCTGCACACGAAGTCCGGGAGATTTTCCTCGACCTGGTTCGGACACTCCGGTGGGTTCCCCATGCCCCATCGCTTCTCGTTTACCTTTTCCCAGTGCTTGACTAGTTCTAATGCGATTTGATCTTGCTCTTCTGTAACTCTGTCATCTACTTTAATGATCTGTTGGTTATTCCCTTTGTTACGTTTGTTCACCCATTTCCAAAATACGCTCGAACTCGACCCCCCTGTCGTTCTTATTGTCCTAATAAGACTGCTATTTCGCACTCTCCGGTTGTCGTCTTTAATCTTGTTTACTTTATTTCGTGCTTGTTGGTATTCTTCCTTTGCTATCAAGGCCTCATTGCTTTCCACCCACTTAAGTTTTCTACTTCTCCTGTATGCAGCACATTTAGCTTTTCTAACCTTTATGGCCCTTTTCAGTTCTTCGTTCACTCTGTACCCATGTTCCCGTGTTGGCACCCTAATCTTTCCTACACTTTCCTTCCCTGCCTCCACTAGGCTCGCAACTATGGCGTCGGCCATCTTCTGGACACTACCCCCCTTGTGTACGGCTGCAAGCTTTGGTTTCAGTTTTTCTTCGAACTTCGCCCAGTCGGCAACCTTTTTGAGTTCCCAAATCTCCTTGAAGCTTCCTTTCCTTTTCTCTAGGTTTTTGGCCCTCATCGTCACTGAAATCAAGTTGTGATCACTATCCAACTCCATTTTGCCCTCATCATCCACTTCTACCCTTATCACCTCCCTCCATAAATTCATATCCATGAGAATGTAGTCAATTATTGATTTTCTGTCGTTTCTCTCCCAGGTCCATTTCCCCTTACATCTAGCGTCCCTGTTCAGAATCTTCAGACCGAGCTCATTTGTGAAGTTCAACAGCTTCCTTCCATTCCTGTTGACTTTCTTGTCCCCACCCTCTATGCCTTCTTCCTTGTCACCTATGTGTCCATTAAAGTCGCCCATCAGAATTATACCGAGCCCCCTGTTTTCTAGTTCAGTGATATTGGACCTTAGTGTTGAGTATATCGAGTCATTGCACTCGGGTTTACTTCCCTCCACCGCACAGTACACAGTCCCAAGGGCAATACTTTTGTTTCTCAGACTGATCTTTACCCATCCAATTTCTTTTGACACATCAGCCGAGGTGATGATATCTTCCAGATCTGTAATCAGCGACGATTTTAAATCCTCTTTAATGTACATGCCTACCCCTCCCCCCCTTTTTCTGGCCTTCCGTTCGCCCTACTCCTATCCACACACACCCGCTTACTTGGTCTACCCGTTCCTCGTGTCTTACCCACGTCTCGCTTAAGCCCATGACATCAAACTCCTCTGCCTCGATCAATGTAGCAATTTCACTTACTTTCCGGTGGAGACCCTGGATGTTGCTATAACCCACTTTCAGGGTACCGAGGTTCATTGGCTTCCGCCTACTGGGCCCATTGTTTTCTGGTGCTAGTCTTGGTAAACTTATTCTGTCACCCTCACTCTTGTTCACCCCACCTATGTCCACTCTCGTTATACTTGCCTCTGACCTCCCACCCCGTTCCTCTCCAAAAAAGGCTCTGCTACCCGTAGAATTTTATCCCCTAATACCCGTTTCCCCGCTCTGCTAAGATGCAGCCTGTCACGCCCGTACATGCTCCCATTGCCCCAAAACGTGTCCCAATGGTCGATAAAGGGAATTCCCAGATCAACACAGTAGTCCTCTAACTCTTCATTTAGCGCCAAAATCCTTGAGTTCCGTTCGTCCCCACCTCCAAGGACAGAAAGGACCCCGGATACGACTACCCTTGCATTCCTACTTAGCAGTTTGCCGGCTAAGCCTCTATACGACTCCACCAAACTTACTGACCTTCTCTCCCTGATATTGTTGGTCCCCACATGGACCACCACTACCGGTTCCGGTCCTGACCCTGCCACAATGCCATCTACCCGGTCCCTGAGATCCCCCACCTTCGCCCCCGGAAAGCACAAGACTGTTCGATTGGAACTATCAGGACCACAAACTACATTGTGAATCCCACGTACAATGCTGCTCCCCGCTACAACTAATTTTCTTCTTCTGGCCCCAGTTCCTATATCACCTGCACCTCCTCTCGTTTTGCAAGCTCCTGGCCCCCTCTTTCTCTTGACCGCCCTCCTTACCCCGACTGGCCTATCATCATCAACAACCATCTCACCCCCCCACACTTTCCCCCCTCACTCTCGTCCCCAGGGGTATCAGAGTCTAAAACACTAAACCTGTTTTCTAAACACCGCCTAGCAACCTTGGCAGCATTACGCCGACTCTGGCTTCCGGACTCGACGCAGCCCTAACCTGACGCCACCTTCCAAATTTTCCTACTAGAACCCCCCTCCTCAGTTACACCCCCCACATCAAGCATTATTCCCCCACGTTTCCTGCTTCCCAGTTTCCTCCTTGAGTCCACGACCTTCCATCCACCTTCCACCTCACCATCGTAGGTAACCTTCAACGGGGTAACTCCAGATACACCGGCCCTCCCCAACCTCCCTCTCAGCTCTGCAATCTCCCGCTCGAATCCAACACACTTCTCTAACAACTGTAAAATATCCCTGCAATTCGCACATACCCCACTACTCTCCATTGACCGACCACCACCATACCTCATATTACACTGTCTGCATGCCTCCGGATCCTCACTATCCCCCACCTGCACCCCTCGACTCACCTCCCTCAGACCTCCCTTAACACCCATACTTACCTCCGTCTGAACACCCGTCGTACACTTACCATTCATGATTACAAATAATATACAGAATCCAATGACCAATAGCCAAAATTACAAAGAGGAACTAAAAATTTGAGAAAGCGGTCGAAAACGTAAACACAACAAAACAAAACACCGAAAATGACCCGCGCGAAGATAGGGAACACGCCACTAAAATCCGACAGAGAAACTAAACTAAACACTAATATAACTATCTTTTATTACAAATCAAACCTATACAACACTAAAACACTATATCGATCAGCATTAACACCTGAAAGAAAAGTATGAAATTATTAAAGCTAACTTTTGACAACTGAAATGGCTATACTCCCTGTTGGTTTCCGAGATGGACCACTTCATCATGTAATGAACAACTCACGACACATTCATAAGACACTATTCAACTGACAATGTGATATTTGCAAGATATAGTTCATAGCAGTGCTGTGGAGATAAAAATCTGTACAATGTGATGCAAGTGTCAGCAAGGGATTAAAACGCCACCGATTCGAACTACTATTATTTGGTTGGTGACGATGATCAAAACATAAAGGTAGAAAATTATATTTGTAAACAAAAATATATTCACATCAACATACATTACAGTCCTCACAATTGTATATTTATGAGAAAATAATTTTACTGTCACCAAACTATATTAGTGACGTAAAGAAGGCTTGATGAAGTCTGCTACGAAAAAAGAAGACGAATATCAAGGAGAATTATCAGAAACGTTTCTTCTTATTCACCAAATATACTGAAATGTCGTACCATCGTAAATTTAAATATCTCCCTCGCACAACCAAGACAGATCAACGTCGATTTTGAGCGCTGTTAGCAACAGAATGTTGCGAAAATCTATGTGTGTGGACAGAAATAGAAAAAATCCACCAGGCGGACTAAAATTCACATGAAATTATGATGAATTACCGAAATGAGACCACAACGTGTCATAAGTGTTTAGACAAATGAATATAATAACCAACACAGTTCCGATATTGTTCAGGCCGGTAACCCTTCGCCTATGAAATTAGTATTGGTAAGCAGATCAGTTATTAATGTTCTTAAATCACATGACAAAACAACAGTCAAGTCTCCGCAAACAGCAACTGTGGAAGGCCGATAGCTCCAAAACAAATGAAGCATACCAAATCATGTATATAAATTAATTGGAAGCCAGGATTTCTAACTGAGTGTAGCCGGTTGGTGAAAGTATTCGGCATGCAGGACAGGTCATTTTTTTGTTGTTTTGGCCACACTTGAACATTCAAATGACACTTGGCAGCTGTCATTGCTCATGCAAACCCAGAAATGGACACATATAACACTAAATGAGGAAGTTTGGCAGTTCACCCATTTTTGGTGTATCAATCTCATCGTATTTTACCAATTTGATACAGATCTCATGCAATATGGCACAGGCTTGTGGGGGGTATGGTCACAGCAGACTCACAAAAGCCACATTTGACATTCTTCATTGATGCACTCTCTCGTGACTCCACACTTATTATTCTGAACTGTGTGGATTTGACCCTTGGTGAACTTCATAAAAGGTAAACAAACACAAGGAAAATGACAGCCCTTTTGAAATGTAGGTATCCTGAATTACAATTGTTTTTGTGGTCTATTCCTTGCAAGAATGATAACAAGATTTCTCCGAGTCTGTAGTAGAAGGATTGCAGAATTGAACTATTCAAAAAATTTAAGGTATTTTATTGTCTAAAATCTGGTCAGTTACTTATGCCATAGCAGACTTTCAGGCGGTGCTATCTACCACATGGCTGCAGTTCCATGGCAAATTTCAGTTTCCACATATTCTATTTTTCATTCCAAACATTTTGCTATATAATTTATTGGGATTATTCATTTTGGGTCTTTTTTAGACCTGGAAGAAAATTACATGGAATTTGACCAAATTTACGTTGGACGTCCCCTTAAAGAAAGCACAAGGAATTAGTGAAGTCATATCAGTGCTATACAGTAAACAAACATAAACACTCAAAAAATTGTTAACAACGCTCCTTTCAATGCAATTACAAAACAAACAAGTACACAAAGACATGTTTTAATAAGCACGAAGCTAAAAAACAATCCTGAAATTGAACAGAGTATTTTACAGTCAGTTCATCAGTTCGTACTGCTGGGTACACGTATTCTTGGTTATGTGTATATAATTCTGGATAATTTTCGACTATTACGAAGAATTATGAAGGATATTTTTCACTATTGAATTCAATTCAATCAAACGTGTAAGTACTTCATATTTTGTTAAAATTTATGATAGATATTTTAAAATGTGTTCAAAATATATCACACACATTAATAATACAACTAAACTAATTGTGTTTTCACAAATATTTCTATTTCATTTTACATCACCCCAATTCGTGCTTGATATCGTCGTGATCAAACGCGAAAGGAACCCCCCCCCCCCCCCCAATGACTTTAAAGACTGAGACCTTTATATTTATAAAAGTTTAAACTGCAATTATGTAAACATACTCTCATAATCGTGAAGCCGGGTAGGCCAAGGGAAATCTGAGCTTTAATTGCACCGACATCAACGAATACATCGTCTACGTCAGTTCGTTTAACATCAAAACACTTTGTATGACTCAAATCATCCATACTATTATAAGTATTCGCTCCTCTTCCTTTCATCCGAAAAAATACAAACGATA
The DNA here is from genome assembly GCA_031216915.1 of Pictodentalium vernedei. Taxonomy (NCBI): domain Eukaryota; kingdom Metazoa; phylum Mollusca; class Scaphopoda; order Dentaliida; family Dentaliidae; genus Pictodentalium; species Pictodentalium vernedei. The sequence continues at coordinate 148,341,867 of CM062297.1, read as the reverse complement.
GGTATGAAAACATCGCGTCACGCACGCGTTTGTCTTGCGATATTCGCCACAACATGTTGAAAATATCACGTTATTGCTGTAGGAATATCGCCAAAATAAGGCGCTAAGATGGCGTCATTAACAAAAGAATATCGCCTAATGGTATACTTTGTTATAGGCTGCACTGTATATATGTACAAAGAGTACACTTTATTTATTAAAACATTTTCACTTAAAGTAAGATCTTATTCCACGAGTAGCTTTCGGCGAATTTAAAGCTGTAAAACGTGCCATTGTAGGAATCTTTTCTTTTAATGGTACATACTCTGTACTGTAAAAGCAGAAACGTTCGTTGGGGATTTAATTTCGTGGTTTTCGTGGGTAAGAAAAAGCCACGAAATTAAATCCCAACGAAATTTATGCCCAAATCACATCCATCTATGACGAAAATATCTCAGTCCACGGTGATGAAAAATGGTATTTCAGAATGACGAAATTGCTGACCAACTACATTTTAATAGCCAGAACAAATTAATCACACTAAAATTTTATTTATGAAAGAAAATGAACATACATATAAATAGTATTGCTAGTAAACTAAACACGATTAAATGAACACTTGGACTACACAATAGATTTCTTTTTATCACAAACTGTCATCACATCATGTAATTAGCGTCAATGAGTCCAATGGAATATTTATTTATCTAAAACTTCCGCTATGCCCGCAAGGCGAAAGCCATTCACAATACAGTCTTTGTCTTTCGACACTTGATCAAAAGCCGATAATACCCAGTTGCCATGAATAGGTTTTATGTGGCTTATACGTAAGTCTATTTTGACATCTTCGACTGGCTCCCCCTTCGACACATGCATTGACACTTCATTGGCGTACCAGTTGATACATTTTTGTTTGACCACGCCTTTTAATTTCCCGTTCACTGTTCTGTCACAAGGTTGAAGTTCCTCTGTGCAACATGCCGGAACGAAAACAGTTCTGATACGATTTTTGTGTAGCAGGTTTAAGAATTCTTCGCCCTGATGTGCCTTAAACACGTCGAATATTGCAAGCGCGTATTCCTTCTTGCGACAGCCACCTTTATGTAATGTTTTCCGTAATGTTTTCCGAACTTTGTCGCAGTATGGAATCAACACTTTGTTTGCATACTCAATCATTGTCTCTGCAGTCGACCAGTGATTTTCTGAATGTGTTACATTCCAATCCCCAGGAAAGGTGATGGCAGCGATTTGTAGTTCCTTTGTAGATCAACTGAGGTGGGAGCATTTCACCGCTGGCAGAAATACCAACAACGCCAGTAATTTCTCTTTTGTCGTCTAATGCCACCACACTAACATCCTTTGATCCCTTTTCAGCCAATGTCCATTCACATACTGGAACCATTTTTAGCCCTGTCTGATCAAAATTTACAACTAGAGCTTTCGGAATATTGTAGTCATGGACACATTTTTTTATTTTATTTAGAAACTCAGACTTCACATTCTCGAAATCAGCCGGTAACTTTTTGGCAGTTTTTGTCCCTTTTCTTTCAACTAAATCCATACGGCGCATCAACGATCTGGCATAATCGTGGGTCAGGTTTATGCTGCCACCATTTTCAGCTACAAGTGCACGGTTTTCAGCTATCAGAATTCCTCGTGCTGCAGCAATAACAATTGTGGAGTTCACAACACCTCCAGCTAATCTTAGATTTTTAATGTAACTTTGTACACTTAAATCTAGTTTTGCTCCTATCAGCAGAGGTCTCACACGAATCTCTGTTGGCATTCGGTTGATGGTAGTTGATGCCTTCTTATCTACTAGTAAGTTGACTTTAAGTTTACGCCGATATTCATCTCGCATGCTCCTCACGGTTGATTCAGAAATTTTTCTGCCAAAATCTTTTGTCAAAGGACGCGATGCCTTGGCAACACCACTTTCGCTCGCCAACTTCGCAACTTTTGCTCGCTGTTCTGGAGAGTAGAATTCATATTCACCCCGTTTCCGTTTTCTGCTACTTTTTGGTGCTTTTGGCGATTGCATGACCTTCTCTATTTCATCATTCGCCGCTGTTACTTGTACAGCACTGGCTTCATCCAATGATCGACTTGGTGACGGCAAACTGGGTGAAGACGGTTCATGTATTTTAGTATTTGTTAACCATTTTAACAGAGCCATTCTAACGTTTAGTTTTAACTGAAATGAATGAATGAAAGGTTTTAGCGCGCCGAAGGCGCTCAGGGACGATGTGGGATTTACAAATCCCTTGCGACCAGGTTAGCCTTATTTTATTTCACTTGGATCTTGGATCACACAGGCCTAGCTTTCCTATTGCCTCAAATTGGGTCTGAAGGGGTATGCACGTGGTTAGAATTCCCGGCAGTTTGCATTGGAGTGATAGATTGTCAAAGACCAAACCCTCAACGCCATCAGGACTATTGGAGAGTGGGCTCTATTCGGTTCCAGCTTGGCGATGGTAGAGGTTTGAGTCCCACCATGGTGGCGAGCCAGAATATGATGTTGTGCGATGGCAATTTTAAGGGAAAAAGAAAAAAGAAAACCAAACAGCAACGCCGGTTTGGTAGCGGCCCCGGTATATGACCATAGCGGTTACAAAAAAGGAATGGAGAAAGCTCCAACAGTTTAGTTTGAAAAAACCGGGAGTCATCCATCAAGCCTTCTGGGAGATAGGATGCCGAATGTGATTTTGAGGTATCTGGTTATCCTTCGGGAATTCCAAATGACCTCCAACACCCCCCCCCCCCCCACAAAAAAGCCCTTAAAAGGGCTGTTTGCTGGCAAGATTGTTTCAATCCTTGCCTTGGTCTTGTTAGGTTTTCTGCACATCTTTGCTTGAGGATTGTTTCAATCCCTCATAGTTTGTCATTCAGTTTGGTCGTGTGTCTGATGAGATAGAGGAGGTAGAAAAGATAGAGAGCTGGAAATTAGAGCAATTCGGTTTTTAATTTACGACTTTTCCGTCCTTTTGGATGGGGAAGCCAGCATTTTTTCCCCGAGATTTATATCTCAAGGAGGGGAGACCCGGCAGCAGGTGGAGATTTTCCTCGCTGTTTGCAACTCCCACTGGTAACAGAGGCAAGCTTTCGTGCGTATCGTGTCACCCGCAGCCAGTTCTAAATTTAGGTCACAGAATGCCTGGCTCACCCCATCACAATGATGTAATCGTTAACCCTTTCGATAGACATGCCCCAGATTATTTAGTTTTCCTATTGAGGACGCGATGCGCATTGAGTTCTATTATTAATTCGCTGTCTTGAAGTCTATTTAGAGTTTTGCTTTGAAGATCTTTTAAGCGCATTGCTATAGTGTCTATTTTTGCTATCTCGTGAAGTTGTTTTATCGATGTCCACGTGGGCTTGCGCAGAGCCACGCGCAAGGCATGATTTTGGAACCGTTGTAGTTTTTCAATGTTGGTTTTATTCAGGTCACTTGTTATTATGGCCCCATACTCTAGTACTGGGCGTATATATGATTTGTAAAGATTGAGGAGAATTTCTTTATTGGCTCCCCAATTTTTACCTCTGATCATTTTCAGGAAATTGATGCGTTTAGTGGCTTTGACGGTGACTGAGTTTATGTGATTGTTTAGATTGAGACTGCTATCCAGGTTGAATCCCAGAAACTTTGCCTCATTACTAGCTTCAAGTTTATGATCGTAAAGCTTAAGCTCAATATTAGGGACAGGCTTTTTCCTTTGTTTTTTATAGAATGTGATTCTTTGTGTTTTCGTGGCATTTAGCTTGATGCGCCACAGAGCGCACCAGTCTTGCAGGTCGCGGATGGTATCCTGCAGGCGGTTTTGTATTATGTTTCAAGACTTACTGGCCGACCACATTCCTTTGTCGTCTGAGAATTGAGATAGTTCAACATGGTTCTTCCCTAACTGAAATGATACAGTGGTGACCGCTTTTATAATACTATTAATGTTCCTATTGTGTACGTTATTAATTAGGTTTCACACCATTTAATAGAGGTTGACACTTACTAGAAGTCATTATGGGGCGTTTATCACACTCAGGATAATATTGCTGGCTTCTTTCATTAATTGTGTTTTCACACTAGAGCACATTATGCTCAGAAACGGTGCCACCATATTGATGTTTTCAAATCGGCTGACCACGAAATTAAATCCCCACGAAAATGCCTGAATTCACAAAACCACGAAAATTTATCCCCACGAAAATTTCTTCTTTTACAGTATTTTGTACAGAATATATTGGTTCATGATTTACACTTTTTGCACCATCTCTTGTTATTGACACTACACGTGTTAAGTTGAGTGTTAGTACTTTTCTCTGTTTTTCAGGATTTTTCACAAGTAATGCTTTTGTTTTTGTACGCTTGGTAGTTGGAGAATTATGAGGTGCAATTTCATAATGTGAATATGAGTAATTTTTAACAACATTCCGTTGATTTTTTATCTCCCTATAACTTGTGTTATTTGCCTTTTTCTTAGGGGACTTTCTTTTCTTATGCGATTTCTTCTTCTTAAATGCTGTGTGAAAGTTTCTAGTTGTTTTATAACCACTCCATCGAATTAAAATACGAATAATAACACCACCAAAAAACCCACCACCACCAGGCGTTAAAACAATATTTCGTTTTGTTGCCAGATCTACTCTCGGATTTGCTACTTGTTCAAGATCTTGGTTATGTTTATCCACATAGGTTAAAGTTTGTTTTGGCAATTTAATTTTCTGATTAAGTATGATTCTACTTGCTAATGTAAACCATTTTAAAATTTTCTTAAATCCTTTCTTGAGTAATTTGTCTCTTTCAAATGGATTGGTCAGATGACTAAGGTTTTCCAAAGAATGTATGAAAAATACCATGATGATGTGTACTCATTAACATATTTTTTAAACAACTGACACAAATATCATGACACTATCCTTTTTATAGTTTTATATAAATGATAGGTCCACGTTCATCTTGTGTTACCCATGGATGAAAAATACCTGTTCTTAATCTCAATGAATAGGGAGTTCTAGGATGAAAATCAATTAATAAATAACCATGCTCAGTGCTTGTTGCATCTTGATAGCTGAATTTAAATGTGGTAATTGAACTTGATTTGCCAATACTTTAATTTTTCCTCTATCTCTAGTATTTTGAAATAAAATCATATAATGCGCATTTAAACTTATGGTATGACTTGATTTCGATTGTTGAATCATATTTTGTGTAATGTAAATAACTCTTGCATTTCGATGATGTCCTTTACGAGCAAACCATAATTTGATTTTTTCTTCATCTTTATCTCCTAACATATCATCAAAAACTACACGCTGTGGTATACTGACATCATTAACAAAGTCAAATTCATCATTAGGAATACATTCAATGAATTTGATGTCTTCACTTTCTTTCAGTAAAGTATATGTCTTTTTCCATTCCTTATAACACCAAGTGATTTTTGAGGTACCATTTGAAATAAATCATGTTTCATATCAATCAGATTTTTAACAAATTATGTTTTCCCTGAACCACAAGGTCCTGAGATGAAAATATTACAGGGATGCTGAAACAATAAACATTCACTTGATGCCATAATTACTTTTTGTGAAAAAGGTTTTCTATCACTAACTTATATACAGCTTTCTTAATAACAATAATAATATTAAGAATATTTATAGAGGGCCTAATCCCCAAAGGCTCTTGGCGCTTGGCATACCTACTAAAAAATTTCGAACTTGACAAATTTGGTATAAATATGGTATGTAGAAAGTAATGGAAAATATAGAAAATGGTATTCTTGATGTACACATTAGTTTGATGGGTGCTGTACTCTGGATTCATCAACAGGCGTGGTATTACTGATATCAGTTTGGAGCTATGTTTGATACAAAAAACACTTCAGTTTCTTTTTGAAAGAGTCCAAATTGACGCTATCACGGACATTCAGGGGAAGGAAATTCCAAATTTTGGGTGCTATAATTTGAAACGCACCGCGGCCGTATGTTTCGAGGTTATAGCTTTTCTCAGTTAGTAATAACTTGTTATGAGATCTTAAAGCCCGGGACGGGATATAATCGTGGATAAGAGATGCCAAATAATGGGGGAGGGTTGAGTCTGATTTACGAAAACAGAGAGTGGCTATCTTGAACTCTATACGTGCCCTTACAGGAAGCCAATGTAAAGTCTTCAGCATGGGGGTGGCATGTGAACTCTTTTTATGACCAAGAACTACCTGTGCACCATTGTTTTGAATACGCTGCAGGGTGCCAAGGCTTTCTTCGGTGATGTTAGTGAAGAGTGAGTTGCAGTAGTCAAGAAGCTGCAAGATAAAGGAACATGCTAGTTTTGCTCTGGCATCTTGAGACAGGTATGATCTCATATGACGTATACGTCTAAGTTCCAAGAATGAAATTCGGGATAGATAATTGATGTGATCTTTCATTGTCAGATTGGCGTCAATGATGACACCAAGGTTCCTGGGTCTGCCAGCAAACTTGATGTCCTCATTACAATTTCGAATTTTGTCGCATTCAATGTTTTTCAACTTTTTGGGTGTACCACACTTCATTACCTCAGTCTTTTCACTATTCATTTTGAGTTTGTTACTCTCCATCCACGACTGGACAGAACCAACACAAGCTTCCAGTGAGTCGGAAAAATTTGGTGGAATGTTGCTGTTGTACAACTGTGTGTCATCGGCATAGACGTGGTACTGGGTATTGTGTCCTGTGATGACCTTACCAATGGGTTGGGCGTACATTGAATATAAAATTGGCCCAAGGACAGAACCTTGTGGCACGCCAAAGCTTAAGGGGAACCTCTGTGAATGAACACATTAATTACAACAGACTGTGTGCGGTCTGATAAACATGATCCAAACCACCTCTTCCATGCTTTCCTCGTGCCGCTTGGTGGGAATTTTCTGTAAAGGTGGTTTTAACTCAAATACGGTTTCTGAAGAATCTAGTCTTTGATTAATTTGTGGTACACATTGTTTATATAAATTATCTATGATTTGTTCATCATAAATAATAATACCCCACATAACTCTTGTCCAAATATTTTGTAAATTGTCTCTGTAAATAGCATTCATCATGATAAGTGCATTACAAAATTCAACTTATATTTCTGTTTTTACTAATTGTTTTTGAATAACATCATTTGTTATAGTTTGGTGACTAGGAGTAATAAGTTGAAAAGCATATAATAATGCCTCACGTGTTATCTTGTTTTCTAAAAGACATCCTGCCTGAAAAATTCAAATGTTCCATTGACATCATAGGTGGGGGCTATTTCTACTTTATACCCGTATGGAGATGTCTGATATTTATTTACCATCCACAGGGGGTCTGATACAAGTTTGTTAAAATAAAGCCCATTGGTTCATATTTGGGCTCAATACAGGAGTCCGAATTTTTAATTTAGGGCAATATGATGAATATTCTTTAAAAATCTTCTTCAGAACCATCAGTCAGAATCTTTAATGTTTGGTATACATCATTGTTTTGAGGGACAGATTCTACATTGTTCAAACCAAGTCCCTAGGTGAATATTTGGGCTTCCTATGGAAGCTCAAATTGAACTTAGTTCAATATGGGGGATAATTTTTAAAAATCTTCTTCAGGTCCACCAGTCGGAATACTTTGATATTTGGTATACAACATCTCTAGGGGGTCAGATTCAAGTTTGTTCAAATCGGGTCCCTAGGTATATATTTGGGCTCTCTAGGGTAGCCCAAATTTTAACATAATGCAATATGAGCAAATTTCTTAAAACTCTTCTTCTTCAGATTCAACAGTCGGAATGCTTTCATATTTGGTGTGCAACATCTCTAGCGGGGTCAGATTCAAATTAGTTCAATTCGAGTGTCTGGGTTAATATTTGGGCTTCATGTGGGAACCTAAAATTTAACTTAGTACAATATGCGGGAATTTCTTCAAAAATCTCCTTCAGATTCACCTGTCAGAATGCTTTCATATTTGGTTTACAACATCTCTGGGGGAGTCAGATTCAAGTTTGTTCAAATTGATTCAATGGGTTAATATTTGGGCTCGCTATGATAGCCCAAATGTTAACTTGATGCAATATGAAGAAATTTCTTTAAAATATTTCTTCTTCAGGTCCAACAGTCAGAATGCTTTCGTATTTGGTATACAGCATCTCTAGGGAGGTCAGATTCAAGTTTGTTCAACTCGAGAGTCTGGGTTAATATTTGGGCTCCCTGTGGGGGCCGGAATTGGCCATGTAGATGAAGAATTAGAAATTTTGTATTCAGTACCCTCTAGAGGTGTGTAACTAAGATTCATCCACATTGGTTGTATCAAGGGGCTTCATAGGGGAGCTCCACATTTTACTTTATGATCACCTGAAGAAAAGGCATGATACTTGGACTCTTTTTGTCGCCCCTGGGGAGCTCAAGGATTGACAATGTGTCCTATGGAGATGGATTTCTTAATGTAGATTCATTCTTGGACTCTGTTTGTATCGTGTTCCGTTCAAGGTGAGCGCTTCAGGCCCCGTGGGGCCTTTTGTTTTTGGATGAGTCGGCGCGTTCAATTACAAATTCCTTGTTGTAAATTGACATTTAAAATGTTCTAAAAATAAACATTAATGAAAAATATGAGAATATTCTCATTTATAGTATTATAATTATTGCTTTTCATCTGTGAGTTGAACAACAAGTGGGTGAAATTATCGCGGGAAGGTGGGTCGATTTTTTATGTTTGATCGATTTGGATAGTACAGGCTTGAAAGAACGATCAGCTGATCTTTGTTATTGTTTTGAAACGTACGTGTTTGGAAATGAATTGGGTTGAATATTGCGAAATAAAATGTTATGTTGCATATACAGTACGTGGAGAGTGTATTATCGCTGAATCACCCGCAGAGTGGAGATTCCACCCAAGCACTAATTGCAAATTTGTTGCAAAGCATAACCAGCACAAGCAAAGATTCAGCTAATGGACCTCCGGGTTAAACCCGGAGGTCCATTGGCTGAAACATTGCTTGTGTTTTTTGTAATTATGTACAAAATTTGAAAGTTATAGCTTGGGTGATAACTCCACTCCGCGGGTGATTTAGTTACAATCCACTCTCCACGTACTGTAACAAAATGAAAATCTACGCCAGTTTAGTGAACATTGGGAATTATCTCATTCGTGCGCATCTGAAAATATTATTTTTCACTCGCCCATGCGCTCGTGAAAAATAAAACTTTCAGGTCTACACTCATGAGATAATTCACGATATTCACTAAAATAGCATAGATATCCTTTCTATCTTACCTACCCCACGTGACCATCTTTATTAAATAGTTAATGATCGTCTGACTACCTCATCATGGTCTGCAATTGACGCAGCTGCCCCTCCACCCCATCATCCAAGAATGACAAGACGTCATCGAAATCAATAGTTTCAAAACTGATGTTACTGAAATGTCAGCTGTTTCAAAACTCGCTTCAATACGTTAACCTGTCTTTGCTGTGTGCTAACGCTGGTTTTCGTAGTAAATAAGGAATTTCTCGAAGTCTTTCCGGACAGGACGCCATCGAAATCAATAGTTTCAAAACTGATGTTACTGAAATGTCAGCTGTTTCAACACTCGCTTCAATACGTTAACCTGTCTTTGCCGTATTCCAACGCTGGTGTTCGTTGTTATACGGCATGTTACGAAGCTCTTTCCGAATGTTCAATTTATTTTTCTTTGCGATCAAACAGTAGAACAGTAAATTTTCATCCCACGAGCAGTATTTATTTATTGGGTTATAACGACACTTTCGGCAGCCAGAGCCACCTCGTGGGTGGAGGAACTCGGGAGTATCCGGAAAGAACCACCGAGTAACGGCGAGCAACTGTCAGACTCCATAACGTACTAGCTCAACGCCTTAGTACACAGCGCCAGCGTGCCCCCATGTGACCAATAAGGATTAAGTGCCTTGCCCAACGACACAACGCAGTTACCCACAGCGGGTATCGAACCGCGGATCTTTTGGTTTGAAGTCCAATGTCGTAACCACTGAGCCACCCCGCCCCAGCAGTATTTTGATTGGGATGACGTCATGTGGGATAATAATAATTCTCGTGTGGTGTGTGGGTGAGATGTGGAAATGCCACGTGGTGGAATGCATTCGACCCAGACGCAAAGCTTACCGAGTGAACAGGTCAAATATAGAAAATAGATTTTCCCACCCCGCCCCACACCACTCGGGGATAACTTTTCTCCCACCACGTACCTTGCGATGGGTATTTACTGGTCTCCCGATTGATTGTACAGGAAAAGGAATTGCATATTCAAAAAGAACATCAAAATATTCCGTATACACTGTAGCTAAGGCAAAAATTACGAAAACCAGAGTTGGCGCACAACAGCGATAGGTGAACATGTTGAAGCGAGTTGAGACAATTGGCAATGTCACTCTTGAAATTATTGTGGTGTGGGATGGGAGAAAAATCACCCTTGAGAATTGGGGGTATTCATTAGTTATGACTTTCTTTCCAAGAATTGTCCATTAACAAACTCGGCTGATATGACACCGATCACAACCGATATGAAACAAGCTGCTGTTGTCCCCCTTGGCGCGTTACTAGGCGTACTGTACGGCTTAGTGATGTTCACGCATCTAGTGATGTCCACGCATGTGTTTAAGTCATCATCAGCAAAAGTGTAATTGACTGGTAGAGTGCTAAATTATTTTTGGACATCAAATCTTGTACACATGTCTTTGCCTTGTTGCAATTTGTGGGAGAGTGCCTATGGTAACAAGACAAACCCTTCCAGACTAAATAATATCACTTCAAAGATAATATAAAGCACATGTACTGAATATGAGCCTTCAAGCTGTGGTACCACTTCAGAATAAAACCCAAATATGGGCTTCCAGCACATTACCAGTTAATGAAGCATCGCTTTGTTCCCGGTGCTTCACTAATTTTCTTTTTGATGATTATTCCTATAATTAGTATTTGGAATCTAATATCATTGCGTCCGTGGAGATATTGCCCATCCGTGGAAAGTGAGCAGTCCAAGGCTGCCATACTGTATTTCATCTCTTGATTCATACTGACATTTTCATACGACACAAAGTCTTCAAGTGCTGGATCATTTTATATCATTTAGTCTCCTTGGCGTGGACCTTTTTCTCGCTCTTCACATTTATTGTCAGGTAAAATTATTCCCATGTTACTCTGACATTTACCAAAGAAATTTATCAACGGGGAGTATTTACTTTAATTTTTAGGTGGTTATGGGTAAAAATGTATTGTACGAAATCAAATATGTGTACCAGGAAAGGCGCGGAAAAGTTCTCATCAATGTAAGACAGAACAAATGAAACGACGAACAGGAAAACAACCCCATTTAATGTAGACATCTGCAGCGTGCATTTTGTGTTCAAATAGAAGTCAGTGCATCATGGTTTGTGCATAAAAGTGAAGATGATTTGAAACTTGTGTCTATCTTCAAGAGCTCTTCAAACAGAAATCTGAATAGTTCAGGTGAACCATATGCGACACTTTGGTCTCAGCCAACCGTTTCGTTTGGCAGAGACCGATGTATCGTGTATGAATCTCAACCATTTGCCTCACTTGTTAGCCAACAGGGCTTGGGGGAGACAAATTTCTGTATTCTTAATAATTTAAGCTCGAGCATTTCTTCTGTGCTTTTACAACAGTTTGGAGTGATGGATGAAAAATATTCCGAAAGCGTAATGTCCTAACCTGAGCCAAACCCTAACGTCCTTCTTCTGAAGTTTGTTTTCTTTATCGTTATATCTCATTAATGTTAGTGTTTCACCTTTATACTTGTAGGACCGTTCTTTGCAGAAAGATTCCACAGAAGACAAACAATGACCGCCAAAGCGATAACGAAACAAATATTCAGAGTTGAACCTCGAGAAACTACTACACACTAAAAACTAAAGTGTTAAAACTGACACTTTCAAGGTGTTAAACCCATTCTAACTCTTAGGGTTTGATTTTAACATTCAAAGTGCAATGCTCTAAGCACTTAGACATTACAATCGTCAGACATCTGAAACTTGAATGGATTGCACTTCCCATGTGTCTAGCATTGGTGGTTCTTCCAGAATCGTCCATAATTTGATTTGCGCTTGGTGGGTACACAATTAAAAGGACACAACGCAGATGACGCGGATCAGGCTCGAGAGTTCGAGCCTGATGCGCGTCATCTGCGTTGTTTCCTTTTAAGTGTCGCGACAGTACACTTGTCAAGTGGTATTATTGTCAACACCTGTCAAGTTCTGGGATATCAACACTTGAACAAAGTGCTAGTTCAGCACTTAGTAAGTGTTAAATACAGCACTTCAAGTGCAGTTTTTAACACTTTAGTTTTTAGCGTGCATATTGATCTTCAATGTTTGTGCAACATCCTCAACATAACAACTAGGCTTTGTGCCAGTATATGGTCACCTCCCCCCCCCCCCCCCCCCATTAGGGAATTTTCCTGACTATATTTGTCTGAAAGTCCAATCATTAAGAAACGTTTTAAGACATGCTTGCCATCTGGAGGCTGGGTGTTTAGAAGCTACAGGCATTTGATGGATCAGCTTATAAATGCTTGCGTGCAAAATTTAGCGAAATCGCATACAAGGTTTCAGGCCTAACATTTGAAAGACGTTACCACACATAATTGACCAGATTGTCTTGGCTATGAGTCAGTATATAGACACGCCAACCCTACAACTCATTCCGCCCAGCCCGCATCCCACCCCACTCCACCCCACCCAACACTACCTCACCCCACCCCACACCATCAACATTTACAAATTTTCAAAAATTATGTTTTTTGAAAGTCCAACATTCAATTGTTTTAACTGGTTGGGGCTAGATCATTTTTGGTGGTCTGAATTTGTTTTTCAAAATGCATACTATTATAAATTATTGGAGAGTGTCCAAAGTCACTCTTCAATAAATTGTAAAAAAAAAAATATAGAACAAATTATATTTGAATTTGACTGAATATGAAACATGAGTACGGAAAAGCATGTTTTCGAGCTGGCAACAGCAGCTTTTATAATTTACAAGCATTTCGTTGGCCTAATTATAAAACTTCATGTACCTTGTTTTAAAAAATGTGTACAAGGTTTTAGAAGCAACCTGCCCATTTGAATTAGTTAAATTGACCATATTATCAAGACTATGGGCTACTATATTTTTGGAGCCCAATTCTCACCTTCTCAATCCTCATGCTCTGCAAAACACCCCACAAACACCCACACCCACCCAAACACCACCTACCCCACACTATACGTCATCCCAGTTTTGTTGTGTGGGCTTCATATGTTGTACGTATATTGCGCATTAGCACATTAGCACATATTGGCTAATCCAGCATGTGATGTGTGTACACATTGTGACACATTGTACACTAGCACAAAGCACATTCAATCAACCACCAGACACACGTTTCGTGGAATCTTTTTCTAGTATCCTACTATATTTCCAGAATCACTTTTTCATCGTATGCGCCTATATAAGGCATGTTTTGTGTGCACATTGTGCATGAGCACACAAGTACAAATCAGCACATCCAGTGTGTGCTAGTGTGCTGCATGCAATGCGTACACATTGTGACACAATTTGTATTAAGACATAAGCCAATCTCAACATAATCATCATACTGTTTTTTATGTGTAAGGTACCCTAGCTTGCACGAGGTCTAGACATTGTAGAGACTGACAAGGCCTAGACGAATGGAGCAATCTGATTACGCCTGTTAAAGACCTGACCTAAGGTTGCGTTGAGACAAGTCAGCTATAGTTAAGAAGCATGGAGTTGTGCTGCAAGTCAATAGCAATGGTACAAAGCTGTAAGTGTGATAGACGACTATAGTATTGGGTGACTACAATACAGGCAAACCACAGGACAGATAGTTGAAGACCAGATGGAATTCGATGGTAAGACTACCTGGAGATGTATAGGTGCTTGGAATCCCACTTACGGAATTCCACTTATGGAGTCCCTTCTCCAGAATCACAGTAGAATCTCTTTTTATCGAAATGAGTTGAAGAGCAGTATGAGGAGTCACTCGTTCAACGAACTGCTCGATAGCTTATTTTCTCGATAAGAGTCTAGTCAATCGAGCAAGCAGGAGTGGAATACAACTTGGTTTGTGATATGAATTGAGACCCGTGGCGGCAGTATAGGGTACTAATAGCCATGGTAGTACAATTTGGTAATGGTTGAGACACTCTATATCAGGGTAGAATAGTGGTAGCCAATAGTAATGATACAAGGCAACAATGGTACGAGACTGCAAAGCTGGTAGAACACCAAACTAAAAGTGAATACAATGCATACTGATCACAGAACAGATGGTGGTAACTATGGATAAGTCGGCAGCGGTAGTCTTGAAGCTATGGAGGGTATGGGGTGGATTAGAAGCCAGGAGCTGAATAGGCTTTGGAGTCATAACTGCCTTCAAATAAGTATCCTGCAGGTATCCTCAACAAGGATCCTCAAAAGGTATCCTCAAATAGTTTATCACCATGTCATAAGTATCCTCAAATACCTGTATGTGCTTATGTACTGTATGTTATTATGCTCACATTGTGCACTAGCACACATTGTGCACTAGTGCACAAACACATCTAGGAAAGTCAGAATAATTTATAGAGAGATCGGGAAGTCATAACATGGACAGGACAGACCAGGGAGTGGAGAGAATAATAAGCTATGGAAAAGACCAGAATGGGCAGAAGCAGGGGATTTGACGGGAACCTGAACCAATAAAACAATTGTCGGGTTGTTTGTGGTAATTCTGAGTAATTTAATTGAATTTACACAAAGAAACGCACCATATACCACAACATGCTAGTTTTATAAGCCTCTACGTGATATTAGAAACCTTTATGGTGCTACAGCGCTATGTGCTCCTATTAAAATAAGGACTCTCAAGGAATCCGAACAAGTACGACTTGTTGGATTGTTCGTGGTAATTCTAACAGATGATTCTGGGTAATTAGATTGACTCTTATACAAAGGAACGCATCTGTTTTTTGGAAAAAGAGGATTCTAGGGTATCTGTACTTAATAAAGTGATGTGGCGTTGATTTTGGTGAATTGAGGGACAGTCGGGTCTATTTGGGTAATTAGATTTACTCCTATTCAATTGAACACAACCTCTAAACACACCCCCTTGCTAATAGAAGATTTGGGGCCACATAGCAACGATATGCTACAATAAAAACTAAAATGGCCTCTAATATACAAAATGGACGAAGGGAACACGTATCACCCAAATAGCAGGCGCTTCACATGCGCACTAAGACCATGTATCACTCTGGTATTTACGTCACGAAATGGCCGCTCATGGAGCTACCAAGATGGCGCCCCTGGGTCACGTGACTATGACGTCACATGAGATCCACCACATGAGATCCATAAGATGGGGTCGAAATGAAATATTAAAAGGGACGCTTCTATTATATGGAAAAAAATAGTATATTATGTACCCGCACCCCCACCCCCAACCTCCCGTTTTATGGATCTCATTTGATAGATCTCACCTAACGTCATATCACATGACCCATGGCACCATGTTGTGTTGTTGTGGTAATTTATATGCAAACCAATGTCAAATTTAGTACTGTAACAGGTAAATTTGTTTACCCAGGAGCGTGGTATTTACACGCACCTTACTCAGTAATGCCCCGACCCCTAATGACAAATATTGGTGCAAATTAAAGCATTTTGAATAAGCTTTCAGAAACTCATAACCTTCAAAATTCCGTTATGGTGGGGAACAGGGCGCACTAAGACCATGTATCACTCTGGTAATTACGTCACAAAAATGGCCGCTCATGGAGCTACCAAGATGGCGCCCCTGAGTCACGTGACTATGATGTCACATGAGATCCACCACATGAGATCCATAAGATGGGGTCGAAATGACATATTAAAAGGGACGCGTCTATTATATGGAAAAAAAAATAGTATATTATGTACCCGCACTCCCACCCCCAACCTCCCGTTTTATGGATCTCATTTGATAGATCTCACCTAACGTCATATCACATGACCAATGACACCATGTTGTGTTGTCGTGGTAATTTATATGCAAACCAAGGTCACATTTAATACTGTAACAGGTAAATTTGTTTACCCAGGGGCGTGGTATTTACACGCACCTTACTCAGTAATGCCCCGACCCCTAATGACAAATATTGGTGCAAATTAAAGCATTTTGAATAAGCTTTCAGAAACTCATAACCTTCAAAATTCCGTTGTGGTGGGGAACGGGGTCTATGAGTAGCTCACGCACGAAACGAAGTACGCCGACGATTTTCAGTTCTCGGTTAGATTTACAGAATGAAGACTGTCGGCCCTGCTAAGTTTTGATTCGATGATTCCATTAGATTTCAGTCCAGCCGATTCGGACATTTTCGAATCGTCGAGATGTTCTTAAACTCCTACAAAGAGTCTCCTCTTAAACTCTTCTTCTATCGTCAGGTCTGCTGTTTAGGACACCTGATGTTAGAAGAGTTGAAGGAGGTTCCGTTCCCTAAACTCCTTTGATGTCGTTCTGGAATATTGCTCTTTGTTTGTTTTGTCCAGGTCGCCATTGCGTATAGAACTTCTTCTGTGGAGACTGACAAAATTTACGTTGTAAGGAGGTACAATATGTACAACTTGAAAAGCGGTGAGATTCGATCTGAGATTTAATTCGATTCGAAATCCTTTGCCTGATTCGATATAATAAAAGACATGAGACAAGGATAGGCGAATGTATAGAAAAAGAACAATGTGGTAATGAAGCACACAGTGAGCAATCCCACTCGGAAGTAGCTAGCAATATAACTACTGATACAACGAATGTAAGCCTTTACCTTTTAGACGGCACTTGCCAAAAATAAATCTTGATTAACCCTTTACCTAACATGAAAAGCAGACGACACTTGCAAAAATAATTCTTGAATAACTATTTTTTTTCATTTTTTGTCTCAAAAAACATAGGTTATGACCCCTCGTTGGAACGAGCTCGTTCCAACGAGGGGTCATAACCTATGTTTTTGAGACAAAAAATAGTGAAAATTAATTGGCGATTTTTGAGAATAGCGCTGGCCGGTTTTGGCCGTTACGTTAGGTAAAGGGTTAACAAAGAATAACTAAAATTTTCGTTTTGCCTCAAAAAAGGAGTTTATGACTCAACGGGCTCGTTCCGATGAGGGCGTCATAAGCAATGTTTGGATGCAAGAAATGAAAACAATCATACAATTTTAATTTTTTTTTTTTTTTGGTGGGGGGTGGGGGGGGGGGGGAATAGCTCTGGTCGGTTTTCGCCGTCACTTTGGACAATCTCTTTTTGGTTTGATGGGGTTTAACGACACTTTTAACAACCAGGATCACATCGTGTCGGGCAGTTTTACGGGTGGAGGAAACCGGAGTACCCGGACTCCCACCGAGCAGTGGCGAGCAACTGTCTGACCCCCCCCCCCCCCCCAACGTACTTACTCTTCAGAGTTAGTAGCTGTTGGATGCGAGCGCACCATCGACGTGCAATACATTTTTGTACACAGCCCCCACATGGGCAATCTGGATTAAGTACCTTACTCAAGGACACAACACAGTTACAGCTGGTCAGATGCAAGTTTGCTCAAAGCAAGTCCCTCAGTTAATATTTTGGCTCCCTATCGGGAACCAAATTTTAACTTGGACCAAAAAGAGGTATAATCTTTAATAATCTTCTTATACAGATTCACAAGTTAGAATCTGTTGATGTTTTGTATACAACAGCCTTAGGAAGGTCAAATCTACGTTTGTTCATATCCCTATTGGAGCCCGAATTTTCTCTTACGGGTTGCAATTTCAAGGGATTTTTTCCAAATTAGGAGTCTAACTTTACCTTGGCGTAAAAGAGGAATATTGTTTGAGATCTTTTTTTAACCCCCTGCACACTGATATCGAAATATCTAAAGTTCAGGGTGCAAATATTTCCCATAATGCAACTAGAAATTTAACCAATTCAATCTTGTTTGACAGAGCTCAATGAGCTCTGTCAAACAAGATTGAATTGGATAAATTCCCAGTTGCATTATGGGAAAATGGCTACCTCAAATCTGACATCAATGTGAAGGGGGTTAAGAACCGCCGTTCAGAATGTTTTGATACTAAGTATGCAACAACCTTGCTGGGCTCAGATTCAAGATTGTTCAAATTAAACTTGGCATAAATTACCTTTGGGAGATAAAGTTCCTAGTTTGTTCAATAGACGTAGCTCAGCAAAATGAACTTGGGGCGGTGCCCGAAAAACCCGAAATTCTTCAAACATCTTCTCATAAACCACCAGTCACTATTCTTTGAAAATTGGTATGCAGCTTCTTTATATGCTCAAGATTCAAGTTTTGTTAAAGAAAGTTTGTCGTTCAATATTTGGACTTGG
This sequence comes from Pictodentalium vernedei, assembly GCA_031216915.1. Classification (NCBI taxonomy): domain Eukaryota; kingdom Metazoa; phylum Mollusca; class Scaphopoda; order Dentaliida; family Dentaliidae; genus Pictodentalium; species Pictodentalium vernedei. The sequence goes on along the minus strand of CM062297.1, from coordinate 148,323,514 downwards.
GCAGAGAAGGGCAATATTCCGACACTGTCCATTTTTTTTTTAATTCCCGTATTAGTGACCCAGTTTGGTATGCTGTAGTATTAGGGAATATGCACTTGATTTAAGCTCGAATAAAAAATCCTCATTCCCCACCCCCACCCCCCCCCCCCCCCGTGGGAATCCAGGAGCTCAAAATGGAAAAAAAACTAAAATGCCAATATTCCCCAAACTGGAGGGAACAAATAATTGTTGTTTGGTGTACAGCAACCATAGGAACGGCCGAACTGCGTGAGCTCAAACAATCTCAATCGGTTACGTTATATATGTGGTGCCATATGAAGGGGCGGGAGAGGGGGCGAGTAATGGAAAATGTTGCGTAAGCACTTTTCAAAAATGAAAAATAAACATTTCATAAGGTCAGACAACCAGAATCTGTAAATATTTGGTATGTAGCATCCTTATGAGGTGCTGATTCAGGCTTGTGCAAATCAAATCCTAGGTTCCTTATTGGTCTCCCTATAGGAGCCTGAATATTAACTTAGTGCAGTGTGAGGAACATTCTTTAACAATAGCCTTCTTCAGATCCACCAGTCAGAATATTTGATGTACGGCATTCTTATGGAAGTCAAATACAAGTTTGTTGAAATTAATTCCCTGGGTATATATTTGGGCTCCTTATGGGAACCCAACTTTTAACTTAGTGCAGTATAGTCTAGTCTGTTAGGTCGGTTTTTACAAAATTGTTACCGGCCGGATTAAAGCACCAAACCTGGCACAGTGGATACACAGCCTCTATAGAAACACCTGGTAGAGGGGTTCCCGGGCTGAGTGACCTTGATCTTAGAAAATTCAAGATGGCGGACAATAATAATTATGTTTCAAACTATTTACTTTTCCCATCCAGCTTTGCAATTTTGTAGGAATAAAATTAAAGTTATCATTGGTTTCCTTTTTCGGGTAATGTGCGAAGTGGTGAAATTACAAAGAATTGGGAAAAGTATATAATTTGCGGTAAAGAAGATGGATGTTTGAAGTGCCCAGCAGATAGAAAGGAAGATGACGCGCTTGAATCGTAGGGTGATCTCCTGAGAAATGTGAATAGTTTTAGAGAATTAGATAAGTTGCCAGTTACTTTGACAATACCAGAATGTGCAAGCTCCGAGATGTTTTGTTTTAAATAAAGCACATTGTAATTCACCAGTTAAATTCGACCTAGTTGTTCTTTCTGAACCCGTAATTTGATTGCCTGAGAGCCGGTTTGTTCCGTGCTCTAATCTCAGGTAAATTCACACTTACCGTGCTCTAATACCCGGAAGAGGGTCACGTTGAACATGTCTGTATCCACGCTACGCGCGATCTCCCTTTTCTGTTATGAACTCTTACATCACCCGACTCACGAATCGAACACATTCTGTAAATTCGATCATGGCAAATAAACCGAGTTTGAAAATGACATTTTTTTATTGTTTTTCTTGAAATAAAACGGGTTTGGGAGAATTTTTTCACTTCTACCCATGACCGGAATTAAAATGGAGATAAACGTCTACTTCTAAACTTGAAAGGACTAAAAGCCAACACAAAACAGTGTAAATTGAACTTGCATATGGGGAAGGAAAATCAAACCATTTGTCAACTGGAGTCTCTGTCACAAGTACATCAACCGAGCAGTGTATTTTCTGTTCATAGTCGCAAGAAACTCTACGTAATTGCTCAACAATGACACTTAATATCCAAAATCACATTCATATTCATCTCTCATTGTAAATTAAACTGGTTTAATACAAAAAAAAATGTATTCCTCTTTTCATTTTGCCTCTCCTGTTCTCTGTTTCACCCGTACACGTTGCTTACGCGAGATTAAATTAGGTTAATGTTACCCGAAAGTGAGCACAAGTATCTCGTGACAGGCAGGAGAAAGATGCACTTGAGTTCTCTAGACTTTTTCATTCCCGATGTCAGTGGGATAAATATATGTTCGTAAATTGTAATAAAGATAACAGTCAACACATTCTGTTAACACATTTCCCTTTCAGTCAATAAGAAAATGCGAGATGGCTGAAGCGCGTTTTTTTTTACTTTTTACCGACTGGAGCTTGATGCAGACACTACCGGGTGGAGGTGGGAATCCTGCTGGGATATTGTTATACCAGTTAACACTAAAGAACAAATTTCACGTGGTTTCGACTTGCATTGAAGCTCACATTTTTTAGCTCACCTGACTGCAAGTCAGTGTGGGGTATTGCCATCATTTGGCGTCCGTCGTCCGTTAACTTTTGCAAACCTGGCTTCTTCTCCACAGCCATTCAGCCGAATTCAAACATTTATTGCACAAACCATCCCTGGGGTATACCCTTTCTATATTGTTCAAATGGAGCGGCTGCCTTCTGCGAGCTCTGGGCAGTGATGCCAAAGCCTAAAAATCTTTAAAAATCTTCTTCTCATGAACCTCGAGAGAGATTGCCTTGATATATGGTATGTAACACTCTTTGGTGTTGAAGATTAAAGTTTCTTCAAGCGAAGTTGGTAGATCAATATTTGGGCTCTCTGTGGGCACATATCCATTTTTGGCTCAGCCCCAAATTTCAAGAACCAATGGGCCGATTTGAACCAAATTTGGCATGTAGCATAAGTGGGTCCAAAGTACTTGATTGATGTCCGAAAAAATTTGTTCGTTGCCCTGTGGGTACCCCAGGGGCTAAAAATAGAAAAAATTCAAATGCCCATATTTTCCAAACTACACGGAACCGAGAACTGTTATTTGGTATGAAGCATCCTTTTGACCGGTAGAATGGATTTGAAAAATGGCCATCGGTTTTGTTAGGGTGTACTGAAGAGGCGTTTGAAAAAATGCTGAGTCAGCATATTTGTAAAAATTGAAAAAAAAAGTTCTTCAGAACCGCTGATCAGAATCTTTTGATATTTGGTATACAGCATTCATAGGATACTCAAATGCAAGTGTGTTCAAATCGACCCCCTCGGTTCATATTTGGGCTCAACTTAGGGCGCTATGGCGAATAAGCTTTAAAAATCTTCTTCAGATCATGCAGTCAAATTCTTTTGATACTTGGCATACAGGTATACAGCACCTCTACATGGGGTCAGATTGAAGTTTGTTCAAATTGAGTTCCTGAGTTAATATTTGGGCTTCCTGTGGAAGCCTGATTATTAACTTGGTGGAATGGGGGATATTCTTTAAAGATCTTCTTCTTCAGATCCACCAGGCAAATTCTTTTGATATCTGGTATGCTCAAGTTTGTTTAAATGGGACCCGTGGATGAATATTTGGGTTCTTTATTGGAGCCCAAATTTTAACTTAGCGCAATATGAGAAATTTTCTTAAAACATCTTCTTTTTCAGACGTGCTATTGAGAATCCTTTCATATTTGGTATGTGCCATATCTAGAGGTGTAAGATTCGAATTGTTCAAATCGAGTCCCTGGGTTAATATTTAGGCTTCTGGTGGGAGCCTGAATATTAACTTTGTTCAACTTGGGTAATAAATCTTTAAAAATCTTCTTCTTCAGATCCACTGGTCAGATTCTTTTGATATTTGGTATGCAACATTTCTAGGGGGGTTAGATTCAAGTTTGTTCAAATGGGATCCCTGGATGAATATTTGGGTTCTTTATTGGAGCCCAAATTTTAACTTCGTGCAATGTGAGAAAATTTCTTCTTTTGCAGACCTACTAGTGAGAATCCTTTCATATTTAGTAAGTGACATCTCAAGAGGTGTAAGATTCAAATTTGTTCAAATCGATTTCCTGGGTTAATATTTCGGTTCCCCAAGGGAGCCCAAATATTTACTTAGTGCAATATGGGTAATTATCGTTTAAAATCATCTCCTTCAGATTCAGTAGTCATATTCTTTTGATATTTGGAGTACAACACCTCTGGGAGGGTTAGATTGAAGGTTGTTCAAATCAGGACCTTGGCATAATATTTGGGCTTTTTATTGAATCCCAAAGATTATCTTAGAGCAATATGAGAAAATTTCTTGAAAATTCTTCTTCTTCAGATCCGCCAGTGAGAATCCTTTCATATTTGGTATGTAACATTTCTAGGGGTGTCAAATTCAAGTTTGTTCAAACCGATTCGTGTGTGTGTGGGGGGGGGGGGGGGGGGGGGGCGCTAGAGAGAACACAGTAGTTTAAAACAAAACAAAAATTCCTTTCGGTTGTTGTTTTTTAATACTTCACAGAACAGAGTTTGCTAGGACGTTTTCCTTGGACCAGCAGATATGAATGGCCAAAAAAGTTGCCTTTGGTTGTGTCATAGCAAATCAAAAAAATTGCTTTTGCTGCTGATCACATGCTGATACACTCATCTGTTTTGACAATTGGGGCCTGGTGAGCGTTTTAAGCTCACTTGAGCCTCTGGTTTTTAATTCCACATACTGCTAACTTTTAGTAAACTACTTTAAATTCTATGACCATGAAATGTAATGTGCACCATCCACACACTCTATTACCGGTTTCTTATGAAACAAAACACTTTTGTATGTAATCTTCTTTTTGTACTTACGTGTTTTACATTTCTGTTCATGTTTCATTTTAGCACAAAAAGTGACCCAATACAGTCAAAACTAGAAGTCCTGTCACGAGCTGTGCGCTTATCTAGGCTTAATTGCGTTGAGGAATTGCGCGCAATTGCCATATCGAATGTCACCCAAAGCACGGCAGGTTATCCTGGTAACTCATATCAAACACAGGCAATGTTTCTGCCAATGGACCTCCGGGTTACCGGGAGGTCCATTGGCTGAAACAGTGCTTGTACACAGGTCACGTGTACAGAATTTGATAGCCTTACTATGGTCATAACCCGTAGATAAACGCGCAGATCGACCTGCTTTTTGTGCTCATTTCATGGCAGGACTTCTGGTTTTAGCTGTAAGCTTACAATATATTCTCATAGGGCATTTTGACACCATAAAAGACCTATCCTCAAAATACAGTTATATTTCAGTTAAAATATATCCTAATGGCTGACTAAGTACATAGAGATCAAGGATAGGTCTTTTTCATGGCGGAGACTCACGCTCCTCTCTAAGTTTCATAATAGTAGTTCTATTCAATTTCCTAATTGTGGGCTGGCTTCAAGGCATTACTGCAATGGTCTTAATTCAGTTTATTCTAAGTGGTGACGTTGAACACAGTCTGGGGGCTATTAGCATAATACACATTAATATAAGGGGACTTCGTAATAAAAAGACCTACTCCATGCAGAATTGGAGTATTGTGATATTATAGGTGTGACAGAGATCATGCTAACTGCTGATGTAAAAAATAACAATTTCGACATCCCAGGTTATCACACCCCTCTGCGTAAGGACAGGGACCATGGACTAGGGGGAGGATGGCTGTGTACATAAAAACAGGTATCATTTTTAAACGTCGTCTTAATATTTTCTAAAAACGCTTCCTGTGACGCTCACGTCGACATGGTTGTGAAAAAGATTAGTCCTATGATAAACTGCCTCAGAAGTCTAAAATACAAACTCTCTAGATCCGCATTAAAAACGCTCTACGGATATCTCATTCTCCTATTGTTTGACTATGCGGATGTAGTATGGGACAACTGCAGTGAAACGAAAAATATAATCCTCGAGAATTTACAGTTAGATGCGTTACGCACGATAGCTGGAGTAACCAGAGGGACAAGTCACAATCTTATTTATAAAGAGTCAGGCTTTATAACTTTAAAGGAACGTAGGAAACGGCACAAAATTATAACTCTATTTAAAAAGATTAAAGTGGATGTGCCCAATTACATGCGGTTGTTCATCCCTCGTTCAGTTTTAGAAGTGACTCCTAACCCACTAAGAACGACCAATTTATTACGGGAAATTAAATGCAACACGCTGCGGTTCTCAAACTCATTCCTTCCGTCTGCTGTGATGCTTTGGAATACCCAACACGAGAACGTCAGAAACAGTGAAACAGTAAATGTCCTGAAAAGGGCCTTGGCAAATGATGATATCATTGTCCCTAAATATTATCATGCCGGGAACAGAAAAGCACAGATTATCCACTGCAAACTTCGTTTAAACTGTAGTGAACTAAATGGTCATAAGATTTATAGGGGGTAATCCTGAATGTCGCTGTGGCTATCATTACGAGGACTCCAGTCATTACATACTTCCATGTCCTTTTTACGTTCAAGAACGCCAAACGATGTTTGACAAATTGGAAAACGATGACAAAACTATCGATGCCCAACTCAATGGAAACCCGTATAAATCTGACCCGCACAACATTTTTGTTTTGAACACTGTACAAGAATATATTATCGAAACCAGAAGGTTTGTAAACTTACCATAGCAAGTGATAACTGGTCGACAGCTGAGTGAGTTAACCTGGTATTTATAAAAAGTAATTCATCTTCCAAATATTTCATTTGCAGCTGAGTCTTCGCCATCATGGCATGTGCGTTGTCTATCTTAATATTGGCAATGTACATGTCATGGCGGACTTATGGGTGTCTGGATTAAATGCTTTGCAATTTACTGTGCTTCATATGTATTAGAAATTAAGTTTTACACCAATGTAGAAATATTGTCTTGATACCCGATATTTTGTCATTTTTGCACAACCGCACAAGCAACATATAATGCAAGTTTGCTGTGTAAGGTTACGGCGTTAAGATAGGCTTAGCCTGTCCGCGAAACCCGATTTCAAATGAATGTAATAAAAATATTGTTTAAAAAAAAAAAACAATGACACTTGACAAAAGTTTGAGAGACATGGCTACCGAGTTACAAGATACATTATTACTATCAAGTATTGTGGATGGCAATTTGATAGCTATTCAAGGTAAATAACAAAACAAATGTTTAACTGTCTAAAAACCGATACAGAAGTGCGAAACGTAGACTACAGACTGCTACATCCCCAATATCGTATGATATGATTGATTTTAGATTTTTTGCGGAACTTGTTTCCTTTATTGAAAGTGAGGTAGAAGATGGTACTTACATATTCAAACTTGCAGGCCTGCATTTGTTCTCTGACGAAAGACTTGAAATTATTGGGTTTGCAAAGAAAATAAACAAATCTTGGGTGCAGAACAAATTATGGGCACATTTTCGGCCAGAATGCCAAAAACAATCTGATGGCAAAATACTCTAGTTTTTAATGAAGGTATGCATTATCTCCTCAATGAAGCCATACAATCATGTGACTCTGAACAAGGCGCCCTTTCTATTTCGCTTGTTTCAAAATTCATTAGGAACGAAATCTCAGATGGAGATTGTTTTCAATTATCTGGTAGTTTTCCTCCCAACAGTGAAGGGCAATCTGTGCCAACAAACCTAAAATCATTAATGCGCTGCTGCATGGGCCAAATATAACGAATCAAACCATGAAGATGTCCAGAGTCAGCAAAGGTACGCCACGTAAAGAATCGTGAACCTCCTCGTCCTCTCTATGTATGTCTAGATATTCACACACTTACACGTAGCAAGAAGCTAGTGACTGAATTTTGCTAACATGTGTCAGCTATCAACGTACAATAGAAGTCGAGGACTATTTAACAACAGCTATATGTCAGCGTTATACAAAAATAGCAAATACCCATAGTAGCTTGGTGTACCAAATGTTCAACACGAGTGGTGAACATTTGATACACTAAGCTACTTTGGGTATATTTTAGTTATACCATGATCGTTAGATTAATAAGAGTTTAAATGTTAAATAATACAATATTCAAACGTGCGAATCTGTTTGTGTTTACATGAGCACCGGTGAGTGGTAGTTCCGCTGCCAATTTTATCGCCGAAACGAAATGGAAAAAGAAACATCCAAATCACGGGTCCTTTTTCATTTTAATAACATAATGACATACTATTTTGAGTTATGAGTGCTTTATTAACACGAGGCAACGCATGTTTGTTAATTGTTGGTATCTTATGAGGTAAATTCATTTAAAAACGTACTAAATAATTGCGGGTTTCATTTCATTCTTCGCGAGGCGACGACTGATAAACTTAGACAGGTTTGCATTCAAGGCAGATACCAGTAATGGTAGTTGACCAACCACTTTATTCTTTTGAGTAGGATTCATGCGTCATCATGTTAGGTGCCCTCCATTACGAAATTGCATGGCAGAGAATGGTTGGTGATCCACTGGGAGACGCTGGATGGACGACATTATAATGACTGAGGCTGACGTTGCGGCATTTGGAGCAGTAGAGTCTTCATTACTGTGACATGTGCAACATTTCGACACAAAGAACAATTTGATGGGTATAAAAGCACCCGACTCATTCGGTCTATATGACACAAATAAGTATTTTTTCTTAACACCCAGGTTGTCCTCACATACTCTTCATCATACTCTCTCCAATGCACCCTTATTCATTCACTCACCCCGTCGGGTCTATATGTCACAAATAGCAAGTGTTTTTCTTGAAAAAGGAGTTGTCCTCATATACATTCCAACATGCTTACTCTCATGCACTCTTAGTCATTCACTCATCCACTCAACAAATAGCGCCACCCAGACAAACAGTACATTCATAGATGAATTTCATACTACCTCCCTCTAGCAACTCACTAAATCTCACTCGCACTCTCCCACTTTCTTTCGTGTTGTCAGCACTAATTTTTTTTTTACTGTAAAACTCGCAACCTTGTAGTTTCAGATATAAACACCAGCCCAGACACTGACTCACGGAAAATGGACCGATTCGGCCATTTTCCAGGAAGCAATGTCAGGGATGGTGTTCTCAACAGTAAAGAATGAGAGACACTTCTTTCCTCTGCTATTAATAACATTTAATAACAACATGGACTGCCATTTAGTTGTGGAAACTCTTCATCCTTCACACACCCTACAAACCCACCATAGTGATTAACTTCATCGATATTCCACCCCTCATACACCCTATCGAAATAATCTAATAATCTCATCGATACTTTCCATTTTCCCGTCGATCACACCGTCCCCGACACCCCCTCCCCGAAAGTTTTCAATGAGAGCCTTCTGGAAAATAATGTCAGCGATGTTTCAGAAAGGAAATGCACCCTATTTTCCCTAAGAAGAGAGACAGCGTGTTTACTGCGTTGTATGCGGATTTACATTATTCTGGAAAAATGTTTCTTCCTCCTGTTGTATGCTTTAACAAGGAAGTTAGCTCATTGACGAGGATAATGATGCAATATTACAGTCATTGACAGATCATCTGGCGGAAATATTTCGTCAAGGTGTTCTGTTGACATGCAGTCGAAAAGGTTTTTTATGTCGCTATAAAAGCAACACTCCATCAACTAGAACTGTTGACTCCTTTTTTCAGCATCACATCTAACAAAAACCAAGACATGCTCACCAAGCCAGCATCCATACAAAAAATGAAGAGGGGAAAGTGACAGCTCGCATACAAATAAAAAATGTTGTTTTTTTGTGGGGGGTGGAGGGGGAGGTTTATCGTCCACTAATTGGATACAAAACCATTCCATTCTCTTCCCCTTCATTAACTAAAAAATATCTGTTGCGAAGATAAAATAGAAGAAGTCTCGGTAAAATACTTTTTCACAGTCTTGGAAAGATTTTGTTTGTCGAAACATTTATCATATTTTGAATAATCCATTCTTTTTATTTTAGTAATTTTTTTTAATTTCTTGATTTTTTTTTTTTTAGTAATTTTTTTTTTTTGTTTAGTAATTTTTTTTATTTTTTTCAATTAAGAGATTTTTTTTGTCCCCTTCACTTGATCTGTGTCGAATATTCTCTATCCAGTAATAAATGCAAAATACTTCCTCGATCGTAATTCGTGAGATTTCTCAGCATTTTCCTAAACTGCTCAATTTCGATATTCAAAGACTGCGGTTGCCCTCGACTCTTGATCATCTTCTTCCACCTTTTTATCACCTCGTCCTCGTCGATCTTTTCCAACCCCGACGAAAAACACAGGACTATGGCATTTTTATTTTACGTGGTGTAACAGGTGTGCGCCTTGATCGACGCCTCTGAAATGCAACTCGTACATCTCTCGCTCATCGCTCTGGGAATGCTTAAATCCACGAGATGGGCACACGCTCTGTAGAAAACATCCCCGAGAAACTTTTCGCGCAGAAGATCTCTCTTCTTTCTGTTTTCCGATTTCTCCTTGGGATCTATAAAAATGACATGCTCTTTTTTATTTTAAAATTTATTTTATTTTTTATATTTTTTTTTCTTCTTTCTTTTATTTAAACTAAAAGAGATAGTTTTGATATGTTACATGCCTACTTTCGGAAGCAGGCGAAAAAAATCTAATGGGCTCCAGGACCGGCGATCAACCACCAATTACAAATCTAACAGAATCTCCATCAGAATAAGTGGGACAAGACGACGATCTGCGCAAATCGTCAGTCCAGAACACCACGCATTTCAAATTCCAATGGAAACATTCCATAGAGCGTTTTCGAGTCCGTCTTTTCTAGTCCATTCGCGAGCGGTGAAAATGAAGGGAGCTCATTACAACTCTCTATTAAAGTCCCCGTTCGAATCGCGCTGAGTGATGTGCAAAAATGTTCGTTTTCGCTAATGTTCGAGGAGAGCGATCTTCAAACTTTTACAAAGGGAAATTTGTATAGAAAAGGAGCCTTTTTCCACATAGTCTTTCTAGACCAAATTGTTTTTTTTTTAAAAATAAATCCCACTGGATTAACCTTCAGCCGAAATACTAGGCCAGGCACATGTTGGTCTAGAATTAACTAAGTCCGATTTTAACTGGGTTAGAAATAAATTCCCATTGCCTTCAAGCTTAAATGTTGGGGTGACCCAGAAATGCATTTTTGCTGGTCTAGAAGCCTCCTTTCATATCTACTGACGATACCTCATATCACAAGATTTTATGACATCACATACGTATGCCAAATTTGGTTGAAATAGTACAGATAGTACAGCTTGTTTTTGAGCTGTGCGATAGATAAAATTGAGAGAGGAAAAAATTAAAAAAAATAACCAAAAAAAATAATGAAACTTTTTTGAAAAAGAAGAATAACAAGAGTCTTTCCCAAACTGGGTTTGGGGAAGCCTAAAAATAAAACACTCTTTTTGTGCATGTCTCACGCAATCTCTTCGTATCAGAATATAAACAAGAAACATTCTGTGAACTAAGTTGAATCACTGTCACTTAAAGAAGGTGAATACCATATCTCAAAGCATTGTAACCTGTGATTCACAAGAAATTAATTTAAAATAATTTCAAGTTTATTGGGTAGGGTTCCATACTGGGAGTTAAGAACTTCCTTCGAAATTATGTCGCAGGACACCCATCCCACACACAAACACATCCCTCCCACCACCACCGCGAAGGTCAACTTTTTTGGACGAGTCGTCCCGGTACGAAACTCGACTTGAGACAAAACGCCCGTGCCGAGGTGATTTTGAGAACTGCCCCTGCACCATCTCCAAGTACATCCAGTGGTTGGTCTCAAAAATTATTTTTGAAGAATTCCAAGCTTATTGGACAAGGGGGAGGGGTGGGTACCCTCTGGGGGTTAAGATCTCTAGTCGAAAAAACTAGAAAAATACCCCCACCCCTCCACACAAAATAAACAAAGTAGTATGCTTGAATATAGGCTACAGGCATATCGAAAATTAGGGAGGAGGATATTCACGCAGGCATCTCATCTAATATAATCGAGGGTGGATGTAAACCCCCGTGCCGAGGTGATTTTAAGAACTGCATCTCCACCATGTCCATGTATATTCGGTGGTGGGTCTCGAAAATTCTTTTTTAAAGAATTTCACGCTCATTGGACAAGGGGGGGGGGGTGGCTACACTCTAGGGGTTAAGATCTCTAGTCGAAAAAAGTTTAGAAAAATACCCCACCCTCCACACAAAATAAACAAAGTAGAATGCTAGGCTACAGGCATATCGAAAATTGGGGAGTGGGGATATTCACTCAGGCATCTCATCTAATATAATCGAGGGTGGATGTGAATTCACCACTGTGCATCATCATCTGGGGCAATTAATTTGTCACCCCAATATACACGTTCACACGCGCGCAAAAGGAAATACATGTGATACAAACTACAATTTCTTTTGTAGATGCTGTGATGTTAGCTACATCAAATACTATACTTTTGGTTTGGGGAAAACATGAATATCGAAAACTGCAAAATTCAAATGATTAAATACGCTTTTCCAAAAATAAATTCTTGATTTTTTAACATCTGCAAAGGGAATGTTAGGACCGAAGCCTTAACTGAAATGAATGCAGAGCAATTAGAACCGATTTTAATAACAAGTATGTATTTCTGTGGTCGGACGCGATGATTTCTCCCAATTTAGAAAAGGCTCACAGCAAATCTTCCCTTGAAAAAAAAGCAACCACAAAAAGAACAGCGAGGGCCCCTTGGGGGCCCCCGCAATAAACCACAGTGATGGTCAAAGTTTAAGGAAAAGTGTGTCGGCCAATCAGCATGCAGGGGAATATTCGGTGCATGCAGTTTGTCGCAATACCGGAAGAATAGGATCGGGTCTTGCTGACTCTTTCGCTTCATGATATAAAATTTGTAAACATCGACGATCAAATTAATATTTGCCAAAGTGTGTCTCCAAAATGGCGGTAGGTATGTGAACAGAATGCAATTCTGACGTTTATTTGAGCAAGAGTATTAGTAAAATATTATTTCGAAAAATTATTAGCTCTTTCATAGTTCGTTGAAATTATCTGTCCGAGAAGAGTTATACCTTTTGTTTTTAACCCTTTGAACCCTAGTGGTATCTTCCATATCAGTTCAATGGCAGCAACGGGAAGGGTCCATATTCTTTATTTGGGGAGTAGACCAATTAATATTTTCAACGTGCAGCCTTGGGGCTGCACGTTGAAAATATTGACTGGTCTATACCACAACTTCACTCAAAAGTCAATGGCTGCACGTTGAAAATATTGATTGGTCTACACCACACCTTCACTCAAAAGTTAACCTAATAAATGAAACTATGAAGTATCACATTACTTGGCCGGAAAAAGGGCCTCCCGGGCTCAAAGGGTTAAGTGTTGATAATATAGTATATATATATATATATATAATACGACGAGCGTCTGTGGAATTGAGGTCTTAACTTTACATAGTTCGTTCAGTAGGTTAAGGCCAAACCAAAATACATTTGGTTCTCGAGCCATTGCTATTTTTTTTTAAATCATTGAGGCGGGGAGGGAGGCTTTTTATATTATCTTTTATATTTGTTGACTGACTGACTGCGGGAAGCCATTGAGAACAGTCTTCACTTTACAGAGTTCGTTCAGTAGGTTAAGTCCAAACAAAAATACAATTGGTCTTCGCGCAATTAGTTGGGTTTTTTTTAAATCATTGAGGGTGGGAGACTTTTATTTTGATTTTTGTTGACTGACTGACTGCTGGAAAGCTATTAGGCTCCATTCTTACGTGCAACTACCACAACTTGAAGGTTTGATTTTCTCTGGATGTCGTTCACATTATTTTTGAAGTGAATTTACTTCATCTGTATGTCTTTGGCTTGTTACGGTTTATAGAAGAGTGCCCATAAATTGTAAAAAGGTAATGTCATGTAACAAAGGCTACCAAAAAACATTTAATAAAGGAAATACGAAATACATGTATATTCAATAATATTTATGCACCTTTTTGAAAACATTATTTATTTATTTATTTATTTATTTATTTATTTATTTATTTATTTATTGGGGTTTAACACCTTTTTTGAAAACATTGTTTATTTATTTATTTATTTATTTATTTATTTATTTATTTATTTATTTATTTATTTATTGGGTGTTAACAACACTTTCAACAGCTAGGGTACCTCATGCCGGACAGTTTTACGGTTCGACGAAGCCGGGGTACCCAGAGAGAACCACCGAGCAATGACAAGCAACTGGCAAACTCCCCCAACTCGCTAACTCCGAATAATCAGGGGTAGCATTGGTTGAAGACAAGTGCAACATGTGCCACGTGGGCAATCGGGATGTAGTGCCTTGCTCAAGGACACAACGCAGTTATGGACCTTTCGGTTTCAAGTCTAATTCCGTAACCACTTAGCCACCGCGTTCCCTTTTTTCGAAAAATAAATATCGTCTACATAATATTTATATATAGAATAAACGTATAGTGTTTTCAAGTAAAAAAAAATTTTCTACGAGTAGGATTAAGAACGAAACCGACGAGCCTCTGGCGAGTCGGTTTCATTCTTAATTCTTCGAATATAATAATGTTTTTTACTTGAAAACACTATACGTTTATTTTATTTATCCCATAAATCTTCTACAGGGCAGTCGCGGCAAAATTGTGCTATAATTCGCTGCAAAACACAGCGAGAAGTGATGAGCACATTGGCTCGACCAGCAAAATTGGCAAAAATAAACAATGCGCAGTAATACTTTCTGTCTAAAAATAATTCCCCTACAAACTTGAGCTAAACTTGCAAAAATACTTTATTATATGAGCAGCGGGTGGTGTTTTCTACTGGCATTATGTAATACTTTCAAAAAGATTTAAAGAAATCAACAATCGAACTATTAATTATGCTAGGCAAATGTGGTAGAGGCCAGAGGTCAACAAGTCCGTCGCTACTAGGGGAATAAATCCTTTCAGTGTTAAACCTATGGGGGAAAATTTATCATTGTACTAGGTGAATAAAGCAAATATTTATCCAAGGCCTTTATTGTTCAAATAAACGGCCATTTATGGGATAAATTGTTTTCTGCAGGACATAGCAAACTGGATGTTTTCAAAACAAATATAATATACAGACACTGTTTGTAACCATCGTTTTGCAAACACGCGAAAATAAAAATATTCAATCAAAAAAGGTAAGACTTTAAAGTGGCACAACTGCATACTAACTTCGGAAGACATTGCAAGCAAATAAAAAAGGCAAAGGAGAGGGATCAATTTCAATGAGGGATTGCCTGAGAACCAACACATTTTTTGGCCCATCTTCAGATTTATATTTTATTTTACACAGTGTAATATTTCAATATCTGTTTTATTTTTAGCTTACAGGTCAGTGATGTTCCACAGCTTACCCAGTAGTCGACACGGATGAGGAACGCTGGTTTCCACGGTTATTTTGCCCTTAAAGGGTTTTATCTACATTACATGGAGAGTGGATTGTAACTAAATCACCCGCGGAGTGGAGTTATCACCCAAGCTATAACTTTCAAATTTTGTATATATCGGCAAAAAACACAAGCAATGTTTCAGCCAATGGACCTCCGGGTTTAACCCGGAGGTCCATTGGCTGAAACTTTGCTGGTGCTGGTTATGCTTTGCACCAAATTTGCAATTATTGCTCGGGTTGAATCTCCAATCTGCGGGTGATTTAGTGATAATACACTCTCCACGTACTGTATGTTATTTATCAAGCCGGCGATCTCGGTGGCATGGCTTAGGTTAAGTGTTATGTTGAAGTTACAGAGAAGTCGTCGTGGATAGGCAGTGATGCCCACGCATGCGTTTACCAAGTAATAAAAATCATCACCAGCAAAATTTTAATTAATGAAACACCGGGTTGTACCCGGTGCTTGATTAATTAAAATTTTGATGATTATTCGTGTAATTAGTGTTTGGAATCTAATATTATTACGTCCGTGGAAATATTGCCCACCCGTGGAAAGTGACCAGTCTACGGCGGCCGTACTGTAAGAAGACAAATGTATTGTTTTCGTTTCCTTTATAAACCTGCTAACGACAGTCTGACTATTTAATACAGCATTGAAGATTTGTTGTTGATAATGAGACGTAGAC
Organism: Pictodentalium vernedei; assembly: GCA_031216915.1. Lineage (NCBI taxonomy): Eukaryota > Metazoa > Mollusca > Scaphopoda > Dentaliida > Dentaliidae > Pictodentalium > Pictodentalium vernedei. The sequence goes on along the minus strand of CM062297.1, from coordinate 148,307,815 downwards.
TGAGATTTCCCCACAAAATTTGCCCCTGAACAGGTGGCAAATTCTATGGAAAGTGCTTCTGGAGCAAGAATGAGAGAGACCAGTCTTTCAATAATACAAAAACTAGAATATAGAGATTCCTATTTTGCTAACATTATTTTGCAACGTTAGGTTTTTATTTCAAGTACTAGCCCCTTTATGGAGTAAATCATGTATCACTACAATTCACAAATCTGGGGACAAGTCACAAGCATCTAACTATCGACGAATATCTATACAGACCTGTCTGGCAAAAACCATCAGCTGAGTCATTAACAACAGGTTGCTGGAGCAGTGTAATGTCAAAATCACAAAATTTCAACGCGGTTTTAGGAAAAACCATAGGACCACCGATTGTATTTTTGTATTGAAAACGTTAATTAATAAATACATAAATAAAAAAAGTTTTTGCTTGCTTCGTTGACTACAAAAAAAGCGTTTGATTCGGTATGGTGACCCGGTCTGCTTCACAAATTTGCGGTTTATCGTATATAGACTTAATGACGTTGTAGCATTTTTCGGGGAAAAATGCTACAACGTCATTAAGTCTATGTACGATAAACCGCAATCTTCCTCAAAATTTGCTAATGGGCATACGAATTTTTTTCAACACCACAATGGGCCTAAAACAGGGCGATGATTTAAGCCAAACTTTATTTAATATCTTCATTAATGATCTACCAGAACAGTTCATTGACCTCGATGACAATATGCATCTTAACCAAAGCGAGGTACCTTGCTTTATATTTGCGTATGATCTCATTCTCCTATCCGAAACTAAAGATGTGTTACAGGAGAAAATGAACATCCTAGCAAACTACCTTAACACATGAGGGTTGACAGTGAACATTAAGAAAACAAAAATAATGGAGTTCAACCGAAAGGCACACCAGCCACAGCCTTCCAGTATGAAAGTACCATTATATCGCCAGTTGATTCTTTTACATATCTGGGGTTAACAATTGACAGATAGGGTACTTTTAGATTGGCACGAGAAGAACTCTCCAAAAAAGCAACGAAAGAGTAGCTCATCTCACCAACATGTTCCGAACAACTTCCTTTGGAAACAAAAATTATCGTCTCGTTTTTCGACAACGCTATTCACACTGAAGTGAATAACGACGAGAGATGCAACGGTAGGAGCAAACTGAGGACATTTCGAATATTCAAAGAAAACTTTTTTTCTGGAACCTTATCTGGGATAATGCAACATCACAAAGCACCGCAACGCTTTGCCAAAGCTAAGGATAAGTTGTCATAATCTTGGCATTGAAAGGGGGAGGTACGTTGAGATAGCAGAGGACAGGAGAACCTGTGAAAGTTGCAATGACGCAGATAATGAAACTCACTTTATCCTGGACTGCCATCGTCTGTCTGACGAATGAAAATGTCTTTTGGGACATAAGTATATTACCGAAAGCAGCATCGACAGTTTTGGCGAAGCAAATAAAATTAGACATATAATGCAGTCCACGGATAAAGAGTTCCTAAATAATCTCGCCCACGACACATACCATGGCCTAAAAAAGAAAAGAACATGGTTACCGCCAGATCAACGAGGTCTTAATAGCCCTCCATAAGACATGTATCATTAATTATCCAACGATAGCGGTAAAGTTGTTATTGTCCACCCAAGCATCACAACATTGGCACCAAACAAAATTTATATTATAAAATCGAATTACGGCACCCGACAAAATGGAGTCCTGTATTATACATATCTACGGGCACGAGAGAGCTCAGGTAATAAGCTGATTTCAACTAACTGTTGACCAAGAAGATAAAATTTCATTTTCTATATATTTTCATTAACCCTTTACCTAACATGAAAAGCAGACGACACTTGCAAAAAAATTCTTGAATAACTAATTTTTTTCATTTTTTAAAAATGAAAAAATAATGAAAATTAATTGGCGATTTTTGAGAATAGCGCTGGCCGGTGTTGGCCGTTACGTTGGGTAAAGGGTTAAAATGGTCTTTTAGACCATTTTCGTGAAAATGTATAGAGATAAAATGTCTGTCACTTGATAACTCAACTATATGCCCTTTGATTTATGGAAAAAAATATGATTTATTGGACATTTTTTGTTGAACTATGAGATTTTCACCTAATTTAGTTACATTTAACTCTCATCTCTGTACGTGTTACAGTCAAAATGTAACATGTACAGAGATGATTTTTCTGATTTATGATTGTGCAGAGGGAGGTCGCTGGGCCGAATTTCCCGCTGAGGGAATGCCTGCCGCATTCCCTCAGCGGGAAATTCGGCCCAGCGACCTCCCTCTGCACAATCATAAATCAGAAAAAGGTGGAAGATTGGAAAGTGTTTTGAAAGTACCAGCCGTAGAAATCACTCCGTTATTGGTCCGATTTCCGGTTGGGGTAATGCGGAGGGCTCGCTAAGTCAAGGTCATAAGTTTCTCTATTTACCCATTCTTCTTTCTCTTATATTTTGAGCTCCATTCACATAATTCTGTTTTCAACTTATGCTTATACTCAGCTGTTTATTGATAATTTATTGAACTCAACAATGTGAACATATGTTAAAAGTTTGAATCGAAATTTTTGATTGTCACAGCTGTATGACTGTCATCTCGTATCTATTTATGTGTAATTGCAAAACGAGTGGAAACGACCTTGTATAAGCTATCAACTTTTTGTCGAATCCACATACATCATTATACTGTTTCATGTATATTCTGAAAGTTGGAAATAAATATTGTTTAAACTAAACTGTGAAATCAGTCATTTTTTGAAATAACTAAAACTTTCAGTCATTTCACGAAATGCTTGTGGGGGTCAGTCACTTCGTAATATGAAATCATGAAATGACTGAATTATTGTCTTATTGTTTACACTATATGGCTACCACTGTGCAGTCAAAGTGTGAAATGAATATCTTGGGGTGATATCATCATCATCTCCCAAATCAGCGACTGTTTGGGCTTCATTTTCTTTGTTCTAAATTAACCCTCAGACTGTGATTTCAGTAATTAACATAAATATCCACACGTTTCCAAGTAAAACACTGAGCAGTATTCTTGAAGTTATGCCCAATTCCTAGTCATCTTCCAGTTCGAGGTTGTCGGGAAGTCTGACCCCACTACTCTATTAACAGTGCTCACAATCAAATCACACAAGATTATGGGCCCTCGCTTCGGTTGTCAAGGTAATAACTTGAATTTTCTATTTTGTTGTATAAAAGTGTATATATCTTCGATACTTTTTCTCCTTCGGGCCAATGTATAAGAATGTGCATTTATATGACGGACCCCGAAAACCGATTTGTGACTTAAACAGACCAGCAATAATCCAAGCGTTGCATGTTGAGCATGAAATTTAATGTCCATTATGGAGCATTTGTTGAACGCCACATGGGCGGTCTGGATAAAACATTAAAGGTAGTAAACGCCCGTTTCCTTCTGTAGTCATTATCTGTGTAATTATGATCAGTTAATAGGTAATTGTGGTGAAACCAGTACATCGCGCATGTTCTGGACACACACCCATTTTACGTATCTATCCTGTCACGAATGTCAGGAAATATCGAAATTCGAATCTTTCAAAGGAACTTTAAAGCGAGTATTAAATTAAGAGAGATCTGAGCGGCCAATTTCAAGAGAAAAGATCAACCTGAGAATTAATGTTCTGGCTGTCGAAATAAAAATTGGGAGGTTTCTCGGAAAATTCATTCCAGTCTGAAGGTGCGTAAGGCTGTGGGTCGTTGCGAGTAGATGGGGATGGCCCATGCTATAGGTTAGAGGAGGTGCCGCATCGGTGCGAAAGTATAGGCACGTTAGGATGTGGGAGAGCCACATAGCTCATATTTAGAATAGGAGCAGTCGCGGGCCAAGTCGGTGGCCATATATGAGAATAGGATCAGAAACACGAAGAACGAGCTTAGGGAGCTATTTGCATTCAGGTAAACGGCATTACCTGTTTTAGAAGGCAATCCATACGTAAGCAGAGTAGGCTTTGCCTGTATGAACATTATTCTGAGATAAATGGAGGGGGGGGGGGGGCGTTTAACGCCATTGGTGGCGACTGCTTGAGTGAAAAGCGTCAAGTAAAGTGAAAATAAGCTAGAGGCCGTGCGACGGCAGTGGAAGAGTGACATTCCGTCACTAATTAGAGGGAAGGCGACATAGTAAAGTGACAATACTATCGTAAAGCATGCCTAGGGTTAATAATAGTAAAGTGACAATACTATCGTAAAGCATGCCTAGGGTTAATAATATGGACGAGAATGTAACTATAATTCATGTGATTCAAGACACCTGTTCCCACAATACAGAAGTGAAAATTCTATGGCGATTCTATGGCCTTTGTCTACTAAATAGCTTGACCAGCTATTCAAGTTTTATTACATCGCCCAAGGGACTCCCGACCATTGTCCCGTATTACATAAAGATTAATTTATTAAGACCCTAAGTAACAGTGTTGGAAAGCAGAACCCAAAAACGTTTTATCTCCTTTTTGGTCAGGAGATGAATTTGCCCTTTGACACAAATATTATTCCAAAAGAAAACTTATCTCGAGATACACGGGCATATGTAACAGAAATGACAGAAAAACTGAAAATAGCAACAGAGATTGCAAAAGAAAATTTGACCAAAGCTCATGCACGCAACAAAACATATGATGATTTGACTTCGAAAACTCCTTCATTTGGAGTAGGTGACAAAGTCTTACTTTATAGCCCCAAAACTCCACGTGGTTTGTCTTCAAAGTTATATAAGCATTGGAATGGGCCGTACTATATTATCGAAGAAGGCCCAAATCACACTTATAAGTTACGGGCATGTGCCACCCACCTGTTGTTGAAATCACTAGTCCATGCTAATAGACTAAAAAAAATATCATGACCCAGACACATCGGAGTTCCATCAAGATGCCAAAAAAATTGTTCAGGAGAGTGAAGCGGATCGAAATCCCGATGTATCCCCTGAAACAAATTTTTATGAGGTAGATAGACTTCTGAAAGCCAAACATCTTAAAGGGAGTAAACATTACTTGGTGAAATGGAAAGATTCTAAACAAAATACATGGGAACCAGCCGAGAATATCCCCGATTTTCTAAAGCAAGCTTACCATATAACTCACACAATGTCAGGCAAAAAGAAACATAAAAACAAAAAGAATAAATTCCTTCAGCAGCCAAACGTAGTATAATACCCCCCCCCCCCACCCCCCTTAAGCAGTATACAGTGATTGTATCAACGAATTAATCAACGTAAACCAACAGCTAAATCTTAGCTAATTAGTGCTAAGGGGTCTCTGATCAATTCCCCACGGGTTTACTTTGACTAATTCTGGTTTCATTTCTATCTTTGTAGATCATTAAATGGTGTCAAATTAGTATGGCTATTAATGGTGGTACTTCGTTGGGTGTCCCCAGCGTACGCTTCACACGACGTCACCCATCGTATCAATTATGGTGTGATCTTTCATGAACAAGAAAATATCCGCCTGGCTGAAGAATACTGGAGGCACACGTTTGAAGTTAAGTTACCACTGGAAATTAGTTTACCATTCGTTCCACGATGTCGTCACCAAGATCCTCCATGTCAAATTTCACAACTGCTTTTGCACTCAGTTAATAACTTCACGGGCTAGTGTGTTGTCTAATTTAAGAGAAACTCGGGTTCAAATCAATAAATTGTTACCCGAAATGCAAAAAACACACTCCAGATCGAAACGTTCTATTTTTTCATTTATCATTGATATTTCCAAGTCCTTATTTAGTACAGCAACTCAAGATGATATCAATGTCCTAAAAGCCCACATAACGGCATTAAATGAAAAAACTTTAAAGATAACCAAGGCTTTAGCCAGCCAAACTTCAGAATATTCTTCATTCATCAGGTCTGTTGACAACCGATTCGGAAACCTTTTGAATGGTATCAAACGTAACCATAATGAAATAACTGTCCTTGCTAAAAATATGTCAAACACACTTGAAAATTTTCAGCTGCTTTTCCTCAATATTGCTTCTATGATTGTGGAACACACAAGTAATGCTACAGTCCTGTCCAATAAGCTCGAAGAATTACGTTTGGGAGTTTACGATTTGTCTAAACACCAACTCTCTCCCTTAATTCTTCCAGCTAGTGAAATACAATCTGGTATTGAACATGTTAAGAGAATACTCAGGCAACATTACCCACAACTACACCTTGTGTATACACATCCAGGATATTTTTACCGCAATGCAAGATTTGTTGCAGCTAGGAATGCATCATCTATATATATAACAATAAAGATTCCTATATCTTCTAACAAACACTCATCAAAATTATATAAAGTTTATACTGTCCCGGTTCCAACTAATCAAACATCCACGCATGGGACGCAACTGTTAGATCTCCCAGAGTATTATAAAATCTCTCCAACTGGTGAACACTCAACACTCAGTGAGACTTTGCTGTTCCAATGCAGGAAGCTACATGTATATCATTGTTCTTACCACATTACATTTTATCATTCATCCATTTTCACCTGTGTGCATGCTTTATTTGAAGATAATACTGTCAAAATACGTGAACTGTGTTATTAGGCTTTTCCCTCTGGAAAAGACTATTGTTTTTCTACGGATTATTATTTTTGGGGGGTTTTTGGTTTTTTTTTTTTTTTTTTTTTTTCCACACATTTTGTCCGTTCGATTCAGAAGCCATTTTTGAACCGATTTTCACGAAATTTTGCACACGCATAGAGGGGCACAAAATCTAAACATGTACCGAAGCGGAATCTTCGATTTAACCCTTATTTCGTCAGAATTGGCAAAAAAACTGCCAAAATTGGGGTTTGTCGGCACTTTCTCGAAACACGTCTTGTAGATTTCTTTTATATATTCACCATTGCTAGACCTGCCTGTGACACGCCCTTTGATACACACGACATATCAGGCGATGCATATGGTAACTCTCCACAGGCTGCCAAACATCGAAATTGGGATGAAATATGCCGGTTTCAAGCCCCCACTGCACCCAAACAATACACGAGAGATAAAAATAACTTCCTTTATTGGGAGTGGAATTCACCGAGGATCATTTTTGTCAGTAATAAGGGTGTTCAAAAAACCAAACGTTAACCCGTTTTGGGCTCGTTAAACAGCAATACCCCATAAAGCTAAAAAATTCGTATTTTCCGTAGATTTCTCTAAACGAGTCTTGTAGATTTTGAAGAAACAGTTGTCACTCCGAGGCCTTGGTGTGACAATGGAAGATGCATGGACAAAATACTGCGGTGAGCATTTGTTAACCCTCCTGCTAAAAGTCAAAATTGTGATAAAATGGGCTGTTTTTGGCCGCCAACAGCACCCACTTGGTGTACCACCGAGAAAGGTTCCTTCTTTTATCGGACGCAAAATTGATGGGGAAACATTTTTGATAAGGGTATTCAAAATTCGAAGTCTTGACCCATTTCGGACTGGTTAAAGAGAGATACCCCTTAAAATCTTAAAATTCCCATTTTCTGTAGATTTCTCTTAAAGCAACTTGTAGGTTTTCTAGAAAAAATGACTATTCGCAGGTCTTTATGTGGCATTGCAAGTTGCATGGACAAATATTCCGATGAGCATTTATTAACCCTCTACAGGCTGCTAAGCATCGTAATTTTATTGAAATAGGCTGTTTTCAGACGCGCACAGCACCCAATGCATACCTGAGAGATAAACATAATCTACTTTGTTGGAAGTGGAATTCACCGAGGACCAAATTTGTTAGTAATAAGGGTATTCAAAAAACCAAGCATTAACCCCTTTTAGGATGGTTAATAGCAATACCCATCAAAAGCATAATAAATAATGTTTTTCCTGAATTTCTTTACAAACGTCTCGTAGGGTTTCAAGAGAAAATGGCCGTTGATAGGTCTTAGAGTCACATTACCAGTTGCATGGATAAAATATTCAGATAAGCATTTGTTAACCCTCCATGGGTTGCTAAATGTAAAAATTTCGAGAAAAAAAATAGTCTGTTTTTGGACACCAACAACATCAAATGGGAATGCTGCAGAGAAACATAACTTCTTTTACCGGACGCAAAACTGATAGGGAAAATTTTTAGTAAGTAGTAAGGGTATTCAAAAATTGAGGTCTTAACCCATTTTCGCACGGTTAAGGAGATGTACCCCTCAAAAGCTTAAAATTCCCATTTTCTGTGGATTTCTCCAAAGAATCTAGAAAGTATTCAAGAGAAATTAACATTTGCAGGTCTTGGAGTGACATTACAAGTTGCATGAACAAAAGATTCCGGTAGGTGTTTGTTAACCCTCCAGCGGCAGCAAATTTTGAGAAAAATGGGCTGTACTTGGCCACCCATTACACCCAATGTGTACCAGCGAGATGAACATAACCACCTTCATTGGAAGTGGGATTCACCAAGGATTATTTTTGTAAGTAATAAAGGTATTCATAAAACCATTCATTAACCCGTTTAGAGCTGGTTACAGGGTGATACCCCTCAAAAGGTTAAAAATTCATGTTATCCGAGGATTTCTCTAAAAACATCACGTAGATTTTCAAGAAAAATTGGCCATTCTCAGATCTTATTGCGAATTACAAGTTGCATGTACAAAATATTCCAGTAAGCATTTGTTAACCCTATGCTGATTCTCAACCATCAAAATGTTGAAAAAGTGGGCTGTGTTTGCATACCCGCAGCACCCAAAGTTAAGAGGAGAAATCAACATAAGTGGAAGTAGAATTCACTGACAATTATTTTTATAAGTAATAAGCGTATTAAAAAAACAACCCTTAGCCCGTTTTGGGGGGGATAAACAATTATACCCATCAATAGCTTAAAATTCATGTTCTCCCTGGATTTCTCTGAAAACATCTCGTAGATTTTTAAGTAAAAATGGCCATTCGCAGTTTTTGGTGTGAAATTACAAGTTGCATGAATAAATATTCCTGTTAGCACTTGTTAACCCTTAACACGCTGCCAGACATCAATATTTTGGATACATTTGAGATAAAACGGACCATTTTCAAATAGATACAGCACTCAGTGGTTATGTGTCAAACAAACATAACTCCTTTTGTCGGTCATTAACTTGTTGGACGACGATATTGATATTAACCCTCTCCACCGTTAATGATGGTTTTTACCTAAACAATTTGTTTTATCAAACTGAGTCATTTGAGACTTCTATGCTCACCTTTTTCATGACATCAGAGTAGGTATAATAGGCCGATTCCGTACCACTTGTACACGATTTTGTACATGTACACGTACATTGATGTACACCTCCATAGAATTCAGTGTTAAAATCGTGTACAAGTACACAAATTTCGTTTTTTTTTTTGGTGATACAGAATCGGCCATCGTTTTACATCGCACTTTTAACGTTCAAAATACCCGTTGGCGAACGCGTACATTCGACACGTCGCTCAAGAGTGAAAAAAATGTATGAAATCTTAAGAAAATATGATTAAAAATTTGTTCTCTACGTTCCCATCGCGGATTAGACCATCGATCCATCGTTAGTGAACGCGAGCAAAAAACGTTTTGCCGATTCTCTATCAGCATCAAAAAGCGGTTTGCCGTTTCTGTATCACCTAAGTAGGTATACGTTCACCAACGAATGTTCGAACGGTTAAAGTGCGATCCGATCGGGGAAACCCATTTGCCGATTCCAGATCAAAAAATCAACCTCTGTACGGTACATGGAAAAAAGGTGATGTCGAATCGGCAAAACCACTGCCACGTTCCCGATCGCGTTTGGGACGGTATAGGGTGCGATTTGATCGGTGAAAAAAAAACAAACGATTTGCCGGATTCATATCTTGAGTTTTGTGAGAGGTGAATCGTGATAGAATCGGTTTTGAGGAGAGGAAATAAAAAAGTGGGAAATAAAAAAAAAGTGATTGATATATATATAGGAGAGAAAAAAATATAAATAAATAGTTATTTAAAAAAATAAAATATATCAAATCGAATAGATAATGAAAAATACGTAAATCATGAGCACTTCCCAGACTATTAGAGCAAGGTTTCTTTTAAAAATGCCGATGAGAGCCTACGCATTCTGAGTGAACGAACAACTAAGTTGCCTCTTGTTAGAACGATGCGTCGGATGTTGGGATCACTTAGACTTCGATCACGAGAATCATTCGTGTCTGACGATGGAAAGGGAAGATATGGTCGTCAAGTATTTCGAACCAGCGTTCGAACGCGTTCAAATCCACGAAGTGATCGCGATTTGGAAGAGATTACTCTTCTGTAAGGATCGAGAGAAGCCCACAGTTTCGGAAGAACTGAAATTGGCGCGTAGAAGTCTGACTTTAGAAGGCAAGGGATGCATCATGAAATTATTGTTCAATGAAGCATACGTCTAAGTTTTTCTCGTTGATATAAAATAAGGGAGAATAGAAAAATAAAAAATAAATACACACATAAATTTTTTATCTAATATTAGAAAGAAAAAAAAAACACAACAAATGAGAACCAGAAATAAATTGTATCCGACGTTAGATGACGACGAGGACGAGAAGCCGAACGACGTTTTGCCAACGGCACCGTCGCTAGAAGAAAAAGAAAGAGGAAAGAGGTATCGCATCGCTCAAATCAGTCGAATCCAAGCGTATCTAACTCGAGAGAGAGATTCTCGCCATTCCCTCAAGAAGAAGTATTCGCGTTTCCTGAAATTCGTCAACGCGGTCGATACGACACTCATCACGATTTCCGTGGGTTTACACGTGGCCGGCATCGGATTGTTGTCGACCGTGGTCGGCATTCCGATCGTGTTCACCGTAGAAGGAGTGGCTCTCGCCGCCGGATTGTTTAGCACACTCGGAAACTTTTTGAGTAGGAAATTATATCTGAAGGTGAGGAAACATGACAAGATTCGTGTCTTGGACGACTCCAAGATCGACACGATATCCGAAATGATCTCGAAGGCGTTGAAAGACGGTAGGATATCGGACGGAGAATACTTCACGATATTGGGCGAGAAAACGAAATACGAAGCCATGAAAGAAGCCGTGAGAATCAAGACTCGTCAGATCATCAAGGAAGAGATGAAGGATTCTCTCGTGGAAAAGGGGAGGAAAGAGGCTAGGGAGGAATTCAGTAAGATGATAGAACTCAAGAGCAGCGATTGAAAAAAATATATATATATAATAAGAACAGAATTTTTAAAAAAGAAATATTAAATTTATATATAAAATAAAAACGAAATTAATTTAAATAACTCTCAAAAAATGTATTGCGTAAAGTGTAAAAGAGTTACCGAGACGAGTAATTCTCGAGAAGTACAAACTAAAAACGACAGACAGATGCTTCGCCGAATTTGCGACGTGTGTGGTTCTATCAAGACTCGATTCGTCAAAAAAAAAAGAACGCGAGCAGAGGTAAGGGCATCGTGAATAAATGTTCAATAATCTACCTTTCGAAATGCTTCTGCCTGGTCACAGTTTCACGGGACCTAGAACGAAATTGAACAAGAGACTCAACGCCGATCTGACTCCTAAATCTTGGAGCAAACCTGTGAATAGGGTGGACGCGGCCGCGTATGATCACGATCTGTGCTACGCCGGACATCCCGACACCAAGACTCGCAACGATGTCTGCGATAAAAACATGTTGGGGAAATTGAGAGGCATATCGAATCCGACCAGGAGAGAGAATATAGAACGTTCGCTGGTCGGCAATCTGATCGGTGCGAAACGTCGATTCGGATGGGGCGTTAAAAAAAAGCGCATCTGAAAAGAAGAAGAAACGATTATTGACGAGCGAATTGGCCGAGGAGTTACACAAACCCATCGTGCGTAAATTTCGAAAGAGAAGGGTGTTCGTGAAGGGTTTGGATGATATTTGGTCTGCCGACTTGGTTGACATGAGATTGTTTTCGAGGTGGAACGAGGGTGTCAAATATCTATTGACGGTCATCGACGTGTTTTCCAAATACGGTTGGATCAGAGCTTTTCAGAATAAATCGGGACCTTGCATCGCCGAGGCTCTGAAGAGCGTGTTCGACTCGTTTTCTCGAAAACCGAATAAATTGTAGGTGGATAAGGGAAAGGAATTCTACAACAAGCACGTTCATCGATTGGTCGACCTCTACTCGATCGAAAACGAAGAGAAAGCCAGCGTGGTGGAACGTTGGAATCGAACGATGAAGGAAAAGATGCATAGATACTTCACGGCGAATTCGACCAAGAAATACATATACGCTCTGAATGGTCTGGTCAAAGATTACAACAACACGCGACACAGATCGATCAAGATGACTCCCGCGGAAGCTAGCGATCCTCAAAACGAAAAACGGGTCTACGCGAATCTATATCCTGAGAGATCTAAGATCAGGAAGAAGTCTAGAACGCCGAAATTTGCGGTCGGCGATCGAGTGAGAATCTACGCTTATAAGAAGCACTTCGAAAAGGGTTATACTCCTCGATGGACCTCGGAAATCTTCGTGATAATCAAAATATTTCACACCGATCCAGTCACTTACGAAATCGAAGCTTTGGATGGAGAAGAGATCATCGGAAAGTTTTACAAACAACAATTACAGAAGACAAAGTTTTGATAAAGAAAAACAAATTTCTTTTATTTACTCTCTTTAACATTTTTCTTGTTTACACACATATATATATAGGAGAGAAAAATAATAATAAAAAATAATTAAAACTATTTTTAGATAAAAAAAAGCAAGCTAATTAATAAACAAAAAAAACAAAAACCCTTTAAAAATGGCAAATATACTAGATATAGCACAAAGCATAGTGAAAGATGAAAGTATTCAAGAATATAAGGTTCACGAATACGAACTGGTAACCGGAACGAGTTTGAACAATGTGGGAGAGATAAGAATCAACATCGAAACTCAAGATTTATTCGTCCATCCTAGCGAGAGTTACATAGTGGTGCAGGGACGTCTCACCAAGGAAGATGGGAGCGAATACGCCGACGACCACACGGTTACTCTAGCCAATAATGGAATCATGAATCTATTCAGTAATATAAAATACATGCTATCCAGACAAGAGATAGAATCTGTGTTTCATCCCGGTCAGGCCACCACAATGTTCGGACTCTTGACGTATCCTGATGATTTTTCGAAATCCAGAGGACTTAATCAGTTGTGGATGAAAGACACCGTCGGCCCTGCTAGCGCCGGCGCCGCCGCGAAATTCGACTACGTCGTCAAGACGTCCAGACTTAAAGGAACGTTTTCATTCAGGATACCTTTGAAACACATCTTCGGATTCGCGGACGATTACAACAAGATCATGTACGGATTCAAACACAATCTGACGTTGATTCGAAAAGGAAACGATGACGAAATAGTGAGACTCCCTGCGACCGATGCGGGTAAGTTAACTATACAGAAAATATCGTGGTTCGTTCCGAACGTGGATCCTTCGGTCGTGGAAAAATGCGTCTCTACAAGATCATAGAATCCAAGAATAAATTACCTGTGGCATTTAGAATGAGACAGCGCGACACGGCTAGCATTCCACCCTCCACGAATCACTTTGATTGGAGATTGACGGTGAAATCCGCTTCTGAGAGACCGCGTTTCACTGTGGTTGCGTTTCAGACTGATAAGGATGGGTCTCAGGAAAAGAATGCGTCGCTGTTCGATCACTGCCATTTGAGAAACATGCAAGTGTTTCTGAACGCCACGAGATATCCAGCAATCGATTACAATGTGTCGTTCGACAAGAACGATTTCTGCAGACTGTACGGCGACGCCGCTGATTTTAGAAAGAAGTATCACGGTCTAGATGAAATGATGAGCAACTCTAACATATCTCCCGGCGAATACAAGTCGATGTATCCCATGTTCGTATTCGACGTCAGTAAACAGAGTGAACGACTCAAGAGTAGAGTCTTAGACATTCAGATCAAGATGCAATTCGATAGGAATGTGCCGAGAAAAACCGAAGCCTTCGCCTGGTGCTGTCGGACAGAGAATTACAATTCGAATCGGATGGAAATAAGATGTCGATCATTCGATGAGAGACGTGTGTGAAAAAAAAAATAAATATAAACAAAAAAAAAATATAAAAATGAATGATGAAGAAAGAGAATACTTAAGAAGAAACAGACGTCTTTTGATTAAAAATATTTTGCAAGATTCGTTAGCAATAATTCTAGACACTTTAGTCGAAACAGAACCTTTGATATTGACCGATTATATGAGACATGAAAAAGTAAAATCTTGAAAGAAGATAAGACCAGAAAACTTTTAGACACGTTGACGTATAGAGGACCGACTGCTTTTCGAGAATTTATAAAAGCTCTTCAAAATGCTAAAATAGATGTCAACGCGTGTTTCGAGATAGGTGATCCAATTTCATGAGATGAAACATTATGAGAAATAACGTATCAAAACAAAACCAAAAAAAAAAAAAAAAAAAGTAATGAGATCTAGAGAGATTGAACATCTTTCTAAATCTCATTACTTTTTTTTTTGTTTTTAATAGTCATTCATTATTTTTTTATAATTAATTATTTCCACGCATTCACTGTTTGTTCAAAGGATCTAGTTCGATCAGTAGACTCACCACTGAACTGGCGGCTTCGGGATTATTGGTTTTCGTAACGAAATTAATCCTGTCTCCACCGTTCACTTTGAGAGGCGTGCCGAACGCGCTAACATTCGTGTGTTGATTCTCAGTCTTTTCGATGCTGTATTTCTTATCGCTCTCTACTCCATTCACCACGAGATTGACGACCGCTCTGTTATTCAAATCCGAGGAAGCCAGAGCCATTCGAATGATTTCACCTCCCAACGGCATGGAATATCCCACCTGACCATGTTTCAATCCGCCACCTCCGTTTCCGAAAGACCACTCGGTTTTTCCCTCCTCTAACGCGCCGGCCTCCTCGGCCCACACGGTGATCAATTTTCTAGCATATTTGAGTCTTTCCACCATCGAAATCAGGGTGCAAGCATCCTTCATATTCACGGGATCCGGTAGATTCGTGAGGGCGTGTCCGCCCATGTCTAGTTTACCTTCCATGATGTCGCCCTTTCCCCAGACCGAGTTGTCATCCACGTACTTCCTGCTGACCATGCTGGAATCGAATTCTGGATCGTAATTGAGTCCGAATAAATTCTCACCATTCATGATGATGCCACCCTCCATGGTTCCGCCAGATAGTTTGTTCAGGTAGAGATCATCCACTTGCGATTCTACGTATTCTTGTGATCGTATCACGGCAGAATCTACGTAGCCCTTGTTGACTGCGGTTGAGTCCGCATCCGTGTCATCGATCTTTGTCAGATTCAATATCTTGTTGAATCCTGCATTCAGATCCGATTTCATTTCTCGTCCATCAGACTTTCTCTGTTCCAGATCTCTGTAGTGTTTGGTAGCCACGTCCTTGGGATTCGTGGGAGTGGCCACGTTCGTTATCTTGTTAGAATTGGCGTTCAATTCCGAGTTCATCATTTTCTGAACGTAACTATTTCTCAGGTGTTCGCTGAATCGCGCGTGAGAGTCGTCAGCGTATTTCTTGGTCGTGGCATCGGTGGGATCTATGGGATTTGTGACGTTCACCAAACATTTAGATTTCAGATCGAGATCGTCGGTCATGGCTTTATCCATGTAATTATCTAGCATGATTCGTTCGAAATCCGCGTTCCCCCCTGTCGACGTGTTTTTTAGTCGCAGCATATGCGAGATCTATTGGCTTGGGAAGATTGTAGAGCTTCTTATCGTTCATGTTCAAAGGTTCCTCTTGAGGTTCATATCTCCAAACGTAACGTTCGTCCAAGTTGGCAACGTCATAACCATCATCGACTTCGAGCATCTTCCTCTTCTTTTTGGGTCGACTTTCGTCGGCACTTCTACCAAATTTATCGACTCGCATGTTGTTTTGAGATTTTTGTTTTAAAAAATATATTTCAAACGCAGTTTATTAAAAAATGAATTATTTCACTTATTTTATTTTTCATTTTTATTCGATTAAGTTTTTTTAAATAATTTTTTACCTTTATATACTATAAAAAAAATCTCTCTCTAATGTAAATCATTGAGAATGTCTTGAAACCGATCTATTTCAGACCATCTCTTGAGAACGTAGAGACATAAGTGACCGCAAAACACTTGATCTGGTGATTGCACGCATTCTGTGTTGTAACGAACCATCGATTTGTTGAAATAGTTCTTTATTTCTTTCGGTGATGAGATTCCATAGCTGTCGAAATAATAATTCTTCTTCTTCCCATTCCTGAACCACGCCACCCAGTGAGTGCCTTCACCCGATAAATCGTCTAGATTTAAAATTCTGCATTCCGATTGTCGAGGTCTTCTCTTCTGCAAGGCATCTCTAGAAAACATGCCTAGAAAATCTTTGATTTTCAAATCCTTCGCCGCATTCGAAAGATCGATGTTGAATAGGGGTTCGTTAGGTAAGACGACACCTTCTACGGATATCTCTATTTTCTTATTCATAAATGTGTATATTTTTTTAACATTTATTTATTTTATTATAATTCACTAAAATGACATTATTTTTTTATTTTTCTTTTTAAACTAACTCTATCGACTTCCATAATCTTGAATCCGTCTAATTCCTCGACTTTTGTAATCTTGAATCCGTCTAATTCCTCTTGATTTTCTGGAATCCTATCATCCACAATCATACCTGAAATCCTATCATCTAAAATTAGATCCAAAGTCCAATGTCCACGTGCCAAAGTGCTTATTTTATCGTCTATGGTGAATCTCTTATTGTCGTCGGACGTCAGCGAAATCTAGTTGACTATTACGGTATACAAGTCGTGATTTTCACTTCGAATCAATTTCATAGTCTTATACACCGGACCACTTCCTAACAGACAATCTTTATACTCTTGGAAAGAGATGTTTTTCTTATCCATGCATGCTTTAATCCCTTTGCACTTCTTGATCTCTTCATCTTCTAGACGATAAGCATACAGTTTGGGTCTCAAGCCTACGAATTCGAGGATTTGTTTACCGCCACTCTCGTCCTTAAATTTACCTAAAACCTTCTTGTTGTCGTTCGATTGAATGATGATTGACGTGATAATTGCTCATGTCGAACCACGCAGCCACGTCGGGAGATATATCTCGATAGACATCTATCGTCTCTATCTTGTAAACTAAACTGTCCATGTCGGTGAACAGTAGTTTGGCTTTATCACCAAATTTTCGTTGGACATAATCGTAGTGAAACTCGTACATCAATCGCTTGCTGATATCTAAGATGATCGGTCCGAGATAATATGGTTTGTCGAACTTCAGGTGCGTCTTTTGCATGTGAACGGCCACTAGATTTTCGTCGAATATGGTTCGGTGTTTGTAATTGGGTTTCACCACTAATTTTTTAGCTCTTTTCTCAGACGTGTTGAGTCGAACGTCGGTTCTCTTCCTGATGTTTTCCATCGATTTACCATACACGCAGTTGCTCATGAGTTTGAAGAAATCTTTTTCGAAATCATTCTCGGCTTGAATTCTGAGATTCGTGTTGAGATCGATGTATTTTTTCATCCAAGGCTCTTCGTCGAATCAAATGACGCGATGTATGTCGACTAATTTCATCCCGTAATCGACGTATTGTTTCAAATTCTCACTGTAGATGACGTAGTTACGTTTGTTAGATAAATTGGGAATGAGTTTTTCCTCATCTCCTTCGTTCGGTTCCATTCGTTCAGGAGCCAGCGGATAATCGTTGTGTAGATCGTGTAATTCTTCCAGATAGTTCAAATCGACTTCTAAAATGCAAGGATAATCTCTCCATTTTTGCATCTCTTCCTGTTCCGTTACCCATTCGAAATTTCCAATTGGTAAAGGATGACTCATTGCCCAACCATACAGATTATTAGCATCCCAATACTGTATGTATTTATTTGACTGTTTCGAATCGAAACCTTCTTTCATGTAGTGATTGTTAGCTCCAGAATATCTGTGGGACATCATCGAGACGCCACCTCTCACAGCCCTTTCGAACATGAGCAACATGTTCACGTCGGATAATAATTCCAATTGGACTTCGGTGGTCTTCAACAGAGCGTCCCACGCCAGACCGGGTGCAGTGAAATACCAAGCCGGATCCAGATCGTAATTTCGACGACAGACGTCTCGAAAATTTTCGAACACGTCTGTCAAGAGTAGAACGTCAGTCTTTAGATAGAGATTGTGATAATCTCTCATGGTTTTCATATCGAATGATTTCCACCCGTTTTTAGCGTGTTCGTAATTCTCATCGGAAATGTTGGATTCGTATAATTTTGAATAAAAATCTTCTTTCGAAGGTAGTGCGGTGTCGGAGAATCTCTTTAGATCATTCATGTAATCATAAGGATAGACTCCTTTCATCAACATGAGTCTACTCATTCTCCAAAATGTTCGCTCGTGATTTTAAATTTATCCTTGCTCATGTTATCAACTAATTTTTCCAGAGCGGTCGAAATGAATTTAAAACTGTCGATGAAACGTATGCTATGAATTTCGTTTTTTCTTTCAACGTCTCTCCATCGATTACTCTTTTCTTCTCCATGAGCTTCCATTTTGTGAAGGAAATGTATCTTTCTTCAGTGTTCGCGATGCAATTTAATTCTTCGTGGGAGGTGCTGAGATTTTTCACGAACAGATGACTGTCATAACCCAAGAGATTGTGAAATATCACTGGATACAAAACGGCGTTTCGATATTTCAAATTACACTTGTTGTGAGCCGGACCGCGATACAGACCCGTGTAATGATTGTGGTCTCTGACCTTCTTATTTTCTTCCGAATTCTCGTCGAACGATTGTCTGCATATGTGACATTCGGTGGCTCTGTTATTTTCGTCCAGCTGCTCTCGCATGATGATCATTTTCGCTTGAGTTTTGAATTTATCGTATAACATTTGAATTTTCGATTCTAACTCTTCCACGAACCTTTGAGCCACGTCATCATCTTCGCACTGTTTCGTGTAGGTGAAGGGACCCATGTCATGTTGCGAGTCGAAAGCGCATTTCACGTAAATGCAATAGCCCGAAGGTATGTGTTTTTGATATCTTTTGATGTAACTTTGAAGAGCGTTAGGTTGGCAGGAACTCATTTTTGTGGTGAAACATTCGAAATCACCATACACGACGAATGGTACTTTTAACCTTCTATTGTGATTTTCAAACTTCATGATGGTGTTGGGTTTGGGCATTTCAATGGCGACACCTTGATTTTCATTGCAATATTCCTGATGTTTCGATTACGATTTTTCGCTCTGAAACATGTTCATGCAGTTGCAACATAAACATATCTTATGTTCATGTTTATTATTTTGTCTTGACAGTAATCGGCTCGGATTTTTAACCCAACAATAATGACGATTACCACCATTCGAAATCAATAATAAAATAATCATCTTTTCTCTTTCGAGATACGAAGTCTGTCTGAGAGGATAGATCATTCATTTTTCATCATCGTATCCCAAGACATTCACCGCTACGTTGGGATTTTGAGCCTCGAAACGTTTGATGTGTTTTAACTCTGTTGGAAAAGTCACCCCGGTCCAATCGAGATTTTTAGAAGTCTCCTCATAACGGGAAACTCTATCGGGGTTCAACACTGATCATCTTTATTTCTCATATTGATCACAGCATTTTTTTTAGCTAAGAAATATGGTAATTCCACGTAGGAAGACCCTTTCAACGAATCGTTTTCAGTTATATGAATTTCAAGTTTCAACACCTCATTGAACGTCCAATTACTACCTTCATGTTGATAATTCGCGAGAGACATCAACATCTTGTCTTTCATCTTTTCGAAAACGTCTGATAAATCTGAACCTCGAAATATGGGTTTGACGTTAGATCTGAAATATGCATTTTTCACGATTTTTAACCCAACAATAATGACGATTTCCACCATTCGAAATCAATAATAAAATAATCATCTTTTCTCTTTCGAGATACGAAGTCTATCTGAGAGGATAGATCATTAATTTTTCATCATCGTATCCCAAGACGTTCACCGCTATGGTGGGATTTTGAGCCTCGAAACGTTCGATGTGTTTTAACTCTGTTGGAAAAGTCACTCTGGTCCAATCGAGATTTTTAGAAGTCTCCTCGTAACGAGAAACTCTATCGGGGTTCAACACTGGTCATCTTTATTTCTCACGTTGATCACAGCATTTTTACGGTAATTCCACATAGGAAGATCCTTTCAACGAATCGTTTTCAGTTATATGAATTTCAAGTTTCAACACCTCATCGAACGTCCAATTACTACCTTCATGTTGATAATTCGTGAGAGACGTCAACATCTTGTCTTTCATCTTTCGAAAACGTCTGATAAATCTGAACCTCGAAATATGGGTTCAACGTTAGATCTGAAATATGCATTTTTCACGATGCTCTCGCCAGACTTCACATCGATTTTATTCATCATGCAATGGAGTATCATCTTAATTTTTCGCCCTACGTTCATGTGTTTGCAAAACAAATCCAATATTTTTTTCTTCACCCGTTCCATGAATAATTTTGCATCGTTTTTCTTGAACGAGGGAACCACGTCGAAAGTTTTAAAAACACCTTTGATCACACTCTCCCGTTCTACAGGCTTCGATTGGAATAGTTCCATGATGAGTCATGCTACATATTCTTCTCCTTTCCCTTCGTTGATTGCTTGTCGAATTTCGCTCGATATATCTTGTTTGTCTAGAATCTGAAGTACATCACTCGTTTTCATTTTAGTTTTTTTCTTCTTTTCTTTTGAAACTTGAATTTCTTCAATGGCTTCACAATCGAAACGTTTTTGTTTTTTTTCGACGTCTGCATTTCGATTCCTTTTACTATCTTTTTCTTCTCATTTTTCACAACCGATGCATTTTTTGACATCGTTGCTATCGACATTTCGTTTGCCTTTCCATCGTTTTGCAAATATTCCTATATGACTTCAATTTTTTTTATTTAGTTCTATGATTTCGGAAATGCGGATTTTTTAATAGTTTACAAATCTCGTTTAACTGAGGTACAGTTTTCTCATTTAAATTTTCCATTTTTTTATTTGTAAGAATATTATTTTTTTTTCGAATTTTGTATTTAAATAATTTGTTAAAAAAGTTTTTTTTTGTTTTGTTTTTTTACTCTTTATATATAAAAAGATTTTTTAAAAATTTTTCATTAATGTGAAAAAATATATTTTTTTTGATGAAATTATCTATTTTTATGTTCCTTAATGTGAAAAAAAATTGAATTAATATGAGAAAAAAGGATGTTAAAATTTAACTTTTTATTTATATATAAAGAGAAAAAAACTTTTACAAAAAACAATTTTTACACTAAAGAAAATTAAAAATTAAAAAAACTTATTTTATATATGTATATAAAGAGTAAAAAAAAACAAAAACTTTTTTAACAAATTATTATTTAAATTAAAAATTTAAAATATATATTATTTGCAAGAATTCATAAAACAAAAAACTAAATAATCAATCATGACAACAACACCTAAAAGATGCGAATTGAAATTGAAATGAGTCGAAATGTATAAGAAATTTGGTTATAAAATCTATAGATTACAACGACATGACTCCATCGAATTGAATGAGGTCAAGACGAAGGGCTTGGAGCATAAAAATGACAAATATAGCATGCCTTTGAAATTGGACAAAGCCATGCTCGATTTGTTTTACAAGTACCAAAGCGATCTGCAGAATATCATCGTCGCCGAAGACAGAGAATTCGACAAGGATGATTTGTCGTTGTTCTATGGAAGTTACATATATCCAAAAATGTCACTCGAACTCGTGGACAAATCGGGTGGTGAGAGCGCATTCACCGATGTAAAAAAACTTAAAAAAGAAAGGATAAACATTCAACACATTTTCGAAAAAGGAGAAAACACAAGTGTCAACATGCTAATAACGCACTTGGAAATATAAACAATAGAGAGATTGATTTTTAGAGAAGAAGAACAAAAAAAAGTAATGAGATCATCTTTAGATCTCATTACTTTTTTTTTGTTTTTTTTTTTTGTTTTCCTTCTTCACTATTGCCCATATATTATAATAACATTTCCTTTTTTCTCAAATTTCAGCGTCGATTCTTCTTTTCTTTTTTATAAGAACACATTTATTTATCCGAATCATAATTATGAACGAATGTTGTGCATCTCTCGGTAACACTCGCATCATTACCATTCTCTTCAGAAGATAGTGGTAACGGTGGAAAACGACTCATTCTTTTAAATTTCAACAGCATATCCCCATCTTTATTTAACTCTTTTATCAGTTCTTTCCTAAGATATCCATCATTAGCATCTAATCGTTTTTCCACATCTTTTTCACACTCTATCTTGCACTATTCATCATTATCGTCTAATTGTTTTTCCACCTTTTTATCCATTTTATATTATTTTAAACTTTTTATGATTTATATTTTATATTTATATAATTATATAATTTTTTTATATTATAATAACATATTCAAAATCAGTATATTCTTAAATGGCGAATTCTCACCAAACAACAAACCCTTGTCGAGTCGCTCAACGTTCCATCCACTCTTCAGATAGAGACCGTTTCCACTCAAAGAGTTGTCACCTCTAACGGGTTCTAGATACAATCCTTTACCGCTGTCGTCTATGTGGACGCGACACATGGCTCCTCCCTTCTTCAAAAACAGTCTGCTGCCACCCATTAATTTCTCACCTGCCGAACTCGCGAGTCCCGTGAGAGCTCCCACGCCGAGAGCCTTTCCGAGAAAGGGTAATGCCTTTGCGGCGAAGGGTAATGCTTTTGCTGCGATTCCTGACAATAGCAGTAGGAAACCACCTTTCATTCTCAAATTGTATCTCAATTGAGTGGGACTCAATCTCACCGTCAACCCTCTTCCATCACGAATTGCTTTCTCCATCCTTTTGATTTGACTTCTGGTCCAGCAGATCGAATCCTGACCACCACTCGTCAGATCTTCGTGAGTGAATTTGAATCTCACCGCCTCGCCTCGAGTTGTTAAAGCTCTCTTAAGTTTCTTCCTCTGTCCTGCGGATATGTTCACGTTTTTAACCAAATATTGTGTCATAATTCTTTTTTTAAAATATATTTTCTTCAATTGTTTTTTTTGTTTTAATGATAATTATATATATTAAATCATTTTTAAAAATTAATATTGCGTTTATTTTATTTTTGTTATTTATATATATACACAATATTTTTTTTTTTTTTGCTTTTATATTTCTCTTATGTGAAATAGTATCATCACCCTCTCTCCGCAAAGATCTAACAGTTCACCATTTTGATCCATCAACGTGGTTTTGAGACTATACAACGTGTCTAAAATCACGTGTAGATAAACTAAATTTTGAGGTTGTTCCACGATCTTATAACCCGGCGACACATTTGGAAAGAAGGAATAGATCGTCGGTTGAGCACTACCATTCACGTAGCTTCCAGCAATCACATCCACGTTCACCAGAATGCTATTGCCTGCGAGAATGTCGACCATATTTTCAGATGCCCCGTGACCTCAATACATCTTTCGATCGAATCCCAGCATCTTGCCTATAGAATCGTCCGTATTGAAATCCACTCGAAAATTATCTTCCAAATCCAACATCGTCTGTAAGGTATTAGGATTGGGAGCGAGTCTGATCTTGTTGCTTCCTTTTCCATCCGTCTTCATTCGCGTTTGAATGTAATTGTTCAAATCGTCTATGTCGTAACTTCCTTTGGGAATTCGAATCTCCAACCAATCCACTCCGTCGGAATACTTGAATGAGTTATTCTTTTCGGTGACGTTGGGGAAGGAATAATAAGTCTCCAGATTCACCAACGCCATCTCGTATCTTTTCTCACTATTCAATTCGATGAAAGGTTCGAATTTCGTCGCAAATCGAGTTGAATCGCCACTCCCCACGATTTGAATGGATTGTTTTGCAGCTGTATTCTCGGCTATCCATTCTAACAATTCTCCTTGTTCGAACATTATATATAATTTTATTTTTATTTTTTCAAAAACTAATTATTTGAAGATTTATTATTTTCTAATTTTTTTTTATTTTCACGCTCTATCTTATTATCATCAGAAACATAAAATTTGTCGAATCTGCACCGATATTTTCTGCAATTAAATTCGCTAGTCAAATCAATCACAACGAAATTGTAAAGTCCTCCATCCCAAACCCTCTTACAGAATCTCCTGAATTCTGCCACACACATGTCGTTTGCGACGTGATCGCTGTAGATGTGATTGAGATTCTTGAGATCTTGGCGAAAGAGACATAGAAAATTAGCGTTCTCCCTTATCGTCTGTCTGGGCAATCGAAAATAATTCTGTGACAGGTAGAAACAGTCCACGTTGCTGTCACGACCCCTAACGTAATACAATTCGCATCTGTTCTGTCTCTCCAAAAGCAGATCGTCGAAAATCATGAGATTCTTATCTTCCGATTTCAATTCTCTAGGATCCGGAACGTCGCTAGCGTTCTCATAAAATCGACACGCGACATTCGAAGATGCATTTCTCTTCATCAGTTCCATTGCTGCACCGTCCAAAATGGTCAAAAGAGAAGCTTCACTTTTGTCGAATTCCTCCCTACTGTCAAAGATTCTGGCTATGACGTCCTTGGGCAATCTATGATCCATGTACTCTCGAAGCAATCTGTATTCGCGTTGAAACAAGCTCTTGCCAAACACAAATAATCTGTCGTAATCCAACCAGTCGGGTCGCGACAACAGATTCATCAACAGATTGGTCTTTCCACAATTCGATTTTCCCACTATCAAGCCTCTTATGCTTTTGGGAAAGAACTCATTATTCGACCTCTTGGTCGCGGCGTCGTTCCAAGACATATCTTTAATGTTCATCTTTGTTTTATTTTTTTTTTTGGTTATTTTAGATTTTTTTTCAAACACAATTTTTTATGTTTTTTTTTCAAACTCAGTTTTTAATATTATTATTTATTTATATTACACCGTCGCGAGTTCTCTTCAATCCAGATCCACTCGTCATTTTGGCTAAATCTTGTATGGGTACCACAGCATCCTTAAAATCTTTCCAACTTTTCGGCGTTCGCTCTAATGCAGCTCGCTTCGCCGGTGGACTGATCAACTTGTCGATCAACATGTCGGCTGCCCTCTTGCTAGCCACAGAAGCTATCCTACCACTGGGTTTGGAAGCGGCTTTCTTACCAGCATCCAAAGCCGTCTTCTTACCGACCTCAAATGCGGTCGATGCGAGTTTTCTACCCGCATCACTCGTGAACGCTCGCATTATAGAATCGATGATGCCAGAACCACCTTGAACGTAAGTTCTAACGTATCCCCTGTTCTTTATCACCAACATATTTTATTTTATAATATATATTTTGTTTTCACTGGTATATCGTTTGTTGTTTAAATACTTTTTATTATTCTATTGTAAAATTTACTGTTTTTATTTTATATATTTTTGTTTGTTTGTTTGTTTCTCTCTACTTATTATATATATCAATCCTTCAATTCGTTCATCAGCCTTTTATAATGGTTTTTATTCAAAACCTTCTGTCTTAACAATTCATCGCATATGCTAACTATCTCATTATCTAATCCTGTGTTACCAGAGCGTCTACTTGCCATCAACAATCTCAATCTCTGAAACAGAGCGTCAGAATCGCTCAGAAGAAAAGTGGTTTTCACTCCTTTACCACTCACCGATTCGACAAACTTCTTATTCATATTTCATATAGGTTTCACCACTTTCGTCGACTTGTAACCTTTGTTGGATTTAGGTCTCCTCTCTCTGTCATCGTTATTTCTCTTCATGGCGTTGGTCCAAACCAGAATGTTGCCGTAATTGTTGTAATCCTGTTCCATGTAATCACTAGGCTTGTCGTGAAGGAGTAATTTGCGCAGTCTGGAAGTTAATTTGTACCTATTTGGGCCGACGGTTAATTCATCATCATCTATTTCCACTTCTGTGTCGCCCACAAAAGTTCTACCGTCCGAATCCTTATAAAATCCATACAACAGATCTCTCTTACCACCATCCTCAGACAACGCGACACTATCAGTGGTGATAGTCGAAGCTCTATCATCGCTCGCACTCACGTCGGTTTTGATTCTCATGGGAATGTAATCCGGTGTAGATTGAAACAAATACTGGTTTGTAAAACTACCAGTCAACGAACCCTTTCTCAACAAACTTTCTTTTAAGGGCCTCAATTCGTCAACGATCTCCTTCTTGCTTCGCTCTTGAACCTCCGTCATGGGTTTGAATATTTTTGTGGTCTCACGTTTGAGTTCGATCTCTCCAAGACGTCTGCTTCTGTCAGCCGATTGCTCTTTTTGGCACGTTCATGTTCATTTAAAAGCTGATCTCGGCGTTTAGCATCCATCTGTAAAAACATTTTTTGTTCATTTTTAAATTATTAATATTTCCTTTGAGTATGCTAATGTGAGTTATTTATTATTTTGAAAATTAAATGTATAATTAGTTTTATGTTTTAAGTAAATAAAAATCTTCTGTTTTTAATATAATAACTAAAACCAGTTAAGGAAAAACATTTATAAAATAAACCTCTTTAAATGCGTTTTGCCCTCAAACGTGTTAAAGATCACATCAACAGTTATTTCCGACAATGAGAAACTTAGAGTTAGTCTCAAATACACATCTATAAATACAACGTTTTAAAGTGTTAAATCATACAAGTAGTTATTTTCCTCACACTTGAAGTCATTCTCAAAATAATACTCCATGGATATCTTGTAATATTTTGGGTTAAAACCGCGTTAGTACTCGCACGTTGAACAACGCTATTTCTTCAAAATTTTTACATGGAAATCGTTTCAGTCCAAAAAAAACAAGAGTTGAAAAAATCTTTTAAAAAAATTCTCTGGTGAGAATTTTTTTGCAAAAAAAAATATATGGGAAAAAATAATACTCCATGAATATCTTGTAATATTTTGGGTTAAAACCGCGTTAGTACTCGCACGTTGAACAACGCTATTTCTTCAAAATTTTTACATGGAAATCGTTTCAGTCGAAAAAAGCCATAGTTAAACTGCACATTGAAAACACAATTTCTGATTTAATATGTAATATACTTAAAATCATTCACAATAAAACCATTGATAAAATGCAACGCCCTCGGCGATTATTCTCACCTCCATATCACCAAAGAGCAAAATACTATTTGAAGTAAACAAAGACAATTATCATCAAAAGAACAAAATACCGTTTGAAGTAAACAGATACACTTTTGTGAATAGGAACAATTTAGAAGAGTGTCTTGTCAAAAGGTGTTTTTATTGATGTCTCTTGAACCGAGACATGAGTCAATTAAAATTCATTTACCTCTTAAAATCCATTTAAGTGGAATGCAATTTTACCCATTGATTCTATCAAGATTCACCTCTCACAAAAACTCAAGAGATGAAATCGGCAAATCGTTTGTTTTTTTTCACCGATCAAATCGCACCCTATACCGTCCCAAACGCGATCGGGAAACGTGGCAGTGGTTTTGCCGATTGGGTATCACCTTTTTCCCATGTACCGTACAGATGTTGATTTTTTGATCTGGAATCGGCAAATGGGTTTTCCCGATCGGATCGCACTTTAACCGTTCGAACATTCGTTGGTGAACGTATACCTACTTAGGTGATACAGAATCGGCAAACCGCTTTTTGATGCTGATACAGAATCGGCAAAACGTTTTTTGCTCGCGTTCACCAACGATGGATCGATAGTCTAATCCGCGATGGGAACGTGGAGAACAAATTTTTAATCATATTTTCTTAAAATTTCATACATTTTTTTCACTCTTGAGCGACGTGTCGAATGTACGCGTTCGCCAACGGGTATTTTGAACGTTAAAAGTGCGATGTAAAACGATGGCCGATTCTGTATCACCAAAAAAAACCCCCGAAATTTGTGTTCTTGTACACGATTTTAACACTGAATCCTATGGAGGTGTACATCAATGTACGTGTACATGTACAAAATCGTGTACAAGTGATACGGAATCGGCCTATTATACCTACTCATCAATGAAGGCACTTTAGTGAGACAGTCAAAAGCAATTCATCATACACTGTGGGGTCATGACAAATCATGGAATCTCATCGGGAAAAACCATGATTCTCCAGAATCATAAAGTCTAGTTTTAGATTTGTACTTGACATTATTACCCCTTCGATGCGAGAAATTGCACCATCTCTAATATTATTGTATCAAACAAATGTGCTGTCAGTTAATTGCCTCAGCACACAACGAATGGTTACCGGTTGTGATTTTTGTGTTGTAAAGCTACCATGTATGTGTTCGATTTCATCTGAAACTCAAACCATCTCATTAAGAAAAACGGAATGCCTTGCTGGCTCAGAGGAAATTGTACAGTATCACTCTATAAATTTGGCTCTCATGCAAAACTTTTTTGCGGCATCCAAATTGAAAGACATACGTGAAAACACACTTTATTCCACGGCTGCTAATGTCAGCCTTCCAAATTTTGACCTTTTCAATCATGATTTTAATGGTATTATTTTAAATGACCATGAGTCACATTTAAATTTAACAAAAATGGTTAAAAGAACGAAAGCACGTGAAACAATTTTTCACTCTCTTGCAGAACCGTTGTTACGTGGGAAGTTAACATTAGCAACACAATGGTCGAATACCAATTTCTACTCTGCAGTTAGTGCACTGGGTATTGCTATACTGTTTTAATGGGATTTATTTTGCTATATTATAAATTCAAAACATTGTCCGCTGCCATGGTATTGTTAAATTCTCACGTGAAGGCATCAAAAGCACCTTCCTTAATTTATAATGATGAAACCGGGGAAAACAAGTATTTTACAGCCACAGAGTCTGTTGTAAACAATGACTCGTTTCCCCATGAGTACTTGCAATTTCATTATGTAACATTTCTGTTATCTCTGATTGTTATTGTATTACTGTTTCTCATGTACAAACAGTACAAGAAGTATAAAGGAATCATGATTGTTTTAGAACTGACATCCGGATTTTCCTACGTTGGGATTCCTATCGCTAAACTTAACTGTTGTCCTTTCTATTGGCACATTGCTGGACCCTCAGATATCTCGGATGTTAGGATCCGCGGTATGTTGCGGCCACAGCTCTTTGTCAATATACAGGATCTGTCATGCAAGAATACATTGACTAACGAAACGGTATTTGTTAAAAATGTTTACCCTTTATCGTGGTGGTCTGCTTTCAAACTTCAAAAGATTATAAAGAAGCCAAATTACTGACATCTTTTAATCTGTCATAGTGGATATTACCGGCTTCTAAGGAAGGCTCACCCAGATGTCAGTTCAGATGTTGTGCATGAAAGCATTTAATCTTGGCTTACCGAAATGAACATTTTAGAATTTCGCTCGAAGATATTTATTCTCTTTGGAGGACCAAAGTCTTTGTAAGGCCCGGGGAGATTATCGTAAAGCATGTTGGTCGCCTAGGGTTAATAATATGGACGAGAATGTAACTATAATTCATGTGCTTTAATACACCTGTTCCCACAATACAGAAGTGAAAATGCTATGGCGATTCTATAGCCTTTGTCTACTAAATAGCTTGACCAGCTATTCAAGTTCACTACATCGCCCAAGGGACTCCCGACCATTGTCCAGTATTACATAAAGATTAATTTATTAAGACCCTAAGTAACAGTGTTGGAAAGCAGAACCCAATAACGTTTAATTTGGAAGTCAGTTCTAATAAGATTACCCGCACATTTCAAAGCATTCGTCCTATTAATTTTCAACGTGTCACGCTATACAACAATGACCATCGTCCAATATCAACTTCATATGCAGCTGTCATGAAAATACGATAAGTCGGCCCTTTGTCTCAAAATGGAATATATAGAGACCGAATTTACCACCTCCACACATGAGAATAAAATGTCTAAGAGTGAATTCTATTCTGTTGTAAGGTAAGCTTAGTTTATTTCTGTATATATATATGTTTGTTTTACGTAGTCAGTAAATTTAACTTGAAACATGGAACTCTGCTGGTTAAAATAATATCTGTATATTGCAAGCTAAATAAGTTTATTATTTCAGATATTAATGAATATTATTCCTTGGTTTCTTTATCAAATAGAGTCATGGCAGGCAGCCATGATTTGATTTGACAAGGAACTCAAAGTTCACATAATAGTGTAAAGCCTAATTGCTAGCCTTTATGTTTGAACTCGTTTTGTAAATGAATAATTTTAAATAACCTTAATTTCAATTTTGCTTTAACAGTATAGAGTGCGCGTCAGATATGTAAGATTAAAATATCAGCTATCTGTCCGTTATAGATGTGAGCTCAGTAAGATATATTATTATGATAAGAGCTCGGAGCTCCATGAAGTAAAATATTAGAGAATTATAGAATTATAAAAGTTCCAGTGTTGTGAGCTGCTTTAATTAAAATACACAAACTTATTTGATTGAATAAATGTTCAAAATATTAAGTATTAATTCTTGGTTTCTTTATCAAATAAAGTCATGCGAGTCATGACTTGATTTGACAAAGAACTCAATAAATACTAGTGCATATCCGTTTTGAAACTTATCTGAACGAAAGCTGTTCGAGCTCATTATTGCATTGAAATAATATTAATGTGAGTGTTATATTATAAATACGGAAATTGAAATTGGTTGAAATTATAAAAAATGTAATGTACGTATTAGTAGAGGAAAATGTAGAGGAAACTATTTAACGTGTGTCCTTCAGTTGAGAGAAAAGGAGAGTTAACCTTTTCTCGAGTTGAATGACAACGTTATGTCAGCCATACAGTTCGTTAACCCATCTACATCAACTGTTGAGATATTTTATTGTATGCACGATTCGCTCATTAACCCATGTCACTCAACGGAGACAAAAGTCCAGACGGATTTTGTCTGTGTTGAGTGATGTTGGTTGGTGTGCGACTCACGTGTTAACCCCTCTCATCTACAAGAGATTGCTCCTCAAGTAAACCCACTATATTATTCAAAAATGTAAATAATATTCCAACTAAAAATAATTGCCAGTTTTTATTAGTGTTTGATTTCAATTGCTTTGATGAATCTTTGTAATATCTATTCTTAATATTGTGAAAAAGTACCTCTCATGCCAAGCGAGTGTGGTTATTATACAATTACCATGTTTATATATATGTTTTCGACACAGGAGAATAAAATGTCTAAGAGTGAATTCTATTCTGTTTTAAGGTAACCACAATTCCCCAATCCACAGAAATTAAGTTATTATAATACGTTAGCGGCCATGCGACGGCAGGCGTATAGAGTGACATTTCGTCACATGTTGGGTGAAAACATCCGGTAAAGTGACAATACGTTAGTGGCCGGGCGATGGAAGTGAAAGAGTGAAGTGAAGGGGGACCAAAGAACAAACACCAGCGAGAAGGAAAAAAACAACAGCGACAACAGAGAATGCGGGCCCGCAAATGACTCAAAAACTGTGTGGGTAGGGGGTGATTGGCGTTTTGTTTTCTTATTCTTTTGGATTCCATGTAAGTCACAAATTATCATGTTTATTTTTATCTATATGTATTAAAATTGTTATTTTCATTGAACCCCAGTTGATTTGAGCTTTTCGAGGAAAAGTTATTAACCCCTTCACGATAAGAACCACTCCAACAAAAGTGAAACGGGCGGGTACGTCACGGTAAGACATACGTTTACGCACGGATTCAGGCAACACTCTTTGAGTTTTGGCTGAATACGCAACATGAATCTATTTATTCCAGCAGCGACAAAGCCCGGTTTCTGACTTCGGTCTGTCGTGGATGCATAAGCAAATAAAGTTATTCTGGTCGCAAGGGATTTCCCTATGTGCCTTCGGGGCGATGAAAATTTTCTTTCATTTATTCATTAAGTCATCAAGTGCCTTGCCCAAGGACACAATGCAGTTACCCATGGCTGGGATCGAACCGTGCATCTTTCGGTTTGAAGTTGAATGCCGTAACCACTGAGCCACCACAGACCTAGCTAGTTGTCATAATTGAAGTCACGTGACAAAACAAAATCTAGGGATCTCTCAAAACTACTACAATTGAGACAAATGTCAGTTTGGTTTTCATCGCCAGTCATACATTAAATGAGGGGTTAGTGAGGGATGCCTCACTGCTCAGCGCGTTATACATTACCGTAACGCGTTTGGAAGGGTCGGGGTCTTGATGTAAATAACCGAGCAGAATTTGTTTAGTCATGCACAATTCCTAGTCACCTTCCAGTTCGAGGTTCTCAGGGGTCTGGCCCCAGTACCGTACTACCAACATTGTTTGCTATATCATTCTATTGCTTGTTATTTCGTGTACATTCACCCTTGTTTTATGGGTGATTTCCGTATGAATAGAATTATTGAAAATAACATTATGGTTTCTTCCATTCTTTCATCAGTCTTCCACAGTGCATAATGATTTTAATTATCAAGAGGTATCAGTCATTTCGTGAAATGCATAGACACAAATTTTAGTCACTTCATGAAATGAATGGAAATTTTTAGTCATTTCACGAAATGACTGACCACCACAGAAATTTCGTGAAATGACTGAAAGTTTTAGGCATTTCACGAAATGACTAATTGCACAGTTTGACTGCAACATATATAGATTATGCAATCAATTCATCTCTTATATAGCACTAGCAGGGTTACCCGGCGTTGCTCGGGCTGAGGAGAGTATTCTCCCTTAATCTATACTATGTTTTGCTGGTCATAAGCGTTGGTGCCCTTCTACACCCCCACCCCACCACACTCCGGCACTTTTTTAAACCTCACCATTAGATTCCTGGTAAAAAATTACCCCTAGTAGATCCCTTTGAAGACCTATATCGGTGAGAAAAATTCTGGTCTTAACTTTTGGTGCCCCTCTACACCCCCACCTAACCCCGTTACTTTTTTTAAACCTCACCATTAGATTCCTGATAAAAACGTACCCCTAGTAGATCCCTTTGAAGACATCTATCGGTACAAACAATTTTGGTCATAACTGTTGGTGCCCCCTACGCCCCAACCCCACCACACACACTTTTTAAACCTGACGATGACCTCCGCCATAAAAAAGTACTCCTAGTAGATCCATTTTGGACACTCGGGGTGGCCCCATATTCAATTTCTATAGCGGACAGACAGACAGACAGACAGACAGACAGACAGACAGACAGACAGACAGACAGACAGACAGACAGACAGACAGACAGACAGACAGACAGACATTCTAAAATAGAGTATAGGAAAGATTATGTCGGGTGCTTATTTCATATTTCTATTTTTGTATATTTTTAATATAATGTTATACCGTGCAGTTGACCGACATGTTGTAGAAGCACAGTAAACTGAATTTGAATTTGAATTTATTTTATGAATATTTTGTCTTGTTTGGGTGATTACCGGTACAATCAGTATTCTACCGCTTCTCGTAAAATGATATATTTATTGTGTGCGGGGATATCGCAACACGCTTCACTTTATTGATATTTATGTATTGTACACCTCAGTAGGTAGGTTCATAGGTCATGTGTACGTTGTATCGGCTGTTTTGTGAATATTTTGTTTTTCACTCCACATAAAAACACCGATAAAAAACACTGCAGGCTAAAATCTTCCGCCGAATCAGGACTGAAAACATAAACGGAAACAATCGCATACGGCAACTATTTATTAATATTATTTTCCATTTATTCCAATCACCATTTTCCAAGGTCCACTACTTTCCTACACAGCACATCACTGAATTTAAATGTGTTTAAAATTAATCTTTTGTTCAGTAACCGCACGCGCGAAGTACTTCGCTTCGCTGAATATTGGATAAAAGTAAAGTGGGCAACAACTGGTAAAGGTGTACAGTGGCAGATCCAGAATTCTTCAGAGGGGTGGGGGAGAGGGGCCTAGTTTATGAATGAGGGCTGAAGTCCTACCAAGCAATAAAACCATATAAATATGGATGTTCTTTACCGACTCAATGAGCTGGTTATACAGTACGACCGCCGTGGACTGGTCACTTTTCATGGTTGGGCAATATTTCCACGGACGCAATAATATTAGTTTCCGAATACTAATTGCAGGAATAATCATCAAAAATTTAATTAATGAAGCACCGGGTACAACCCGGTGCTTCATTGATTACCATTTTGCTGCTGATGATTCCTTACAAGTTGTGTTGGGAAAATCTTGGGCTAAATACATTTCTTTATACATACATGCATTACTTAGGGATTGCAGTTTATTGTCTTCATAAAACTCAAAAATCAGTTGGGATAAAAATCAACCTAAATCACCTGCGTTGAGTGAATATGAACTCAATCTAGGATGCATGGTCACGATTTACAGTTCGGCCACCATGGATTGGTCACCTTCCACGGGTAGGCAATATGTCCATGGACGCAATAATATTAGATTCCAAGCACTAATTAAAGGAATAATCATCAAAAATTTAATTAATTAGTCAGGCGGACTACTATTCCTAGACATGTTAGACCTAGGACTATAATTCCGCGGAATAATAGACCAGAGGGACTAACGTTCCTACGGACTATCATTCCTGTCACACCGGGTTGTTCATTAATTAAAATTTTGCTGATGATGATTTTTATTACCTGGTAAATGCGTGCGTGGTCATCAATGTTCACACGTGTATTACGACCAGTCCACGGCGACTGTACTGTAGCAACATCCATATTAGGAAGATTCTTTTAAAAAATTGTAGCAACATGTTTTTCCAAAAATATGAAATTAAATATATTTAAAAAAGATGTGTTGGGTAAACGATTAAAAGAAGAGTTGTAATTTCTAATGTGAAGGGGTCTTTAATTTGTAATCAACGGCCTGATGACAGTGAATTTGAAATTTAAAATTGTTCACCCCTTTAATCCTTTACCCAACGTAATGGCCAAAACCGGCCAGCGCTATTCACAAAAATCTCTAATTAATTTTCATTATTTTTTCATGTTTTTTTTTTGTTTCATAAACATAGGTTACGACCCCTCTGTGGAACGAGTTCGTTCCAATGAGGGGTCATAACCTATGTTTTGGAGACAAAAATGAAAACATTAGTTATTCAAGAATTTTGTTTGCAAGTGTCGTCTGCTTTTCATGTAAGGTAAAGGATTAATAATGTAGATTTGTTCGTTTAATGATCAGTCCTATGTAGCGGGCCATTACGGTAATTATACAATGCGCACGTGACAGTACCTTCAAGGCATATGCTCAATTCAGCCCTGCAGGGTACAAGTTTGTTTTGACCGGTGTCCTGCTACGTAGCAAAGCAACGTTACTGGCTGACTAAGCTGTGTGTTAACTGGATTCAGTAGATATAGAGTTGACAGCTTTCTGGAATCATGGTGATTTATTAAGCCTTGATCAAATATAGATATACATAACAGATACGAACTGACAACAACATTTCTAATGCCATGTGGATATTTGGTTCAATGAAGCTGGCATTTATAATCCGATTTCGATAGAATAGAATAGAATAGAATAGAATAAAACAGAATAGAATAGAAGATAATTTATTTTATCTCACAATCGGGGCGTTTTTGCACTGTTACGCACCTAAAGTTTAATGTATCTATGTCCTTGTTCCGAATCCGCGCCCGTGATACAAGCGCGTGATTCAGCTGTTGCCAAAACAACGGCATTAATATCATTTGTCGATCGCTTCGCGTTTTTCCCTTCAGAGAAAACAATATTAGATGAGGCGAAGCCGAACCTAATATTGTTTTCTCTGAGCTTTATTTGACACTATATCTGCCAACTAAACGCCCTGTAACGTATTTATTATGCACGGCATGCAAAAATGTGACTGTGGAAGTTAACTCAACGAATAGTTAAATTATGCGCACTTTGCGGCATTTTGGGCTGGTCGGTAGCCGATTATTGGGATTTTCCTGAACGCTCGAGTCGAATCTTCTCTCTTGAAGTTAAAGGATAAGCTTTCGCTATGAAATGTGGAAAACTCCACCTCAATAAACGATGAACGGCATATTTTAAAATATAATAAACCTTTACACCAAGACGGATACTTAATTCACCAGTTATTATTGCAAAAGTAACAACCAAATTCACGTTTACGAAACACACAGTTGCTCCACTTCGCAAGGCAGCATTCAGTAAAATGAATCCCAGTGACGTAATTTTCTCTGAAGTGTAACGTCATCACTGACTTCAATATGGAGATAAATGAACGCTATTCTATTTTTTCAATTTGCATCTTTCCAGCGATAAGGCAAATGAAAAAGTTCCTCTTAACATAGTTTTATAACACATTTTGTGGTCTATATTGTGAGGCAAATTTATCATTACGACAGTGTGTGTCTCCGGAAATTCTGATCAAGTCTCGTTGCAGGCACAGAATCGCATTTCGACTCGCCCTAACGGGCTCGTCGAAATACTCTTCTGTGCCTACAACTCGACTTGATCTGAATTCTCGGAGACACACACTGTGGTGATAATCTGTATTGAGCAATAAACACCTACTATAATACTTTATTGTCTTTCATTCCCGTACATGGGTATATGTCAATGTGAAAAAATGTACAACAATAAAAACAAACAAACAAAATACAATCAAACAATAAAACTTTTAAAATGGGAATATATGTACCCGGTACTAGCAATATCTTGAGTATTTTCTTATTTTATTTATTTATTTATTTTGTTGGAACGAATTATGGACATACCGTATGACTTTAGGTGTTATGTCAGAATCAAAAGATCCGATTAACGCCTTTGCTAGATCCTTGTGACTCATGCCATTAACGCCGGGTAGAATGGGTTTTAATTTCCTTTAGGAGTGCTTCCCTGTCGCCAGAGTTGAGAGAGCACTCAAACAGAAAATGGAACTCGTCCTCTATCTTATTACTGCAAAACGGGAAAACTCTTCTCTTCGGGTGGAATAGGTATCTGGTATGCCTTCCAGTCTCAAACGCTAATCTATGCGCGCTTATCCTTAGTTTCGTAAAGGAGTGCCTGGTCGCACTGTCCCTTTTCCGTCAATATATATTCTTCATTGTAAAAGAATCCCTCACCATTCTACAGAATGCGAATTTAGAGGAATATAGTAAATTCGACGACCACCATGTTACATATTTTTCTTCCATAGTCCATAGTCTTCTCCAAGGAAAATAGCAATTTCTTGGTGTCAAAAGTAGCTTGATTATGTCACACATGATCAAAATTGAGGCTAAGCAGAATGTTTTTAACCGCATTTATCCAGGAATTAGTTTCTGACTGGTAAGCCTCACTGAGGCATGCGGCAGTCAGAGACTCGGATGGCATATCGTGTCGTCGAAGCCAGTAACTAACACTCTGTTTAATGATAAAAATATCAATGGGGTATATCCCTAATTCACCTCTCACAGCTGAAGTGCCGTTGTACTTTGTTACACCTAATATTTAAAAAAAAAATTAGTCCGGATTTGATCATATTTTGCTTTTTGTCACATTTCTGACTCATATCTTGATTAATGCTCATCTGAGAAAGGCGTAGCTTCTCAAAACCCCACACTTCGCACCCGTAAGTTAGGATGGGGCGTATGGGACTGTTGAAAAGCTTCTTACTCGTATAGGCATTAATTTCGCTGAGTGATATTTTTTGTCGGAGTAAGTAAATGGCTTTTTGTGCTTTATTGGCCAATTTACACTTCATTATGTTTGTTACTTTGTCTCCAATGGAACTCTTTATCAATCTTGTATATTTATTAGTGTCGCTTTGTTGAATAAACTATCTTCACTTCACTTCACTTCACTTCACTACGTCGGCGTCGATTTTGCCCGACGGCTTGAAATATGCGCCAAGATATTTGTATTGACCACATATGAGCTGATAATCTCATTTTTATAATTTAGATCTATGCTTATTTTCCTTCCGGCCTTATTAAATACTATTAACTTTGTTTTTTTCTGAGTTAAGTTTTAATGGACATGAGTCGAGGTGGGTTCCTAGTAGGTTCAGTTTCCTCTGAAGGTCATTTTTTACTGGTGGACATCAAAACAAGATCTCCGCATATATTAGACAGTGAGCCTTGCGACCATGCATTAGAACATACTTTAGACAATGAACCAACTTGAGACAGACTGCCAATTTTACAACATTGTTATGGTAATAGGGCCTATAATGAAACATTATAAAATGAAATAAGCTACCTGTGGGGATTCTGGGACAAAATGTACAAAATGTACTGTACACGTTTTAACTCTGAACCCTATGGGTACATGTACGTGTTTTTTTTCAAAAAAGTTTCCCAGAAGCCCCATTATATACCTACTGACAATCGTTGACCCAAATGTTACCGCAGCTTGAAATACTAATATAATCCTGCTGTCATGACTTCTCAACTGGTTGAGTGCTAGAAGCCACTATCAGAGCTTCCAAAAAATGAGGATACCAGAGCAAAAGCCAACACTTTCCTTGCTTAAATTTCATATTCAGTCAAACACAAATAATATTTAGTTTATATACATTTGTTTTATTACAAATTATTGGAGAGTGCCTAGAGGCACTCTCCAATAATTTGTAATAAAAAAAGTTTTCAATAACAAATTCAGACCAACAAAAATAATCTAGCCCTCAACCAGATAATCGCTAATGTGAAAATATATTGTTTTTTGTACTTTCCGACGTTTGACGTCGCATTTTGAAAAACGTTGAAGAAACTGAATTCCCAGTGAGATTTGAACATCAGGATAATTAAAGTCTCAAAGGGTTAACAGAGAATGATAGTCAAAGTTTCAAACTGGTAGAGAAAAAATGTAAAAAGCCGTCTTCTGAAATTTTATAAAATTCTATAGAAAAATACCTGAAACTGCCCGAAGTTTGTAGAATATCGATGATACAAATTCGCTAATATCTAGAAAGCTCGGTTATCATATCTATTCCCAAACTCTTAGTGTTAAATTTACTGACAGCTTTAGGAAATTAAGGGGCTTAATTTCCCGTAAGACTCTTCCAATGTCGAAATTTATATTCAATGCTGCATTATTTCGCATGGTTGTGAATTATTGTTTAAATATTTGAATTGGTATAGTGGTCAATGTTATCATCTGTTTATCACTTCTCATCAAAGTAAAGTATTTGTTCAGTCAACACGTCGCGCAAAGCTCATAGATTTGTTAACATTTTGTTTTCCGCACGGGTCGGTCAATGTCCGATAACACGTCGATCGGTTTCATCAATGTATTTTCGTTGCTCTGGATTCCATTACAAGGGAAAAAAACAGAGGATGAGGTTCAAATCTTCAACCGGATCAGAATTAAATATGGACAGAAACACTCATACATGGTAACTACTCATATTTTAAATATTTTCCATTTGTTAACGGGCCACCAAGTCCGGTGTTTCACCCTTTTAAATACAAAACTGTTCAACATTAGCCGTATTTTACTTAACTCAGGTGCTGGTCAGTATCGACTGCATGAAAGCAGGCGCGTTGCCAGGTATCTATATCACAGCTCCAGGGGTGGCACATGGTTAGCATTTTAAAGGATAAGACAATTTGCCAACTTGCAAGTTGCCACATCTTTGAAAATGCTAATGGTTATTTTAACCCATTTAAAGTCATAAATAGAAAATACAATTCTAGAAAATACAATTGTAAAAGTTCTATAGTATTGGTCCCTGTTTGCCACTTCTCATCCAAGTGAAGTATTCGTACAGTCCACGCGTCACGCAAAGCGTATAGTTTTGTTAATATTTGTTTGCTGCACGTGTCGGTCAGTAGGTCATTCGCACGACTTGTCAGCGTCAGATAAAATGGCGGTCGGTTTCATCAAAATATTTTCTTCGCTCTGGATTCCATTAGTGGGGAAAGCCAACGGATGTGGTTCAAATCTTCAATTGGATTAGAATTAAATATGGACGGAAACACTCATATATGGTAACTATTTAATGTTTTTATTTTCCATTTGTTAACGAGCCACCAAGTCCGATGTTTCACCTTTCAAATACAAAACTGTTTACAATTACACACTCGAAAAGTATTTCACTAAAATTAATTGCTGGGCGGCATCGACTGAATGTAAACAGGCGCGTTGCCAGGCATCTAAATTAGGGATGGAGGGGTGGCTCGTGGATCTTTTTTTTTGAGGGACGAATTATTTTTATTCCATAGACATATTACGAGGATAGAAGTCCAGAGTTGAGGGAGCGTGTAGGTGGTGTTCTCGTGTTGGCGGGGCTTATTATTTATTAGCGTATCATTCCAAATTTAGAAACAAGTGCCTCAAATGGCGCTACCTGGAGACATTTTGAGGCTCAAAAAACATCAAGCGTGGTATGTCATGTGTTATGTCAACAGTTAACGCCCCTTGCTGATCGTAAAATCCAGGACTTGGGAAGGATGGGATTTGTTTTAGGAGGGGGGGGGGGGTTGGGCCTCCGGCCACTTCAGAAACAGTACACTCGCCGTGGACTGATCGTAATCAACGTGTTGGAAGTGATGTCCACACATGCGTTTACCAGGCAATGAAAATCATCATCAGCCAAATATTAATTAATGAAGCACCGGGTTGTATACAATCGCGGATCTCGTTAACGCCGTCGCGAAGACTTTTGAGAGGGAATTTTGTTCAGGAGATCGAGCGCTTTGATAATCTCATCGCTTCGACCATATGTTCCCGTGTTTCGTAGCAGCCCGAGTGAGAGAGAATGAAAAGGGCTAACTGGGAACACGACAAACATCTGCGACTTTGGGCGGGATTGGACACAGGGAATTTTTTGGGCGCAAACAATGGATTTTGCAATCTGGGTTCAGAAAATTTCTGGGTTGCGCAGATCCATTGCTGCGCCCACAAATGTTTCTCGTGGAAGTGGGGGCATGTTCCCCATGAAGAGGGACAAGCCCGTAAGTGGCCTTTTAGGATCATAGCATCATAGCATTGTTTTGCATTCAAACACTTTAGACATCTGCGCGAGTTTCTAAGTCACGGGCAATCATAGGTTGGTTTGTTTTTGAGTTTTTTTACCCACCCAGTAAAAAATGTGCTTTCAAATACTTTGTTTTGTCGAAAATGAATAAGAGCGAGTACGAGTCAAATCAAGGAATCCCGTGGCAGGGAATCGGATAAGAATCCCACTAACGGAATCCCTTTTTTGAGAATCCCTTTTTGGAAAACGTCTGTGGCTATGGAATCCTTTTTTCGGAAATGAACCGAAGAGTCGTATGTGGAGTCACTCGATCGAGCAATTGCTCTATAGCACATTTGCTCGATGGGATTCGAGTCGTTCGTGCAGTATGTGGAGTCACTGGGTCGAGCAATTGCTCTATAGCACATTTGTTCGATGGGATTCGAGTCGTTCGAGCAATTACTTTTCAGTAAATGCTCGATAGCTTATTAGGAGAATTTGGGATAGGTATGGCTTTGGGTGGCTTAGAAGGCTGGGCCAAACAGGTAATAGTATCCTCCGATAAGCATCCTATAAAAGGTATCCTCGAAAGGTATCCTCAAATAATACAATACCAGGCCAAAGGTATCCTCAAATACCGAAATGAGGCTAAGAGTCGTATGTGCGAGTCACTCGATCGAGCAATTGCTCTAAAGCACATTTGCTCGATGATATTTGAGTCATTCGAGCAGTATGTGCAAGTCACTCGAGGTAAGACGGAATCCCACTTATGGAATCCCTTCTTGGAATCCCATAAAACCCTTTTCATGATATGCCTGTGGCTTCAGAATCATTTTTTTCTGAAATGAGGCTAAGAGTCGTATGAGCGAGCCACTCGATCGTGCAATTGCTACAAAACGCATTTGGTCGATGGGATTCGAGTCGTTCCAGCAGTATGTGCGAGTCACTCGAGGTAAGACGGAATCCCATTTATAAAATCCCTTTTTTGGAATCCCTATAGAATCCATTTTTAGGATATGTCTGTGACCACAAAGTCCCTTGTTGGTGGTATGTGCCTATGTGCTAGTGCACGATGTGTCACATTGTACCTTTTCACATAAGCACATATCGGCACATCCAGCATGTGCCTATGTGCTACTGCGCAATGTGTCACATTGTGCCCTTTCACATAAGCACATATTGGCACTTCCAGCATGTGCCTATGTGCTACCTGTAATGCGTACATTAGAACATAAACATGTTTAGGGAAGTCAGAATACACAGAACAAAGAAGTCATAACAGAGCTTGTAGATACATAGGTAGAAACCGAGAATTTACTGGGAAATCAGAGTCAAGTAAACAATTATCGGGTTGTTTGTGGTAATTTTTCGAAGTGAATGAGGATTCTGGTGGAATCCGACCCGGAAAAAAACTAGTCTAGTTCAATCGAACTTACCCCGGGCCCCCCTCTCAGTACATATAGCACTATGAGCTACTCTG
This sequence comes from Pictodentalium vernedei, assembly GCA_031216915.1. Lineage (NCBI taxonomy): Eukaryota > Metazoa > Mollusca > Scaphopoda > Dentaliida > Dentaliidae > Pictodentalium > Pictodentalium vernedei. Next base: position 148,265,572 of record CM062297.1, on the reverse strand, counting down.
CTACAAAAATATTCTTGGGGAAGTCCGTACTAAATAAAGTCAATTTCGGAAGTTTGGGGTGGGTTGTAGTGATTTTGGAGGGATTGTCGGGATGGGAAATTACTCATGTTTAATCAAACACACCCTCCGAACATACCCCTATCCTCAAAGAAGACCGGGTAACATAGCAACCACGTGCTACCATAGAAACCAAGATGGCGGGGTCCAGTATACAAAATGGACGACGGAAACACGTATCACCCTAACAACATGCGCTGCGCATACGTACTAACGCCACGTATCATTATGGGGATGACGTCACAGGATAGCCGTTCACCCGGGTTACCATGGCAACACAAGATGGCGCCACTGCGTCACGTGACATGACGTCACTTCCCACCAGGGTCCCCGAAATGAGAGATGAATCGTGCGAGCTACTGCTATTGTCGAGTATGAGGGGAGAGACTGCGGAGTTCAAACGAACCTTGCGAGAGCGGGCCTAACAGGGTACACATTACATACGGTACCCTGTGACGGGGTGAGATGGATAGTGGTTGGAGATTCAACGAGGAAAATGAGGATGGGCGTTCGATGTGGATGACGGTGGTGATAGGGTAAGTAGTAAAGTTTGTAAAATCGTGAGAGGAATCAATACAGCAGTAAAGGGGGGGGGGGGGTGGGGTGGGGGGTCGGCATTGCATAGATTTAGAGCAGACCCGAAGCTAATGGGAGGGGGTCTTGATCGCACCCCGTGACCCTGACTATCGGAAAATTTTGTTGTCCGTCGGAAACATTGTTGGTCGTCTAAACGCAAACATTTTCACTGGAAGCTGCTAATTCCAACAAGTTGACCATTTGTCGAAACTACAATTCCCATTATGCAAAACACCTAAATTTATGTTTCATAATGTATGAAAACGCTCATTATGAGGATATGACAGTTGAATAATCATGTGCACGAAAAAAATAGTTTATTATTTTATTGTGAAGAATTACTTTCGTTAAGGCCTAAACAAGTTAAAAATATGTTTCTCTGGCCCTAAGACATGTTTATTTTGACTCTATTTATAACCAATGCAAACTTTAAAAAATAAATAATTAAATGGTTTATGTCTAATATTTTATCCAAATTAATGAAACTGATAATTTGTCCCTTGAGTGCATCAAGGGGGGGGGGGGGGGGGGGGGGGGGGGGGGTCTTGCACTCAAGGGACGAAATACACCACCACCCATACCATTCTGTAGATTATGTGATCTAAAACATAAAACAAACCAAGAATATGAACGTTTGATGGCAAAGAAATTATTACAAAAATAAAAAATAAAATAAAAAAAACTCCCGCCCATTATTATGCTATTTTACACAAAAATGGCCAGCGAAACAGAAGATCTACTTTGTTGGGCCTAAACAAAGAAATTCATTAAAATCTATACGTAATACGGCGTGCATTGTATGAATGTGAGTTTGTTATTTGTGATTCCTTCGAGATAATTTAGGTTACGAGGCTGCAATCGCCAAGGGTTGTGGAGGATATCTTGAAGAATCGCTTGTAATATAGTTTTTCGTTGAAAGAAGGACTGTCAGTATACAATTGCATACTCATCTTCATGCGATGAGAAGTTAAAAATCAAAATTAATGAAGATGATACTCGATCTCCCGAAAGTGGGTTAGATTGAGAGCGGCTGGAATATGATCCTCTGGGTTTACAAAAGGTCGTCGATAATGTTTTCTAAATACTCCACTGTGGCCTAATATACATTAAAACAGGTCACTGAGCAGATTTGTTTATGAACCTCCATTGTCCTACTCTTCCCTTTATTCAAAAATATTAAACTCCGTCTCTCTCAAACTACTTTATTTTTATGTTTTATAGTTGTTTGGTGTCGTCGGGTTTAATAGGTATCACAGTACTAAAATCTTCTCAATAGGCGACCATTATAACGTTCCGGCAAAACAAAAATATGATCGTACCACTTTAATTTTGGCGTTCAAATATCTCGGTCAAGTATAGCCTTTCAGGAACTTTTTCTGAACCGAAACAGGGGGTCATGCAATAAATAAGAGAGAAAAACTGACAGAAAGGAAAGTGCCGGTCATTTGCACATATTTTGCAGAGGATTCCAGACAAAAACACACCAATAACCAATTGTATTCTTTAGGTTCAAAAGTAATCAAATCCCCCTCTTTATTCATCAGGAGTATTCAACAAGATGCCAGTAGTAAACTTCGAACGTTTTTTGAAACGATATATTTTCCGAAGGCTGCTTAGTCTTGGAGATTGCATCATTTCCGAGCGCAGCTTTTCAAGACCGGTAACTCTGATTCGAATATTTAGTACATTCGTACATATAATCAACCCCAATCCTACCAAAGATACATCTTTCATGTGATAAAGCGTCATTTCTGCATTCGAATTCAACTTTTGCCTTCTTTTGATTCAAAAACATGGGGAATTTGTTCTTTTAAAGAAAAGTGCACAAATTCGGCCAAATGGGCTTACAAAACTGGTATTGACACCTACAAAATTTTTCTGCTCTGTTACCTGATGAGCATGCTGAGATTATTATAATCCCTGATGGGTACGGGTAGGGCAAGATATTTGGGCCAGACACGAGGGTTGCCGAGTGTCTGGACCAAATATCTTGTCCCGAGGGTGAGATTTTCCCATCCCACACCCATCAGGGATTATTCCCCCCCCCACCATACAGCGGTTACGTTAGGCAGAGGTAATCGGCGGTCACGTGCTGATATAATCAACTCATTTGGTATTCGTTGTTTTGAAAAACTAATGACACCATCGGAAAGAGCATGCAAAAAGTTATGTATATACCAAAGGTATATACCACGAAATCAATTAGGAACGGTGGCATCTTGGGGTTTAAAAGAGTTTTAGAGCATCAAACTTTGATCACACGGCATTCTGATGACGTCAAAATGAATTAGTTGGTAGCAAGAAACTGATACGATATGCATAACGTCATAATGACGTTATAAATGTATAACGTCACGTGAGTGGGGTGGGATACATCTGTCTCTCCCTGCCATCTCACCCTGGACAGACGTATGTTACACATGCAGTGGGGCGGGGGGGGGGAATGCACAGCTGTCTTTGAAACTACCCTAATCCTAAAATAAAAATGAAATCTGCGTCAGCACACAATACTGTTTGAAAAAAATCTTTTTCATTTAGCAATACGGCAAGAGGAATAGTGTTCCAACCCCCACGAAAAAACACGAATGCCAATTTTGTTTAAAAAATTGGGGTTGCAGCTATATAATTCATCGATATCATAGTAATGCAGCCCAGACTCCTAAAAAATCGGTCTCAATCAACAGATAGTTTAACAGGACTCGCCGTATGTGAAAATGTTCGTCCAGATGTAGGGGAAATCATATCACTTGTGCAAATTTGAGACAAGCTATACGATTTTGTATTCTGGGATTAAAAAAGTCATTTTTTATAAATAAAATGTGAGAAATCTGGAACTGATAAATTGACGAGGGGTGTAGGTCCGTTGGCTAACATTTTCAAGATGTCTCAACGGGTTTGATTTTTAGACAACTCTGATGTCATCATGGTCGCTGATTGTAAAAATCCATTTTTCAGCCTTTTTTTGCAAAAATGCCTTTTTAGCTCAACTTGACAACGTCATGTTTGAGCTATTAGTATGCGTTGCGATCCGTCGTCCGTCAGCACGTCCATACGTCAGTACGTCCTTCCGTCCGCCCGTACGTCCGTCCGTCCGTCCGTCCACAATTCCTTTAGCCCACTGTACAGGCCACAGCTCTAACCTGATCAGTTCCAAATTTCATATGTGGCTTTGGGGCTATGTCTAAATTGGAGCTCGATTTTGTTCGAATTTCGTTCAAAAACATGGTCGCCAGTGGCCATCTTGGATTTGGATATCACTTGTCCAACAATTCCTTTAGCACACCCTACACGTCGCAGCTCTCATCCGACCTCTCACAAATTTCATATGTAGCTTTGCGGCAGTGTCTAGATGGGAGCTATCGATTTTTTCCGAACTGCGTTAAAAAACATGACCGCCAGCGACCATCTTAGGTTTGGCATATAAATTGTCAACAATTCCATTAGTACACCATACATGCCGCATCTCTCACCCAATCTTTTTCAAACTTCATACGTAGGTTTGGTGTGATGTCTAGATGGGAGTCATTGAATTTTTTTGAATTATGTTGAAAAACATGGCTGTCAGCAGCCATCTTGTATTTGGATATAAACTGTCCAACAATTCCTTTAGCACACCCTTTAGGCCGTGGTTCTCACCCGATCAGTCTCAAATTCCATATGTGGCTTTGATGCGATGTCTAGATGGGAGCTATTGATTCTTTTTCGAATTTTGTTGAAAAACGTGTCCGTCAGTGCCCATCTTGGATTTGGATATAAATTGTCCAACAATACCTTTAGCACACCCTACAGGTCGCATTCTCTCACCTGATCTTTTATGAATTTAATATATAGCTTTGGTGTGATGTCTGGATGGGAACTATCAATTTTTTCAGAATTTTGTTCAAAAATATGAATGCCAGCAGCCATCTTGGATTGTCATTTAATTGTCATTGTCAACAATTCTATTAGCACACCCTGAAGGTCACATCTCTCACCTAATCTTTTGCAAATTTCATATGTAGTTTTGGTGAGATATCTAGATGGGGGCTTTCATTTTTGTCTGAATTTTGTTGAAAAATATGATCGACAGTGGCCATCTTTGATTTGGCATATAAACTGTCAACCATTTCATTAGCAGACCCTACAGGCCGCACCTCTCACCCGATCTTTTTCAAATTGTATATGTAACTTTGGTATGATGTCCAGATGGGAGTTATCAAATGTTTCTGCATTCCGTTAAGAAAGATAGCCGCCACCTTGGATTTGACATATAAATTGACAACAATTCCATTAGTACACCCAACAGGCCCCACCCCTCGCTTGATTTTTTTCATATTTCATATGTAGCTTTGAGGTGAGGTCCATAGGTACGTCTGTCCGCCCACAATTCATTTAGCACACCTTACAGGCCAAAGCTCTCACCCGATCAATTCTCAATTCCATTTATGCATTTGGGGCAGTGTCTAGGTGGGAGCTATCGATTTTTGGGGGGGAATTTCGTTGAAAAACATGGCCGCCAGTGGCCATCTTTGTTTTGGATATAAATTGTCCAACAATTCCTTTAGCACACCCTGCAGGTCGCAGCTCTCATCCGATCTGTCACGAATTTCAAATGTAGCTTTGGGGAAATGTGTAGATGGGAGCTAACGATTTTTTTCCGAATTTCATTCAAAAACATGGCTGTCAGCGTCCATCTTAGGTTTGGCATATAAATTGTCAACAATTCCATTAGTACACCCAATAGGCCCCATCCCCCACCCGATTTTTTTCAGATTTCATTTTTAGCTTTGGTTTGATGTCTTTTCTGTAGAAACTTGATTGAGTGACATGGCATTACTGGATCTTTCTATTTAGTTCAGTCCCTTCTTTGAAAAGATCAGCTGCAGGGTCATTGGCACTTTCATTTTGTGATAAATTAATGAAACTTAGAATTTTCACCTTATTAACGGATTCAGTCAAATCAATCAAACAAATTACTTCATAACGATCGAACATGGCCTCCATAAGATACCAGAGAACATATTTGGCCACTTCCGGAGCAATTGTTGCATTTTTTGGAATATTCAGGTGTTTTCTATTGAAAATTGGCTTTTTTCGGACATATCAAGATTTCGATGAATTTTCATACAGAGATGAAATCAGAGAGACTGTTTTACTTACCGACATAGAATTCTAACCAATCAACCAAGCATTCAACGAGCTGTGTCATATGTAAAATGTTCGTCTAATTACAGGAAATGTCGAGTCTTTGGTCTGATTTTCCAATCAGTTGTACAATTTCGTATTTTGGGGGTTAAAGTACTTCCAAACAAAATGAAAGAAATTCAGAATTTATGCGTTTAATAAGGTTTTTTTTTTTACTTCATATTAACCCTTTACCTAACGTAAGGGCCCAAACCGGCTAGAGCTATTCTCAAAAATCGTCAGTTAATTTTCATTCTTTTTTCATTTTTTGTCTCAAATACATAGGTTATGACCCCTCATTGGAACGAGCTCACCGAGCTCGTTCCAATGAGGGGTCATAACCTATGTTTTTGAGACAAAAATGAAACAATTTAGTTGTTCAAGAATTTTTTTTCATGTTAGGTAAAGGGTTAATATACCCATTGCATTATGTGATAGTATACAACTAGAGAGCAATAATTTCTCATACATTATGTCTAAGGGAACTATGACCTGAAAAAATTAGTGATTTCCAGTCAAAAATTGAATTTTGACATCAGTGTAATAGAGAGCTTTGGCTATTGCTCAGCCTGTCAATAGAGCGTGTATGTGAATTTCTAGCATTGAACAAAATAATCATAAGACAGGGATTATGAGAACTGATGGATAGGTGAAAAGAGGCCATGACATCATTCTTCAACTCTATGGTTGAAATTGTGGATCAGTTGAGAGCTCACCTGAAGCCACAGCTATATTTTTTCTGGAGAATTGAAAATCAGTGGACCAGTCTGACAAGATAGCATTTCAGCACAAGTTAGTATGTAGATTACGACGATGGAAATGTTTATTAGATAGCAGAATGAGATTTCCCCGTGTTTCACTCCCATCACTATTTGATGTTTGGTGTAAGATAAACATGAATTCTCCTTTTATTATATTCGGGTGGGCAGAGTGGGTCAAGAATTCTGGCAAGCGCATAGGAAAGGAAGTTCTGTTCAAGTTTTCAGCTGGGATCCTCAGTTGCAAACCAGGGGAATTTCATTGCCATCCCCTTTTATTATTGCGGATATGTGTCTGATGGTTAGCTGATACTGTGTACACTATCAACTGGGCAATTTGTAGATGGGTGAGGGCCGGGCCAAAAACCTAGCAAGCGTCGAGGAAAGGGAGTGCTGACCAATTTTTTTAGTAAAATTTGCGAGATGTGATGGACGGAGCAAGAGACCTGGGAAGCACCTGGGAAAGGGAGTGCTGTCCAATTTTCAATATAATTTGCGAAATGGGTTAGTGTGGTGTAAGAAACCTGGTAAGCGCCAAGGAAAGGGGGTGCTGTCCATTTTGCCAATATCATTTGCGAGGTTCACCACTTCTATTGAGATTGGTGGTAAATGATGCCATGTCGAATTCATCACATTTATCGTGCAGGGAAGCACACAGGTAGGAATCTGTAATATCAGACACCTCATAAATATATCTTGACCTACATTTATTATGTATGTCTACGACCGTGTTGCAGTTCACAAACGCCCCAGGCTAACATCTTCGAAATCATTTTTTTTTATTTCGATCTTCGTGACTAAGCTTAGAGAGTCAATCCTGCAGCTCGTTCCTGGAAATTCACACATGATGTTGGTTGCTTATTATTGTTTGCTGGTTGACTTATTGTTTTCTCGTACAATTTTATATGGCATTGGGAGTTTCGCTGCGACGGACCCATTTCTATTGACAGGGCGAACATGCAAATACACAACAGGGGCGGTGGAACGATTTTCAGAGTGTGGGGGCGGGGGGGGGGGGGGGGTAGCTGGATCGGGCGATGGATGGTCATCGTACGAAAAATTTAAATTCCAGTGTCCCAAAACCCCCATTTCCATGCATCTGAGCAGATATTTTGAGATTTTTCTGGTGATGTATTTGAAAGATTTCACATTTTGAGAGCCGTTATAAACGCCGGTAAAGCATACAGGTGAGGTCTATTTATCAGCTTTGGTCGTAACGGCAAAAGCTGATAAATAGACCTCACCTGTCTGCTTTACCAGGCGTTAACAGCAGTTATACTGTCTGTGACACACCACAGTCAAATGCATGATGCTCAAGCTGAAAATCCATTCTGTAACCCTTCTTTTTCGCGTCATATTTTCAATAAACATTAATTAGTGGTTCATAACACCTTCAGGTGATTTGCTTGGTCAATTTCAAAAGAACGCTTTCTTATTGGTCATCACCGAAAAGATCTGTTTCAAATTAGTGCGGTTATGGCAGGGGCGGCTGAACGATTTTCAAAGTGTGTGTGTGGGGGGGGGGGGGGGGTGGGGGGATCGGGCGATGGATGGTCATCGTACGAGAATTTTAAATTCCAGGGTCCCAAAACCCCCATTTCCATGCATCTGAGCGGATATTTTGAGATTGTTCTGGTGATGTATTTGAAAGATTTCACACTTTGAGAGCCGTTAAAAACGTCGGTACAGCATACAGGTGAGGTATATTTATCAGCTTTGGTCGTAACGAGCAACGCTGATAAATAGACCTCACCTGTATGCTTTACCAGACGTTAACAGCAGTTATACTGTTTGTGGATTATCTTGTCTGGGAGTGGATTTGGTACTTGTATGTCTGTAAGATTACGATCTAGTTCAGTTAACCGACTTTTTAACAGACTATACATTTTAGCGTTTGTTGCCACTTACTGTAAAAAATTATCCGAAATCCATCGAAACTGAAGCAGGACGAGAGAAACATAGCTGGAGAAATTATGGGAGAGGCTCTGGATCCGCCCCTTGTTTCACCAGTCATTGGTTGTCTTAAAATATGTGCATACAAAAAAAAACATGGCCCGGCAAAAAAAGTGGAGCGGCTGAAGCCCCCAGATGACCACCCCTCCCCCCCCCCCCCGGTTCCGCCGCCCCTGCACAACCAAGAACAGACACATCCCAATTCAAACAATACAAGCTAGTCTACACACGAATGAGAGGAAGATGTCTCTCACCGCATACTGTCTGACCGGCTGTAGTACCACTAGTTCATTCTATGAAATTGGCGAGAAGAGGATGTTCAGATTACTGAATGAGGTAGCTCATTCGTATGAAGGTTACGTGGACGAGTTTGCTGGCCTTGCAAGTCTTACTATTAACAAGCCAAGACCAATACCGGGTCTGGACCTGCGTCCCTGCATGCAATAAGTATCGGCAAACAGGAAGTGGCTGCACGGCAGATCTGAAAATTAGATACACGATACAACTCATCATTATGAAGCAGCAGACCAAATATAAAATCATAGAAGCCAAGAAAACTTTGACGGAAGAAGTGTTTCGGACGGACTGACTGACGGACGGACTGACGGGCTGACGGACGAACGGACGGAGTCGAGCGGTTACTAGACCTGCTCTGCCGCTGGCGACGCAGGTAAAAACATCTCTGCTTGTATGCAATTCGTGTCAACTCTGCATGGTGGGAAGGGACGTCAAACATGACCAATCAGGTACAGGGGAATAACCGAAAAGTCGAACACAGCAAACAAAAGACTGCCACCGACGGACGACAGCTTCAAGCTTCATCTCCTCAGATTTGCCCGCCAACTCAGAATATCGTGCGAGTGCCTTCATCCATAACTCCCGCTGTTAGAATTGTACCATTATGGATTCAATTTAGAAAACGATAATTGGAACACGAATGCCATGGATGCCGAGTCCGCCTGAACTTCTAAATGATATTCTTTGTTACTGTGATGGCAATTGTATGGCGTCATGTTGTTGGATGCTTCCAGACTGATAGACTGTGCAGAAAGATTTAATATGCTGTTCCCATTAACGAGAGTGATTAAATGGAGTGATGCACATCAGAACACATTTAAAAATTGAAAATCCAATTGTGACCAGATGTGACAATGTCTAGAATATGTGACTAGATTATATATATTCGGTGCCTACATAATCTTTCTCCGTTGGTGAGATATACCAAATAATTATGCAGTAATTTTCTCTTTCAATTTAAAAAGTGGTCCTTATTTTTTTATCGAAAGAAGGAAATTTGAGAAAACAACAAAACAATGATTTCACAACACAAGACTGATGACTTCTGGCGATATTCAGGTACTGAACTTGGTATTAGGGCCATTACTATCCCTACTTATATAGTTTATAATAATCGCCCTCTTTATTTATCTGGAATATTCCACAATAATGTAAGATACCAGGAAAATGCTTCGAGCGTTTATTGAAACGATATATTTACCCAAGGCTGCTTAGATTTGGAGATTACATCATTTCCGAGTGCAACTTTTCAAGGCGGGTAACTCTGATTCAAAGATTTAGTACAGTCATACCAATATTATCATTCAAATCCTCGTTAGCCAAAACAATTATAATAGATTTAGCGAGAGTAGCAGGAGAAAATCCGAAATTTTGAACTTTGTAAACAATATATCTGAAATGAAGCAGAAACGCCAATCCTATCAATCTAAACCCGGAAAGTGTATGACGTCATGAAAATCGAAATTGTTAGGCATGACAATAAAATATGGACCCGCATACGGACCGAAATTCTGCCTCCACAATACCATTCAAAGGTGGGTATGATATCCGTTCATTTGTGAATTGAGATTACTTGTGGCATATATAATTATCTAAGAATGTTGGAGCGTTTCTGATATTTGTTCACTGCACCCTTCTTTGTCTAAAACTTAGCCGATTCCGTTAATTCGTTTCAACTCTTTACCCGTAACTTGAATATGGGGGAAATATAACAGATTTATTTTCATTTTCTCACTTGCAATTCATTAAAAAGCTGTGATATGTTCATACAACGGATTATTTCATGAAAACTGTTTATTTTGAAAAGTAATGTTTCACATAACAGCCAGTTACCAGTGCCAACCAAATACCACAAAGATGTTTTTAAATCGTACATTGACAGTTGAGAGCCCCTCTCTCGACTTTACTGATGGCAAATGTAAGATTAAACTGCAAATTTGCGGTTACTACTAGTGAACTACTTTTGCCTGGGATTGAGAAATTGAAATTCTTTCACACAAGATAAAGAGTCGTGTACAGGAGATTAAAAGTCGTGCGCACTAATTTTTTGCGCACGACTTTTAATTTAGTCTCATGCGCGCGATTTTTTATCTTAAAAATTGTGCGCACGACTTGGAAGAGTCTAAAAGTCGTGCGCAGGACTAAAAGTCGTGCGCACGACTATTAATCTCATGAGTACTACTTTAAATCTCATGCGCTCGACTTCTAATCTCTTGCGCAATTACACAGCATATAATTGCTCACAGGCACTGAACATTCTTTCAAGGGACGAGAAACTTTTGGCATAAGGTCTATTTGTATGATGTTAGATTCATGTAAGGCTCTCCGTATTTTTGAACCCCAATCAAGGACACAATGGGCCATACGTTGGGGGCATCGCGGATGGGGACCAGTGGGCTCACTCATCCAGTCGCTAATGATGACTCGTCTCCCATTACCCATGTGGCGGGTCTAGGCTAGTAATAATCATAAAGGGACATTTCGGGCTGTTCCGTGCATTATTATTTTTTACAAGTGTATTGAGAGGGGCATAAAGTTCGTACGACCCTGGCACACTGACAGAAAATGTTAACTCTCTGCCCAGCACGTCAGAATATTTTGAGATCCTAGTTTCGGGCCTGATCTAGAGGTAGGAAAAGTCGAGGGGTGCCACTGGCTAGGGAATCGAAGGGGAAGATAAATAAGAAAGAGGGGTCTGCCGACAGTAGGATGTAATGTTACAAACCGAGTCACGAGGAAGCTGGTTGTTGCCGGGGAAGTATTGTCCGGGGAGTGGAGAGGACAGTTCGTAACCCAGATTGTCTGTACCAAACTGCCATGTGCTTCTGGGAGACAAAGTGAGAGGATTTGAGGGATGGGATGGACGGCATTATGGGAGGGTCAGAACTGGACCCATTGGTGACGGTGAATGTTGGGTTGAATAATATTAGGAACAGAAGATCTGTTCGTTTGTTGGGAATATATAAGGACCTAATAAATATATTGTTAAGTTGGAAAGCTCGATGCGTTGGGTTTAGGTTCAGAGGCTTTAGCACGTTCTCTAGGTAGAGGCCTCGGATCGGTAATATCTAAAATTCATCAACAAAGGGACGTTGGTTTCAAACTTTTCAAAGAGCATGTTCAATGCCTGTTTGCCCCGTTCTAGATTATGCATCAGTAGTTTGGGGTTAAAAGAAATACTTTGCTATTGACGCCGTACAGAACAGAGCCATTAGATATTACCTGGGCGTGCATAAGTTTTGCCCTACATTGAGGATGCTGGGAGATATTGGGTTTCAAATCTTCTTTATAGCGGAGGAGGGTTAACATGCTGAGACTATGGAATAAACTAACTATCGGGTTATTAACCCTTTACCCAACGTAACGGCCAAAACCGGCCATTCACAAAATCTCCATCCAATTTTCATTATTTTTTCACTTTTCACTCAATGAGCTCCTTCCAATTAGGGGTCATAAGCTATGTTTTGGAGGCAAAAAATTAAAAAATTTATTGAAGATTTTATTTGCAAATGTCGCCTTAAAGGTAAAGGGTTAAAGATATTCTTGTTAGATTATAGCTTTTGTAATGATGTTTGTGCTCTGCGATTCGAAAAGTCTTTGATATTGTTGTTTTGACGACAAGTGTGTTAATGTTTCAAACAATGATAATGCGAACTGGCTGCAAAATATTCAAAATCCCTGAGCTACACACATACAGAAAATTTAGAAATAAGGCTGAAACTGAAAGTTACATGTTCATGAATTTGAAACGTCCGCAGTCAATCCGTATTGGTCCAGTTCCGCTGCGGTATATTGCCACTCAGGGTAGAAACTGGTCGTTTCAGCAACGAAAAATTAGAAGAAGAGAGAATTTGTACTCTTTGTTATGTGTCTAGAATCGAAAAAATTAGTATCATTTCTTGATGGAATGCTCCTTTATGGAGACGTTCGAAGCATTCGTTTTACTTTTGCTTCATTTAACACTGAAGATTACTTAAGTGAAGAAATTATGAATATAATTATAAAAGAGCACCCAGAGCAATGTGGTAATTTCATTTTTGAAGTGTTGAAACGAATAAAAGCTTGCTTGTACAGTTAAAACTAGAAGTCCTGCCATAAAATACGCACAAATAGCACGTCGATCTGTGCGTTAATCTTCGCGTTATGACCATAGTAAGGCTCTCAAATTCTGTACATATGGCCTGTGCACAAGCAATGTTTCAGCCAATGGACCTCCGGGTAATCCGAAGGTCCATTGGCAGAAACATTGCCTGTGTTTGCTATTGGTAACCCGGATAACTTGCCGTTCTTTGGATGCCATTCGATATGGCAATTGCGCGCAATTCCTACGCGCAATTAAGCCTAGATAAGCGCACAGTTCGTGACAGGACTTCTAGTTTTAACAGCATAATCAATAAACATTGAAACATTGACTGATATGAATTCCCTGCATTGTTGGCCTGTGATGTCTTAATATGTTGGAGAACGTTCTTGTCTTTTAACTAGCATCTTAATCCCCTATCCAGTACCCCACTCACCTATGCCTTTTCCCTTTTAGTACGCGAGATAATATCTGATATAATCATCCTGTGCGAGATCCTTAGTTTTTTCCTTTTTCGGGCTTTAGATGGAACGAAGTTATCCTCCCACTCCGGAGCCCTGGGTGATGCAGGGTGGGATGATGGAATGACTGGTGCTAGGATTTACACACTGGGTTCTTCATTGTTGTACAATTGATACAGGACGCTGGCTTTGAAGACGTCATAATTCTAAGATGCGGCTGGTTTCCAAGGGGACCAGTTCATCGTCCGCTCTGGGGTCCCGGTGCTGTGGAGAGTGACGATGGACTGTCCCACGGCTGAAACTTGTTTGTTGACTATTCCACACGCATGCCCTTGGCTATTCCATAAATGCAAACATTTTATCAATGTGTCAATAGGTGCTCTACACGTTTCGGTGGGACCAGTCCATCTTTTCACTCTGGAGTTCTGGGGCTACAGGGTGAAGGGGGTGGACTGATCCATATTGGAAACTGTATATTCACTGTTTGGCTGTAAATAAGAGAAAATTTACTCGTGTAATAAAATGTAGGGAGCATTATCATGATAGATTTAAATTGCAGCTTTTTGAAGTAATGATACGGATGCAATATTGTCCTTACTATAAAAACGTTGGTGACATGTAGCTCCACTGAGCCGAGTGCTATTTTATGTATGATGAAACCCCATTGATGTAAAGCACATGTCACAATAATAAACATACTGCCACTATAAGGATTATTGATACTCTGTTCAAATCGAGCCACTGGCCTACATTTTAGTAGTGTGATGGGTGACATTCCGTTTGTTCTACCTTTTTAGTTTAATTAAGGACATACAGCGGGACGGTGGGAAACTGTTAATTTATTCTCTATCGGTGTAATCAAAGGTTATGATTTATAGTTCGTTTCACTTTAGTAAACACAAATGAACATAGCTCGTCCAATATGACAAAAATACATATTAATAATGACAAACACAAATATGTGCAAAATGTCACAGCTTATTTACAAATCGTGCCTTGTGTGCATCAAGGTGTCATCTGCAATGCTTTAGCATTGCAGATGGCACCTTGGTGTACCCAAAGGACTAAATACATATCTAATACAGTCAATATTTCTCTATTTTATCATTTCTGTGGAGGAATACCACCTGCTTCAAGGGGAATCTGAAGAAACCACACCGAAACGGTGATTTGGGAGGAGTCCCGTGTGGCATGTCTGTTTATGTCACATTAAAAACGATAATGTTAAAGTTAAGATGACGTCAGATCACAGAAGTTGAGCAACGTCGAGTTAATAGTTGAATGGGTGACCATTTCAGCGACTGATTCGCGCTCCCACACTGCATTCTTGGGCAAGGCACTTAACCCCGAATGCCTACACGATGACACTGTGTACTAAGGCCTACTGCACGTCGATGGTGCGCATGTCTTCAACCAATCTAACCCTGCCTGTGCCGCGGTGCAGAGTTCAGAGTTACGATGTTGGAGAGCTGACAGCTGCTAGTCGTTGCTCGGTTGTTCTTTCCGGGTACTCCGGATTCCTCCACCCGTAAAACTGTCACCAACATGATATGACCCTGGCTGTTAATGTGTCGTTAAATCCTAATAAATAAATAAATAAATTAAGAGGACAGACCTAAAGTCTGATAAGCATACTAGCATTTATAATCTAAAATGCAAACAGTGTGATGAATGACACACGTATGATAACTGTTCTTATACTACTTAAGTTAATCACAATGCAAAGATGATATAACGAAAACACCACTATTAATCCTTTGTGACTTTAATTATTCTGTCGTGCAAACGTCACTTGGAATTCAGTTTCTTCAACGTTTTTTTCAAAATGCGACGCCAAACGTCGGAAAGTACAGATAACAAGAATTTTTTCACATTAGTGATCAACTGGTTGAGGGCTAAATTATTTTTGGTGGGATTAATTTGCTATTCAAAACATGTTTTATTACAAATTATTGGAGAGTGCCTACGGGCACTCTCCAATAATTTGTAATAAAACAAAAAGATATAAGCAAAATATTATTTGTGTTTGACAGATTATGAAATATAAGCAAGGGAAGTGTTGGCTTTTGCTCTGGTATCCTCATTTTTTGAAAGCCATGATAGTTGCTTCTAGCACTCAACCCTTTAAGAAATCTTGACAGCAGGATTATATTTAGTATTTTAAGCTGCGATAACATTTGGCTCAACAGTTGTCGCTGAGCACTATTCCAGAGAAAATAGGAATTCAGGTTAAAACTTTAAAAAAATCGAAAAAGAATAACAAAACAAATGACCACAAAGTATCAGCGCGTTGTTTGATTTAGTACGTCATAAGACGTACAAAAGTATCAACGCGCTGTTTGATTCCGTGCGTCATAAGACGTACAAAAGTATCAACGCGCTGTTTGATTCCGTGCGTCATAAGACGTACAAAAGTATCAAAGGGGTAAAGGTGAGTAGTGTCCAAATTATGAAAGCAGCTATAACATGTTGTATTAAGCAAAGTACAGTACGGCCGCCGTGGAGTGGTCACTTTCCACGAGATGGGCAATATTTCTACGGATGCAATAATATGAGATTCAAAAACATTAATTATTGGAATAATCATTAAAAATTTAATTAATGAAACATCGGGTTGTGCATCATTAATTAAATTTTTGCTAAGAATGATATTTATTACCTGGTAAACGCATGCGTGGACATCACTTCCCCCGCGTGGATTACGACCAGTCGACGATGACTGTACTGTAGAAGAACCTGGAAGAGCAATCAGTAGGTGTTAAATTCAGAAAGTGGGACAAACGAGAATAAACAGTGTGATTGGTGTCCGGGTTTTAACAATATGGCTAATGGAGGCAACATTACAATCTCTTCCTTCAAACCACTACTCCTAATGATTCCAAATTTAACATATAACATCTTTGTTCAGACAATTTGCAAATCAACCTCTTTGGGTCATAGTTTGGAGTTACGGGATTGTCTTAGAGCTACCAAATTTTAAAACTGTGGGTAACGGGGAAAGTTAAAACAATCTGTTTTCTGAAAAAACACAATTCTAGATGCTTTAATGCTTGATCCATAAGGTCTTTGTAAAGATACTTTACAGGTTTGTTCAAATTAAGCCACTACGAACAATGGAAAAAAGTAACAAATATTGACAATTTGTACTAATTTATGTTTACAAATATTCAAATCTCTTCGTCAAGAATCAGCAGGATTTTTTTAGGTCCCTTGGGACGTTTTATTCTTGGTTTGATCTCCATTTAAAAAATATTGTTCCGCCAGCATGACTGTTGGGGCGTGATCTCGATTTAGGAAATAGTGACTCGCTGGCGTGACTGTTGAAGGGTTTTATTCTTGATTTGATCTTCATTTAGGAAATATTGACCGCTGGCGTGACTCTTGGGGCGTTTTATTGTTGATTTGATCTCGATTTAGGAAATAATGATCCGCTGGCCTGACTTTTGGGGCATTTTATTTTTGATCTAATCTCGAATTAGGAAATACTGACCCGCTGGCGTGACTGTTGGCGCGTTTTATTCTTGATTTGATCTCCATTTAGAAAATATTCATCCGCTGGCGTGACTTTTGGGACGTTTTATTCTTGGTTTGATCTCCATTTAACTCTTTACCTAACATGAAAAGCAGACGACACTTGCAAAAATAATTCTTGAAAAACTATTTTTTTTTTATTTTTTGTCTCAAAAACATAGGTCATGACCCCTCGTAGGAACGAGCTCAACGAGCTCGTTCCAACGAGGGGTCATAACCTATGTTTTTGAGCCAAAAAATGAAAAATATAATGAAAATTACTTGGCGATTTTTCAGAATAGCGCTGGCCGGTTTTGGCCGTTACGTTGGGTAAAGGGTTAAAAAATATTGTTCCGCTAGCATGACTGTCGGGGCGTTTTATTGTTGATTTGATCTTGATTTAGGAAATATTGACCCGCTGGCGTGACTATTGAAGGGTTTTATTCTTGATTTGATCTCGATTTAGGAAATATTGACTCTCTGGCGTGACTGTTGAAGGGTTTTATTCTTGATTTGATTTTGATTTAGGAAATATTGACTCGCTGGCGTGACTGTTGGGGCGTTTTATTCTTGATTTGATCACCACGTAGAAAATGTTCACCCGCTGGTGTGATTGTTGGGGTGTTTTATTTTTGATTTAATCTCGTTTTGGGAAATATTGACCCGCTGGTGTGACTGTATCGCGATGAGATCTGCCAAATGGAATTTCATTGTAGAGTACAGTTGGTATTGTTGTCCACGCATGCGTTTACCAGGTAATAAAATCATCATCAGCAAAAATTTAATTAATGAAGCACCTTTTGATGATTATTCGTATAAATATTAGTACTTGGAATCTAATATTATTGCGTCCGTGAAAATACTGCCCACCCGTGGAAAGTGACCAGTCCACGGCGGTTGTACTGAAAATAAGTACAGTTTAACCATGTATCGCCCGTTGAGTGCAGCAAGGCGACATAGCACTCAAATTATGATATTTTAATTTAGTATTTATTACCTGGCTCTTTTAATTATTTTAGTCGCAAAGCAACCACAAACGATAAAAATATAAATAAAAAAATAAAACTAATAGTAAATAAATAAATATTATTATTATTATTTATTGGTGTTTAAGGTCACGTATTTTTGCACTATGGCTAATCATGACCACAACATGAGTATCAACTCAAGGGGTGAGCGTTAATAAGCCATGTTGCCCATTTTAGAGAGGGTTTGCACCTCCCAAGCATTGGTGACTGAGTCCTATTTTACCAGTAAAACAGCCTGTTTACCGCAGTGAACAGGCACTGCTTCACTTCCCGGTGTTTCCGTGGGGGAAATAGATAAATAAATAATTAAATAAATAAATAAATAAATAAATAAATAAATCAATCAATCAATCAATAAATCAATAAATAAATAAATAAATAATTTCATGATTATTATTTACTCACTGTTTATTCACTCCAAATAATCTAATAGCAAATAATTTATTATCTTCCAGAAGACGTACATGTATAAAAAGATTAAGTAACAAAGAAATGTTTTGAAAAGAATAAGATTAAATGGATAAACTGTTAATTCAGGGCCTTGATTTGGCATGTTGCCTCTAGATTGCTTAACCCTTTATCTAACACGAAAAGCAGACGACTCTTGAAAACAAAATTCTTGAATAATTAATATTTTTCATTTTTGTCTCAAAAACATAGGTTATGACCCCTCTTTGGAACGAGCTCGACGAGCTCGTTCCAAAGAGGGGTCATAACTTATGTTTTTGAGACAAAAAATGAAAGAATAATGAAAATTAATTGGCGATTTTTTTTGTGAATAGCGCAGGCCGGTTTTGGCCGTTAGGTTGGTTAAAGGGTTAACTGACGTGAATTCTGACCCGTCTGTGGTCAGACAACGATTTTATCGAAAACGACGCACTGCAATAATATATCACAAAGTCTTTGAGACATACCAAAATTATATTTTGCGTTTCAAAGTGATGTAGTTTTGGTGCCGGACGAATTTGTTTAGTGCAACTGCCACAATTAGCGTCCGAAAGCGTGCACACTGCGACCACATTACTGAAAGCAGTCATTTTACTATGGTGAGACACTTTATATCATCGTCTGTCTTCCACCCATTGGAACTGTTAGCCATTAAGGGGTGCAGTACATCCGACTTGTATATACATTCTGATCTCATAACAGATAACATTCAAGGATACGCTAAAATAATCAGTTGGGTTACAAATCAACCCAAATCAACTTGATTTGGATTACTTTTTAACCCAACTGATTTCAGCATGCAAGAAGACAACATGCTGACAATAGTCAAAGCACTACTACACCACAGGACTGACTGACTGTAATGTAGTTTGTAGCTTTGATAATTGCCATTAAGTGTTCATAAAGACTCGATATGTTTCCATTAGAGTTATTTTTGAATTGTAGACTCTACTGGTCTATCGGGGATTTTTATGGTGAACTTTTGTCACTCTCTCTGTTTTAGGTTTGCACGAATTTAAAGTCAGGGGACACTAAGGTCTAACGGTGACATTTTTAATGCAACCCATTTTTAGGTCACTCTTGTCAGATTTTGTTAGCAATAGAAAGGTAAACTACTACCGATATGTGTACCAGTGCTATTAGTATGGCAATCCTAATGTGAACAGTCAAGAAAGTTGCGAATTATTGCATGCGTTTCAGTTAGTAATACTATTATATGCAGTTGTTTAATATACTGTTGGAAATGGATCGCAGAGATCTTTTCCAACAGTGTGTTACACCAGAGTAGTCCATCGTCATTCTCAAAGAATACCGTGTACGCGTTAGGTCGCACATTAACCCTTTACCCAACGTAACGGCAAAAACCGGCCAGCGATTTTCTCAAAAATCGCCAATTAATTTTCAAAATATTTTCATTTTTTGTCTCAAAAACATAGGTTATGACCCCTCGCTGGAACGAGCTCGTCGAGCTCGTTCCAACGAGGGGTCATAACCTATGTTTTTGAGACAAAAAAATGAAAAAAATTAGTTATTCAAGAATTTTTTTTGGAAGTGTCGTCTGCTTTTCATGTTAGGTAAAGGGTTAATACAAAAGCAATTCGAGAGAAGATAATTTCTCAAAGATCTGACAATACGACAGAACACACCGAGGGTTCCTGTTCCTCACACTCAACCTGAGGTGTGTTCTGTATTTATACAATGAATTTGGTGAATGAAGCTGAGATTTGTGAAGAGAAATATCACTCTCGGCGGTCGGTCTACCTTCGTGCTTGACACCGTTTTGCGTCGAAGCATTTCATTCACGCCATAACAGCAATCAGATACATTCCGACCTACCAAATGCGTTCTTACCTGGCGTTCTTACACGTAGGACGGATTCCACATTGTATCGGTTAATGTTAAATACACACAGCTATTGTGGAATAACATAGGCGAACGATAAACCGGTCAGCTTATCGTCTCCTGAGTTACAATGTGTTCTATGTGCCAGTAGGCACATAGAACACATTGGAACTCAGGGGACGTTATATTTTTTTTAGGTGAACGATAGGGGAACGATCATTCGCCCATGTACAGAGGTGTGTTTTTAAATCAGCCAGGTCAGGAACAAGGGCAATCGGCCACCCGCCGCAAAACTACAGACTTGTCACAACCAGATAACGATAATAATAATGAAAACGAAAAGCGATCTGTATGTAGAAAATGTTTTTCATCCCATACAAACCTCTTCTGAACGTATGTTGAAAACAATTGAATTTGAAAGTTTTATTTTATTTCAGAGAACACTAAATGTTACCATGTCATCGTGTTGTGTTTGTGCTAACGTCTATTGAGAAACAGAATCTTCAAAGTTCCGGTTAGAACCACGGTAGTAAGTGAAATAATGGATGAAAGACAGCCTCTAATAAAATCCCAGCAAAGCGATGAACACAACCCGACACAACATGAAAAGCGAAATTACTGCCAGCTAGTTGGGATTCTGTTGAGCGTCGTGTGCAATACGTGTGGACTATACCTATCAATGACAGTAAATACGCAATATATCTACAGTCGTGTGGCAAAAGAGCATTCTGTCAACGTGTTGGATATAAATACCGCGAAGTCACCATGCTTATTTTCTAATTCGAGCACAAATAATACAGCAGATTTAAGAAGTATTCAGGCTGAGGCAACACAGTGGATTTTGTGCTTTGGTGTACCGTGCACTTTTGTGAATATACTTTTTGGAATGTATTCCGATTCGTGGGGAAGAAAACCGTTTTTAATCATCCCAACCGTTGGAGGGTTATTGAGGGGAATTTTAATTGTAGCTACTGTTCACTGGCATTGGCCTCTGTATTGTATAGGGGTTGGGTACATCATTGAAGCAGTGTCTGGTTCAGTGTTCGCATTCTTAGGTGCATCTTTCGCATGTTTGGCGGACCTAACTGGTGCTGGCAAAACAAGAACGTTTTACATAGCTGTGATTGTTGGTGTATCTGGAGTTGCGAACGGCCTCGTAATTATTGGGAGTGGCTATTTTATACGTGACACTGGTTTTCTCTATCCAAGTCTGACAATCCCACTGATTTACGTATTATCTTTACTGATAGTTTGTTGTATTCTGAAGGAAACTCTGAAAAAGCAAAACAATCTCTCTATAAAAATGAAGTTAAAGTCAGCTATTTCGTTGTATGTCCACGGGGAACAACGACTCATCTACATAGTTTGTGTAATTATGTTCTTTTTGGAAGGTGTGTCGTATAACGCACAATCGAACATTGTTACTCTTTTTGCCATGAACAAGCCATTCTGTTTTTCCACAGTTGAAGTGGGATGGTTGACTGCAGTATCTATGGTTATTCCCCAATTCATAGGATTATTGCTTCTTAAACTTTTTCATTACTGTTTTTCGGATAAAGTGATAGTTGTGTTTTCGATCATATCATGCGCAGGAAGCATGGTTTTACAGGCTTTATCCACACAAAAGTACCAGTTATTCTTAGGTAAGTCAGGTGTTTATTTGCGTGTATGATGCGCGTTTGTAGCGATCTATCAGCGCTCTTGGACAGTTGCTGAGATGCACGTTCTTGGGCCGGGAATAAACAACAATATAGATTTGTCATGACGTTAACCCGTGGCAGGGATGGCGACAGGATTTCCACGACGCGGCGCTATGATCTCCGACGGGGGAGGGGGGGGGGGGGTAGCTAGAGAGTCTCCGTTCACGGTTCGGCCCGGTGGGAGAAATGTTTGTTTTAATTGGGAAAAAGTCGCAATATCCATGGGTCTGGAGACTTTAAGAAAGCCAGAACGAAACGTAAAAAAACATTTGTGGCTTACGGAGCAAAGGTATCAAGAACAGGTGACATGGCGATTCGCCATGACATCTGTTATTGATACCCAAGTTCAGAAAGCCACGAATTTAATAAATACGATGTAACTCACAACAGAGACTCGTTGTGTGTCGACCAATGATTGTGCAGAGAGTTTCTGGTAGGGACTAAAATAGAACTAAAATTAACTCCGTGCATGCCACAGTGATTTTATACCCAAAAGGTTACATCTATGGTGTACGTGTATCGTTCTCTGACCCCAGACGCAACAACTCTGTGGTCAAAGAGGTTAGGAGTTGAATCCGAATCCCCTCTGGGACATTTGCTTGCTACAATAAATGAATTTAAAAACCTAAGACAAGAAATTCTGGTATTCTTCAGTAAATGATACATTTTCAGAATTTATGTTATGAAAGTTTACATTTTCCGACGCAGGACGGGGGTTGGGGAGAGGCAAAACGTTCTGTATCATGGGAATTGTATGACAACACGATACTTAAAGACTAGTTTTCGTTACACGGATCAAATCACTATTTAGCGTATTAAGGTCAGGACCTTTGCATTTAATAATCTGTTTTTACAAA
Organism: Pictodentalium vernedei; assembly: GCA_031216915.1. Lineage (NCBI taxonomy): Eukaryota > Metazoa > Mollusca > Scaphopoda > Dentaliida > Dentaliidae > Pictodentalium > Pictodentalium vernedei. Next base: position 148,242,842 of record CM062297.1, on the reverse strand, counting down.
TTAGTAGTCTGTTTTTGCAGATTAACCCTTTACCCAACGCAGACGATATCAAAATTTATTATTTTAAATATCATTTTTTTCAAATTTTTCTAAAAAATTCAACAAAACCATATCCTGTGACCCCTCGTTGGAACGAGCTCATTCCAACGAGGGGTCATATGATATCGTTTTGTTGAAATTTTTTGAAAAATAATATTTTTTTAAATGCTGAATTTGCATATTACGCCGGCGGATGCGGCCGATTCATTGGGTAAAGGGTTAAGATGATTATAAGACTGTTTTTACAGATTACTACTCTGTATTTAAAGATTATTGGGAGACTGTTTTTACAGTTTATTACACGACTATTTTTACAGATTATTACAAGAGTGATTCACAGATTAATAATCTGTTTGTACAGATTGGTAATCCATATTTACAGACCATTTTTTAAAAGTCTGTTTTTACAGATTATTACAAGACTGTTTTTACAGATTAAAAATCTATTTTTACAGATTAGTAATCTGGATTTACAGATTATTAGGAAATTGTTTTTTGCAATTTACTAGATGACTGTTTTTACAGATTATTACAGGACTGTTTTTACAGATTAATAATCTGTTTTTACAGATTAGTAATCGGTATTTTCAGATTATTAGGAGACTATTTTTACAATTTATTAGATGACTGTTTTTACAGATTATTACAAGACTGTTTCTACAGATTAACGATCTGTCTTTACAGATTAGTAATCTGTATTTACAGATTATTGGGAGACTGTTTTTACAGATTATTGGAAAACTGTTTTACCAATTAACTGACTATACAGTGATTGGCTAATAGTATAATCACTGTTGCTGTCCACTGTACAATCGGGTATGACGTTACTCGGGTCTGGGTGTTTCGGGCTTCTCGTACTGGACTGATAGCGTAGTACAGTGTGGGTGGGATGTAACCATGTATGTATACTATTAGCCCTTTGTACTACTAATTGACCTTCATATTATCTTATGGCTAGTATAGATAATACGTAATGCTAGGTCAAGCATTATTGTGGGGTGGGGGTAATGCTTGGGCGTCATCTAGTGCGGTATTGCGAGATAGTCCTTGGTGGTTTGGATTGGTAGTATAGTTTGGGCCTTATATACCCCTGTAGGTCCCATCTTAATCCTTGTAATCACCTACCGATTGCTTTATGCAGTCGTATGATTGATATAGGTAGTATGTAATGCTGAGCATCGCGGTACTGTAGGGTCGACTAGAGTGGAAGATTAGGATGTACGCTCTACACCCCTACATGTCTCATGTTAGCCCTTAGTGCTATTAATCTACCTAATGCTTCACAGTATCCTATGAGTGATATTGGTAGTACGTAATGCTAGAACAGGCGGTATTGTGGGTAGGGGTAACGCCTGTTAGCTTAGAATGGTAGTACAGTATGGGCGGTCTATGCCCCTGTTAGTCCTTGGTATTGTTAACCAACTCAATGCTTTGTATTATCCTATGACTGGTATAGATAGTATGTTATGGTAGGTCAAGCGCTATTGTGGGGTGGTGGTAATGCCTGGTAGTTTAAAACGGCAGTAGCACTATTATCCATCTAGGGCGGTGTGCTGGCCCACATATGGTATAGGTAGTACGTAATGCTATGCCAAGCAGTATTGATGGGTGGTTGTAATCCATAGTTGTCTAGTGTGGTAGTATAGGATGTGTTGTCTGTACCTCTACTGGTGAAATGTTAGCCCATGGTACTACTGGTACTACTAATCGACCTAATGCTTCAAAGTATCCTATGACTGGTATAGGTAGAACGTAATGCTAGGCCAAGCGCTATTGTGTGAATGAGTAATGCCTGGTTGTCTAGTGCGGTAGTATAGTATGGCGGTATATACCCCTGCAGGTCCCATATTAACCCTTGGCACTACCATCCATCTAGGGCAGTGTGCGGTCCCACAGATGATATACGTAGTACGTAATGTAGTTTTGTGTGGTGTGTGCTTGGTTTCTAGTCTCATTGCAGAGTATGGATGGTCCTTTGACATTCTAAGACTTGGCCGAGGGTAGAAGTCATGAACTGTGACAGTTAGCAAACCTGGAGTAGTGCTACAAGTCAGTAGTAATGGTACAAATGTAGAAGAAGACTATAGAATTGGGGCAATACAGTAGAAGCTTACCATATGACAGAAACCTAAAGCCGATGGTAAGACCACCTGTTTAGGGGTTATATAGGAACGCTCACTTGTGGAATCCCACTTATGGAATCCTGCTTATGGAATCCGTTTTACGGAATCGATGGAACGGCCACGTTCCGTGGGATCCTACTTCAATCACCCCCAACTAAAAAACGACTGGCCTTCGGCAACCCTTTTTCCGAGATGTTCATAAGAGCAGTATTTGGAGTCACTCTTTCCAGAAAGTGCTATATAGCCTATTTGCCCTTGCGACGCGAATCTCATCGAGCAAGAGCAGGTTGCGTTTCCGTGGCATCGCGTGCACATCATGACGTCACGACTTCAATAGCAAAGTCAACCTTTTCGCGCTGAAAAATTCGGGAAACACCAACACAGTACCCACGTGAAGTCACCTCTGGAGTAATTGATGGGACTTTTCGCATTCTTCACAGAGCTGGTAAGGGTATAAATAATGAATATCTATGCATTCCATTTCTGTGAATATCGGGAATTATGTCATGAGTGTGGACCTGAAAGTTTTATTTTTCACGAGCGCTTGCGCGAGTGAAAAATAATATTTTCAGGTCCACACGAAAGAGGTTTATTTTGAAGTTCGAATTTCGAAAACTAGTCCGCCGTTTGTCGAGTATTTACACATATATTGCAAACAACACCCGAATCTGCTGCTAAAATATAGGTCCTCTTCAAACAAATTAAATGGCAAGCCGTTTACCAAAGAAAACCGATGAATAGCTGTCGCAGAACATCGTCCCATTTATTCTGTATTCTTAAAAAGTGGAATATGAGACAAATGCAAGCTCGTGGAATTGCTCCACACACAATGAATGCACAAGAGCGGATCAAAACTCATCCCCTGCTACTTCTTTGCAAAAATACCCGAAATGCCGAATTATAACTCCATAGCTTGGAAATTATAAGTGTGTTATACTGTATCAATAAATTCCACACCAGTCGAAAGCAAAGCTCAAGTCGGATATGCACGTTACTGACACAGTTTCCACGTATATTATGTTGGTGGCCATTAAACTGTTTGATACATCTTTCTCGATATGCCAAAACGTAACTGTCATATCTCAAATATTTTAGTGTGTCAGAGAGAGAGAGAAAGAGAGAGAGAGAGAGAGAGAGAGAGAGAGAGTATCACATTTATGTATAAGATTTACTGTATCAATAAATTCTACACTACACCAGAAAAGGGCAAAGCTTGGGGCCCGTATGTAAGTTTCTGACACCGTATAAATCTACATGTTATATCAGATTGGTGGCTAATAAACTGTTTAACAGATACATCTTACCACCAACCGTTTCTGTCCACTGGAATAACAACTGTAATGATTTATAAATGATGACTCCACCCCACTGCCCACGTGGTGATACGGTAGCGTTGTGTACTAAGGCGTACTGCACGTCGATAGCGCCCCTGTCTTCAACCAATGCTAACCCTGTTTGTGTGGAGTTAGTATGTTGGGAAGCTGATAGTTGTTCGCCGTTGCTCGGTGGTTCTCTCCGGGTACTCCGGCTTCCTCCACCCGTGAAACTGTCGTGGTCATGATTAACCATTGTGCAGAAATATGTGACCTTAAGAACCAGCAAATAGATTAATAAATGATAGAATGTTTACTTGTTCATTTTGATGCAATGTGATCAATTCTGCAAAGGTGAATTCCTCTGATTGTGAGCTGTGTATCAGCCAGCACTGACAGTGTGTGGTGTACACGTTGTTTAGACCCGACATTCTAAATCCTATGAAATTCTATGAAATTTGTGGGAGATAAGATATGGCCTTTTTTTATTAGATAGGATTTTCTTTCCCATAATTGCCCACTATCAATCTCGGACGATATGACTTCAAAATCGGCTGATATGAGGCCGATGTCGACTGATATGAACCAAGCTGTAATTTTTTCCCCATTACAAGGCGCATTCAGTTTATTCACATCGAAATCGTTCACCGTTATTCAATGAACCAGTCAGGAAACTTGGCGCTACCAGGATTTATGGTGCAGTCTGGAGCTTAGTTTTAATATGACGAGGAATTAATTATGGTAATTATTAAAGATTGGGTGGATGAAGAGACGAAAGAAGAGAGTTGTACAAAAAATCGGCGCCAACTGAGATTCTGAGTCGTAGATTTGTCGAAACGGGAAAAGAGATAGTCAGTTATCCGAACGTTACGTCTTCCTTGTAAAAACCAGTTGTGTAACAATCATCCAGTAGTGTAATATTAACCAGTAGTGTAATACAAATTAACCAGTAGTGTAATAATCAACCAGTAGTGTAATAACCAGTAGTGTAATAAACTTAACCAGTAGTGTAATAAACATCCATGAAAACCAACAATTTTTCAACAGAATTTGAAAACTTTTTCAGGTGGCTCAAATCATAGTTTGGGTACATCTTATCGATTTTTAATCATTTTATCGTACATTTAAAGGCGTTTTGCGTGTCAAACATCATTTCGTGGGTTCAATACGGCGAGGAAAGGTATTTGTATGATGTTTATGTGATGTGCGTATTTCCTGGTGTTTAATGCCACTTTCTGCATTTGTGGCTTTATGTAAATTCAAAGTTGGCCAATTATTTATAGTAATGCTGTGCTCTTGTGAGACTGCTTACCCCAGTCATAAGTTGTCGGGTTCTATCATACCAGAAAACTTATAATCGTCAGATTAATAAGAGTTTAAAAGTTGAATAAATCAATATTCACACGTGCGATTCTACTTTTGTATTCATGAGCACCGCTGGCAATTTTATCGCCGAAACGATATAGAAAACGACACGGGCAAATTACAGGTCCTTTTTTTCGTTTTAATAACATAATAACATACTATTTCGAGTTATGGATGCTTTATTAACATGAGACAACGTGATTTGTTTTTTTTTCTTGGTATCTTATGAGGTAAACTTATTTGAAAACATAATAAATTATTGCCGGTTTCATTTCACTCCTTATGAGGCGACGAGTAAGAAATTTAGAAAAGTTTGCATTCAAGGCGAGGTCACCAAATGTCAACTTGGCTGCAGTTTCACTGTTGGTGAAAATTTTAACTATTGAAATCACAATGCTGGCGGGTTCACCACGGTTGGTGTGTAAAGTTAAAATTTATGTCATAGGCTTTTTATATATAATAGTATATGTAATCATGGTATAAAAATATCTTTAATGGAATCAGAAATGAGTTTCCGTAAAAGGCATTTAAATAATTTCATACAGGAATCAGATATTTTTTTTTTGTCAAGAAACCAGAAATAACGTCTACGTGCAACATTCAACTTGTTCTATGAAGAGATAAGAAATGCGTATTTTTTTTATTCCGACCACTTTTTTAAAGTGATGGAATATATATATTTGTCCCTATATCCCGATAAATTATTCCGTCTTTTGATTGGTCAGAATGCCTTGGACAAATAGCCATGGCAAAGGGTGCACCCAACATTCAATGTATATGAGAGGGTGCAACATCCAGGGTATAAGCGCACGCGAAACATCGGGAGTATATGGTTTAAATGAAAGATTTCCGCTTTTGTTCGCCTCGATATAAAAATCGAACAAAAAGAAACATGCAAATAGTCACAAATATTATCAGATTTCCAACAATTTGATCATGTTTTGCGGTTATAAATTAAACCGAATAATTAAATCAAACAACTCGAGAAAAATTAAATAAGGGCAAATCTAGTAACAAAATAGCCAATATGTTTAAGCGTTTCCATGGGAAAGGGGTGTAACTGTACCTGTTGTCTTTTGTGTTTGTACAAACAAAACAATTATTCGCGCATTTGGTCCAACTGATTGCGGAGCGTGAGAAACGCGTCCACAAATTTCTTTCCAATATGTTTTTGTTGTGTTTCGAACGGAACAAAAACGTTATCTCCGCCAACATGTGTGGTATATGGGGATTTAATACCTGGATTTCTCCTTTAAACACCTCGCCTGCGGCTCGGTGTTTAAAAACCGACATCCAGATTTTAAATCTCCATCTAACATACATGTTGGCAGAGATAACTTATAATAAACTTCGGGAATGCATGAGGGAGTAAAAAAATGAGATTTCCAGTAATTCTGAAAAATGCACTCACTGACACCTGGGTAGCACCACTGATCGTGGCCCATATTATGAATCTGCATTGAGTTACGACACATTTGGTGATGGTCCCAGGTCCATAGTTCATACCATGCTTCAGCTATGAGATAAACCAACAATCAAACTGTTTGGCCCTCGCCCACTTTTTGAGTGAAAAAGTACATATGTGAACTTCGGGAATGCATTAGGTGTAATTTCAACAATTCTGAACATGAACTCAATGACCCCTGGGTGACCTTATTGCTCAATGACCCCGGGTGACCTTATTGACCCTGGTTTACATTTTGACGAAACGTTGAGTTTTGTTATTTATCCAAGGTCCATAGATCATACCATGCTTCAGATATGAGCGTGACCCACTTTCAAAAGGTTTGGCCAACCCACTCTTTTAAGCGCAAAATACATGTGTGCTCTTTGAGAATACATTAGAGGGTCATAAAATGTGATTACCAGCAATTCTGAAAAAATCCCCTAAATCAACTCTGGGTGACCTCAGTGATGTAGATCAATATTTTTAACCTCCATTGACTTTCGACTCATTTGGTTTGGTCCTAGGTCCATAGATCATACCATGCTTGAGATATGAGTGTGACTCACGTTCAAATTTGTTTGTTCCACCAACTTTTTTTTTGATTGAGGAAATACAGCCCGCTCGCTTTCTTTAGTGTATAAGTGCGTGTATGGACTTCGGAAATGTATTGGGGGATAATGAAATGTGATTTCCAGAATTCAAAAAATGCACTCAATGTTCCCCCCGGTGACGTCAGTGACCTTGACACATATTTTAAACCTCCATCGAGTTCGACTTATTTGGTGTTGGTCCCATCTCAAAAGGTCATACATACCACAGGCACTCGACGTATTATCGGGTTTTATCAATTTTAATAAATTATATATTATATTATCAATACTAAAAAAAAGTAAAGGTATGACACTTCCCAGATCGAAATTTTCAACAATCTCTCAAATAGCGAATACCTCATCGATCTCGCTCAAATAAACGACAAAATGTCGTGTAATTCGCGGAGCCACTCAGATTTCGAGCCCAAGATTGACGAAATTTGACCTTTATTCGCATTTATTTCACTTTTTATCGACTGAAACGATCGGGACGTCTATCCACGACCATTCAATTCCGGTACACAAGCAAATTTAAGCTATGAATTCAACGCCGCGCGTTCATTGGTCAATTTAAAATTCAACACATTATTTTTCACTCTAAATATAACTCCTAGTCAACAATGAAAACGTGCTCATTTTATACTGAAGTTCATTCGAAGATGTCGCTTTCAGAAATTGCAGTTGCTGCTGAAAAAGGCCACAATATTATAATAACCGGACAGGCTGGAATGGGAAAAACATTTACCTGAATAAGATCAACATTGGACTGACACATATGAACAAACACGTTTATACACTGGGTACGACAGGTATGGCATTGGCAAGCACAAATTTGCCTCGCGGTTCAATGACTGTTCACAGAATTTTTGTTTTGGCGGACGACAGATTTTCTGACGCATTTTTAATACAGAAAATCAAGTTTGATGACAATTATCATGATGTAAAAGAGAGGATGTTGTCCACAGATGTGATTATTATCGACGAAGTATCTATGCTTTCCCTGGAAGTATTTCGACAAATAGACACAATTTGTAAGGAGACAAGAGGGAATCACCGAAATGCTTTTTGAGGTATTCAGATGATTTTATGTGGAGATTTCTAACAGCTGCGACCGGTACCCAATGTGAATTTTAATGACCCAGGAGACTTCATCATATCTGCAGAAGAACTTAGATTTCATGTGTTTAAGCTGACCACTGTGCATCGACAATCTGAAGGAAAATGAACAATTCAATTTGAAACATCCTGCAAAGGGTTTATTGAATATAATCTAAACCCCGAAGGAGTGGATTTTCTCAAAGAACCCAAGTCTCAACATTTTATGAGTAGAAAGAACAAAACACCTAAATTTCAGCTAATGGGCCCCTTCCCCTGTATCTATCAAGAGGTCTGCAGAAAGCACAGGCACTCGACGTATTATCAGATTTAATAAATTTTAATTTTATTAAAATTGATAAACTGTGATAATACGTCGAGTGTCTGTGGCAGAGAGCAGACGGAAAATTTGATTCAGTTTGCAATTTTTGGCAATAAATGTAAGATGCGCTGTCACTGATAAACAGTCAAATGCGCCTAAACAATGTGGGATGTAAATGTTTTGTATGTATGTGTGTGTGGTGGGGGCGCGGTGGCTCAGTAGGTAGAGGTGCTGGCTGCAAGCCGAGAGGTCTTCGTTTCGAATCCCACCTGCGGAAATCGCGTTGTGTCCTTGGGCAAGACACTTCACCCCCATTGCCCATGTGGGGCACGGTGACGCTGTGTAGTAAGGCGTACTGCACGTCGATGGTGCACCTGTATTCAGCCAATGCTAACCCAGCTTGGTTCATTCCCACTAGACCAATTCCCTTTAGACTAATTCCCCTTAGACCAACTCATGCGTTCTACTTTTAAAATAATTCTATATCAATAATTTGATATACTTATAAATATTTATAAATGTATTCAGTGTTATTGATATTCAAGCCTGAAAATAAGCAGCCTGTCAGTTGTAGAATGGGGTCCCCAGAGGGTGAATTTGCTGATGCTATTCCATATAGTGGATCAGTTTATCCTCTGGGTACCTCTTTCTGTTTATGTTTGAGACCTTAATTCAGATTGAGGTTCACAGAGGGTAAATTCACCCTCTGGGAACCTCATTTTTCAGACGATAGTCTGCTTATTTTCTGGCTTGTTGATACATGTATTTTATAAACTGAAATGTGAAAAACCAATATTTTTTTGTTATGCGTATAAATATTTTATTATCAAATAAAGTTCTTATCAGTAAATAAATGTTTTCTTAATTATCCTTAATCAACCCTTAATCAATAACAATATGTAGTTGGTCTGAGGGGAATTGGCCTATAGGGAAATGGTCTAGTTGGAAGACACCCCCTGCTTGTGTAGAGTTAGTATGTTGGGGAACTGACAGTTGCTCGGTGGTTCTCTCCGGGTACTCCGGCTTCCTTCACCCATAAAACTGTTGAGGTCAAGATTAGCCATTGTGCAGAAATATGTGACCTTAAACACCAATAAATAAATAATAAATAAATATATGTGTGTGTGGTGGAAATTGGGGGGAGGTGTAGTATTTCCACCCACTAACTAATTATTGCTCTTCAAAAAAGACCAAGCAACTTTTCAGCTTATTAACCACAAGAAAATTTCCATTACATTTTTCCCTTGTTTATAATTCCAATCCTTGACAGCCTTTCCTGGGAAGCTCTTGAAGAGAGCTTCCAAAGAAATGATGTCATGGTTCAAATAATATTTGTAATAAGGAAAAAATGAGATCAAAATTTTTAATGTGGTTATCTATCCAGCATCTTATTTCCAGTTTATCTGTATCAAAATGTTCAGTTTACATTCTGTATAGCAAAAGAAAAATCAAAAGTTTCATATTCATCCAATAGTTTGTATACGGGAGGGGGATATACCAGCAGAGAGTTTTGCTGTGTGGGGATTGAATCTTTTTAATCTGTAGTCCTAACCTATCCATACCTAAAATCCTTTCTTGGAAAGCTTTACACAAATATTACAAGTTGTTCATATTAATTTGAATGAAAACACTGTTTAAAGTGTTCAGTTCATTTTTCCAGCTGCTATAATTTGTGATTATATGATTCCATGGACATTTTTTCCAAGACTTGTATGTTCATGAACATTTTCTGGCTACCACTTAAAATAATTAATTATAAGCTATTGTGAATGATCTCTCTTTCTCTTAAATACCAGATTATGACACTAAATCTTGATAAGTAATAAGTAAGAGCTTTCTAAGACTAACTGTCAGGGAACGGTGGTATTAATGAAGAGGAACCATATCAGAAAGATATTTCATACAAGGAATTCCACGTTTGCATTTGCAACTAGTTTTGTAAGTTGCTGTACATGTAGAGTGGAGTCCTTTGAGTCTGGTGTGGAATGAAATGTCTTTGGATTAATTGTCATTGGTGTGAATAGATTACATAAGCATTATAATTACTGGTGTCGGCCTATATTTCAGATTTCTTCAAAAGTTTGAACAGTTTTGACCAAAATGTGTTTGTTTCTTGGGCCCCTCCCAATCAATGGTGCTTGTAGAATACAGTCAGAAAAACATGAAATAATAAAATTGACTTAAAAATGCAACATGTGCTATTCGTCATTCAAACTTTAATATATTTTCAGTTTTTGTTTCATAAAACAGTTCTTATTGTCCCTCTTTAGAAGGAGCTCATCAAGTTCTTTCCAATATTGGTCATAAGCACTGATTTGAAAGCAAATAATAGAATTCTTCGTTTATTCGGGAAAAGTGTGGAAAGAGTTATCCCTCTCTCTCTTGAAAATGGTACTGGCAGCACTCTATAAACTTTACATTTCTGTCAAAAGTCCACTTGAAAAAGGAGACGGGGCTGGGGGGGGGGGGGGGGGGGGGGTAACGGTAAAAATGTCTCACAGCACCAAAACTTCTATAAACCAAAAAATCCTCATGACAAAGTGACAAAAGATCAATTTATTTATTTGTGTTAGAAGCAAATTGTAGGGTGAAAATATCTCCTGGGTTTTTCTCTCTTTAGTGATAATGATTAATTCCAACCTTCACATCATTTTTGGGGTAACTCTCGGAAAGAGCTTCCCAAGAAATGATGTGAAATGTAGAAATTATCTCATGCTGCAACCAGCTGTTTCCAATTTCCCTTTTATAATTTCTGAAAAAAGTATGTCAGGGTTTTTTGCCTTGAGTTTTTTGTCCAGATTGTTGTTGCTTTTGGAGACTTTTGGCATGCAAACCTCATTCCTTAAACACTGTAAAATGGCCCATACAACTGCCCACCCCTTTCAAAGATGTCAATCACACTACCAGCAAAAGAAGCCTTAGTTTAGCACGATATTGCTCAAAAATAATTGTTTTGTTGCAATTTATTAGAAAGTGACTGTCGGTGCTCTCCAATAAATTGTAACAAAATATTTTCATATTAATAAATTTTTCTTCTGCTAAGACAGAAACAAATTAGTGCAAACATTATAAAGCCACAAATGAGTCCTTCAGTACTTTTCAGTAGTGCCCTGATAGTGGCTTCTTGCACTCAATCAGTCAACTGGCTGTGTGCTGGAAGCCACTAGATCATGGCCTTACTGAAAAGTGCTGAAAGACACTATAGTGGCTTTGCAATCCCTGTAAGGTGTCGCTATTTTTCGGAAAAAATAGAAAGTGTATTCGAATGAAATATTTTATTTTCCATTATTGGACAGTGCCAATGGACACTCTCCAATAAATGAAAAGAAACTATTTGAAATAATAAATATTTACAGAAAAAACAACATAATTGTTCGAGTGAACTTTTTCAGAGAAAAAAAAATGTCTTGTCTCAAAACATCATTTGAAATTGAAAAACACAGCACTGGACCAATTAAATAATTTTATCATGTGCAGGGGATAAAAAATTAAATTTAATCAAGTTTCATTGTATCAGTCTAGACAAAATTTATCTATCTAAGTTTTTCTCTTGGTTTTTACTTTATTTTCAGAGGCATTTATAAAAACAATACATGAACTTAGGGTCAGATTTGTAAAGAGACTGAAGATTTACTTGTGAAGTTAAAAAGGCCATTGTCACCTGAATACCCCCCCCCCCCCCCCCCCCATCATTGCTTGTGATTTCAGCATCACCATGAATATCCAGGCACTTTGGAAAGGTGGCCCGTCATAGAATAAGCCTTGGTACCCTAATTTCCTCTCACTGGGCCCACTTTCATGAGGATCTTAGGGCCTCCCCAGGGAAATTTATTTTCCAATATGTCAAAGAATGCAGTTTGCTTAATTCTTGGGCAAGGGTAAAGTGTCCACCATCAATTGCTATTTGGCACAGATAACCACAGGCCATAATTATGTCTCGAGATAACATACCTTTGGAAAAAGATGCCCCCCCCCCCGCCAACTAGATCCATCACTCTAACATGCACATACAGTATCAGCTGAAATAAGTTGTAGGATAACTACAAGTAACTTTTGATCCCATTATCCTGTGTTGATAATTCCAGTCCTTGATCTCACTGCAAGAGAATTATGTCAAATAATACAATAATCAACAAAGGAAAAATGTTACTAAAATTCTGTTGTGATTATCTGGCATTATGATCTGCCCACTTGGTTCTGGTTTCTGATAATCTCTCTCCAAGAGTTTTAGAAATATCAGTGCCTGTGTTTGGGTGGGAAGGATGAAGGAGAACACTCCACGCCCCCCCCCCCCCCACTCCCTCCAAATTTTCACTTTCCATGTAAACTACATTTAGTTATGGTGATAGTAACTATGTCAATAGAAACTAAGTGAATTTCTGATTCTGTCTATTGGATTCGACTGAGGATTTTTTTGTAGTTTGCATGTGGATGACACGCGACCATGCCCTCCCCTACCCTCCCATTCCCACAACACCCAAATTAAAATATCAAAAGCATGACTAGTAATGCTAATTTTAAATAACTGCATATGTTATGTTACCATGACATCATTATTATGGGTTTTGACATTGTTTTAAGATCGAATAAAATATTTTGAAGTCATGTTGTTGTGTCGTCTTGTGTTGTATTGAGTGAAACAAAAACAGACTTTTGAATTTCCCGCAGTTGTGGCTATAAGTAGACGACCAATGAACGCGCGGCGTTGCATTCATTGCTTCAGTTTGCTTGTGTACCGGAATTGAATGGTCGTGGATAGACGTCTCCGTCGTTTCAGTCGATAAAAAGTGAAATAAATGCGAATAAAGGTCAAATTTCGTCAATCTTGGGCTCGAAATCTGAGTGGCTCCGCGAATTACACGACATTTTGTCGTTTATTTGAGCGAGATCGATGAGGTATTCGCTATTTGAGAGATTGTTGAAAATTTCGATCTGGGAAGTGTCATACCTTTACTTTTTTTAGTATTGATAATATAATATATATTTTATTAAAATTGATAAAATCCGATAATACGTCGAGTGCCTGTGATACATACCATGCTTGAGATATGAGCGCGAAGAAGAAGCAGCATCATAGTTGATCATATCTGACTGATTTTGTTCCTCTCTCATGCCACCCTCTGTCTTTACAGTTTAAGCTGACAATAAAACAATAACAAACAAAAAATCCTAATGTATACTAAACACAAATGATTAGCGTTCAGCGTTATTTCGAAATGTTGTATGTGTCTAGTCTGGTATTGAAATCAGGAAGAATGGGGGTCTCAGTAACCGGTGCAAAAACTAAAGGCCTCGTAAAGTAAAGACAGCCATACACAATAACATGATCACTATTTCTCGAGTCCTTCCTTCTGTTCTTTCACGATACTTAGCTAGCGCTAATTAACTATCATTGTCACTCTGACCGAATCAACCAACCATTAAATCACTGAATCATAAAATGAATACTCGAAAGTTTTTTACTTGTTTAGTTTCATATGGCTGATATATCAGCCCGAGGACGAAGTTTGAAGGCTAGGGTAATTTTCCTGATTGCCTTTAGACAATTATGTAAACAAAATGGTTGTGCCTAGGAGTGCATCACGGGGGACAACTCTAGCTTGGTTCATATCGGCCGAACTCGGCGTCAAATCAGACGAGGTTGAAGAAATATCTTCCAAGCTTGATAATGGGCAATACTGAGAAAGAACAGACTAATAAATACTGTGCAACGAGAGATTTGCAGTCTTCAACACAAGCAATCTTATTCATTAGAGACCACGATTACGGGCATGTGTTAACAATACACCTATCCGGCTATTTGGGTCAACTAAGGTATATGTCGGTATCTGTCCATAAATTCTGTAGATATGCTCCCGCATCCCAATCAAAGGGAGGACCTTTTAACCATTGACTAACGTTAAAAGACACACATAAAGGGAGTACTGGTTGGTGATCAATCGGTTGACTACAGAACAATGTCAGTTGACCCAAACACGTTATAGGGAGTTATAAACCTTGTCCAGAAAGTTTAGAGTGCATGTTAAGTCCTGCATAGCATTTGTTACACAGTTTGTTAGTCATCTAATGCGGTCCATATCATGCCATGCCCTGTCAACAGTATTTGGCATTGCCTCCAGGCCCAAAAAACACGTCATGTCTGAAATATCGGAGTTTCTCATATGTGCGAGAGGGGTGGACCAGACGGTTATCTTCATATAACCGTCTGGTCCACCCCTTACCAGTCCAGAAAATAATTCGTCATGTCTGTAATATCGTATTTTCTCGTATGTGGACGAAAGGAACCGTTTGTATGGTACGAAGGCGAGAAAATAGCGATTTGTGAAAGCACTCCACGTCTTGTGAGGCAGATAAACGGGTAGGTTTTTTTTCATCACATTCTCATATTACAGTCTGACCCATCCCAACGGAGTGAGTAATGAAATTGCCAAGTCTGAAATATCGGGCTTTCTCCAATTTGGGCGAGAGAAACTGTTTGTGAGGAAAATAAATGGGTAGAGCTTTTTAATTTCTTCATATCCTCATATCACTATCTAACCCACCCCTTACCAGCCCAGAAAATACGCCGCGTAATATGGGATTTCCTCATTTGTCAGTGAGAGGTACTGTTAGTGAGGAAACAAGTTTTAAGGGTAAGTTTTTCATTTCCTCATAGCCTCATATCATGTCCCTCTTGCCCACACACGAAAAGATCCGATATTGCAGGCATGTCGTTTTTCTGAACTGGGTACGGGTGGGTCTGTTAGTGACACGTAGATATCCCTATAACAGAGACCCCCAAATTGTTAAATTCTGAGTCAATATTAGATCAAACAAAACTCGCCCGATATGATTACAGAATGTTTGTTGGGGGTTTAACCTTTTACCTAACATAAAAAGCAGATGACAGTTGCAAAAAAAAAAAAAAAAAAATCTTGAATAACTATTTCTTTTCATTTTTTGTCTCACAAACATACGTTATGACCCCTCGTTGGAGCTCGCTCCAACGAGGGGTCATACCTATGTTTTTGAGACAAAAAAAGGAAAAAATAATGAAAATTATTTGGTGATTTTTTTAGAAAAGCGCTGGCCGGTTTTGGCCCGTTACGTTGGATAAAAGGTTAAAGACATTTTATCAGGCTGTGGTCGTGCTTTCTCTGTTGCCGGTCCGAAGCTCTGGAATTCGCTTCCCGCTTATATGAAGACGCCACAAACTCTCGATCAGTTTAAATCTGCTTTGAAGGCCTATCTCTTGAAGCAGGTTTTTAACACTGATCTTAACCTTGGTTGATTAATGGTTGATAATTGATAGTTTTTCCTCTTCTTTTGTATATATTCAGCTTCAGAGTCTATTTATTTATACACCACGCGTATACTCGATACTGTAAAGCCCGCGGGCACATTGTGGAACTGAGGCTATAAACTTCATTATTATTATTATTATTATTTTGACGTCAAGGACCGTGTCTGGCAGATTTATTGGTGGGGGGAACTATTGATGTGTAACTTCTAGCCTTTCCGATTTATTTACCCAGCGACAGTAGGCAGGTAAGGACATAATGCGGCTCGATCTTTGGCTTAAAAGTCCAGTGACCACCCGCACTCCATGAATGAGAAATGCCTGTTGAGGGGGGGGGGGGGGGGGGGGATACCTTACTAACTCAGTTGAAAACAAGTGCAGTATGCCTTAGTACATAGCTTTTTCGTTACCCGCCATGGGGAAAGAATAGGTAGATGTTTTGTTCACTTAGACAACACGGGTGATGCTAGTCGACCTTTTGGTATAAAAAAATTCTTACCTCCGCTTCCCAAAACGTTCAAATGTCGGGAGGGGTTGGGATGGGAGGATGTGTTTACAGGCGCATGACATGAGGCGGTCATGTCGTCCACTGAGTACCAATGTGTTCTATGTGCCTGCCGGCACCTAGAACACATTGGAACTCAGAGGACGATGTGTCTTGTGCAAGGAGGCAACACGGATGCCACGGGTCGACATTTCGGTTTAAAGACCAATAGACTATCGGGTACCAGTGAATACAGAAATGCCGGGAGGTGGAAATGGGGTTATATTTTATAACTAAAAATAAAAATTCAAAATTAAAATGAAAGTTTAAAATTCATAATTATGCATTCTCTCACCCAGTAACTCTTTGTGTGAAAGAATAACACCGAAAATTTTGATTCAATAATCAAAATTCTGACGAATATGATTAACATACGGCAAATTTACCCTGTATTTACCTCCATGTAATGCTTTGCTAATGACAACCAAAATGGTAGGCTTGGTGATGCATGTCACCCTGCTCACAACATTGAGACCTTAAAAGAAGAAGTAACTCACATTGTTTAGCACACAACAAAATGACCCAGGATATAATGTCATGCATTGCGTTGCTAATAAATTAATAGTAATAATAACCAAATTGGCGGATAGCACATGCAGATCACCCTTTAACAACACAGCGCCGATGAAATGATTGGCTTACGCAAGCATGACTGGTGGCTTTCGAAACGTCCGTGCTCGTTCATGGTAGCTGTCTCGAAAAAAACGGGTTATGTCAAAATAATTTTTTTTAGAAAAGCCATAGAAAAAAAGACCAAGAAAAAAATCTAAAAAAATTAATCCCTTATTAAAACATCTGGAAAACAGGCGCCGCACTAAGGATGGAAAAAAGAGGTTGGAATCATGAAGCTATAGGATAATAGGAGAAAGTACCTGCATGTGCTGCATGTTTCCATGCACATGTCGACGTTTTTGCCCATGTGCTACATGTGATGTATTATAAAGGTACCAAATAGGCAGAAATCACAATCATGTCGACTTGATCAAATTTCATTATAAGCCCACAGTGGGCTTATGGTAATGAAGCGGACTGACTGCATCTTGTAAGACGCCATCGGTCTAGCCGTTATGAAGAAGATACATGCATGGGATGGCAACAACATGGGCGACGAATCGGTTTAGCAACCACTGAATATGATTTATATGAAAACCCTTGAATACCAATACAGACTTCAGAATTATTTCATAAGAGCTGAGGACAGTTTTAAATATCAGTAGAACAACTTTACTTTTTGTTGTTTCAGTTCCATTTGTAGGTGTGATAGGCCAGTTGGAGAGGAATACTGTCTAGAATAACAGATCCAGAACAACAAGGTGAGACCAATATTTTACAACGTGTCTATTTTCCATCGTCGAGTCTTTCCTTTCTGCTTATGCATCTTTCTAAATGCGGGTAGTATATCGCGCAAATAAAAATCCTGATTGGAGGACAGTTTTAAGGAATCTGGGCAGTTACGCCATAAGTCATGTGTCCAGTGACGTCAAATGGAATGTCGTGTTGGTATCACTGAAGAAAATGTTTGAATTAGAATTACCTGCCTTGAAAAGTTGCACTCGGAAATGATGCAATCTCCAAAACTAAGCAGCTTTGGGAAAATATATTGTTTCAATTAAATTTGAAACATTCTACTGACATCTTGCATTATTGTTGAATATTTCAGATAAATAAAGTAATTTGATGACTTTTTGAACCTAAAGAATACAATAGACTAGTGGTGTGTTTTTGTTGGGAATTCCCTGACAAAATGAGCACGTGACTGGTACTTCCCTTCCTGTCAGTTTTCCCCTCTTATTTCTTGCATTGCCCCCTGTTATCGGGTCAGAAAAAGCTGTCTGAAGGGCTACACTTGACAAAGATATTTGAATGCCAAAATTAAAGTTTAGAGTAACCCAGTAGGCAGAAATCGCAATCATGTCGACTCGGTCAAATTACATTATAGGCAGACAGTGGTCTTACGGGAATGAAGTGCGCTGGCTGCATCTTGAAAGATGTCATCTATCCAGTCGTTATGAAGAAGATACACACATTGGATGGCAACAACATGGGCGACGAACGTTTCGCCTGAACGTTATAATGGTGGCCTACGCGAAACTATTTAGTACTGTGATACCTGTAGGAAATACCATCATTATTGTGCTTCAAAACCTGAGTTAACTATTATTTTTGGAGATTATTTCACATTTTACGTTCACTAGGGACCACACACCTTACATTACTGTTTTGTTGTTTTGAAAACTTATATTATTTTCTCAGTCAGCAAAAAAGTCTATATATTGTCAAATATAAGGCTGTTGATAAAAGCAAATTCACATCTTAAGCAAGTGTAGTCTCCAAATGCCAGATAACAGCCACTATTACTCTATTAACACATTTATTTAAACCAGAATCGGAATCTCGTTACAAATTCGAAATTAAATCGTCAGTGCTGCCAGAAACATAAGAGGGCAGAAAGACTCATCTATTGAGATGTCACTTTTTGAGAGATCACGTTTTGAAGATTAATTGGGTAATCGATGCTGATAGATTTCCAACCGAACCATGTCGTATGTAAGGCATGTCTCCACCAGTATGATATTTAGAATATTTGGCATCAGATGGGTAAACAATCTATCTCAGGACGAATTGTTTGTCAGCCTTGCAACTCTTGACACTCCCCCAAATTAAGAATGATACTTTTGGTCCCTTTGCTACCCCCCTCCCCCCCCCCCCCGACATTCCCTGCTTCAAGGTCCCAGGCTTTCATTTGTATGTTGCCGTAAAAGGGTTTAAAACGATCGGATGGCGAATTGTTTCACAGACATCCTCTTTACTTACCGCATGCCATGTCTTAACCCTTTACCTAACCTGAAAAGCAGACGACACTTGCAAAAAAAAAATTCTTGAATAACTAATTGTTTTCATTTTTTGTCTCAAAAACATAGGTTATGACCCCTCGTTGGAACGAGCTCGACGAGCTCGTTCCAACGAGGGGTCATAACCTATGTTTTTGAGACAAAAAATGAAAAAAATAATGAAAATTAATTGGCGATTTTTGAGAATAGCGCTGGCCGGTTTTGGCCGTTACGTTGGGTAAAGGGTTAAAACGTGAGATGGCCTCTAATGTGGGAAGCATAATTATAAACTATCAACCTTGACTTATATCTTCAGGGAAATCGACTTTCTATAAAGTTATCTCCCTTGAAATTGTTTGACGAGCGAAGAAGGCCCACTTAAGAAGCAAGTAAGGAAAACCTTTGACGTCAGTAAAAATAAAGCCAAGTTTCCGTTTGTGTCTTTCAGTAAACGAAAACAACAGACAGCTCTCGGAGCAGTCTGTTGTTTTCGTTTATTAAAAGTTACAAAGGGAAACTTTACTGTTTTAGCCAACTGATTAGTGGCAACAACTCCATTGATAATTCGTCACTGAGAATATAAAGAGTATAAAAACATTGTTCAAATCTGCTTTATATGCAATATAACATCAGCAAACGCCCACGTAATACGACCTTGTTTTACGAACTGAACAAAACAGAAGCGAAGTCGACATTGAGCAGGCTAGAAATGATTATCATGCCACACAAACCCCCAACCTCCCAAATGGCCTCATGGCACTCCGTTTGCATTGCAATTGGTTAGCCAACCTATCAAAACATACCCCAATGAATAAATATGAATCGTTCAGACAAAACTTTCCCGTTCTTCTTTGAAACGTGGGAAATTAAAAATGTCCATGGGTTTCATTGCTCTCAATAACATATGAAGCAGCGGAAGTTGTACTGGTAGCAACAAAATTCGTCGCGTGAGATCCATAAGGTTCTATCTCCCACTGGAAGATAGAACCCTGTGGTGCTCAAACGACAAAATGTAGAAGTGGTAGAAGACGGTGGTACTAGATGAAGATAAAGTTATTCCTGTATTGAAATCAGGTGACGCGAATGTTCTCAGTAATTATGGACCAATTAGCATACTTCCGATTTTCTCCAAACTCCTAGAAAAGATTACGCAGGTTCGCCTTGACAGATTCCTAGTGAATAATAACATCATTTACGAACACCAATACGGATTTAGAAAAGGACATTCAACAGAGCATCCGATACTACACCTTCTGGATCATATGGGAAAGGAAAATAACAAACCCACGAAGGATAGTACAATCGCTGTTTTTTTAGACCTGATAAAAGTCTTTGACACAATAAATAGAGAATATGGAATGAGTGTTTTTCTCATATATTATTTATGAAACGAGTCTAAGAATTTTCCGTTCTGGCGAGCCTCTGGCGAGCCCAAACGGAAAATTCGGACGAGTTTCATAAATATAATATGAGAAAAACACTCATTTCATATTCTATTTATCATATGACACACGCACAAATTAGCCACTTAGTAGGACTTTTTAACCCATCACCTAACTGGAGTTGTAGACGGCACTTGGAAAAAACATCCCTGTATAACTAAAACTTTTCATTTTTTGTTTCCAAAACATAGGTTATGACCCCTCATTAGAACGAGCTCGTCGAGCTCGTTCCAATGAGGGGTCATAACCTATGTTTTGGAAGCAAAAAGTGAAAATATAAAAAAAATAATGGCGTTTTTCCTGTGGGTAAAATATTAATACAATATAACCCATCCTAAATATGAAAGATAACGTAAATTCGCCCTACTGAAATTGTGCAAATGCCACCCAGTTGTATTTTGTTTAGGCAATCAAAATGTCCAGTTTTGAAATTGACCAACGAAAGCTCCCAACTCTAATTCTGCAAATTATGAAAATGTGTCCCAGTTCTATTTTGTTCAGCCAAGCAAGTTGTCTAGTTTTGAAATTGACCAATGAAATTGACGGAAGGCTTTATTTATCACTGATTAATATGAAAACAAAATATCAAATGTTTTAAAGTGAATAAAACGGACGAGTCATATGATAAACAATGATATTCTCCTCAAAACGTTAAAGTTTTATGGTTTCAGAGTTGTTGTAAACAAATGGTTTCAGAGTAATCTCAGTGATAGAAAACAGTATGTAGAGTATCGGAACAAAATATCATCACACACCACAATAACCTACGGAGTTCCACAAGGTTCAATTTTTTATGGCCTGTTTCATTTTTGATTAAAATTAATGACATGTCAAATAGTACTAACTGAATCTCCTATCGTTCGCTGATGACACAACGGGCTATACATCCCATCATAATCAAGAAATCTTATATCAATCTGTCAACACTGTACTAGAACAGTTAGAAATGACGTGCAGAGCTAAAAACCTACTCATAAACGCCAACAAGTTGAAATATGTCATAACCAACTCGTCACATATCAAACTTAAGAATAGCAGGGGTGGGTATTAAAGAAACAGAATCCTCTGTCAAAGTGTTAGGAATTCATCTCGAAGAAAGGTTGAGTTACTCCACCTCAATGTTGAGCACAAATGTAGCAAGAGCTGTTTGGTCAATAAATAAAGTTAAAAAAAACCATACAACACAGAGCGTTAGTCACCCTGTATTACGCGTTTATTCATAGTCACTTCCTGTTTAGTATCTACATATGGGGACACTCCAAACATATAAGCAAACTCTATCTCATACAAAAAGAGCAATCCGAATAATAAACGACAAAGCTTATAACTGTCATACAGATCCCCTATTTCTAAAAGATAAAATACTTAAAATTCAAGACCTTTATACACTACATACATTATTATTGGTACATGACTGGCATAACAAAGCCTACCACCTTTAATAATTACTTCACCTCTATTACAAACCAAGATGGAGTTGTGACTAGACAATCAGGATTATTAAAAACAAACACGCCTGGAACCAAATTTATTGAATGGCTACCAGCGAACCACTTTCCGGCATTATGGAACACTTTAGACAATGAAATACGGAATATACACGATAGAAAAGTTTTAAATTGACCTTAACCAACTCAGTAACAGGCTCCTATCTCACTTTTGTCTCCTGCTCAAATCCTTATTGCCAAGATTGGAACATTTGATTAGATACTCGCTTGGCTCTGAATCTCATCACTTTGTCGACCAATAGCTTATTTCTGCATAGCTTGAAGGCAGTTTTTCGTGAAGTATGGACATTGCGCGCGACGTGGTGATGTGACAATTGGTGCTTTTCAGTCACTCTTTGAATACTTCAGTTGAGTCAACAAAACTAAGCAGCGAGACATTGTCTCACCCGACACAATTCGGAAGTTACATGATGATGGGACGGATCAGTGTCTGGTGATTCTGTGTCTCGCTCGCCATGCCTGTCTCTGTATTGTCATTCAGTATTTTTGACGAATCTTTGGTTGTCACCCTGCTGCGCATCCCGCCGAATTCTAGTTGCCTCCTGTGAGATGAGGCCTTCTGGTTCTTTTTCCCCTTAAAGTTACTAAACAGAGAGCGATGTATACTCAGAACATTATGGATTTATTTGGCCAATTCCCCATTTTATAGAACAAATAGTAATATTTACTAAAAAAGACAAATTATTTTGTTGTGATCTGTGCCCTCTCCCTGTAATTTGTGTACCACAGAATCAATACATATTGTTCATAATTTGTATTACTGTTTGTAATTCCCACACGCTTTCCAATTTATTGTACGCTATTAAGGTACCTTTATTGCAAAATAAATATTGAATTGAAAAAAGGTCGATCCAAATCAGAGCATAAGGCTGCTGAAGTAGGTAGAAAAATGTAGTTCTCGGTTTATCTGGGGAATCAGAACGAAGAATTGCCCCAGACAAAACTTTATCTCCATCTTCAACACAGGTCACGTGACCGTTCACTGCAAACGGGGTATGCTGTTGATTACGTTTGTCAATTGCTATATTTACAGGTGCGTTATTTGGAAGTATTGGAGCCGTGGATGTATTGTCATTTCTAGCCAGCAGTTTTGTTCTGAACATGATATATGAAAGCACTGTACACATCTATCCCAATGCTGTCTTCTTTGTTATAGTTGGGATAAGTACAGTGATGCTACTGCTGTTTACGTGAGTATTTTCTGCCAATGTAATTATTTTGCTAAACTCATTTTTATAAGTTATTGTTATGAATTGACAGTGACATGGTCTGAGGTTTGCGGCTCGGTCTGAGGTTTGCGGCTCGGGGCCTATGTCCAAAAGAGCCGCAAACCTCAGGCCATGTTACCGTCAACTCATCACAATAACATTCAACTCATCACAATAACATATATGTTCCAATAAGACACTATCCATATCCCAAAACCTATATCGTGAAACACGAGAGGCTTATTTACTAAACTTGTGATCGTTAAAAAGTTGCCTTTTTCAAGGCAACTGTTAACGATCACAGGTTTAGTAAATAAACCTCTTTTGTACGCTACGGCACGACGGCACTCGATAAATTATCAATAATCCAGATAAAGTCATTCCTTCTCAGTTCAAATCGTAAATCGGTTTGCAATTCAAACATCACTTCATCCGGAACACCGTTTGCTGCACGTGTGAAAAATCCCAGAAAAATGAAGCGGCTTGCTAGTCTCTCCGTTAATGAAGCAATTACGAAACGGGCGATGTCAGTTCAAATATTTCGCGTGGTGACGTCAGGCGGTACCATTTTCTACTGGAGCCGTAAACATAAAAGAAATTACGCCGGCTCTCATTCAATCATAGGGCGAGGATTTTACTCTTGTTGGAACATATTAAAATTAATTGAAATATTGACTGGAAAATAAAGTAGTTTTCCTCCCAAAACACGTCTTTGTTGGAGGTATTAATTGAAAGATAAGTTCATCGTTAGTTTTTGTATTTATAAACTCAACATTACGGCAGCAGCTTTGCCTTTTCTCTCATGGGAAGGATGCGATTTCGAATTTCTGATGTAACATTTTGTGAATGTACTTACTGTTCAATTCATTTCCATTTCCGGTCGTAGACGTGGGGCACGATTTGGCTGCTGGACAGGCTTTGGGTCACTTATAACTGAAACCATAACCATTTATACAATGTCACCAAACTGAATATAATTTTGTACAATAACACATCAAAGCACCATTTCAACCATTTGACGTATTTGTAACATAACCGAACTTCCAATTGTTAGATTGCTTCAGCAGACTCGTGCCTTGCTGGTACTCGCTGGAATACTTTCTTACGGCGAGGCGAGGTTTCGAATAAATGATAACCAGCTTCGCTTTTTGGCAGATCTTCCTGAACAGTTAACACGTGAATGCATATTAATACATGCTGTAGAATTAATCTTTTATATTTAGGAAAAATGAATAAAAATAAAATCTCTAACGACTTTCGATTTCATACGAAATTTCTTTACCGAGTTCAATAGAGGCTCAGGAATATTGCAGTGAACGTAGTTCCGAAATTCCATGTCAGATCATAACGAATTTGGAATTCTGATAATCACATAATGTGTACTTTAACCTTTTAGCTTACGTAACGACTAAAGCTGTCCTGTGTTGTTCAGAAAAATTGCAAGCCAAATTTTATTATTTTGTTTTCGGATTTTGCCTTAAAATGGTTTGTAACCCCTCGATGGAACGCTCCCGTCGATGTATTTCTAATGAACACCAATAAGCTATGTTTCCGAAACAATATAAGTTGTTATTCTGGAAATGTTTTCTGAAAATGTGGTCTATTTGTATTAGGTAGAAATGAAAGATAGGAGAAGATTACTTCAATTCTTCTTCCGCAACAAACTCACTCACAACTGTTCGACGTCGACGTTGACCTCTGACGTCATTCCTGTATTGGACGTGTTGGGGACGATTTCTTTCCACACTGAGCGATTTTATGGCGATGATGTGACAAACTAAGCTTGAGTATCTGTTACAATCTTTTACAGCTTCTCATTGTGACAGCAAAATGGAAAATGCATGATTTTATCAAAACCGACACCATGCAGGGTCTGCTTCCCAAAAGTGTGATTCGGCTTCATATACCAACACAAAAATACATACACGTAATATAGGTCACAGTAATTATAAATCAACTAATGAGATGTACTCACTGTAAAGATATCAAGTTTGCGATGACATTTATTACACACCTGTTCTATGAAATCTCCATCTACAGCAACACTAAACCGTGCGGAGAATAAAAATCTGTTCCGCACATATGTGCGGAACGGAAATCGTTGACGGACTATTTTTAATAGAAACGAAATTTCACTGTTTCACTGGAATTTTCTACAAATCGTGCAACGCAATTTCCATTTGAATCGCTGGCGATAGCTGAAAATCGTCCCCTGAGTATCAATGTGTTTATGTGTCTGTGTTAATAGTTGTCAAATGAATTGCCGAGTGTCCTTCTAATAATTGTTTTTACACGTGAAGGCGTGTAATAAACACAGAACGACACACGCGTGTGAATGGGATAATCGATATGGAACTTGTGCCATCGCGGAAGGACAAAACTCGAGGCCTGCGGCCTCTCGTTCTATCCTTCACCGCTTGTATTCGTGCCTTATCGATTAACCCATTTATACACGTGTGTCGTTCTGTGTATGTACTCACCTATCAACAACATCCACAAAATGTCCTGGCTTTCGAACCTACAGCTGACTTTCCCGACCAACTGAAATATTCCATCCGATTGGATCTAAAAAATACCATAACATTTCATTTTCGTTGAATCAACGCAACAAAGGTTCTCAGTCGCGACTTGATTTGACCGAACATTAACAACATTACCAATACTGTTCAACATGTTTGTTTACGAAATAATTCTGAATGAAGAGCTGTAGTTTTATGATTACGACATGTACATGTTGTTCTACCAATCTATTAATATATTGATGTTTTCAGGGAGAATTAAATGCTTCTTTTGTTTTGGAATATGTACAATTGTAGCTCGAGCAACTAACTGTATGTCTATATGGGAAAGGGACATCACATTAAATCAACGGTAGCCTGAGTGTAAACGCTTCGAAGAGTGGATAAACAAAACCCCACAGCAGCGTCGAATTCTTCAGGGAATTTGACTGGTGACTTGAGGGTTTCCCACGTGACGTCTTTATACCACTATGTAAATGAGCAAACTATTTATCAACGAATACTGGAATTGAAATGAGATACTTTGTTACAGGTGCATTGTGCATTGGAGTTGAGCGGTATTGAAATTTCAAGATTGGTTTCGGTATCTGTATTTTGGAATGGTTTACACCTTAGTATCGGTACGACAGCACACGTGCGCTCACTAATATTCGGTGTCAACAACATATTTGTACGCACACCTTTACCTATATCGATGGTATTTTTGATATACTGCCCAGCTGGAGGTCATCTCCCTCTCTCAGATACATCAGATTACAGGTACCGAGTTCTTACAATAAGATTCCGTCTGAACGAGAAATCGGTTTTCACTCACTACCGATGCCGAACGGTATTTATAGTATATCATCCATCTGTAGTATGCATCATGAATGCCATGTGTGTCGGGGTAAATAGCGACTTATCGAGCAACATCAGATTGGAATGGATCAGGAAAATAGATCATGGAGTTGTGGCTAATTTTCCTGAAAACAACCGAGATTATTTCCTCCCAACACCTACCTACTGAGATATGTGTGTCCCGGCTGATATATCTGTGGAAAACAGATATTTTTTATATGCTAGCCTGTTAATTATGGCACATTATTTAATAGATGCTTCTCAATATCCATCGACCTGATGGTTAACGAGCAAGTAGCGTCCTAAATGATGTCACGCTTCGGCGCATTGCTTCACCTTCGATACTGTTACAAGCGATTCAGTGCCGGCTTTACCAGTTGTACCAGAAGTTCATGTTAGTCCAATCCGTTCTGATGATTCCATGACTGAAAAAATAGATGTATAAGAATAATAAGTTAATAAAGTAAAATAATTAGATGTTTTGAAAGTGACTCCGAGAGTGACATTGAGCCTTGAAGTGGGTAACTTTGCCGAAAAACTTTGTTGACCGATTCGCCCACGAAGGGTTTTCTTGATGAGTCGGCGAGCTCAATTCCTAATTGATTGCTATAAATTGACATTTAAAATGTTTTAAAATCAACATTAATAACAAATACGAGAATATTTTTATTTGTAGTGATTTAGTTATTAAATTTCATCTGTGAGTTGAACAATTAGTTGGCTTAATTATCGCGGGAAATTGGGATTATTTTTTATGTGGAGTGATCTGACCAGTACAGGCGTCAAAGATCAATCAACTGATTTTTGTTATTGTTTTGAAACGTACGTGTTTGCGGTCGAATTGGGTTGACTATTGCGCAGTAAAATGTCTCGTAGCATATAACAAAAAGGAAATCTACGCTATTTAGTGAATATCGGAAATTATCTCATTCGTGTAGACCTGAAAATATTATTTTTCACTTGCCCAAGCGCTCGTGAAAAATAATTTTTTCAGGCCCACTCTCATGAGATAATTCACCATATTCACTAAAATAGAGTAGATATCCTCTCTATATTACCCACCGCACGTGACCATTCTCATTGAATAGTTAACGCCCAACTACCTCATCATGGTCTGCAATTAACACAGCTATCACACCACCACATCATACAAGAATGACGCGACGTCATCGAAACAATAGTTTCAAAATGATGTAAGTAGGTTGTCAGCTATTTCAAAACTAGTTTCAACACGTTAACCTTTCTTTTTTTGTGTGCTAACGCCGGTTTTAACAATTCTCTTTCCGAATATTCAATTATTTTTTTCGACGACCAAACAGAACAGTAAATTACTCATCTTTCGAGTAAAGTTTATTTATTTATTTATTTATTTATTTATTTATTTATTTATTTATTTATTGGGTTTATCGACTCTTTCGACAGCCAGTGTCGCATGAGTCAGACAATTTTACCGGTGGTTGAAGACAAGTACACCATCGACGTGTTGTACGCCTTAGTACACAGCGCCACCGTGTCCCCACGTAGGCAATCGAGATGAAGTGCCATGACCAAGGACACAACGCAGTTATCCCTGGTGGGTATCGAAACATGAACCTTTCGGGTTGAAGTCCAATGCCGTAACCACTGAACCACCGAGCTCCCCAACGAGCAGTATATTGATTTTGATGACGTCATGTTGGATAACAATAGTCCTCGTGTGGTATGTTGGTGGGACGTAGAAATGTCGCCGAGGGGGAATATATTTGACGAGACACAAGGCTTACCGTGTTCCTAGGTCAAATATATTTCCGCGAGGATGAGATTTCCCAATCCTACCCCACACTACTCGAGAACGATTTTTTCTCTCACTACGACTCACAGGACTGCCCTTGCGATAGGCATTTACTGTCTCTCGACTGATTTTACAGAAAATTGAATGGCATATTCGAAAAGAACATCGAAATATTCCGTATACAATACAGTTGCCGTGGTAAAGTCGTAATCCACGTGTGGGCGGTGATGTCCACGCATGTGTTCATCTGGTAATAAAATCATCAACAGCAAAAGTTTAATTAATGAAGCGCCGGGTACAACCCGGTGCTTCATTAATTACATATTTGATGATTATTCCTATAATTTGTGTTTGGAATCTAATATTATTGCATCCGTGGAAATATTGCCAACCCTTGGAAAGTGACAAGTCTCCAGCGGTCGTACTGTATCAAAGGCATATATCACGAAAACAATCGTTTGCGAGCGGCAGCGATGGGTTAACATATTGAAGCGAGTTGAGATAGCTGGCACCATCACTCTTGAAATTATTGTGTAGTGGGTGGGAGACAAATCTTCTTCGAGAGTTGGGGGTTTGGGATGGGTAGTTGCGTCGATTTAACCCTTTACCCAACGTAACGGCCAAAACCGGCCAGCGCTATTCTCAAAAATTGCCAATTAATTTTCAATATTTTGTTCATTTTTTGTCTCAAAAACATAGGTTATGACCCCTCGTTGGAACGAGCTCGTCGAGCTCGTTCCAACGAGGGGTAATAACCTATGTTTTTGAAACAAAAAATGTACACAATTAGCTATTCAATAATTTTTTTGCAAGTGTCGTCTCTTTTCATGTTAGGTAAAGGGTTAAGCGAAGCAAGACGTCGTGTTTGTTAACAAAATACAGATGATTTTGAAACAGTCCAGCGATTACTAAATACTCACCGAAGGTTGGTGACATGGGAGTGGGTAAATATATATGTGTCTCACCCAGGTATCTCACATAAGTCACACGTATGTCAATTTGCAGTTGGTGGGAAAAAATCATTGAAATACAGCAGTGAGATTACACTGGGGTGCGTGCTTTCATTATTATTTATTAGATATGATTGTCTTTCTCAGAATTGTCCATTATCAAACTCGGCTGATATGGCTTCAAAGTCGACTGATATGTCGTCAATCACAGCCGATATGAACTAAGCGACAATTGCCCCCCCCCCCCCACCCCCTCGATGCGTTGCTAGGCGTATTGTACAGCCGCCGTGGGTTAGTCACTTTCCACAATATTTCCACAGACACAATAATACTTGATTCCAAGCACCAATTATAGCAAGAATCATCATTATTAGCACTTTATAAGGCCAATCCTTAAGCTATTATCACTAAAAATGAGGGCGTTCATTTTGTGTATTCGCCCTGTTCCCGATGACGTCACAGGGCCGGCGGGCCAATAATAAAATTGATTTTCATTATTGGCCCGGCGGCCCGCTGACGTCAATGTTCATTCAGCATTTCGGAGCATCAAACCGCCGAGGTAACTCTCCTTCTCCTTCACTTCCGAGAAATATCGATATATTTTGAACGCGGTCGTGTTCAAATTGATCGTTTCTCAGTAGTTTCCTCGAGCTCTCCGTTATTTCGTGAGAAAAGAGCATTTCATTTGAGAGTATAATCATCCGATGATCATCGTCAGGTAAGTAACATTCATTGTAAAAAATATATCGTTATTTGTTCGTCAATTTCGCCTGAACTGGGCTTATGTCACGCCTAATTTCGATGTGAACAAGATGATTGTCAGCTGATCAGTCATGTGACTATGGGAAGTGGCCTTACTAAGTTAGCCCAAAAAGCTTCAATGCTGTGATGAAAGTGATTGTTTTTTGTTAATTAAATTATGTTGAGTTCAGTAGTACATTATTTCTTTCCTTGAAAATCCAATGAAGCAATACCTACATGTACCTTGTGCCCTTGAATATTTATTAACAGTGCATGTGGTAATAATAGTAATAACATGATTTTGTAGGGCGTCATGGTTCATTAACGGCCCTACAGGAATGATTAAAAGCCCTTCGGCCTATTAGCGGCCCGAGACTCCGTCTCGGGCCACTAATAGTCCCTTGGGCTTTTAATCATTCCTGCCGGGCCATTAAAGAACCATAACGCCCTACAAAATCATGTTATTGTATAAATAATTTAATTAATGAAGCGCAGGTTACAACTCGGTGCTTCATTAATTACAATTTTGTTGTTGCTGATTTTTATTACCTGGTAAATGCATGCGTGGACATCACTACCCACGCGTGGATTACGATCAGTACGGTGACTGTACTGTAACCAGTTTGTTTACAGCGAAATGTTTACAGTAATTCATCAAACACAATCAGAAAAAAATGGTATTACCAGGAATAGTGGAGTGGTTTGAAGCAGAATGAACATCCAGTGTATATTTCGTCCAGATGTTTCAAGCCTATCCACCATCCTTCGTAAACACTGGGGGCTCATTGAGAATGATCCAGCTTTAGCTAAGATTTTCGCCAAGCCACCTGCCGTTGTTTTTTTTACAACCCTAAAAAAGCGATATTCTCGTTCGCGCTAGTCGTGAGCCAGTCTTCTCTGAACTTGGAGTCAACCAGTCTTGTGGGAAGGCCGGTTGTCAAACTTGTGTGATGATTGCTACAGCCGATTCCTCCCGCAGCATCAGTACTGGAGAAACATTTAAACAATTTTGCCGAGCAGATTGCAAATGTTCCAATTTGGTTTACCTGCTCCAATGTGCTGTTTGTAAAATTCAGCTTGTTGGCAAAATCTGTTCTCCATTTCAAAGGTTATTCAAGAGGTTAGGACGTGACTGTTCCATCACACGACAATGCATGTCTACGGGTCACTCATTCACTTCATTCCAGGCATTTATTATTGACTCCAAACCCGACTGGACTACAACTGAGTGGGTTTCTACAGAAATATTTTGGTATTTTGGCTTGATCAGATTTATACATATTGACACCTCGGTATCAACAGACATTCCAGTAATTATCGATTCCCATCAGACCTTACAGTAATTCTTGATTCCTGAGTTTTCGAAGGATATGTAAACTCGCGGAAAAATGGGAGTTTATGGAAACTTGTATTTCATAATCGATTCTCGAAACAGTTTCCTGCCATAACTTTACTTTTTTTTCAACGGTTTTCACATTTCTTCTGATCCCACTTTGCTGAAGACGGAACGAATTTTCCCGAGGCTTATCTCTATATTGTTACCAATTGTAGTATTCGGGTGTTTTTGTAGTCTCTGAGAAACCCAATGAAGGTCTTCGGTAGACCGAATGTTTGGTAGGACTGTTTTATGTGTTGTTGGAAGCTTAATTTACATTAGGGCCCAGCGAATCACACATTTTCGATTCGAACGAATCGAATCGGGTCTAATATTCGAAAATCGAATCAAATCTCGAATCGAATTTTCGGTACCTTGAAGGTGTCCGATAAGGGGGGGGGGGGGGCTGAAAACCTGATTGTTCTGACTGTGACGACTCAAGACCCGGCGGATAAAATATTCCAGCTACATCACCAATGCAGGCATTCCTGGAAGGCATACCTTGATGATGTAGTTGGAATATTACCCAGGAACGGGTGCGAGACTTACGGACACTAAGTACTACAGAGGACTAGCTGCCAGCAACAGCTCATCGTCAACACTGTTTTCAATAGTAGTAGAGACTAGTAAGATTGGAGTTAGTATTGGAGGTGGCACGGGTCGGATTCTATGTATTTTAATATAGAGGAAATTACGCTCTGTCTTTATTTGCAGCATTATTTGCTCACAACTTCCGTCTGAACTAAACGCTTTGTGGGACGGCGACAATGACTAATATCAAGCTATATTCCCGTGTAAAGAATTTCAAGAATTTATGTTGGCAAATTGCCGCGTCTGTCGGATCTCTTCCGAAACCCCTGTTATTTTGAGGCACAGATCGAAGAATTAAACAAGTGAACAGGAAAGTTTCTTTATTGAATCGTGTACAGTACAGTCACCGTGGACTGGTCGTGATCAACGCGTGGTATACACGCATACATTTACTTGGTAATAAAAACCATCATCAGCAAAAGTGTAATTAATGAAGAACAGGGTTGTATCACCTGTGCTTCACTAATTACATTTTCGCTGATTATTCCTATAATTAGTGTTTTTAATATTATTGGTCCGTAGAAATAGTGCCCACCCGTTGAAAGTAAACAACCCACGCTGGCCCTACTGTATGTTATCTCTTGATTCATATTGACGTTTGCATACAATACAAAACTCTTCAAGTGCTGGGTGCTTTTATATTATTTAGTTTAGTTTCCACCCTGTGAATGTTTTTTCGAGCTCTTCACATTTATCGCCAGGTAAAATTATTCCTACGGGTTACTCCGATTTTACCAAAAAAAGTTTATCAACGGGAAGTAATTATTTTAATTCCCAGTTGCTTATGTGTAAAATTGTATAGTACGAAACCAAATATGTGTACCATGAAAGGCGTGGAAAAATTCTCATCAACGTAAGACAGAACAAATGAAACGATGACAGGGAAAACAACACCATTTAATGTAGAAAATCGCAACGTGCATTTTGTGTTCAAATAGAACCCACTTCATCATGGTTTCTGCACAAAAGTGAAGATGATTTGAAACTTGTATCTATTTTCAAGAGCTCTTCAAATAGTTCAGGTTAGCCATATGCGACACCTTGGTCTCCTTGGAAACCGATGTATCGCATATGAATAGCTAGCCAGCAGGAATTGAGTAAGATAAAGTTCTGTATCCTTAATAATCTAGACTCGAGCATTTCTGAGATTCTTTAACAACAGTTTGGAGAGATGGCTGAAAAACAATTCTGAAAACATAATGTCCTTATCTGAGCCAAAGCCCAATGTTCTTTCTTTCCAGATTGTTTTCATGTATCTGACGAACGTTATACCTCATTAATATAAGTGTTTTTCCTTTATACCTACAGGACCGTTCTGTGCAGAAAGATTCCAACAAAGACAAACAATGACAGCCAAAGCGACAGAGAAATAAGTTCTTAGCGTTGCAGCTTCAGAAACTACAATATTGATCTTCAGTGTTTGTTCAACATCCTCAACATAGCAACGTTATACGCCGATGATTTTCATTACTCGGTTAGATGTACAGAATGAAGACTGTCGGTCCTGCTAAGCTTCAATACGATGATTCGATTAGATTTCAGTCTAGCCGATTCGGAAATTTTCGAATCGTCGAGATGTTCTTAAACTCCTACAAAGAGTTTCGTCTTAAACTCTTCTTCTATCATCAGGTCATCTGTTTAGGACACCTGATGTTAGGAGAAGAGTTCAAGTAGGTTCCCTTTCCTGAACTCCTTTGATGCCGATCTGAAATATTGTGCCTTGTTTTGTCCAAAGAGACAAGTCGCCATTGCTTAC
This sequence comes from Pictodentalium vernedei, assembly GCA_031216915.1. NCBI lineage: Eukaryota > Metazoa > Mollusca > Scaphopoda > Dentaliida > Dentaliidae > Pictodentalium > Pictodentalium vernedei. The sequence continues at coordinate 148,209,196 of CM062297.1, read as the reverse complement.
AAAACAAAAAAAATAAAATTTACATTCTCTTACAATATGCGCACCGAGTGGTAGATTCAATTTCTTCCCAATTAGTTTCAACGTTACATTATTATTCTTTATTGTAGCGCATCGAAAATTAAGAAAAAGGCCACTATGTCATCATTATGCCACCAGTGTACGCATCGTGGCTAATAATACTTACACTGTTCGTTCCATTACTATTAACCCTTTGAACTCGTAAGACGGAGTTTTCGGTCAAAGGCATAATTTCACCCCATTTCTGTCTTATTGTAAGAGGTCAATACACCGGGCATTGATGATGAAATAATAACTGTAGTCTGCAGCCAGACGGCTCTAGACTGCTGTTATTATTGTATCTTCCCTGTGTATTGATATTGGTCTGACCTATCTCATTGTAAGTGTATACAAAGGCAATACCAGGGTTCAAAGGTTAAAGTCTAGGAGGTGAGATTTGCTTATATTTTCCGGAACAATCAAAACTTGCGAATAACTGTAAAACACATTTAATAAACAAAGAACCAAAGGGGACAGTTCCTTAGTGTTGGTAACGTTCAATCCCAATAAATAAATAAATAGGAAACTACACTTAAAAATTATTTCTTGAATAGCTAAATATTTTCATTTGTTCTCAAAACATGCCTTATGACTCGTTACCTGGACGATCGTTCCAATGAGGGTCATAAGCAATGTTTTTGAGACAAAAAATACAAAATAAAAAAATGAATTGCGATTGCATAGTATTGGCCTGTTTGGCCTTCACGTATTCTGGCGGAACGACCCTATTTTCCTTCATGTATTCTGGCAGCACGACCCTAGTTTTTCAATTCCATGCAGAATGAAGATTGTCGGCCCTGCTAAGCTTTAATACGATGATTCGATTAGATTCCATTCTAGCCGATTCAGAAAATTTCGAACTATCGAGGTGTTCTTAAACTCCTACAAAGAGTCTCCTCTTAAACTCTTCTTCTATCATCAGGTCATCTGTTTAGGACACCTGATGTTAGGAGAAGAGTTCAAGTAGGTTCCCTTTGCTAAGCTCCTTTGATGCAGTTCTGGAATATTGTGCTTTGTTTTGTTCAAAGAGAGACAATTCCATGTAAATGTTACCCGTACGAAACAATTTATTTTGTTTTCGCCTTATTATTCAAGAAGATTTTTTATGCATACATTTATGCGAGCGCCTTTGAGAAGTTAACCCTTTACCTAACGTAACGGCCAAAACCGGCCAGCGCTATTCTCAAAAATCGCCTATTAATTTTCATTATTTTTTTCATTTTTTGTCTCAAAAACATAGGTTATGACCTCTCGTTGGAACGAGCTCGTCGAGCTCGTTCCAACGAGGGGTCATAACCTATGTTTTTGAGACAAAAAATGAAAAAAAAATAGTTATTCAAGAATTATTTTTGCAAGTGTCGTCTGCTTTTCAGGTTAGGTAAAGGGTTAAAGGACATTTTATATATGATTTTCTATATATTAACTGAATTAAATAGTTCATAATATATCTTACATAAATGATATATCATAACACTGAATCGTTCAGTGAGTACACGGTCTATGCTATATCGACAATCACCATCCTGCAGGGTTTTTTTGTTGTGGGGGGTGGGGGCTCTTCTTGACGTCATCTTGTGTTTTTAGAACTCGCGTCTCTGGCACATTTTCAGTTGTAATCCCTTCCTCTTTTCGCATACTAATTGTGTATGAAAAATATCATCATACCGTTGAGGTAAAAAAATGGCCCACGGTGGGCAAAGCACGGATTACAGAAAGTGAAACAAATATACATCTTGCACGTGGTTTGTTGTACTGATTTGGAACCAACTTCGATTTAGTCGAGGCTGGTTGCAAGAAGAAAATATAGGCCAAGTTTACCTGGTTCAACTGGCGTCAATATCTTTTCAAAATCACTCAGCTGAAGACACGATCTCCAAAATAGAAGATTGTTTTGATAGTTGCTTTAATATATAACGTGCTAAGTATAGTAGCTGATATTTTAGTGGAAGAAGTACACGGTTTATGAAGGTTTATGGACTGTTTAGCCTGGGGGGGGGGGGGGGGGGTCGATTTTCGATGGGCCTCCCAACCTTGTAGGAGGCCGATATGTTTGTGTCCAAGGTTGAAACGCACAACAGCCCAAACCATTATATTTTCGAGGGTAACAAAATTCGTCGCCATCCATAAATTGACGTTTTGGGCGTCGAATAGCAAATCCAGACAACCTTTTTTTCATTTGAGACAGATAAACATTTTCTATGCCCCGAAAAGATGATTGACTAACATAGCAACATGATCAAAAGACCTTTTCAATTTCTGAGTTCTACAGTTTGTATATTAAGTCTGCATTTACTTAACCAGAAGACACCTCCAAAGACAAAATTCTTGAATAACTAAAAACAATTCACATCTTTCCACAAAAACATAGCGCATGGCCCTTCAATGGAACTGCCTCGTTTAGCCCTGTTCCAAAGAGGGCACAAAAAGTATACTTTTGAGAAAAATAATATAACTTGAAAAACTAAAAGAAAATATTGTTTTCCCACACAAACATAGTTTACGGCCCTTCTATGGAACGGGCTCATTGAGCCCGTTCCAAAGAGGGTTCATAAACTACAATTTTGAGAGAAAACATTGAATTGTATATCAATAACCCTAGTGTTGTAAATAACGTAATGTGGGGTTGATATTATTCGTATATCAAGAGTCTTTTACTCCTAAGAGCTGTAAGTCAACATTCCGCTAGAATTACGGAGAGTAGAATGCTTCGTGCTAAATTATTTCCACCTTCCTGTTGTGCTTTTCGGCGCACTGAAGTAGTACCTTCAAGTCTCCAACATCTTCGCTGAAAACCAACACACATTATACATTTGCTGACAGGTGATTCCTTGACTCGGACAAAAATCTTTCCATGGATTTATATCCAGGATCCGCAACTGCTTTTTCTAAAAGAGTCAACCTTTTGCCCTCGGTTACCAACATTGAATGGTGAGTTCCAGAAAATGAGGTCAAACTTTTGACCTTTCGGAACACCTTCAAATAAATCTCCCAAAACAACTGAACAGAGAACGTTGTATTTTTCTAAGTTCAACTTCAGGTTTTTCACATCCTGGGGATTGATGTCGGTGGCGAAAATTGTCTTTATGTTTGCTCTCCGTTTCCGGTGCAATTTGCAAATAAGAAGAACATTGCCTGATCCGATCTCAAGCACTGATGCCCCGGTACTTGGAACAGGTAAGTGATCAGTCACATGTTCAGATCCTTTGGTGTCATCTGACATAAAAGAACATCACGTAAGAATATATATTCTTGACCTCCAACCTGTAAGGTCAATGGAAATGACTGTTCTTCGTAACATTTGTTAAACACTTCGAAAAAGCAATCTTTTTCAGCTTCCGCAGTTTACGGTTGAGTCATAAGATATGCCATAACAACAAATATACTGAAAAAGAAAATAAAACATATAATCCATAACGGACGACTGTGAAGAAGTGAGCTTCACGAGGTTGGACCAGCTCTTTTGTTTGTGGCTCTAAGTCTTGTTACTTGTTGGCAGGGAGTGCGGTGGCTCAGTGGTAGTCTGTTGGACTTCTATGCTGGAGGCCCCGAGTTCGATCCCCGCCCGGGACGACCGCGCTGTGTCCTTGGGCAAGGCACTTTATACCGGTTGCCTACATGGGGGCACGATGACGCCGTGTTCTAAGGCGTACTGCACGTCGATGGTGCACATGTCTTCAACCGCTGTAACCCTGATTGTGGGGAGGTAGAATGTTGAGGAGCTGACAGTTGTTCTTCGATGCTCGGTGGTTCTCTCCGGGTACTCCGGCTACCTCCACCCATAAAACTACCACGATCACGGTTAGCCATTGTGCATAGGTATGAGACCTTAAACACCAATAAATAATAATAATAATATCTATTGGCAGACAGAATTTAATTGAAAAGTACAATTTGTTGCCTTCAAGTAAAATGAGACATCCCGTAAGGCTCAGCCATATCAAGTTTTACTACATGTAGCACTAAATTCACCTCTTAAATTGATTATTAAAACTAGCTTAAATTGTCAATCAAATGCCATTCACTCCAGTTCATTGTTAACACTTTCACTGCCACGCACACTTTAGCCATATATGGAGGCCCTCTATGTATACCTTCATGCGAAGAAGTTTAATAAAAATTATGACCTACCTGAAAGTCTATCAGCTGATTAATTGTTGGAAAGGGCTCTCTGGGCCCTTTCCAACAATTAATCGGATGGTAGGTTTGATCTGCGCATACCAGAACGTAGAGATAACCATCAAAAAATAGGTGACAATAGTCGCTTTCGGAAGCGAAAGCGTTAAAGATAGGTATGTTAGGAGGCCCATTATGTCCCTTTAACAGTGTATATGCTGGAGATTTTACTAGTAAATTTTACTGTTTAAATTATCTTTGGTCTCCCCATTTAATCATTAAATACGAGGTGTTAAAGCAGGTGGCTGATGCAATACTAGTTTAGGCAGCAAAACCATCAATGAAAGACTCTCTCTCATTGGTGCTTTGTTGTCTCTAATTGGTATTTATGGAACCTGCTTTCACTGTAAAGTTCTAACTCACGTTCTCACTATAGTTCGGCAGAACTAACAACCCTTAATGGCTTGACGAAGGAAACGACTGTTTGAAAATAAACTCTTAGGGTTTATGTTTCGAAAATTTATTAGGTAGGTCTTAGTTTTAGTAATGTCTAAATCATATATACACCTGGATCTTAATTAAGCACCACCTGTGTTTTCGCAGTGGTTTTAATCGAAACTGCCATTACGTTCATGCTATCTTTAAGATGGCCAAAGGTGATTGTTTGCAGAAAGAAAGGTTTATTGACAAATGAAAGACAATACAGTGATGAAATATGTAGTACTTTAATGGCGCTAATTAAATATATATGTCACAAATGTTTTTGATGGAAAAATGTTCTCTCGAGAAATATGGTGCTGGAACGGTCCATGATGAAACAATTCTTGTAATTACTGACAAAAAATGTAACTTGTGATCTCCTGAACACAACAGAGGTGTCTGACGTCAGTAGCGAGCGTATCAACCACGTACCCGGATGACAGCCTGTACTCTTCTCCTGATTCTACCAGTGAGCCTTCCGATACGGGTCAGAGGCAACTGCAGCAACTCCTCGTGCAATGCTGCTTCCAAATCGGCCAAATTCTGTACAGACGGTTGGCTTGCTTGCACACGAAATCCAAGAAAGTCCCAGGTGTGTTCTAAGGGAAATAGAACGGCATCAAGAATTATTTGTATAACTTGAGGTTGGGGAGATGTCCAGACCTGGATCACACTCCCACCCATACGAAAGTAGAACACATTGTAGACTGACTTTTATTCACAACAATTACTTTATCAATTTCACCATTTACTTTATGAAGCGGGTGATTAACATTAAAACAAGGATCATCAACGCATTGTTTTATCCATATAGAAAATGGACTTTGAAATTTTGTAGAAGATCCAGAAGAAGGATTTTGTATGCGCACCCAACTTGTCATGTGTTCCGGAAAATCTTTTTGTAAAGCTTATCCTGTTTAATATCAAGTAAGAAAAAAAGTGTATAATAATAAAATTAAACAAAAAACAGAAATTACATAACAACAGTATAAAATAAGCGTGTCTTTATGTGGGGTGGTGGAGGGAATGGACGGGAGCTGTCTGAGGCGGCCTTCGCCACAGTGTTGTTCAATCTCCTCCACCTCCTGCTAAATCCCAATATTAAACAACGGAGAAGGTACCACAAACTTAAATCGAGGCCGACGAACGACACATAAAATGTAGAATTATCTGCCAGTATCTAACAGTTCGGGAATTTAAGACAAATACGTCCAACTATCAAGAAGAATTGTGCAAACTGCAGGCCTGACAGTCTTAAAAATGCGGGAGGGCTAAAACGCACTTCCCTCGCATGGCCATGGGGAGAGTTTAACTCTGACGAGCTTACAGAAGCTAAAAGTGGCAAAATGTAATTTTACTATTAATGAAGTCTACCAAGAGGGATTTGTACAATTTATTTGGTGCTGCTAACAAGCTAGTCTCTGTGAGACGGGTACATTACCCCTTCCACACCCCTGGCCTCGGCAAGGCCCGGTGACGTGGCGTGGGCAGTGTGGCCGTCTCCCAGACCACCAACATGGCAGTGATCCGAACAGATGTTTTCTTTCGGAAAAGACTGTTATGGCAATCATTATTTTCTAAGGCCAGGAGAGCTAGTTTTCGCCCTCCTTAATTTTTTCTAAGATGCTCAGAAGGAAATGCCAGGCCTGAAACTCATCTTTAGTTTTTTACTGACACATTTAAGTCTATTCTGTGACGTAGTACGCAATGCCAAACTATTGTAGCTGAACGAAATATCATGTACCGAAACTCTATGTACAGAATGAATTAGAATTCACTCCTTTTTACTAAAAGAAGCCAATTGATGTTAGTCTTCTGCAAGCATGGCAAGCCATTTTTGTTGTTGTTGGCTATACTTGGGCATTCATACGGCACTATAGGCAGTTGTCATTACTCATGCAATACCAGAAATTGTCACGCATAATACCAAAACGAGGAAGTTGAGTAGTTTACCATTTTTGGCGTATAAATCTCATCTCTATTGGCAAGTTGACAGAAATCTCATTCAAAATGTCACAGAATTGTGGGGTATATAAATCACTGGAAACTGAAATAAAGCCACGTTGGACATTCTTAATTTTACATTCATGAATTCTTTTATTACACCACGCATGTATCTGTTACTGTGAACTATGTGGATTTAACCCTAGTGATCTTCATAAAAGATAAACAAAAGAAATGTTGCAGCCTTTACGATGTATTATTGTCATCCTAAATTATAATTCATCTTACTATCCGTTCCATGTATGAATGAGAAAAGGGATTTCTCTTACCGTCTTGCCGTCCTTTCCATGCATGAATGAGAAAAGGGATTTCTCTTATCGTCTTGCCGTCCGATCCATGTATGAATGAGAAAAGGGATTTCTCTTACCGTCTTACCGTCCGTTATTTGTATGAATGAGAAAAGAGATTTCTCTAAGTCTATTCTACAGCACACTCGCGGTGGACTGGTCGTAGTTTACGCGTGGGCAGTGATGTCCATCATCAAAATTTCAAGTAATGAAGCATCGGGTTTTACCCGATGCTTCATTACTTGAAATTAATTAAATTCGTGATGATTATATTCCTATAATTATTGTTTGGAATCTAATATTATTGCGCCCGTGGAAATATTGCCCACCCCGTGCAAAGTGACAAGTCTACGGCCCCCGTACTGTAGAAGGATTGCAGAATAGAACAATTCTGTAAATTTAATGAAATTTATTGTACAAAATCTGGTCTCTTACTTATGCCATAGGAGACTTTCAGGCAGTGTTTTTTACCACGGGGTAATAGTTTCATGGAGAATATTAGTTTCCACGTGATCTATTTTCATTCCGATAATTTTGATATATAATTTATTGGAGTTATTATTTTCTGGCCATTTTTAACTTTGGAGAAAATTACTCAAACTCTGACCGAAATTTAGTTGGACAACCCCTAAAATGAAATTGTTTGCGTTTTTTGTTCATCAGACAATTTATATTGATTTAATTTCATATATACAGATTTTAAAGCTCTATGCACAGTTTCGTGGCATTTTCAATAGCTCTTATTATAGCAAGGTATGTGTCTTAGTTCGGACTAGGTCAGTTCGTGTTCAACTACTATCTATGTGTACTACGTTTGTCGAAGAAAATAAAATAGAATAAAATAAAATGAAATAGAAATAAAATCACAGAACACAAAACCAAAAGACACTGAACTCTTTTTATTAATTTTTGGGTGAACGCAGTAACAAGTGGAGAGAGTTACACGCAATTTCGTCGAAAAAGTATGCGAATACATTGCAGAATTCATAATATGACGTCATCGGAATGTATCAATGTTCCATTCGCTACAAACCTTTCACCCCTGCCTTGCCAGCGTTGGAAATTAATTTCGCGGTACATACCTGTGGTATATACAGAACTTTTGTGCGCTCTTTCCGATAAGCAAATCGTTTTTTTTCAGAAATGGACAACAAAATTGTTCGATATGGCTGCCCCTGAATTACTTTTGATGACCTCTGAGTGTTTTGATGGGGAGAGAAAAATTATCCCTGATGGGGTGGTTTCGAGATCTCGGCAAGCCTCTCGTCTGGCCCAAATATCTTGCACTCGAGTGAGATTTCTCCATCTCACACCCTCACCCATCAGGGTTAATAATATTCTCCAATTACACACTGAAAGGTTTTTGTTTTTTTTCTGGGCGATGGCCTGCGGTTAGTGAAAGAGTTCTTCTGCAGAGAGTTTCTTGAGATAAACGCGTGCTCATTTGTAGCATTAGTAGTGTGGGCGCTATGGAGTTAAATCTGGAACAAATTGGTAAATTATCGTCTATTTTTCAGGTTATGTGAAGGGTTAAGTGAACGCTACATCATTGTAACTGATAGGGGTGAGAAATGAACAATATACATACATGGTGCCTCTCAAGTCACACATGTTGGGCGTGCATGTGTGTATCGTTGGATGGTGGGGGTGAAACTTAAAACATGTAATGAAAAAATCTACAGAGTCGTACTTTTAGAATCGATCCTATAGGCTATACCTTCATTTAATTTATGGCGTATGTACTACGTGAAATCCTGTATGCTGTGCACGGTAACAACACTAAATTTGCTCCCGTTTTAAAGGCAACCACCATTATGAAAGGCCCCCGTCTCTATCTCGCGGGGGTGGGGTGGGGGGCACAAGATTTTCCGCTACGCCACTGAAGTGGGTAAATGCTTGTTTGTGCATCTTATGAGTCGATCGCTCCTCGTAGAAGCATAAATTATCTTGCTGAACGACCGCAAATGACATATGAGTGTAATCTTAATGTTTGTACAGGATACTGTTTGTATAGGCTTGTATTGAACTCGAGCTGTCTACACGTTTCAAAGATTTTTTTCCATGCCCAAATCTTGCGATGAGATGTCCCAACCTGAGAAAATACATTCTTTTATACATGTCTGGACCTGTTGTGACATCACATCAGCAACATTTGGGTATGGAAGAACAAATCTGTTAAACAGTGGAGACACCTTGAGATCAGTACAAGATTTGGCATCAACAACCGAGAATGCCACAGCAACTGTGGATGAGATTGACATCGGTGGTGCACGACTTTTCACAATACTATATGGCCGAAAGACATCAGATACCTTTACAAACTTGAGGTACACTAAATTTCTGGACATTGTCTCAATAGTCAAATGTCCATTGGGCCTCACAAAATTTCACAAACTGAACATGCTGCTCATTTTTCATAGCTTGAGGGTAAATCTACAAGTTGTCAACTGCAACACAATGAAACTTGATGTGCTAGATCCCAAGAAATTGGGCTAGAAATTAGACGGAACTGAGCTCGTTCCAATTATGACGGACCTGGAAGCACCTCCAGAGTTCTTTCTCAAACGTGTGCAATGTCGATGTAAGTTAACCAGCAGATCACAATGAAGCATTATATATACTCTTTTCGCAAGAACGGCCTGAAATATATGATGAGTTGTGGTTATTACAGAGGGGAACGATACAAGAATTGCGAGAAGATCACGTTTGAGGATGACAGAGATAGCTCGGATGTTGAGTAAACTGCTTGAGTATCAAGCATAAAAGGCCAGATGCTCACCTTTGCTTATCCATTTCAACATAACTTCCTTTAGTTTCAGGAATAGTGGTCACATTGGTCGCTCAAAGTGCGTGAGTTTCATCATGGTGTGTACTCTGTCTGTCTCAATTCGTCTGATCATACCCCAGACATTATACATTCTTATGTAATCATTATGCATCAGCTCGTGATACTTTACAGATTAACCGGTTCACTACACAAAATGATCTGTGAGGCCGACAAACAACATTTTGTTCAAATAAGGGTCTTTGCAACTCACTACAGGAAACGGCCCAGGGATCACTTACCCGCAGTGTGTTGCAGAGCAGCGTGACTTCTGCTCTTTCCACTAGAGTACGGCGAGACGAGGGCAAAGATATGCCAGCTTTTCAACACCATTGCTTTTGAAACAATTATGATTAAAAGGGTAATATAGTCAGGTGGTTGAGTACGTTTTCGCGCTGTACAATTGACTAAGTGGAGTATTCATAATGTTGGCAATATACCCGTCATGGCGGTTTAATGGGTGTCTCGAGAAATAGACGGGAGCTAGCTAGGGTTTTATTTACACTGTCGCGTACAAAAGCGTTGATGTCTCCTGTCGTTAGTACTGGATGGTAGATAGGAAAAAGGTAATTCTTAAGTTCCGCATTCCTGGCATTTGGGGGGTAGGAGGGGCTCAAAACCCCACGGGATCAGTCTTTTTTACACTTTCGCGTACAACGCTCTATTTTCGCTGAATGACACGCACAACATCACGGAATTGAAAACTAATAAGAATGAGATATTTCCTGGCATTTTCATTTAAGAAAGGGGTCTTTGGACACCCAACCCCTCCCCACCCCCGACCCCACCCCCCTCCACACACACACACACACACACACAAACCACCAAAGTCAATTTTATTTACACTGTGGCGTACATCCTTCATGTTCTCATCCATTGTCCTGGAAACATTCCCCAACTATAAAACTTACTGGAGAATAGAATTTTTGCTGGCATATTTATTTAGGAACGAGGTTGATGACATTACCAGAAAAAAGCTAAAATCACGGACATGCAGCTCATTCAACGCGCGTCTGGACAATGTGCTTTTTACAACTGTAGCGCACCAATTATTTTGACTGAATCACAGAAAAGATTTGAAATTGCATTGTATTCGCAAGAGCTGTGCAGCTACACAAAAGCAGTTTATTGCTGGAATGATGGGCCCTACCATGTATATCCCTGATACCCTCTCAAGGCCAAATCAGTTTTATTAACATATGCTTATACATCACCTGTTTAAACAGGGCTTAAAACATACAATACCAACCAGCATAAAACTATATTCAAGAACAGAGTTTCCGTGGGCACTTTCTTCTGAAAATGTCTGGTGGACACTGCATAATACAAAACTCGGTAATGATAGATCGCAACGACTTGCTACCCAATAAAACAAATTGTGATGATTCACAGAGAATTAAAATTTAATGACGAGATCAAAACTATCACTTTAACACAAAAAAGGATAACATCTTCGTAAATGACAAGGAAAGTTTTAATGCCTTTAAAACATTCCTTCTCATTTTTATTCTTTCTTCCTGAGACTTCATCTAGGTGAAATTAATCTGGTTGGATATTTTTGACAGCTTAGCCCAATGATTCAGGTTTGAAGTCTAGTATATCTTTAAAATTGGTAATATTGATTCATGAAGTAACAGAGACGTGTGTACCATTTGGTTCAGTCATCAGAATCGCTTGAGTCCTCGGAAAATCACTGCCCAAGTTTTCGTCTTTATTGAAGTCTGAATGTAGTGATGGTACCAGTGAGTCTGGCATTTGTTCACAATCGAACCATATAATTGAGTAGTTTTCATCTACCATCTCCCATCCATCCTGCAGACCCGGTAACTTTGATAATGTCGTCGACACAGCTTGGTTCAACATTGTAGCTACAAATCTGGCCCTTGCTATTTTTTTGTTTAATGACTGCTTCTCAAGGCGGAAGACTGCTGGCGTCGACTCCTTTCATTTTAGCAAGAGGCTTCGATTTGTTCTTCAGACCGAATGCCTTTTCGAACGACTTAAATCGAAACTTGTTTAATGGCAGAAATCTCTTAGCACCATATTGAAGACACAAGAATTCTTCGAGAATTTTTACATCAGGAACAGAGGTGTTGGGTGATGCTAGTCTGGCGAATGCTTTCTGGAATCGTTAATCGCATTCCAAGAGTCCACATGGACGTTTTTCCCCTTTACGTGCAAAGGCAGCTGTACAGTCATATCCCGTGAACGAGTACAACCTGGGTAACGCTAAACATATCGAAGTGCCGATTTCCTTTCCGATAGCAGATATAGAGGTTATGGAATGAGTGTTTTTCTCATATAATATTTTTCGTTTTGGCGAGCCTCTGGCGAGGCCAAACGGAAACTTCGGACGAGTTTCATAAATATTATATGAGAAAAATACTCATTTCATATTCTATTTATCATATGGCACACACACGCACAAATTAGACACTTAGTATGACTTTTTAACCGATCACCTAACTTGAGTTGCAGACGGCAAAACAATTTTAACTAAAAATAAAAATAACTAAAAATTTTCATTTTTTGCTTCCAAAACATAGGTAATGACCCCTCACTGGAACGAGCTCGTCGAGCTCGTTCCAATGAGGGGTCATAACCTATGTTTTGGAAGCAAAAAGTGAAAATATAAAAAAACAATTAATGGCGTTTTTCTTGCAGGTAAAAAAATTAATACAATATAACCCTCCCTAAATAGGACAGATAATGTAAATTCCCCCTACTGAAATTATGCAAATGTCACCCAGTTGTATTTTGCTTAGCCAATCAAATTGTCCAGTTTTGAAATTGACCAATGAGAGCTCCCAACTCTAACTATGCAAATTATGAGAATGTGGCCCAGTCTCATTTTGTTCAGCCAATAAAATTGTCTAGATTGGAAATTGACCAATGAAATTGACGGAAGGCTTTATTTATCACTGATCAATATGAAAACAAAATATTAAATGTTTTAAAGTGAACAAAACGGACGAGTCGTATGATAAACACTGATATAACGCTGATTTCCGCGACCAGACGCTCCCACTTCCATCCATATTTCAGAGTTAAAACCATGAACATGAGACTAAAATATGTGTGTCACAGGCTTGCTCCAGAATTCGAACATTACCACTATCTGCATCTTTTGCGTGGAGACACACTCCCCAGTGTCCGCCTCTGGGTGATTACCAAATTATCTACTTTCACACCTTGAACAGATTCGTTGACAACTGTGAATTTGGTACGTTCTTCTTCTACGCCAATATATAACTCACGTCCGTCTAAAATTGCTGAGTGGTGCTGTGTATGCCAGTCACGGACTAAAAACTTCGGGAGCTACTTTTTGAAGAATGGAGATTTTAAAGCTTTGTTTAGATCTTCGGGGCAAAGTTGATCTGGACCAGTAATTAGATAGGTGGTATTCTCCCCACTTCTTCGTTCGCGCTCATAGTCTTTTATCGATGGCTGTTCATACGTGTCAAAGAAAATATCGACCCGTCTTGATTTAAGTTGCAATGCAGTGTGTAGTATGATGCGTGATAAACCCCCATACGTTGGTGGTAAGTGTGTAGGAAGACAATGAAGAAGGAAATTTCCATCAGTGATATGAGTTTGAATACTGTCCGGGCGACCATGAGTCTGTATTTTATTCTCGAGCAAGGAGAAAAGGGCACTCTTATCCGTGTGAACCATAGTTCCATCCGTTCTACAGACAGACAGAGGTACAGGTGTGAGGGGGAACGCCAAAAGGTACTCCAGATCGACAGCTCTCTGTGTAGCAAGGACAGCTATCCTTCCGACCATATCCCTGGTGCATTTCAGCTGGGAAATGGTTGTGTTTTTTGTTCTGCTGTTCTTCGCTCGTTGGTCCGCAAATGTCTGGAGTTTATTCAAACTAAATTTTTGCTCAAACCGATTGGCATCTTCCTCGCACTGTTCGATAAACTTGTTGTGCTTTAACTTTACCATCATCTGCTATGTTTGATATATCCTGGCTGGCACACTTGCCTGTATTTAAATTGACCAATTCGTCACTATCCAAATTGAAGGGATTTGCACTTTCTTCTATCTTACTGATGGTTTTTAGAAGATCTCTATTGTCTCTAAGTTAAAGGTGTTTCGAGGTACGACTATTTGTAAATTACTGTGGCCTAACAGGAGTCACCAAGTAGATGGTGGACTGGCCGATTGTGAGTTTTAAGTACGATATTGGCTGGTGACCAACCCCAAATGAAGGATGTAAATAAAACTGACTTTGGTGGTTGGGGGGGGGGGGGGGGGCTCCAAAGACCTTGTTCTTAAATGAAAATGCCAGGAAATATCTCATTCTTAAGTTTAGTTTCAAATTCGGTGATGTTGTACTTGCCATTCAGCAAAACTAGAACATTATACGCGAAAGTGTAAGTAAAACTGACTTTGGTGGTTGGGGGGGGGGGGGGGGTCCAAACACCCCGTTCTTAAATGAAATTGCCAGGAAATATCTTATTCTTAAGCTTAGTTTTAAATTCGGTGATATTGTGTGTGTCATTCAGCATAATGCCAGGAATGCGGAACTTAAGAATTACCTTTTTTCCTATCTACCATCAAATACTAACGACCGGTGACTTCAAAGCTTTTGTACGCGACAGTGTAAATAAAACGCTAGCTAGCTCCCTAACTAAAATGCTTTGTAATCTACTGTACCTTATGTGTACTGGAAATTAAGTTTTCCATAATTGCACAAATATATTTTGGTACCTGATATTCGATCACTTTTGCACAGCTGCACCATACAATGTAAATTTACTGTGTAAGGGTACGGCGTTGCGATAGGCTTAGCCTGTTCTACAAACCCGATTTCAAATTATTGAAAATAACAGTATTATTTAAAAAAATGAGTTTCATTTCGAGTGGATTTTGGCCAAAAAGGAAAAATGGGATTTCTTGACTTTCAGCCGTCATATTGGCCGCCATCTTGAACGTGGACCATCAATATCCAATACAAACATTTAGATAAGGCTCATCCATCGTTTGCTGTCGCTCTTCTAGAAAATTTAACCTTCTACGGGTAGAGATGGGCTAACAAATCGCAAAACAAGCATTTACCCGCATTCAGCGGCCATAGTGGGCTCCATTTTGAATAAAAAGTAGTATTTCCCAAGCTGGAGCTTTTAGACTTTTTATCTGCCTATTCTACGGAATCGCCTGCGTCGAATGGTACCAACTGCAAACATTTTCAAATACGTTCCAGGTTCGGCCTTGTTTGTTGCCACAACGACCACTCTATAGCTCCCATGGTTCGTTATAGTTTTGAGATGCAAAAGTGACATTTGAATGTGTGCATGTACTGACCGGCATTTGCACAGACTTTATTGAGCCAATGTTTTCTAAAGAAGAAAGGCTCCCCAAATAGTTTGTGTTTTTAACCCTTTACCCAACGTAACGGCCAAAACCGGCCAGCGCTATTCTCAAAAATCGCCAATTAATTTTCATTATGTTTTTCATTTTTTGTCTCAAAAACATAGGTTATGACCCCTCATTGGAACGAGCTCGTCGAGCTCGTTCCAATGAGGGGTCATAACCTATGTTTTTGAGACAAAAAATGAAAACAATTAGTTATTCAAGAATTTTTTTTGCAAGTGTCGTCTGCTTTTCATGTTTGGTAAAGGGTTAACTGGCAAACGCATGCGTGGACTTCAGTGCCCACACTTTGATTACAACCACTCCACGGCGACTGTACTGTATTTAGAGAATTCCTAGGTCTGGGTACAGCAATTTCAGGCAGTAGTACTTTGAAACAAAAAGCTTCCAACTGTGGTACCATTGTGTTTTTCCGCATATCAACGTCCCGAAAGGTCCTCTCAATGTGCGACTGATGTGGGTCAATTCGTCTTGCAAACAAATCATACCAAGCATAATTTAAAATGCTCAATTGTCCCTGAATTTGGAAGTTGAACCTAAGTTTCTGTTTTAAACTTAAAGTTTTTTATTACGATTCTCCAAACTGAGTGATTTATCTTTTGTTGCTGCTTCCTCAAGAGATAGTAAATTGTTCAGAGAATATGATTAATTTCAAGCAACCCAGATCCACAAACATCACTATCCACTTTCCCATCTGTACTGGTTTCTATGGAAGTTTGTTTTTCCTTGATGTGCATAATCTCATATGTTTAATTGTTCTATTTTCATTATTCTGAATGCAGTCTTTTACAGTAAAATTTTCAAGTTTTTGACCATTTTGGTAATCGTGTTCCATCAAAAGAAGAACATAATATGACAATACGCAAGGCGTAAGAAGGAACCCCAAAGTATCCAACGAATTGGAATATTTCATTCCGCAACCATTACTCCAAAAACATTTTGGTTTATTCAGTCGAATTCCTGCAATTGTTTAATTTCAGCCAAACAAGAATACGTTTCACAGTACTAAATATTTTCCCATAGGCGACCATTATAACGTTCAGGCGAAAAAAAATATGGTCGCATCATTTTAAATTTAGCATTCAAATATTTTTTGTCAACTATAGCCCTTCAGACAACCTTTTAATGATTTTTAAACAGGGGTCATGCAACAAATAAAAGAAAAACTAACAGAAAGGGAAGTGCTGGTCACATGTTCATATTTCTCAGGGAATTCCCAAACAAAACACACCAATAGTCAAACAAATTTTTAGGTTCTAAACGTCCTCAAATCATCCTCTTTATTCATCTGGAACATTCAAAAGTAATGCAAAATGTCAGTAGACTTCTTCAAATGTTTATTGAAACAATATATTTCCCCAAGACTGCTTAGTTTTGGGAATTACATAATTTCCGAGCGCAACTTTTCGAGGCATGTAAATCTAATTAAAATATTTACAACAGGTATACCTATGAGCAAACCCAACCCTACCAAAGTTACAGTTACCTCTTTCATGTGATGAAAGAGTCATTTCTGCAATAGAATTCAACTTTTGGCTTCTGTCTAGTCCAAAGCATGGGAAATTTGTTCTTTTGAAGAGAACTGTCCAATCTGTGTCAAATAGGCTTAAAAACTGTTATTGCCTCCGACAGAATTTCTACTCTGTTACCCAATAAGTTGGGAGGGATAAGAATTCACAGCTTTCTTTGAAACTACCCAAATCCCAAAATAAAACTAAAATCTGCATCAGCACACAAAACCTTTTCACAAAATCTGTTTTAATTAATCATACAACAAGATAAATAGGGCCCCACCACCATGAAACAATATGTCAATTTTGTTTCAAAATTGGGGTTGTGCAGGGCTTATAGTTCCTCTAAATTTGGGAGAATCCATTTGGATTCTTGCGGAAATCGTTCCGAGAATTCAGACCTGCTATGGGCCAGGATCCTATTAGGTCAGTATGATTGAACCCCTGTTGCATACTGATAATATATGTTAACCCTTTACCCAATACAGCTTTTTTAATTTTTACAACACCAACTACTGATTTTTACCCCCCCCCCCCCCCCCGGGCCCTTAATCGCTCACCTGACGAGGTGGTTCAGAGAAGTATTTTGGGTCAGATTCAGTTAGTCAAGGTTCATGGACACTACATAGGAATAATGTTATGAAATTTTTCATAATTCTATTGTCCATGTTAGATGATTATTAGCATAGGTCTTCCTGATTGCTTCCAATACTGACAGCTGTAGAAAAGTACTGCCAAACTTTCAAGGGTTGTGGTGTCACTGCACTTTGAAAGGCAAATTTTATGGAAAAGCTCTAAGAAATGGATTTGAACATTTATGAACAACCTCGAACCTAACCCACCCCTGCCCAAATATTAAGCCACAGACCTGAAATGAACAAACTCAAATCTGCCCCCTCCCCCACCCCCTTCCAGCGATACCAAATATGAAAGGATTCTGACTGGCAGAAACCAAACTAGAACAAATTTACATCTGACCTCCCCAGAGATGTTGTACACCAAATATTAAAGCATTAAACTAGTGGGTCTGAAGAAAAAGATTTTTAAAGAAATTTTCTCATGTTGCTTTGAGTTAATTTGCACTCCCATAATGAGCCCATATATTAACCCATAGATTTGGCTTGAACAAACATGAATCTGACCCCCTTAGAGATGTTGTAAGCCCAATACGAAAGGATTCTGACTGGTGGATCTGAAAAAACGAGTTTTAAAGAAATTTCCTCATACTGCACTGAGTTAAACTTTGGGCTTCAATAGATAGACCAAATATTAACCCAGAGACCCGATTCAAACAAACTTCAATCTATCCTCCCCCCTGCCCCCCACCCCACTAGAAATGTTGCATTCCAAATATGAAAGCATTCTGACTGGTGGATCTGAAGGAGGTTTTCAAAGAAATTTCCTCATGTTGCACTGTTGATATTTGGGTACCCATAGGGAGCACAAATATCAACTCAGGGACTTGATTTGAACAAACCTGAACCTATCCCTCCCACCCCTAGAGATGCTGTATACCAAGTATCAAAAGATTCTTATACATGGTTCTGGAGAAGATTTTTTTTCAATTTTGGAAAACAATTTATGCATGCTATCAGAGAAATGCTTGGGGCCCCCTGTGGGTGTGGCAACGTTATTTGAACAAACTGGAATTCATATATGATAAGGAACATGAATATCAAATTTGGTTCAATTCGGCTCAGTTGTTTATGAGGAGAGGTTAGTAATGTAAAGTTCACGCCGGACAGGATGCACTGATGGTGGACAGACAGAAAGTCATCATTTAAGCGCCCCCTGACTTACAGTCAGGTGAGCTAAAAATAAACAATATTCATCAAGCGTAGTAATTATGGATGTTACTAGAATCAGCTGATGAGAGCCGGTTCCAATGACAGCCATATTTGTACAAATTTTATTGCCAGTGTCACAATATTTCAGGTCATGTTAGTGTTGTATTGGTTAATTTGCTGCCTTTGTGTTAGGTAAAGGGTTAAACTGACTCAGTTCTTTTCATGTGAATCCTAGCAGCAATGTTACGAGAAGCTACATGGTTTCTCACTGGTTTTGTTGCACGGATCTCTACGGGAATCGATTCTCAGATTCTTATAAGCCCTGGCTGAGGCTATATAATCCACCAATATCAATAGAAAGTGCCTTTTTATCTCAACAAATGATGTCAAATATTCTTTTACCTAGTGATGAGGTAAATTATAGCCCTGGATGTACCGCCCCCCCCCCCCCCCCGCCACAAGCTCTCAGTATGCATTTTTTCCTAAAAAAGAGGCCCCAGGGGGCCTGAGGGCGCCCACCTGTACATGGTAACCTAAATATCAACCCAGAGAACTGATTTCAACAAGTTGCATCTACTCCTCCTAAGAAAAGCTTATACCAAATATCCAAAGATTCTGACAAGTGGATCTAAAAAAAAATGATTTTTAAAGAATATTCCTCATATTAAACCGAGTTATAATTTGGGCTCCCATAGGGAGCCCATATATGAACCCAGGGACTTGGCTTTAACAAACTTGAATCTCCTCCAACCAGCCCCCCCCCTCCCCCTCCCCCCCCCCCCCAAGGATGCCGCACACCAAATATCAAAACTTTTCAACTGCTGGATCTGAAGAAAAAGATTTTTAAAGAAAATTCCTCATTTTGAACTAAGTTACAATTTGAGCTCCCACAGTGAGCTCAAACATGGACCTAGGGACATGGCTTGAATAAACTTGAATCTAGCCTCCAAAGGATGCTGCACAAAAAATATCAAAAGCATTCATCTGCTGGACCTGAAGAAGATTTTTAAAAAAAATTCCTCATTTCGAACTAAGTTACAATTCAAGCTCCCACAGTGAGCCCAAATATGGACCTAGGGACATGGCTTTAACAAACTTGAATCTCACCCCCCTAAGGATACCGCACACCAAATATCAAAACATTCCAACTGCTTGATCTGAAGAAGAAGATTTTTAAAGAAAATTCCTCATTTTGAACTACATGTAAGTTACAATTCGAGCTCCCACAGGGAGCCCAAACATGGACCTAGGGACATGACTTGAACAAACTTGAATCTTGCCTCCTAAGGATGCTGCATAAAAAATATCAAAAGCATTCATCTGCTGGATCTGAAGGAGATTTTTTAAGAAAATTCCTCATTTCGAAGTAAGTTACAATTCAGGCTCCCACAGTGAGTCCAAATAGGGACCTAGGGACATGGATTGAACAAACTTGAATCTCACCCTCCCTAAGAATGCTGCATACCAAATATTAAAACATTCCGACTGCTGGATCTGAAGAAGAAGATTTTTAAAGAAAATTCCTCATTTTGAACTACATGTAAGTTATCATTCGGGCTCCCGCAGTGAGCCCAAATATGGACCTAGGGACATAGCTTGAACAAACTTGAATCTCACCCCCCTAAGGATGCTGCATACCAAATATCGAAACTTTCTGACTGCTGGATCTGAAGAAGATTTTTTAAAGAAAATTCCTCATTTTGAACTAAGTTATAATTCAGGTTACCACAGTGAGCCCAAACATGAACCCAGGGACTTGGCTTGAACAACTTGAATCTCACCCCCTAAGCATGCTGCATACCCAATATCAAAAGATTCTGCTGCTGGATCTTGAGAAGAAGATTTTCAAAGAAATTTGCCTGAAATGCACTAAGTTCAAATTTGGGCTCCTATACTGAGCCCAAATATGAAACCAGGTGGCTGATTTGAACAAACTTGAATCAGATCCACCCCACAATGTTGCATATCAAATATAAAAAAATTCTGCCTGCTGGATCTGGAGAAGAAGAATTTTTAAGAAATTTGCCTGAAATGCTTCTATAGTGAGCCAAATATGAATCCAGGGAACAAACTTGAATCAGATCCACCCCACAATGTTACATACCAAATATCAGAAGATTCTGCCAGCTGAATCTGGTGAAGAAGATTTTTTAAGAAATTTGCCTGAAATGCACTAAGTTTGAATTCGGGCTCCTATACTGAGCCCAAATATAAACCCAGGGGGGCGGATTTGAACAAACTCGAATCCGATCCACCCTACAATGTTGCATACCATATATCGAAAGATTCTGCCTGCTGGTTCTAGAGAAGAAGATTTTTAAATGTTTTTCCCATTGCCTACAGTGTTAAAAAGTGTTTTCAAAGTCCCAAAACTGTACCCTATGATAAAACCGATGGCAATTTTTTGGACCAATCCTTTCTGTTGGTCATAAGGAAGCTTCACACCAAATAAAAATTCTCAGTGCCGTGGAGTTTTGGAGATGTGGCGTTTTACTTTTTTCGATTTTTAGCTCCTGTGGTTTCCATGGGGCTACAGAAAAAGAAAATTTGGCATAAATTAGGTACTTATGACCCAATAAGCCCTCACATAAAATTTGATTCAAATCATCCTCTCGGTTCGGAAAATAGAAATTTTGGGCGGGGCCAAAAATTTTGCCCCTCCCATAACGACGCCAAATATAGCCCATCAAACTTCGCTTAAAGAAATCCAAGTCTACACCTTAAAAGGAAGCTGCAAACCATATATCAAGTCTCTGCTACTGCTGGTTGATGAGAAGATTTTGGTGCCCCTTGAGGGCATGGCACCACCCAGGAGAAGGGGGCAACTTCATTTGAACAAATCTGAATTGGCATTAGGTAATAAACATTTACCCAACATTTGAATAATTTAAAGTTAACGCCGGACGGACAGCGGACAGAATGTGATCAGTAAAGCTCCCACTGAGCTTTGCTCAGGTGAGCTAAAAAACTTTATTAATTTATAACTAAATTGATGGTGACATGAATTTCCCATTATTTTTTAATCACATTCTTGCTTCTAAACACATTTCACATTGTGTTTGATATTCTGCAATCTTTGTAACAAAAAGCCTAAGTTTTCTCAGTTAAGGCACCTCGAGTCATAAAACAGTGATTTTTTCCAACAGAATGACCAGTACCTGCTACTGTGGTATCTCATGACACTGTTAAAATTCCTAAAATCATCCAATATTGATTCATTAGTGCTGTGCTTGTGCTGCAAATATCCACAAGTGCACTTTCACTATTTTGGTTTTAATCCCCACAGGCATGCATTCTGTCAAAAGGAGTGAAATTGTAGAAAATATGTTCACAAAGAGGACAAGTTACAGTACAGTCGCCGTGGACGGGTTGTAATACACGCGTGGGCAATGATGTCCACTCATGCATTTACCAGTCAATAAAAATCATCATCTACAAAATTTTAATTATGAAGCATCGGTTTGTACCTGGTGCTTCATTATTTAAATTTTTGATGATTATACCAAAAGTTAGTGTTTGGCATCAAATATTATTGTATGAATTTGTATCCGTGGAAATATTGCCCATCCATGGAAAGTGAGCAGTACACTCCCACTGTACTGTATTTGTTTCAAGTATATAATATACTCTTTGATGTTTAATATACTTGTGAAAGGCTGGGTCCAAAGTACTCAGTACTCGTAGTACTCGAGTACCACTTTTTTGATAAAATACTCAATACTTGCCAGCCCAGATTTTTGTATGTGTGTGTGTGTTTGTGTGTGTGTGGGGGGGGGGGGGGGGGGGTGGGGAGGTTGGAGGGTGAAAGATAGCTGCAAATTATTTAAAATGTTGACCCAGGCAAATGAAAAGCAAAGAAACATTTCATCCGAAGGACAGAGACAGACATGCAGTAACAAATTTGGGAAGCCTAAATAAAAGTAGTGACTAACTTAAAATGAAAAATATAGATAGAAGAGCCAGGGCAATGTTGTCAAACAGAAAACAAACGAGAGCCCCCAGAGGGCCTGATGGCATTCACCTGACATGGTAGCCTAAATATCAACCCAGGGAATTTATTTGAATATTTAGTTGCATCTGCCCCTCATAAGAAAAGCTTATACAAAATATCCAAAGATTCTGACTGGTGGACGTCAAAAAAAAGGATTTTTAAAGAATATTCCTCATATTGAACTAAATTATAATTCAGGCTCCCACAGAGAGCCCAAATATGAACCCAAGGACTTGGCTTGAACAAATTTGAATCTCACATCCCTAAGGATGCTTCTATATACTAATATCAAAAGATTCTGACTTCTGGATTTTAAAGAATATTCCTCTTATTGAACTAAGTTGTAATTTGGACTCCCACAGGGAGCCCAAATATGAACCCGGGGACTTGGCTCAAACAAACTTGAATCTCACCCCTCTAAGGATGCAGCATCCCAAATATCAAAATATTCTAAAGAGTGGATCAGAAGAAGATTTTTAAAAAATATTCCTCATATTGCACTAATCTAATCATAGAGAGCCCAAATATGGACCCAGGGATTTGATTTCAACAAACATGTGAATAAATCTTCCAAAGATGTTATATGCAAAATATGAAAGCCTTTGGAGCAGTGGTATGGGAGAAGAAGATTCTTTAATGTTTTTCCCATTACTAAAATGATGACTCCGCATAAGTCCTGGAAAACTTCCCTATGATAAAACTGATGGCAACTTTTTTTTTACCATTCTTTTCAGCTGTTCGTAAGGAAGCATCACACAAAATAAAAATTCTCAGTGCCATGTAGTTTTGAAGATATGGGCGTTTTAAATTTTTTCTATATTTAGATCCTGCAGTTCCCACAGGGCCACAGGAAAATGTTTTGGCATAAATTAGGTACTTACGACCCAATAAGCCCATCATATCAAATTTGCTTCAAATCAGCCTCTCAATCTGGAAAATAGAAATTTTGGTACAATTCGGGCTCCTACAGGAAGACCAAATATGAACCCAGGGACTTGGCTTTAACAAACTTATATCTCACCTCCCTAAGGATACTGTATATATCAAAACATTCTGACTGCTGAATGTGAAGAATACTAACTTTTGAAGAATATTCCTCATTTTGAACTAAGTTATAATTCAGGCTCCCACAGTGAGCCCAAATATGAACCCAGGGACTTGGCGTAAACAAACTTGAATCTCACACTGGCTCACACCGATTAATCGACTAACCAATGATCAATATCTTGATTGATAAAAAAAAGTAATTGATCGGTTAACCGTTACTTTTGAAGTACGGTACTATATGGCAGGGTATTTGATGGCTGGATTCACATCACAAAATGCCATACAAAAATGTCCAATTGCTAACCATTTTTCTTTCATATTGAGTAAGCTTATATTCACTATTTATCATCACTTTTTGAAACCAAGATGGAAACTGTTAATCAAATTTTTAAAAACAAAAAATACCCTGTATGGGTTAACTATGGAACAAACTTGCTCCAAAACAGGCAACCATTGTCACACTGGCTCACATCAATTGCATGAGACAGAGAAATACATGCCAGTTACGTGCCAAAATACTTGTTCACTTGCATGATCATTATACTGTATCAGTAGCTGAAAACGGTCATTCTCAACCCTTCACCAAATGCAGGTACCAGACGATACTTGCACAAGAAATTCTAAAGATTTTCAATGTTTGTCTCAAAAACATAGCTTATGCCCCCCCCCCCCCTATTGGAACAAGCTCAATGAGCTTGTTCCAATGAGGGGTCATAAGCTATGTTTTGAGACAAAAATTGAAAATATAATAAACTTTGAATGGACATGTTTGTATATGGCGCTGCCCGGTTTTGTCCATTATGCTGAGTAAAGTTTTAATTATATAAATGGTCAACAGTACAGCAATTATTCAGCTACCTATTGGGGCAAGTGATTAATCGGTTAACCAAGGTTAACCCATGCGATTAATCAATCACGAAAACCCTTTAATCGTTTCAGCTCTAAAATTAATTTAATTTTATTAAATTTTATCTGATGAAAAAATGCTTATAATTTTGGGGGAATTGTAAATATGGATCTTCTTAACAAGCATTTGGAAGAACATCAGAGGAATGAAATCACCGTTCTCGCAATTTGCAAAACCCTGGTGAGCCAAAATATAGGCTTGGCTTGAAGAAACTTAAATCTCACCCGCCTAATGATGGTGCATAGCAAATATCAAAAGATTCTGATTGGTGAGTCTGAAGAAAAAGATTTTCAAAGATTATTCCTCATTCTGCACTAATTTCAACATTTGGACTCCCATAGAGGCCAAATATGGACCCAGGGATTTGATTTCAATAAAGGTGTAAACAAATCTTGCAAAGATGGTATATGTGAAATCTGAAAGGTTTTGGAGGAGTGAATTGGGTGAAGAAGAGTCTTAAATGCTTTCTTCATTACCCACAGTGTTACAGAACGCTGACTAAGCATTTTTTCAAAGTACCCCATGATTGACCTGACAGAAATTTGCTTAGACCATTCCATTCTGTTGGTCCCAAGGAAGCTTCACACCAAATAAGAATTCTCAGTGCCATGTAGTTTTGGAGATATGTGTGTTTTGAATTTTGTTCTATTTTTAGCTCCTGCGGTTCCCATGGGGGGGGGGGGGGGAAATATTTTGGGGCATAAATTAATTACTTATGATAAAAAAAAAACAAAAATTAAATTTGGTTCAAATCAGCCTCTTGGTTCGAAAAACAGAAATTTTGGGCGGGGCAAAAATACATGCCCTCCAATAATGAAGGCAAATAAAGACCCACAAACTTCTCTTGAACAAAACTGAGTCTACACCTCAAAAGGAAGCAGCACACCACATATCTAATCTCTGCTACTCCTGGTTCACGAGAAGATTTTTTTAAGATTTAGGCAAAATTTTGGGGCATGGCCCTACTGGGGGCAGGGCAACTTGATTTAAGCAAAATCAAAATGCAATGTCATAACAAACAAGCATCTCACATTTCACTTAAATGATTAATCAGTTCAGCAGTTTTGGAGGAGAAGACGCAAACACCATGTTCACGGACGACGGACGACAGACGGCAAGTGATCACTACACCTCACCCTGACTGAAAGTCAGGTGAGCTAAAAACTCAGTGGACCATGAGTGCTGCAGTTGGGCGAGATGCTTGGTTCAAGGAGAGAAGAAACTTGTAGCTGCTGGCTTTCGAAAGTGTTGTTAAAACCCAATAAATAAATAAATAAACAAGAGGCCCCACAGGGCCTGAAGTGCTCACCTTGAACAGAACACGATATAAACAGAGAACAGAACACGATATAAGAGTCCAAGAATGAATCTACATTAAGCAATCCATCTCCATAGGATACACTGCAAATCTTTGAGCCCCTCAGGAGTGACAAAAACAGTCCAAACTTTAACCTACAGACCCGATTTGAACAAACTGGAATCCCACCCCCATCCCTCCCCCCTTAGAGATGTTGTATACCAAATACGAAAGCATTCTGACTGGTGGATCTGAAGAAGAAGATTTTTAAAAAAAACTTCCCCATACAGCCCTAAGTAAAATTTGGGCTACCAAAGGAAGCCCAAATATTAACATAAGGACTTGGTTTGAACAATCTTGAATCTGACCAGCATAACAATGAGGGTACCAAACATTAAACAATTCTGACTCGTGGTTCTGAAGAAGATTTTTAAAGAAAATTCCCCATAAAATTTGGGCTCCTGCATTGAGTCCAAATATGAACGAATGGGCTTCATTTTAACAAACTTGTATCTGACCCCTCTATGGATGCTGTATACCAAATATCAAAAGATTCTGAACATTGGTTCTTGAGAAAAGATTTTCTAAAATGTTTGCAAAAATGCTGCACCAACATTATACTGATGCCCTCTGCAGAACTCTCTAACAACAACAGAGGGCATTTTCTTTTTATCATTCAATTCTACTGGTTCTAAGAATGCTTCATACCACATAACAGTTCTCTGTTCCAAGTGGTTTGGGAAACATGGGAGTTTGAAAACATTTCTATTTTTTGCTCCTGGGGTTCCCATGGGGATGCAGGGGTTTTTTTGCATGAGGTAAGTACTTATGCCCCAATATTACCACGATACTGAATTTCATTCAAATCGGACCATCGGTTCGGAAAATAGAAATTTTGGGTGGTACCAAAAATCTAACCACTGCCATTACAAAGCCAAATATTGCTTCACAAAGTACGTTTGAACAAGCGTGATTCTACACCTCAAAAGGTAGTTCCATAATGAATATAAAGTCACTGTACCCACTGGTTCATAAGATTTTAAAAATATTTTGGGAGCATTTTACCCCACCCCCTCCCTATGGGGCTGGGCATGTTGAGTTAAACAAAAATGTAATTAATACCCATTTGGTACCATTACTCACACAAACTTTAACTTGAATTGACCAAAACATGGTGTTGATGGATGCCAGATGGATGGACAATGGATGGAGAGTGATTAGATAAGCCCTGCTTGACTTTGTCGAAGTGAGCTAAAAAAAAACAAGAGGCCTGTCACGCCTAGAGAGCTCCGCTGAGGGCCACTGATCGCATGGGCATGTTTGCTAATACTAATATTGTTACAAACTTTAGCCGAAAAATATTCAGCGGTTCAGAAATTATGGCTTGGACAAACAAATATCAAAAATATCTTAAGATTTTCTTGATCCTGTGACCTGTGACCTTGACCCTGTGAATTTACAGACCGCAGAATAATTGATGACACACCGTCTATTGATAATACATATTGTTATGAAGTTTGGTGGAAAAATATTCAGCGGTTTAGAAATTATGGCTCGGACAAATAAAATGTTGACGACGGACGGACGGACGGACAGACGGACGACGGACGAATCAGTATAAGAAAAGCTCTGCTGACTTTGTCAGCGGAGCTAAAAAAAAATTAAACGGTTCATGTCCGATATTTTACCCATGTTATTAAAATTGATAAATTTGTCCCTGGAGTGCAACAAGGTTTATGCTATACATGTAGCATTGCAAAGCCTTCTTGCACTAAGTGATGGAAGACACCTCCATCCAAGCTTTTCTGTAGATTATGAGGCCTAAAACAAACCAAGAACATGAACTTATGCATGAATATTATTACAATGAATACACTGTCTTACACAAAGGAATACCACACAATCCAGTGTAGACTGATTTCAAAAAGTCCTCCGTTGTGGAAGGGCAATTTTAACAAACATACAGGCCCAAATAAGCTTCATACACAGTGCAAAATTTCCACAAAATTAATAAACATTCATATATGTTTAATAGGAATTAGGAGTATTGTAATTAAAAGTCAATTGTGTGGTTGTTTATAAACTTATATTACTTTGTTATCAGGTGTTAAAAAATATGAATATTTGTAAACACACCTACCCATTTAGATTAGTCCCTGCTCATAGCAGTGACACAGACATACAGTACAGTTGCTGGTCATAATCCTTGCATGGGCAGTGCATGATGTCCATGCATGTTTTTTCCAGGTAATAGAAAATCATCATCAATAAAATTTTAATTAATGAAGCACCGAATTGTATCCTGTGGTTCATTAATTAAATTTTTGATGATTATTGCTGTAAACAATGTTTGAAAACTAATATCATTGCATCCGCAAAAAATAGCCCACCCACAGAAATTGACCAGTACACAGCAGCACAGAGTCAAAGTAATTGTGTTTTACTGTCTTGAATTTCAATTTTTTTTTTTTTTTTTTTTTGGGGGGGGGGGGGTGCACCAGACCCCTCCACTGATGAGAGGGTCACACACCCTCTTGTCCTCACCCCTATCTCACTGCTATGTGGCTCAGGTGATTCTGTGCATCATATTCTTTATGACTCCCACTAGATACATGTATTACTCTTGCACCTACATGTAACTTAGATATCCTGGCTTAGCACCAGTATAATGGTAAACTAACATCAAATTGTGTGCTTATGTACAGTAGCTAACATATTGGAATAGTATAATGAGCTTTGTCAGAAACTTGATCAAGTATTGATGACAAACAACAATTTTCATTACCAGTACCTGGTGCCAGTAATAAAATAAGATTTGCAAATATCACCCTGCATTTTTTTCAGCTATTAACTAATATAAAATTGTGCGCTCCATGAAAATTATTTCGTAACTACCTGTTAAAAATTACCGTTTCTTGTTTTGCTCTTTTAGAAAAAGAAATCACTCCTTTTCTGGCGGGCATACTAAACACCGAGGCAACCGAGGGATACCAAGGTGAAGGAAAACAGGAGAGAAACGGGTATGAGGTGGTGTGTTCTTTTTCTTATTTATTTATTGGTGTTTAAGGTCACATTTATCTGCACAACAGCTTATTGTGACCATGGCAGTTTTATGGATGGAGGAAACTAGAGTACCCAGGAGAACCACTGAGCAATGGCAAGCAACTGTGAGCTCCCCAACATAATACACAAACACGGTTAGCCTTGTTCGAAGACAGGTGCATCAAGAACATGCAGTATGCCTTAGTACACAGCATACCTTGCCCCCACATGGGTAGAGGGGGGGGGGGGGAGTGTCTTGCCCAAGGACACAAAGCTGTTGCTGCAGTTGGAATTCGAACCGAGGATCTCTCGGCTTGCAGTCTGCACCTCTACCTACTGAGCTAATGCACCCCTGATGGTGTATTCTGATTATGTAAATAGATTTAAGCAGTACTAGTATGTGATTGGTTTTAATGCCATATTTGAGAATTATGGGTGCTGAAATAATAAGAGTGTGCTGAAAAATCTTCCCTTTGGTATTTAGTAGGTAGCTTGGTAATGGTAAAATGACTTCACCTCAGTAAGCAACAGTGTGAAAGCTGGCAGCCATCTTTAATATCGGGCCGCCACACCCAAAAAAACACTTGTTCTTATCCCAAGGTGATAACAAAGGTACCCAAGAAGTTTCATGAAGATCGGTTCATAAATACAGCCTCCAGACTTAGCGTATTGACATGTGCACTTACAGTGTATAAGTAGCACTGATAAATTAAAGGTCATCTAATTTGCATAATTTCTGCAAGAGAAAAAAAACCTGTATTATACAGTATTTTTTGTTATGTACAGTTAAAACTAGAAGTCCTGTCACGAACTGTGCACTTATCTAGGCTTAATTGCACGTATGAATTGCGCGCAATTGTCATATCGAATGGCATACAAAGCACGGCAGTTTCTCCTGGTTACTTATAGCAAACATGGGCAATACTTCTGCCAATGGACCTCTGGGTTACCCAGAGGTCCATTGGCTGAAACATTGCTTGTTCACAGGCCATATTTACAGAATTTGATTGCCTTACTATGGTCATATCGCGTAGATTAACACGCATATCGACGTGCTATTTGTGCGCATTTCAGGACAGGACTTTTAGTTTTAACTGTATTCCATGTTACTAAACATTCATACAAAAATTTATTCAAATCAGAACTTTCATACAGAAGTTCTGTACAAAAAACTGATCACACTAATTTTAGTACAAATTGGCTGCTAGTGGCCATCTTGAATTTCGAACTGCACCCAAAAACACTCGCTCTCATCCCACGGTGATAACAAAAGTACCCAAGACGTTTTGTAAAGATCGGTTCATAAATACGGCCACTAGCCTGAGCCATATAGAAGTTGTGTACAAAAAATTGATTGGACCTAATTTTGGTACAAAATGGCCACTGGCAGCCATCTTGAATTTTGGATTGCACCCCAAAACACTCGTCCCTAGGTGATAACAAAGGTATGCAAGAAGCTTGGTGAAGATCCGTTCATAAACTCAGCCCCTAGCCCAATCCGTATTGACATGTGTACTTACTGTGTATAAGTAGCACTGAATAAATCAAAGTTCATCTAATTTGCATAATTTCTGTACAAGAAAAAAACCTGTATTTTATGTGATGTATTCCATGTTACTAAACAACCATACAAAAATTTATTCAAATCAGAACTTTCATACAGAAGTTCCGTACAAAAAACTGATTGCAGTAATTTCAGTACAAAATAGCTGCTGACGGCCATCTAGAATTTTGGACTCCCCCCAAAAACACTCATTCTAACTTCATGGTGATAACAAAGGTAGCGTAGAAATTTCGTAAAAATCGGTTCATAAATATGGCCTCTAGCCCAAGTTGTATAGAAGTTCTGTACAAAAAACTGATTGTACCTAATTTCAGTACAAAATGGCCACTGGTAGCCATCTTGAATTTTGGACTGCACCCAAAAACACTTATTCTCATCCCAAGGTGATAACAAAGGTACCCAAGAAGTTTCATGAAGATCAGTTCATAAATACTGTACAGCCTAGCCCGAGCCGTATTGACATGTGCACTTACTGGGTATACATGTAAGTAGCAGTGAATAAACTAAAGTTCATCTAATTTGCATAAATTCACAACGAGAAAAAAACCTGTATTATATGTGATGTACTCCATGTTACTAAACATTCATACAAAAATTTATTCAAATCAGACCTTTCATACAGAAGTTCTGTACAAAAACGCTGATTGCACTAATTTCTGTACAAAATGGCTGCGGGAGGCTATCTTGAATTTTGGACCGCACCCAAAAACACTCGTTCTCGTCCCACGTGATAACAAAGGTACTCAAGAAGTTTCGTAAAGATCGGTTCATAAATACAGCCTCTAGCCCGAGCCGTATTGAATTGCTGTTCCCGAACAGACGGACATTGGGCCATGGCATAACCTTAAATTTGACTTTGTCAAAGTTGAGCTAAAAATGGAGAGTATCCAGAGTATCACAAAACAAAAACCTATTTGTAAAGGATTCCTCCTTTCAAGGACAATGGGGCAGGGTTGGCATTCACCACCATGCTACCTTGAGGCTGCATTTTGAATTCCTGTGTTTGTTGTTCTAATGAAATATTATTTTATTATTATCAGTTATGGTACAAATATGGTACCGATAACACACTTTCAGGAACCGCTGATGTCTGATGTCGACTGTGTGTCAGTGCGTGAGGTGCACACATACTTTTGGGGTTCTATACACCACATCCTTCATTTTGCTATATAATTTGTGTAAATTTATTTGGAATTTATAGAATGTCAGACTTGTAAATTTCATAGTATTGTTTTGCCTTAGTTATGGTGCTTTATAAGTAATGGGCAATTTAGTTTGAAAAAAGGGGTTCATGAATATTCAGTCACAGGAAGATTCAGCCCTCATACTTTTTCTGAGAATATTCGGTCCCCAATTTCATTCATGCCCCCACCCCTCTCTCCTGTTAACCCATATAATGAACATCCCAAAAGACATTTTAATATCTAGATATTTATGCTTGTTCGCAACTTATTATGGACACAAATGGACACAGAGTCAAGGTAATTGTGTTTTACTGTCTTGAATTTCAATTTTTTGGGGGGGAGTGTGGGGGGGAGGTGCACCCGACCCCTGCACTGATGAGAGGGTCACACACCCTCTTGTCGTCACCCCTATCTCACTGCTATGTGGCTCAGGTGATTCTGTGCATCATATTCTTTATTACCCGGCCCCACTCCCACTAGATATTACTCTTGCCCCTACATATAACTTAGATTTCCTGGCTAAGCACCAGTATATAGTGGTAAACCAACATCAAATTGTGCGCTTATGTCCAGTCGCTAACATACTGGAATAGTATAATGTGCTTTGTCAGAAACTTGATCAAGTATTGATGACAAACAGCAATTTTCATTACCAGTACCTGGTGCCAGTAATAAAATAAGATTTGCAAATATCACCCTGTGTTTTTTCAGCTATTAACTAAGATAAAATTGTGCGCTTCATGAAAATTATTTCGTTACTACCTGTTAAAAATTACTGTTTTTTGTTTTGTTCTTTTAGAAAAAGAAATCACTCCTTTTCTGACGGGCATACTAAACACCAAGGCAAACCGAGGGATACCAAGGTGAATGAAAACTGGAGAGTCTAGACGGGTATGAGGTGGTGTGTTCTTTTTCTTATTTATTTATTGGTGTTTAAGGTCACATTTATCTGCACAACAGCTTATTGTGACCATGACAGTTTTATGGATGGAGGAGACTAGAGTATCTCAGGAGAACCACTGAGCAATGGCAAGCAACTCTGAGCTCCCCAACATACTACACAAGCTGGGTTAGCCTTGTTCGAAGACAGGTGCACCAAGAACATGCAGTATGCCTTAGTACACAGCATACCTTGCCACCACATGGGTAGTGGGGGTGAAGTGTCTTGCCCAAGGACACAAAGCTGTTGCCGCAGGTGGATTCGAACCGAGGATCTCTTGGCTTGCAGTCTGCACCTCTACCTACTGAGCTAATGCACCCCTGATGGTGTATTCTGATTATGTGAATAGATTTAAGCAGTATAAGTATGTGATTGGCTTTAATGCCATATTTGAGAAGTTTGGGCACTGAAGTAATAAGAGTGCACTGAAAAATCTTCCCTTTGGTATTTAGTAGGTAGCTTGGTAATGGTAAAGTGACTTCACCTCAGTAAGCAACAGTGTGAAAGCCGGCAGCCATCTTTAATTTCGGGCCGCACCCCAAAACACTTGTTCTCAACCCAAGGTGATAACAAAGGTACCCAAGAAGTTTCATGAAGATCGGTTCATAAATACAGCCTCCAGCCTTAGCGTATTGACATGTGCACTTACAGTGTATAAGAAGCACTGAATAAATCAAAGGTAATCTAATTTGCATAATTTCTGCAAGAGAAAAAAACCTGTATTATACAGTATTTTTTTGTGATGTATTCCATGTTACTAAACATTCATACAAAAATGTATTCAAATCAGAACTTTCATACAGAAGTTCTGCACAAAAAACTGATTGCACTAATTTTGGTACAAAATGGCTGCTAGTGGCCATCTTGAATTTCGAACTGCACCCAAAAACTCTCGCTCTCATCCCACGGTGATAACAAAGGTACCCAAGACGTTTCGTAAAGATTGGTTCATAAATACGGCCACTAGCCTGAGCCGTATAGAAGTTGTGTACAAAAAACTGATTGTATCTTGAATTTTGGATCGCACCCCAAAACACTCATTCTCGTCCCTAGGTGACAACAAAGGTACCCAAGAAGCTTGGTGAAGATCGGTTCATAAATACAGCCCCTAGCCCGAGCCGTATTGACATGTGTACTTACTGTGTATAAGTAGTACTGAATAAATCAAAGTTTGTCTAATTTGCATAATTTCTGTACAAGAAAAAAACCTGTATTTTATGTGATGTATTCCATGTTACTAAACAATCATACACAAATTTATTCAAATCAGAACTTTCATACAGAAGTTCTGTACAAAAAACTGATTGCACTAATTTCTGTACAAAATGGCTGCTGGAGGTCATCTTGCATTTTGGACTGTACCCAAAAACACTCGTTCTCATCCCACGGTGATAACAAAGGGACCAAAGAAATTTCGTAAAGATCGGTTCATAAATACAACCTCTAGCCCGAGTCGAATTGAATTGTTGTTCCCAAACAGATGGAAGCCCGAGTCGTATTGAATTGTTGTCCCCAAACAGACGGACAATGGGCTATGACACAACCTTAAATATGACTTTGTCAAAGCTGAGCTAAAAATGGGGAGTATCCAGAGTATCACAAAACAAAAACCTATTTTGTAAAGGACTCCCCCTTTCAAGGACACTGGGACAGCATTGACATTCACCACCATGCTGCCTTGAGGCTGCATTTTGAATTCCTGTGTTTGTTGTTCTTATGAAATATTATTTTATTATTATCAATTATGGTACAAATATGGTACCGATAGCACACTTTCAGGATCCGCTGATGCCTGATGGCGACTGTGTGTCAGTGTGTGAGATGCACACATGCTATACACCACATCCTTCATTTTGCTGTATAATTTGTGTAAATTTATTTGGAATTTATAGAATTTCAGACTTGGAAATTTCATAGTATTGTTTTTGCCTTAGTTATGGTGCTTTATAAGTAATGGGCAATTTAGTTTGAAAAAAGGGGTTCATGAAGATTCAGTCACAGGAAGATTCAGCCCTCATACTTTTCTTAGAATATTCGATCTCAGTCGTGGTCGAATGTCATCACCTCTTGAGGTCAAATCCTCAAAGAATTTTTTTTTTTTAAATATTCTATGCATTTTTTCTATTGTTTTATGTTAAGGATTTATGATTACTAATTATGACAAAATTACAAGTGCGATATGAAGCAAACCTTAATGAAGCTGGAACAAAAAAAACCTTCCCAAAACAAGCTGTGAGAGGTTCTCAGCTCGAATCCCAATTGCGGCAACTGAAATAAGGCGTACTGCACATCGATGGTGCACTTGTCTTCAACCAATGCTAACCCTGCTTGCTTGGAGTTACAATGTTGAGAAGCTGACAGTTGCTTGTCATTGTTGCTCGGTAGTTCTCTCTGGGTGCTCTGGCTGGGTTCCTCCCCCAGTAAAACTGTTGGGTGGCCCTGGCTGTAAAAAATGTTGTTAAACTCAATAAATAAAGAAATCAAATTTGCTGAATCCAAGACCTTTGAATGATGGTTTTGATTGGTGTGTGTGTGTGTGTGTGTGGGGGGGGGGGGGGGGGTTATACAGTTGTGCCCACTTAATTGGATATATCTTAATTGTATACAGTTGAAACTAGAAGTCTTGTCCCGAATTGTGCGCTTATCTAGGCTTAATGGCACGTAGGAATTGCGCGCAATTGCCATATCGAATGGCATCCAAAGCATAGCAGGTTCTCCTGATTACTCATAGTAAACACAGGCAATGTTTCTGCCAATGGACCTCCGGGTTACCCAGAGGTCCATTGGCTGAAACATTGCTTGTGCACAGGCCATATGTACAGAATATGATAGCCTTACTATAGTCATAACGCGTAGATTAACACGCAAATCGACGTGCTATTTGTGCGTATTTCATGTTAGGACTTCTAGTTTTAACTGTATCCCTGTTAAAAGAATATAATTTCCCAACACAAAACCATTTACTTCCAGTACAAATTTGACCTGGTAATTGAATATAGGTTATAGAGTAATCCTCTGTTAATTGAATAAAAAATCTTGTAACATGTTGAGAAATTGCCCTGACTCTTCCCAGTTTTCCTTTGGTTATAGACCAATTTGGCCTCAGTACATTCAATACAGGCATTTAATCCATTATGTCTTGTTTGACAGAGCTCATGGAGCTCTGTCAAACAAAATATAATAGAATAAATGATAAGTTTATCTCTGGAATACAGGAAAGTGACACAATCCCTGTTAATTGAATACTCCTGCTAACTGAATAATGTTATTGGCAAAGTGGCTCTTCAATTAACAGGGTTCCACTGTACATCAAAAACAAATGTCACAAACTAATAATGAAACTATGTACTTGTGAAATTTCCATGTGGTCATTCTACAAAATGTTTTAGCTGGTACTATACAGTTTTGAAGGTTAAAGGGCTCAGTACTTAGAGGTGAAGGCTGCAAGCCAAAGGGTCCTCTATCAAATACCACCTGTGGCAACCACTTTGTTTCCTTGTGCAATACACTTCATTCCCACTGGCCCCATTCATTACAGCCTCAGGTCAATTCAGCCCCAATATACCAGGTCATTTCGGCCTCTTTAAATATTTTCAAATATTGTTTGAATTTTAACATTTTTCTATTTAATTTTTTTTCAACATATATATCTCTCAATTAGATATTCAGGTATACATGAAATATGTCTAGTAGATTTTCTTTCATGATGAATAAATAAAAGAAAAGTTTCAGCTTGTCGAAGATGCACATGGACTATGTGGGATTTGAAATCACTTGTGACCTGAATAATTTTATTTGCCTATGAATCTATGAGAGCCGGAAGCGAGGGTAAGTAATGTGATTTGGTTTGAGTGTACGCCTTGGAAGTGGGGCACTGGGATCAGACCCCCGTGGACATCGAACTGGAAGGGGACTAGGAATTGCACATAAATACAAGGATTCTGCTCTGTGTTTTAGAAAATGTGGACATATTTATAGTAGTATCAAAATCGCAGTTTGGTGGTTGTTTCAGAAAAAAGCAAAGAAAAAGAAACCCTGTGAACCTCAAACTGGAAGGTGACTAGGAATTGTGCATAACAATATGAATAAATGACTGCATATTCCGGTACTTTGCAAAATTTCAAAATAAAATAATTTCTCTTACATATACAGATGGCATCTTAAATGTATGTAAAATTGAACACATGGATAATTTTTAATGTCATATATAACTGTTCTGTACACTGTGTAAATACAAATAACTGAACATTACTTAATAAAGGTAATTACCCATTATTTCTAAACATGAACTATGCACTGATCTTTATAGATCTCTACACTTAAAATGGTGCCGAAATGACCAAGGGACCAAAGTGACTAGGACAGAGATGACTTTGAGGTCGAATTGACCAGAGGACGAAATGACTTGGAGCCGAAGTGATTGGATATCATTCTAACAGATGAGAGACGTTAATTAGGCCCTATTACAGAACACATTGAATGTGAATTTACTGCAGAGATAATTGCTCGACGATATATTATATTATTATCACTTTATAGGGCACTCCCTGGCGAATATTTTCATTTTCGGGGGCTGCACAAAACTCATATGTTTCCGTTCACATCCGGGTTCCCGGGCAATAATGAAAAATTCGTTTCAATATGGCCCGGCGGCCCGCACATCCCCGGATGTAGGCGGGGTAACACTGCTTTGAGTTTGAATATTTGGAGAAGAGAGATTTGATGGCGGAATTTTGTGATCTTTGGCGTGAAAGAATTAAGATATACATTCGCATTTAAGGCATGAGTTAGTTGGTGACAATGATTGTGTGGGAATTTCACACATCTACTACATTGAAAAATGATAATAATATATGAATGATGAAAAAAATAGCAATCTTGATTTTTCTTGGTTAAGCATGTAACCTCTTTGAAATGTGATAATAATACAAATAACATTATTTTGTACGGGCGTTATGGTTCATTAACGGCCCTACGAAAATGATTAACAGCCCTTGGGCCTATTAGTGGCCCTCGACTTCGTCTCGGGCCACTAATAGACCCTTGGGCTGTTAATCATTTTCGTAGGGCCGTTAATGAACCATAACGCCCTCAAAAATAATGTTATTGTATAATTAATATTTTTTCAATAAATATCGAACAATCTATTAATATTTTTTT
Source organism: Pictodentalium vernedei (assembly GCA_031216915.1). Classification (NCBI taxonomy): domain Eukaryota; kingdom Metazoa; phylum Mollusca; class Scaphopoda; order Dentaliida; family Dentaliidae; genus Pictodentalium; species Pictodentalium vernedei. The sequence goes on along the minus strand of CM062297.1, from coordinate 148,171,619 downwards.
TAAGAATTATTTTCAGGAGTTAAAACGAATATCGTAGCGTATCTAAAATATCCTAACAGATGTGTACTGCTTTTCTTTTGGATGATTCTTCCCTGGGCCTAGTTCTCCCCAGGCTGAAGATTCCCCCAGTTCCCGAAAAAAGAAGACATGCCATTTTCAATGGCGGTAAATATCCAAAAGGGTTATTATTTTCCATTTTTTAGTTTTTGAAACTACGAAGCACTGTTCAGAAATACAGATGCACCAAAAAGTAACACATTATTACTTTGTTTTGGTTTCTAACGGGACTGAAAGCAACCTATCAGTATCACTTTTTCGAATTACACCCATTTCGTCTGCTAACCAAATCGTCCGCTGCAATTTTACCCAAGTCATCCTCTACAATTATACCCAACACGTCCGAAACTCGTTCGCTGGGGGAAGTATTCAAGTATTGCATTTTGAATCATTTTTTATTTATATAATAATTTTATTGTATAATTTATTGTATATTACCTATTGTAATATATCTTAATGTACCTCCATTGTAATTAAACAATAACATGATTTTGGAGGGAATTATGGTTCGTGAGCGGCCCTGCGTCGATGTTGAACAGCCCGAGGGTTTATTAAAGGCCCGAGACGAAGTCGAGGGCCGTTAATAAGCCCAAGGACTGTTCAACATCGATGCAGGGCCGCTCACGAACCATTATGCCCAACAACAATCATGTTATTACTATTATTACCACTACGTAATTTGTAATTTTAAACATTTTCAAAATGATATCCCAGCAATAAAAAGACACAAAATTTAATAAAACAGAAACATTTTATTTGGGACCACGTTTAAAAAAATTCCGTCTTCCACTTCCAGCGAGGGAGGTAATGCATGCAATAAAGATGACGAATCAGTTGCCATGGAAAATGGCTACAACTGACAACATGGCCACGTGTCATTTGTTTCTGTTGCTGTCGATCAACAAGACCGCAACATGGCGAAAGCATCAACTTTTCCTTGCGAGTTCTCGCCTCATTTCTAAATTTTCAATTCTAAAAGACGTCACGAGACAAGAGGGCCGATAATGAATTTTATTTTCCATTAGCGACCCTCCTATCACGTGACTACCGAGCAATAGAGGATATGATTGCCCGTTAATGCAGTAGGAAACGCCCTGCAAAGTGGTAATAATATATCTTAATGTACCTCCTTGCATTAAATTTCATATATGTGTATGAAATTCTGAAAACAGAAATGTCAGAACAAAATAAACTATCCAGCCATCTAATAAATTTTAATTACTGTTTATTCAATGGATTACCAATAAAAATTATATTATTACAGTAAAAGTTCTTAAAGTATATGTACGTTATATTAAGTTCCACAACATAATCTTATAATTTTGCAATTTTTCATTGAAGAGCTCCACCGGCACCTTACAGTGAATAATTGCAAAATTATTAGCATAAGTATTATAAGAATTCATTATATTAAGAAATGCAACAAAATTTGTTATATTAAGTTCTGCAACATAATCTTATAATTTTGCAAGTATTCATCGAGGCGCACCGTCGCTTTACAATGAATAATAGCAAAATTATTAGCAAATGTATTATAAGAATTAATTATATTAAGAAACGCATCAAAATTTATGGTTTATTAAATTCTGCAACATAATCTTATAATTTTGCAATTATTCTTGGAAGAGCATCACCGGCGCTTTACAATGAATAATCACAAAATTATTAGCAAATGTATTATAGGAATTAATAATATTAAGAAACGCATCAAAACGTGTTATAATTATATTAAGAAATGCATCAAAACTTGTTATATTAAGTTCCGTAACATAATCTTATAATTTTGCAATTATTCCAGGGGGAGGGGGGGCCTGGGGGGGGGACCAAAAATTTGCAAGACGTGATGTGGGGGTGGGTGAGTCTCTTGAGTGCACCAAAAATGTGCATTTCCAACTTTTGCAATTTTTTAAAAACATATCAATATATTATCAGCCAATATATGACATCATTTGTGTTTCAAACCTTAAAACTTAAAGATGATTTTGTACATCACACTCTTAACATAAATACAACATCAGGAGGCTTTATATGTGAGAATATTGGGCTTAATCTGGGGAAATGTCACACGTTAGTAGGGGGTGGGTGTCTTGTCCGAAATGTAGAAAATGTGCAGACAATATTTTCCTTGAGAAGCGGACGACTCGGCTTGCGGACGAAACGTCCGTATGCCCTTTTTTCAAGCAAACTTTTCCTTACTTTTACAACACCTTAACATTCGGATAATTCAACAACTGAGTTTCTGTTCATCTTGATATTTCACGAGGTACGTGTCAATGCATATCTGTATACAATCGCACCAATATAACAACAATTATCAGTAATATTATCGGTTATATGTACGTTTTTTCGATTGAGGTTATCACTGGCAGACAAGCTGCAACGAAATCAGGACTCAGAGTTCGATCTGAAATGACGAGATCATCAGCTGAGCATATTGACAAACCTCCAGAAGGACAGAACTCGAGTAATAATAGTAACACTTTGGTCGGCCGCTGACTTGTCGCGGTTCTCGGTTGAGAAGGCCTGGTTACCCCTGAAGTGTAGATATGTAGGCCAATGTATCACGCAAAGCTTTGAGGCGAAACAAAAAACATTTGATTCCCAGAGGGGGACAGGCCAATTGCAATTGCATGGGCAATTCGACACCGGAAATTACGTGTTTTTTTCACTGAAATTTACTGTCCACTTCAAAAATCACATTGACGGCTATAGAGAATTCTGTTCTGGAACACATTAATCTGACTGGGTATGTGGAACCCTTTGCGGGCCGGCCCGCTTGGGGTTCCTAATAACCACAGAGCCAATAGTTTAGCAGGAATATTAGGACATCTTTCGTCATTTCAGCGAACTGTGATGCAGTTAATCGTTTTATTTTCCTTTCATCTAACCACAACACAACAAAACCTGCGGTTTTGTATGTTCCTCCATGCTGACTATTATTTCATCGGAAATATTGCAATTGTTGTTGTAGAAATCATTATATTTCATTTCAAATTCTTTCTTTAACAAGTCAGGTCGCGCATCGACAGCATCGACGGGACCAAACTCAAGCCTAAACTTGTTCTGATCAATTTCGTTTAGAGATTTATATTTTCTTTCAACTTGTTTACCTCATATTTCTTTCGATTTTTAAAGCTTGTTACGCGATGTAATTTACGAGACATGTATGAGTGATGAAATGTAGAGATGTCCCAGTGACATCTTTCAAATGATTGCTTCCCGCTGGGGGCTAACGTTTTTTTTCTTAGTGCAGTCTCGTGCAGTACAGTCGCCTTGTGGACGGGTCGTAATCCAGGCGGGCAGTGTTGTTCACTAATGCTCTTATCAGGTATTAAAAATAATCATCAACATTTAATTAATGAAGCATTGGGTTGTACCTGGTGCTTCACTGATTAAACTTGTGACGATTATTTCTATAATTACAGTACGTGGAGAGTGTATTATAACTAAATCGCCCGCAGAGTAGAGATTCCACCCAAGCAATAATTGCAAATTTGTTGCAAATCATAACAAGCACAAGCAAAGTTTCATCCAATGGACCTCCGGGTTAAACCCGGAGGTCCATTGGCTGAAACATTGCGTGTGTTTTTAGTCGATATATACAAAATTTGAAAGTTATAGTTCGGGTGATAACTCCACTCCGTGGGTGATTTAGTTACAATCCACTCTCCACGTACTGTAGTACTTGGAAGTTAATATTATTGCTTCCGAGGAAATATTGCCTACCCGTGGGAAGTGAGCAGGCCGCGGCGAACGTACTGTAACATTGAAAATTCCAGGGTCTCTTATTACGTAGAATAACAACTTTACCTCGTTGAATTTTATCAGAATATTTATCCGATGAATTAGCTGTTGAATTGGTTTGAAGTGTATCCGCCTTTACTGCGATTCTATCAACAGCTATGAAAAGATCACTTTATACACATCACTATTTTCTGATATACATGGGGCAACAGAAACAATTTTGTCTTCAGAAGAAACAACATACGTCAACTGCAGACTCGATAGCAGCTGATAGTCCATCAGTATCATGTGCATCACATGTGTCGTTGGTGGCTGCATCCCATTTACTGAATTGCAGCATGAGTCAACTGCAGAATCGATAACAGATAGGTTATACAATAGAAAGCAAGTGATATTGAATATACAATCGCGAGGGTGTTCACGAGGGCTGCGGTGTGAACGACTTGTTACAGAGTTGTTTTTTTTTTGCAAGAAAGACTTGTTACAGAGTTGGGTTTTTTTTGCAAGAAAGACTCATTATCATCTCTCGATTAAATTAACTTACTTTGACATTGCTTTCTCATTCTTTTCAATAATTTCTTTCTTGGAGTCTGTAAAATCTTGCTATAGTTATACGGAAAACGTAATTTTTATCGCACGTTTTAGTTTTATTTATGTGAAACGTTGTATAATATCATTAGGCGAGGAAGTTCAAAATAGTGCGTGAATGTGTTCAGATACTTTTACCCTTTGCGCTCTAGTGGCATATTCCATGTCAGTTCAATGACAACAAATGGAAGAGTCCATATTTATTATTTATGGCTAGACTGATTAATATTTTCAACGTGCAACCTTGGATTGGTCTACCCCACACACGCACTCAGCACCCGTCCTACTTAATGAAATTATGACGTATCGTGTTCCCGTTCCGTAAAAGGGCCTGTCGGGGAACGGTGTTAATACAGATCACTGAAGTGCTTTCACGAGATTTTGTTTATGTCAGAGTTGACACTGTCCCAATTCTTTGCCTTTGTTCTCAAAATATATCCTTCATCGCCCATGTGTTGCAGAGCTTGGTATTGATATTTGTTGAATAAAGCGTATGCTCGGATCAACTCTTAGAAATATATCACTTCTTTTAACCCTTTACCCAATCAGACGAAATCAAAATTTATTATTATAAATATCTATTTTCAAGAAATTTCAACAAAACCATATCATGTGACCCCTCTTTGGAGCGAGCTGGACGAGCACGTTCCAACGAGGGGGTCACATGATATGGTTTTGTTGAATTTATTTGAAAAATAATATTTTTTTAACTGCCGAATTTGCATATTACAGTTAAAACTAGTAGTCCTGTCATGAAATGCGCACAAATGGCACGTTAATTTGCGCGTTAATCCACGCGTTATGACCATAATAATGCTATCAAATTATGTACATATGGCCTGTGCACAAGCAATGTTTCAGCCAATGGACCTCCGGGTAACCCGGTGGTCCATTGGCAGAAACATTGCTTGTGCTTGTTATAAATAACCAGGAGAACCAGTCGGGCTTTGGATGCCATTCGATATGGCAACAGCGCGCAATTCCAACGCGCTATTAAGCCTAGATAAGCGCACATTTCGCGACAGGACTTCTGGTTTTAACTGTACCCGGGCGGATACGGCCGATTCGTTGGGTAAAGGGTTAAAGAAAGGAATGACGTCATAAATATGTGACAATATTATATGCATCACATCTGTGCCCGGTGTCTACACCCCCATTTACTGAATTACATACGTCCTTCAGTTTAATATCAGAAGCTGCACTAGATTTAGAAATTTTATACTTACTCTTTACTCTTTACTGTATACCTTCATAAGTCCGAAAAACTGTCATGGTTTCCAAAAACATGGTGAATACTATTTTTATACCATGATTACCTATTCTACTATATATAAAAGCATATGACATTAGATTTAGCTTTACACACCTACCGTGGTGAACACGCCAACAATGGGATTTCAATAGTTAAATTTACACCTGCAGTGGAACTCCATCCAACTTGATCTTTGGTGACCTCGACATGAATAAAAACGTGTCTAAATAAAGCGCTCGCCCCGCCTCGCAAAGAGTGAAATGTACCTGGTAATTATTTAATATGTATTTAATTCAGATTATCTCATCAGATAGCAAAAATTAACAAACATGAGTTGTGTCATGTTAATAAAACATCCATAACTGGAAACAGTATGTTATTAAAATGAAAAGGCCCCGTGATTTGCGTGTGTCTTTTTCCTTTTCGTTTCGGCGATAAAATTGACAGCAGAGGTATCGCGGACCGGGGCTCATGCAAACAAAGGACGATTCGCACGTGTGTGGGTCTGCTACGCAGTAAAATCGAGAAAAAATAATAGCGACTCTTTATAATCTAACGATCATGGTAGAAAAAATATACCCAAAGTAGCTTAATGTACCAACTGTCCACCACTCGTGGTGAAGTGGTGTTAACCGATCACCAAAGACTCGCGGTTAACACCACTTCACCACTCGTGGTGAATATTTGGTACACCAAGCTACTTTGGGTATATTCTATATGCAATGGAATACTTACTTATTTTTACTTATCCTCTTCGCTCCCTCTGGAGCATGATGTCTCGACAAGATTCCTCCATCCAACACGGTCGTACGCCTTGACCTCTACCTCGTTCCAGGTGGGTCCCATTTTTGAGTTTTGTCCCCACTGTTCTGCCCAAGGTGTTTTTTGATCTAGCCTGTTTCCTTGTGGGACCTATCTTGTTTGATGTTGGCATCCTTAGCACGTGACCTAACTATCTTATCAGTCTCTGAGTGATTTCCTCAGCGACACAGGGTGCCTGCCTGAGCTCAAGGTGGTCTTTGTTGGAGACTGGCCTGGATATTGTGTTGATCTTCCTGAGACATCCATGGTGGAAACTCGACAGCGTTTCCATATCATATCTTCGTGAACCTCTAGCAATCGCTTCCATAGAGAATGATGGCCTAGACGGCCTTGACATTTGTAATGTTATACTGCAGTGTTTTATATGGCTTTGTCTATCCGATAACAGGTATAAGCACCGATAATTAATTAATGACCTTATTGTACAAACTAAATTAACTCAACCGATTTAGTTCGTCTACTTTTTTCCCTTTTATTCTGGATTGTTTCTCACAAGTTTCTCTAATTTACCCCTTAAACACACACACATACGACTTGTGCATTCAATTTTCTGAACAAATAAACCCCAAATTGGAACATTTTCTTGAATACGATCAAAACCTGAACTGCCTCCATCGCATATCATTCTCATATATCAAACACCATGCATTTCCCTGATTCTAAAAATCCGGATAATTAGTCTGTGTGAAACACACAAACTATTGTTTTCTGTATGGTTTCTTTCTTATCGTCTTCTTCTTCTTCGTCTTCTTCTTTTTCTTTTTCTTATTCTCCTGTCTTCTGTCTTCTATGCACTTCCTTGTTCGCACGATAACTCGAAAACAAATTGTCCTATCTCAATGATTTTTGACAGGCTGATAGACAGTCACCTATGATTTTCAGATTCCAGGGGCATTAGAGGTGTCTGTAGGGGTGTTTTCAATGTAAGTCACGCCCATATCCCAGGCATGGGATGACGTTTAGACCTGGGACCAGCAGCACATGAGTCGACACTGGATGAAGATTCAAACTATGGGTCAGGGTCACTGAGGTCACCCAGGGTCATTGAGTGCATTTTTTAGAATTGCTGGAAATCACATTTTTTGGTCTCCAAAATGCTTTCCCGAAGATCATACATGCATTTTTACACGAAAAAAAGTGGGCGTGGCCTAAAATTTTGAAAGTGGGTCACGATCATATCTCAAGCATGGTATGATGTATGGACCCGGGATCAACACCAAATGAGTCGACACTCGATGGAGATTCAAAATATGAGTCAAGGTCACTGGGGTCACCCAGGGGTCATTGAGTGCATTTTCGGAATTGCTGGAAACCACATTTTTGAACCCCCTAATGCATTCCCAAAATCCATACATACATTTTTACATGAAAAAAGTGGGCGCGGCCAAATATTTTGAAAGTGGACACACTCATCTCTAGCATGGTATGATGAATGGACCTGGGTCCAGCAACAAATGAGTCCACCCTCAGTGGGGGTCAAAATATGGATCAAGGCCGCTGAGTTCACCTTGGGGTCAATGAATGCACTTTTCAGAAATGCTGACAAACACATTTTTGCCCCCCCCCCCCCCCCCAACACATTTCCTTGATTGAACCATTTTTGCTCTTCACATATATTCCTTTTCTTGTTCCTTGTTAAAATTGATCCGATTCCTGAATGAATATCTTTAAATACTGTTAACGAAAACCTTTTTCTGATTTCTTTAAAACTCTTTTATCCCCGAAAATAAGCCTCCAAATTATTCTAATTACATTCATAGAAGGGGCGCCATGGCTCAGTAGGTAGAGGTGAAGGCTGCAAACTGAGAGGTCCTCGGTCCGAAACCCAGCTGCGGCAACCCTGTTGTGTCCTTGGCATACTTCACCCCATTGCCCACATGGTGGCATTGTGCACTAACGCGTACTGCACGTCGATGGTGTACTTGTTTTCAATCAATGCTAACCCTGCTTGTGTGGAGTCAGTCTGCTGGGAAGCCTGATAGTTGTTTGCCATTGCTCGGTGGTTCTCTCTGGGTACTCCAGCTTCCGCCATCCGTAAAACTGTCCGGCATAAGGTAACAGTGGCTGTCAATACAGTCGTTAAACCCAATAAATAAATAAATAATATATAATATTCATAGAAAGCATGACTTGATGGTGTAGTTGTAATACTTGTGTCTTCTATGCACTGTTTGTCAACACTGGGTGCAAAGAAAATAAACGGAGAAAAATTATACAAGCAGGGAGCTTGAGAAATGGTGCTGGCACCAAGGCTCAAAATAAGCAGCCTGTCATGGTCATTGTCAGGCTCAACTTACATGTTTGACAGACACCAATTCACTTGTGCCTGTCAAAATGACCAGTACAATTTTTAGAACTGAATATACATCCTAAACCGGAAAACATGTTTGCTATATGTAGGCTTTAACCCTCAAGTCCCCAAATAGACTCAAACCACCACTACTATATTGCAATTTGCATTGATGTAGGTGCTACCAAATCTAACCTTTCTTGACTGCATGCATAGCTCAAGTTGTACTAGCAGTGACTCTACATCACTGTTGGCTGCCTGTAAAGGCAGCCAACAATGATGTAGAATCATTGACAATTAACAACTTTGTAAGCACATCAGCTGGTACCTGAGGGTTATCAGAACCGGAGCCTTCTCTTTTACACAGAGCCATCTAATATTTGGTAAGTTAAGATGGCAGATCTGCATAACACATAAATCTTGGTAAAATTTCATGATAGGCTCAAACTTGAAATTGACAGACACAATCTTTTGGGGTACCTTTCATATTAACAGGCTCACATTTGGAAGTTATTTTTAGGCCTGGTTGGCACTGGCACCACTACCAGTGCCATATTTGCATGGATAAAAATTAATAGTAATAGTATTTGTGATATTTCCCATTTAATCCTTTTTCTATTCACAAGATCCTTATCATCCTACAATATTAGGAAGTAAAGATGAAAACTCGAAAACAAAAATTATGAACGGTCAGTTCGTTACTTCAAGTCACACTCGGATGGACGTGAATACAGTAAGACCGACACGATGTCATCAAGTTCCAGAGAGCATGGCATACACATGTACATGTAGGCCTACTAATTCAGTAATTGTAAAATTGTAGGCTTGTGAAGTTGTGTGAAGTTACCTTTGGGTAAAAGTTATCCTAATCCATCCATACAATTTTGATAGTTTTAGGAATTAATAACAATACGTGAATACACATCCGTGGTCGAAGTGTCAATGCCATTCCGAGAAATCTGTGAGAATACATAATTTCCGAGGTCAAGTGAAATTCTGTGTTTTCCTTGTAATTTTCTCGTAACTCTGACTGGCCATTCTGACTGTCGCCTCGATGCAAGATATTATCTCATAATTCAGTTTTGATGTATGTAACCATTCAATGAACAGGAACTGGATGAAAGATGGAATGTCAAATCAAAAAATCACAGTAAAATCCCATGTCACGGAAACGAAAGTAAGTCATTTCACAAGTGAGCTGACATGCTTTTTGCTTGTTCATTTGGACTCCATCGCCACATCAAAGGAATGCGGTCACCAAACATAGACTGGCTACCAGGTTTTAAACAACAGTTTCTCTTTTGTGCTCCGCTGATAACCGTAGTAATTATTTTATTCATTCTTAGCTTTAGAAATATAATTAACCAGGGATATGTAATAAATATAGAACCGCATCGATGTCTGAAAGGTTTTGAAAATACCGTACTCGATCGGATAGCGGATGGACACCACTGGTGGCTGCACTTCGTACCGCCGCTCGTGGTGTCCATCCGCTATCCGATCTCGAGTGGTATTTTCAAAACCTTTCAGACATCGATGTGGTTCTATCTATGTACTAAGGGAAGAGCGTCCCTTACTGGCTGTGCGCCGATGGCGCTCGGCCCAGTTATGGCTTATTTTTTCGTGGTGTTTTTTACACCACTTTTCTTTCCCACATCTCTTGGGAAAGATTAAAATAGAGAGCATTTTATCCGAGTTAGGGTCTTCCACTGTAGTGCAAGCCTGTAGTAAACAACAGGAAATTTACTATAAAATTTATATTTCTCAGTTCTTGGCAAGTAAACTCTTTTTTACTTGTGCACTTCTGGCGAAAAAGCGCACGAGCTGCCCCTTACCCCTAGCCTCCGGACAAGTGGCCAGCTGCTTCCGGCACCCTTGGTGTCCTAGGTGTGGTGGTTTTCAGTTACAGACCACGATGCGAGTGTTCCACGTTAAAGTAATGAATAACATGCTGGAATTGCGACACATTGTGATACTTCGACAATAAGACCTAGAAGTTGACTGCAGATAAAACTAGAAGTCCTGTCATAAAATGTGCACAAATAGCACGTCGATCTGCGCGTTAATCTACGCGTTATGACCATAGTAAGGCTATCAAATTCTGTACATATGGCCTGTGCACAACCAATGTTTCAGCCAATGGACCCTCGGGTAACCCGGAGGTCCATCGGCAGAAACATTGCATGTGTTTGTTATGAGTAACCAGGTGAACCTGCCGTGCTTTGGATTCCATTCGATATGGCAATTGCGCGCAATTCCTACCCGCAATTAAGCCTAGATAAGCGCACAGTTCGTGACAGGACTTCTAGTTTTAACTGTAATGGCCGCAAGACTCGAAACCAAGACCCAATGTCCGCAAAGAAACGTATAGTCGCTAAACATTTTTTTGATGCAATATCTATTGTGCCAAACGTATAATCAGTTTGCATATTGAGCGCATTGCTGCCAATATATTCACTGATTTTACAGCAAGACTCAAGTTTTAAAGTCGCGAAATGAGAAGGAAACAAAAATTTGTATGACTTTATCGTATCGCACATAAGGCGTTCAGATCGTGATGGGACATTTGTGGCTTTAAACCTCTAAAGCGTTGTCTCCACATGTCTGACAGAATCACCCCTCGGGTTAACTGTCTAAACCATACACTTTTAGGCAGTCCACATGATACCATACATCACACCCATCACATCCTACCTAATTTTAACTTGCATCCTCTCCACATATTCCACAAGGCCACAAGTTATGTCTTCGCGTTTGTCCCCTTTCCTTTTCAACGAGCTTCTTCCTTTTCCCGCGTGATGACCCACTATCAGGTGCTTTATCACGCGCAGGATTTATCACGCGCAGGAAACGCAATATTTTCTTCCTGCTGCACGCTAGAAGTGGTGGGTTCTTGTGGTGTGTCTGTTCGATCGGTTTTTGTGTATGCATCATTTGAATAAAAAATATGAGAGTATTTCAACGAGAAGCATGAACTTTCCTCACTCCCCGCCCCACCCCCCCCCCCCACCCTCCCCGAAAAGATGTCAGCATGGGCAGCAGGATGGTGCACGTGGCTTTATCCTGTCCTGGCCGACTCACAGGTGCTTTATAATCACATAAACAATTCTTCATAAGATATCGTGCAATTTTGTACAGCCAAAGGGCACCAATTGAAGATTTCAAGATACATATTTATTATTATTAACTGGTAGAGTGCTAAATTATTTTTGGTTATCCAACCTTGTCCATGTCTCTTTGCCTTGTTACAATTTATGGGAAAGTGCCCAATGGCACTCTCCCATAAATTGTAACAAGGCAGATACTCATACTAAACAATTTTAATTAAAAATAATATGAAGCATATCCACAGAATATGAAGTCTTTATGTTGTGGCACCTGCACTTCAGTGTCAAGCCCAAATATGGGCTTCCAGCACTCTACCAGTTAATAGTTGACAATTATGATCTTTATCTACTTTATACGTAAAAACAGTAACGTTTTATCTTTTATCGTTATCGAAAACTCGCCGTCAATAAAAAATCTTTTATCGTTACTGCAGTAAGAATAAAAGTCACGTGATATCGCAAGAATACAACGTTCACGCCCATCTCATTTGCATGACGTACTATTTCATTCAACACTTTGAATAACTAATTATCGCTGCCGCGGATCGAAACAAATAAAACGGGGCGTATTTATCGAAATGTATTGAATAAAAAAGAAGGCCATTAATTAAACTTACTGAATTGTAAAAATAAAATTTCACGGAAAAGAGTAAAAATTAGTAACTTACACTTTTTCAAATGAGATTATTTCACCCTTCGAGACTTTAATTATCCTGACGTTCAAACGTCACTGGGAATTCAGTTTCTTCAACATTTTTCAAAATGTGACGTCAAACGTCGGAAAGTACAAATAACCAGATATTTTTCACATTAGTGATTATCTGGTTGAAGGCTAGATTATTTTTAGTGGTCTGCATTTGTTAATCAAAACTTGTTTTATTACGGGAGTGGGGGAGGTGGGGGTGTAGATAAAAGGGTTATATACACATGGTGTTTGTAAAAAATCTTTTATCGCGACTCGAGCGTTTTCGGGGGCTACAAAGCTACTCGTCGCTGCGCGACTCGTAGCTATATATGCCCCCGAAAACGCTCTCGTCGCGATAAAAGATTTTTTACAAACACCATGTGTATATAACCCATATTTATTATCCTTCAATAAACAATATTTTTGTTATTCTTTGGTCTTTACCGGGCAAAGTGACTGCGTCCTGCAAGCACTATTTAGTTTCTATTCTTATTCCTGTTTCTGCCTCCAGCTAGCGTAATGGAATAAGATCGTCGTGCTCGTACTGTACGGTGGCATAGACTGTATTCATGGAGGCGAAAATCAAGGGACTGAAAATCAGAAATCGAAAATTTTTTGTTGAAAACAAATCTTGCAAATGTTTTTCTTCGTGTCGGGTGAAGGCTTGAAAAATTAAATAATAAAACAGCTCTCAAGGAATTTAGCACAGATCAAAGCATATTGCTTTCAACTCGGGTGCCACAATTTATTGCAGTTGGAATGGGGTACGGCGCGGGATCGTTGGTCGGTTTACGGCGCAGTTATAACACATTTTCACTGACTGCGTGTTTTGGGGAATCAGAGGTCAAACACGAGACGAATTTCTTTTTCAGTTGGTGGCTCGGGGAGTCTCCAAAAATAATAAGTTATATAAGGTCTAGTTAATGTGTAACTGAATACAAATGTTAAGGCGATAAATATAAAATAAAAAACGCCCGCCCGCCCAAACGCCCGCCCGCCCGTCTGCAATTTTACAAGAAGTGGCCTGAGGAACAGAAGATCTACTTTGTGCCCCCTTATGTTTTTTGTCTTTACTAATTACCATTCCTGAAATACCATCTATAAAAAACGTGCGTAGCACGGGTCCGCCCACTAGTTATTATAACATAGCTTTAAAGTCCTAAAGGCTGTTCCTGTAAAATTCTCTGGTGTGTGCATGAGACCTAATATCTAAGTAAAAGAAAAAATCATAATTCATCAGACGATTAATAGGCAAGAAAAACAATTATTAGTAGATGTGAATTGCCTATCGTAAACCAAATAAAAAATCAGTTCTAGCCCAGCCAGGAAATTAAGCTTGAAAGCCGTTGGAATTTAGCTTGAAAAATGTTCTAACTCAGCTTAAAAAAACAGTCCATTTTCGTCTAGGCTGGTATTCGAGAGAAGATCAGCTAAGGTCAGTCTAGAGAAAGTATTTTAGAAAATAATTGTTTTTCTGTTTTTTTAATCTCCGAGATTGTCTGTTCCAGCCCACTTCGAGATCAGAGACTTTTTTCCCATGCAAATTTCCCATTGATATTTGTAAAATCCGAAGATCGTCTCGCCTCAGATATTTTCGAGGGTGAATTTTTCCCCATTATCATTTTTTTCCTCCGTGTTATTCCAATGGGAATTTTTTTTGAGAATTGTAGAGAAGGTGGGTCTTCCTCCTTTCATTTCCTCCTTTTGCGCCTTCGACTTCCGCCAACGTGTTAATCCTTTGGAAAATTTCTGAAGATTTGTAGAGACTGTGTGGGTTTTTCTGCTTCCTCGAGTCGAGAAATATCGAAGACATCGCGAGACTGGGCCAAATAATAACGTAAACGTCGCAACACAAAAATGATGCGATTGTGGGCTGGTGAAAGAGAGAAAGAGAAAAACGATCACATATACTCACTACAGCAGAAAATTCTAAAAACTCTATCATAATAATGCACACAACTCATTATCGCGAAATAAAAGCGATTGCTGTTACATTCCTCTATCGATTTTTCAATTATTTTCTCACAAGCTTTATTAGCCGGAATATAAAAAGATACGAGCATTTTGTCTCGCTTTCAATAATTGAAATTCACCCCTCTAGAAACATTACTGAACGTTAAAGTACTCCGAGGTATAAATTCACGGATGTAGAATATTAATGAAAAGAAAAGACTAGAAGATTAAAAAATGATTTCATGCAGCGAACATTATGGAGCCCGAGAGGTGAGATGGTAATTTTTTTGTAACGCGTGAGAACGGATTCCTAATCCGTGCGAACGGATTCCTAATAACCCGGGCGAATGGATTACTATGAAGCCCGAGAGGTGAAATGGTCATCCTTTTGTAAACCGTGCGAACGGATTACTAATTAGTGCGCACGATTTAGTAATCAGTGCGAACGGATTACTAATCTGTGCGAACGTATTACTAATCCGGGCGAACGATTTAATAATCCGTGCGAACGATTTGATAGTCCGTGCGAACGGATTACCAATCCATGTGAACGGATTACTGATCCGAGCGAACGTGAACTAATCAGTACACGCGCGCGACAAGGGACATGTTAATTTATTTTATGGTTCCAACACTAATCAAGGAGCATGATAGTCGAGGAATGGCTCGATAAATGAGGGTCAGTAAGAACCTGGAATACGACACTTCTCTTCCTGGATAGACATAGGAATGTGTTGAAATGCCCTTTGTAACATTCATCCGTCATTTTCTACTTGAGAAAGAATTAGAAATTGGTTGATTGATAGTTATTCACGGGCCGATCAGTCCTTCAAGGAGGGACCTGGGTGAGAGTCCTACCCGTGGTGCAACTCATTTGGTGGAATTAATCACGTGACTAAACCTGGCAGTACTGGTAACCTGCTATCGTGTATCGAGAGTCCTTTGCAAAAGGACAATGAGACCGCAATCTAGTATTTGTACCGACATAAGCTACCCACCCCCCTCCTTTTCCCATCCTAAAATTAGCATACGCCAGTAGACTTAGCCGTGGGTTGGTAAAATAATCAGGTGGTAAGGGATAGCCCTCATAACGCACACTACCACCAGCACCCCTCAAAGCAGCGACTGCAGCTCCTGTCCGATAATCCTTATCCTAGGATGATCCTGATCCTGGTGTGATCCTGATAATCAATAACGACCTCATCCTGATCAAAGAATGATATTGGGATAATCACAATCCGAGTCACTCCTCCATTCATTCCCTTTTCTCATTCCTCCATTCCCTCTTCCCTTCCAACCACTCCCTCCTCTGTTCTCTCCTCTCTTCCCTTTAGGGGCCTTTTTTATAAAAATCGGTTATTTATCTCCTAAAAAGGGGGTCAGACAGCTTAAATATGCTACTTCAAGGGCAGGGAAGATAACTCGCATCGGCTCAAATACCCTCCAGGTAAGATAGTGGCCAACGGTTCCACAACCGCGCACAAAAATTGTCGCACATTTTTCTGACTCGGATTCACTGGGATACAGCTTTCTGTTGCTGAACGAACAGAGATGATATACTAGGAAAATAAAAAAAGGCGACACGTATTTTTCCTAAACAAAGTCGTGTTCTGAAGCTTTACAGTTGCAAACTATGAGGTTGGACTTTTAATGACAACTGACCATACTCCATGAGTCCATATTTTTGCATAGGGCCCGTAATACGCTGTTCTGGATATACCCCGCTCTCCCCTTCCGTACACTGCTCTCACAACATACAGAAAGGAGTAGCACAAAATTCAAAATTGATAAGTAAATTCACTCGCAAATCGAATGGAGTCATCGCGGAAAGTGTCAGCGCGATGCACGAACATGACAATAGGCGAGAAAGTGTCGGTATGCATTTTGGTACAAATTCTATGCTAACCCTGTCTCTGTGTTAAAGCATGTAGAGGGAGAGAGCTGGGAGTATCCAGCGGAGCACATTACGAGCCCTGCATAAGAAACCTGATAAATAATTGGTTTACTCTTGGTAAGGTCAGCCTCACGTCACCAGAATTAAGAAATAAGTTGACCATAAGTTGACAACAGTATTTGAACAGTGATCACGTGGTCAATTTAATTTTTATTCCGTTCGCACGGATTAGTAATCTCGCTCGGATTAGTAATCCGTTCGCACAGATTATTAAACTGTTCGCGTGGAATCCGTTCGCAGGAATTAGTAATCTGTACACGGGGATTAGTAAACCGTGCACACGTATTAGTAATTCGCAAAAAGTATTGACTATGTCACCTCTCGGGCTCCATACTGTGTCACATCTTGTGGCACAGAGACATCTTTTCATTTTTTACAAGAACTTTATACAGGTGGTGGGTCACTGGTTATTTTGATCTAAGTGCCACAGAACTTATTGTTGTTCGAACACTTTTAATGCGTATTAAGCAATGTCCAATTTCCGCTGATTTTATTGTATTTTTCAATGTTTTCTCTCAAAAAAGGAAAATTATTCCCGCGTTGGGATTAATGGGGATGTTTCGTATGCCATTTTGCACACTCATCCCTGTCCCAAAACAATGCAAACATTGGTGTAGCAATTTATTGGGGGTTAGGGCATAATTTGATTTGACTGACCGGACTCACAGTAATTTTCAAGTGTTTATTCTTCTCGGAAGAAAAATAGCAAATCTCACCTTTAAGTCTTTTATATCAATGGAAAGGACAGTGTGTGTGTTGTATTTCACAATGCGCACCCTTTTGATATGAAGAACATATACCCAGAACGACAGGCGTGTGTGATTGGGTTAATTGATATAGCACGAGTGCCAGCGCGGAAGGACAGAACTAGAACTTCCGCGATGCCACAAGTGCCATATCGATTAACCCATTCACATCATGTGTCGTTCTGTGTTTATTACACGCCTTCACGTCTGTAAAAACAATTATTAGAAGGACACTCAGCAATTCATTTGACAACCATCAACACAAAGAACACATTTTAACCCCAACTAAATTTGCGAGGGGAACACGTGTTACGATTTCGTCCCCTGACTTCCAGTGTGTCCCATGTGCCAACTGGCATATTGAACACACTAGAACTCAGTGGACGATTTTGGGCTGTTGATGGGGATTCAAACTGTAATTGTGGAGCATGATTTGTAGAAATTCGAGAGAAATTTCTCTGCTATTTAAAATTAGTCCGTCAACGATTTCCGTTCCGCACATATGCGCGGAACAGATTTTCATTTTCCATATGGTTTAGTGTTGCTGTAAATGGGAATAATTTCACAGAACAGGTGTGTAATAAAAAAATACCGAACATCCAATGATAGTGAAAAATGTTCTTATTTTTAAATTGTCAATCGTTGAAAATAATTTGGAAACAATTCTGTATTTTAAATTCTACTTCACAGGAAAATTTCCTGCGCACATCGATGATACAAATTCGCTAAGATTTCGGAATTTCAATTTGTTTATGAAGTTCCCACACCCTTATTGTTAAATTTATTGAATTCAATAGGAAATTGAGGGGAGCTTACAAACCTGTAAATCTCTTCCAATGACGAAAAGACTATCAGTAATGAGTTTTGCATGCTTTTGTATTATTGAGAGTGTTTAGTTGGTTTGCAGAAGTGATCGCTGTTGCCATCTGTCTTCCACATTTCATCACAATGAATTAATTGTCGCGCAAAACGTGTCACTTTGCACACATCCACATGTTGAACACCTGATAAGTGATCCGATGATTGGAAATTCATGTCAATGTGTTGCACTCGGATTTGTCAATATGTTTTTTTCTGCTCAGAATATCAGTGGTGTATTAATTTAAAGTCTTTTGTTTAAGTTTTCAGTCGAGTCGGAGGTTAATACACTCACACAAGGTAACTATTTATTTTTATGTAATTCTTAATACGTTAACGGACGAGACATCAAATCCCGAGTTCACCTCTCGTACAGCTCGTCAGTGGATTTAACTATTTACGAAGAGCAGACGACACGCTACAAACAAAATTCTTGAATAACTATTTTTTTCATTTTTTTGCACCAAAAACATACCTTATGATTCTTTTTTGGAACGAGCTCAAAGAGCTCGTTCCAATGAGGGGTCATAAGCTATGTTTTTGAGACAAAAAAAAAATGAAAAATTAATAAAAATTGAATGTTATTTTTTTTTACTAGCGCTGGCCGGTATTGGTCATTACTTTGTGTAAAGGGTTAAAAGTGTTTACAATTGATCGAATGACATTAAGCGTCACAGAAGCCGAAAACTTAGAAAGAGCAGTAACGTGTGCGGAAGTTCTTAGCTATCTGAAAAAATGAAAAATAATCAAAGCACCGGGTCAGACGGTTTCACAACGGAATTCTTCAAATTTTTCTGGAGAGACATTGGTAGATTCCTTGTGCGTTCACTCAATTATGGTTTACAAAGAGGACTCTTATCGGCCACACAACGCCATGGAGTAATAACACTGCTCCCGAAGGATAAGAAACCCCGAGAGTTTTTGAAAAACTGGAGACCAATTACGTTGTTAAATATTTCTTATAAGATATTATCTGGTTGTCGAGCGGAACGTGTGAAAGATCTATTACCCAAACTTATCCACATTGACCAGAAGGGGTTCATTAAGAGTAGAAAATATTAGACTTATCTATGATGTTGTTTACTCTACTGAAATTCTAAAAAGCCAGGCTTACTCGTTCTTCTAGACTTTGAAAAAGCCTTTGATTCTGTATCATGGTCATACATCTCAAAAGTATTGGACTACTTTAAATTTGGGCCAATTTTCAAAAGATATATTTTAACATTGTATAATGGTATATCGCCCAGCCTACATGT
This sequence comes from Pictodentalium vernedei, assembly GCA_031216915.1. Classification (NCBI taxonomy): domain Eukaryota; kingdom Metazoa; phylum Mollusca; class Scaphopoda; order Dentaliida; family Dentaliidae; genus Pictodentalium; species Pictodentalium vernedei. The sequence continues at coordinate 148,152,307 of CM062297.1, read as the reverse complement.
GAATGGGGAAATTTCGCCTCAAATCAAACTTGAGAGAGGCTGTCGACAGGGAGATCCCATTTCGCCATATATTTTTTTTTTTATGTGCAGAACTCCTGGCAAACAAGATAAGATCGTGAAGGGATGTACGAGAAATCAATATTGGGGAAATAGAAGTTAAACTCACTCAAGACGCGGACGATACATCTCTGTTTTTTGGTGGCTCTCCCAGGTCTCTGGACTCGGCGATGGACATGCTGCACAGATTTGAAAAATTGTCGGGATTACGAATTAACTATAACAGAACGCAAGCAGTATGGATTGGTACCAAGAAAGACTGCACTGAAAAAATGTGTGATAGGTGGAAATTGAAGTGGAACCCTAAATCCTTCAGAGTTTTAGGGGTAAATTTTTCACTCGACCTTAAGGCTATGACGGAAGATAACTATTTGTCCAAAATAAATGATATACGGAAAACCTTATCGGCTTGGACAAAACGGAACATAAACGTTTTAGGAAAAATCACAGAAGTTAAATCGCTTGCTCTTTCAAAATTAGTACATTTATTCATAAGTCTACCCAGCCCTACGAGTAAATTTATTAAAGAATTGACGGATGTCCTATTTCAATTCATATGGAATGGTCACGATAGAATAAGTTGTAAAACTCTAGTGCAGGAGTACGAGAGAGGTGGGGTTAAAATGAATGATATACCATTATTGATAAACTCTTTGAAAACATCATGGGTCAAACGTATTGCTTCTGAGAACACGCCTCTACAAGGGTTGTTGAAAACTATAACGCCTTCTCTTGATAAAAACTGTTTTTTATCGACTCCCCAAGTTATCAAAAAGTACATTAAGTTCACAAAAAAAAAAAACAGTTTTGGAGGGATGTCTTTGAAGCTTGGCACTTGTATTGCAAAGAGCTAAAGGTAGAAAGCAGCGATAATTATCTATCGTCGAGTATCTGGAATAACGAAAATATCAAGATTTTTAACAAACCAGTGTATTTCAAAAAATAGGAAGATAACGGGGTTACATTTATTAACGATCGTTTGGATGAAAAAGGGATTTTTTTATCTTATGAAAACTTCAAAGACATCTAGAAAACAGAGACAGACTTTATTACTTTTTTCTGGAATCAAGAAAGCGGTCACCACCTACATTAGGCCTATCTATAACACAAGTAATTTTCGTGTTTTATCCCGCCCAATCAGACCCTTTCAGCTAGACTACCTTTTATCAAGCAGGGACTGTAAAAGCACATATATGATTCTTAAGATACGGAGGGACGAAAATAAATTTAAAGGAAAATGGGAGAAGAATTGTGACATAAATTTTGAAAATAACTGTTGGCAATCCGTCCTAATATGTCCCTTCAAATGTTGTATTGATGGTAAATATCAGTGGTTTCAATATCGTATAAACTCTCGGATTCTTGGAACAAGGTCCCTTTTACATAAGTGTGGTATTACATTGGATAACCTATGCACATTTTGTAAGATGAAATCGGAAACAATTATTCATCTATTTTGGGAATGCCCGGTAATATCATGGCTGTGGGAACAATTAAGAGTATGGGTTATTGAAAAGACCGGTGAAAACCTACAAATAACTGAGGACTCCGTATTATTTGCAACTCCCGTTGCAGGTCATGTTGAAGAACTGCATCAGTTCCTTTTTATATTCGTTAAATTTTGCATTTACAAAACAAAATTCACTAATCATTACCCAACATTATCACAGATAAAACATGAACTTATATTATTACATTGGAAGAGCGGCATATTGCCGAATATGCAGGCATGATCGTTTTCAGAAGCGCTGGGCTGGATGGGAGGGGCTAACTTTAGAACCCGAGACATCTTCTTAATTACTAACCCAAATCCAATGCATACACGCCATTACAGCAGCCATAGAATGTTTACACTTCTGGTCACTTGGGATCAAATCTGGGTAGCGTGTCAATTGTCTGGGACACGTGGCAGTAACACAGTGTTACCTATGTGATGATGTGACTGTTATTGCAAGCCTGAATGAACAGCACAGCAGGCAGCTCTCTCTCTCTCTCTCTCTCTCTCTCTCATTATAATAGAAAAACAGACAACCACTTCTCTTATGATTCAAGCATAAAACAGCATCTGAAATAAGCCTCTATATCATTAGAAAAACTTAATAACTGATGAATATGTTTGATTGCTTTTACTATACAATATGTACCAAATGATGTACCAATATGTACCAATGTCTGTAAATAAAAATCTATTAAAAAATTTTAAAAAAACAACAATTTATCGAATGTTCGGAAAAAATTTGCTTTGAAGGAGGGCTGCGCGATTTTGTCTAAACTTTTTATTGAGGTTTAATGACACTTTCTACAGCCGGGGTTATCCTATGTCGAGCAGGGTTTAGGGTGGAAGAAGCCAGTAGACCCGGAGAAAATTACCGACCCGGGAAGCAGACTTCCCAGCGTACTAACTCCGCTCAAGCAGGATTAGCATTTGCCGAGGACAAGTACACAATCTACGTGTTGTAAGCCTCAGTCCACAGGGCTACCGACACAACCCCCCCCCCCCCCCCAACTAGTAATGTATAAATAAAAACCGTGATAGTGAAAGTACAACACCTCCGTATGGTCGGCAAGAGGAATGTGCCGGTTCGGCCCAGGGATAAATTCTTTTACGAATTTCAGACGCTCTGTGAGTCGCTTATCCTGGCCACGGAAGCTTGGATCATTAAAATAATCCTAATAATTGATTTTTTAACAAACAATATTTATATAAGGTAGAATGTAATTATTCGCGCTCACGCCTTGGCATTGGGCAGAAATGTGTGACCTTAAACACCAATAAATAAATAAATAATTTCATTATTTTTGCTATAAAATAATATAAAGAACCAATATATCATCTTATTACGTACATTTTTCGGTAATATATACTTATAGTACGGGCACCGTGGGCTGGTCACTTTCCACGTGTGGGGAATATTTCCACGGATGCAATAATATTAGATTCCAAAACTTATTACAGGAATAATCATCAAAAAATGTATTAATTAAGTACCGGGTGCAACCCGATGCTTCGTTAATTAACTTTTTGCTGATGATGATTTCTTTTACTTTGTAAACGCACGCGTAGATGGTACTGCATACGCCGTAACGCGTGGATAACGACCTGTACACGGGGAATGTACTGTAAGGGTTATTCGTTTTCTTGCGATTAAATACAATTTTATTTCTTCAAAGCGTCGGGCACCTGTAACCAATGGTGCGAACACAGTGTAAGGGGTATTCGTTTTGGGGTTTTTTTTTGTTTTGTTTTTGCTATGAAATACATTTTTATAGGTCTTCAATGATCGAAGAGTCAGTGACCTGTAACTGATGGTGCGAAAATATTGTTCTTCAAGCGATGAGAGAATATATATGAGATGAGAACATGAAGGGCAATAATAATGGCACTTGGTCGTTCGCTGATTTGTCGCGGTCATCAGGTGAGAAACCCTTGATTGGCCTTATATCCCATATGCCTCCCTAGCCATGCCCATTTTCTCCTTGCAGCGGCCAGAAAAAAAAAAAACTGCTTGATGACACCCCGTACCCCATTCATTCCAATCTCTCCGATAAGCATACTAACCCTCATCTTTGTGTCGCCCACTAACTACATATCCTTCATTCTTCCATCATTATTTCCCATTATACTCCCAATGAATCTTATTCTGACTATTTTTGGAACATTCTAATAGAAAGTGTCCCTGGGTCTTGGGTCTACGCTCCTCATAAATTACACAGACACTCCTTTTTTATCTAAGCTCCATCGACTGCTACCTCAGCTTGAGCAGCAGTGACCCTCAAGGTGTCGTCAAGGTATTTTCAAAATATGGCTTCTCTTTATCATGCATGCCACCCAAAGAACATTTGCTTTGGCCCTCTCTCGCCAACTACGCAATTCCGGTTACAATCCCCCATGACTCTATTTCTGACGATTTTGTTTTACTCTGAGTTGTCCACATTTCTAGGACTGAGATCTCCATTGAACAGTTTTCCATTAATTCTCTCACCTGGTTGCCCCCCCCCCCCCCCCACCCCCCACCGTCTTTGTATCTGAACATCAGTTTACACCATCGGCTGACTGAGAAAACATTTATTTACTGAAAAGCATTTTATTTGATAAAAAAATATTTATATACATGACATACAAAAATGTAGGTTTATAACATTTCAGCACAACCCAATGCATGTAACATTTTACTTCAATGGATCTATAAATCACACACACCAGCCACTAATGGTTTCACATTGACTAAAATCCCACATATCGCAAAGGATTGTCTTGTTTTTGTTATGAAAATCAGCCAACATCTGTTGGCTACAAAACAATAAAAAGAATCACATCCTTTGAAAGCGCGTGATAACGATAATAATTGTTATGAAAAATCAGCCCAACATCAATAAAGTCTAAATGAAATTAAATAACATTAAATACATTTATAAATATATTGAATTATTGATATAAATTATTTTAAAAGTAGAACATATCAGTTGGTCTAAGGGGAATTGGTCTTTCGGGAATTGGCCTAGTGGGAAATGGTCTAAAGGGAATTGGTCTAGTGGGAATGAACCTTTCAAACGTTGCCTAGCTTCAGTTCCCAACCCAACCCACACAATATCAAAATGTCTCATTTAACTCACAAAATAAAGAAATGCATATCATGTGAACAGTCATTGAAACGAGCTCGATGCGCTCGTTTCAATGAGGAGTCACATGATATGGTTTTGCTGATTTAACCCTTTAAACACGAGCGGCCGGTTTTTCTGCCCAGGAACACGATACGTCGTAATTTCATTAAGTAGTGCGTGTGTGCGGCACATCAATTAATATTTTCAACGTACAGCCTTCGGATCTACCCCCAAATGAGGGTTAATAAATCAACTCACTTTACAGTATACATGGGAGGATGTGGCCGATTCATTATGTAAAGAGAAAATAACCCAGAGAGGCGATGACTTTCCACCAAGGCTTTCGTTGGAAATTTGAAATTCCGTCGAATTTGGTTATTTTCAAGCAAAATATAACTGATATTTTATCCAGAGGTAGTCAAGGAGATTACGTATTTTAGATAACACCACTTTTTATAACACCACTTGTTTTATAATGTTCTCACTAGGAAGGTTATAACGATTCCTAATATGGAGGGCACAACCTAAAACTGATTTCGTATTCGATTTTCACATGACGCCTTCTGATATAAAACTAGGTGGACATCCACACGATGTCGTGGGGTGTAATGACGACATCCTAATTCCACTGATTCTCGGGAGCTGGGGGTTAACGATGATGTGAATGTCAAGCCGCTTTTTGCGGCTACACGTAAAACGAAATTCATTTACGCAGTTCCGTGAGCCACCTACGGCTGTGCAGAATAATTCTACAGCCTCTGTTTCTGTGCGAAATTCACTTTCGTTGGCTAAATTCACCAAATATCTAGCCGGAAAAATGATTATACGAACTGCAGGAAGTGTTTAGCTGCGTCCACTGGCGTTTTTTGTAACATTAATACACTGAAACGTGATTATGGGGCCAACCAGTAAGCAATGATCAGCATACCTCCGACTATGAGGACAATGAGTCCGCAATTGTTCTACAAACCCTCCTTCCGTTTTGCCCAGTTGCTTTTAGTCCGATCAATCTGGTACTTAATCCACAAGAAATTGCTATACAAAAGATTTTGCTTATATAATATATAGAGGATATGGAATGAGTGTTTTTCTCATATAATATTTATGAAACGAGTCTAAGAATGTTCCGTTTTGGCGAGCCCAAACAGAAAATTCGGACGCGTTTCATAAATATTATATGAGAAAAACACTCATTTCATATTCTATTTATCATATGACACAAACACACACAAATTAGCCACTTAGTATGACTTTGTAACCCATCACCTAACTTGAGTTGCAGACGGCACTTGGGAAAAACATCCTCGTATAACAAATTTTATTCACTTTTTGCTTGCAAAACATAGGTTATGACCCCTCATTGGAACGAGCTCGTTCCAATAGGGGTCATAACCTATGTTTTGGAAGCAAAAAGTGAAAATATAAAAAAATGAATGGTGTTTTTCTTGTAGGTAAAATATTAATACAATATAACCCACCAGAAGTAGGACAGATAAGGTAAATTCTCCCTACTGAAATTATGCAAATTTCACACAGTTGTATTTTGTTTAGCCAATCAAATTGTCCAGTTTTGAAATTGACCAATGAAAGCTCCCAACTCTAATTATGCAAATTATGAAAATGTATCCCAGTTTTATTTTGGTCAGCCAATCAAGTTGTCTAGTTTTGAAATTGACCAATGAAATTGACGGAAGGCTTTATTTATCACTGATTGATATGATAGCAAAATATCAAATGTTTTAAAGTGAACAAACCAAACGAGTCAAATGATAAGTCTAAATAACAACATCAAACTGCCCCATCGGTTCTCGGATTCTATGAGCAATCAGAGGATTCTCTGTTGTTCGTAAGTTTCGGTGTCGCGTCCTTTTCACCCAGCAGATACGGCCGCAGCAGGGGTGGCGCCAGGGATTTCTCGACGGGGGGGGGGGGGGGGGGGGGGGGGCTGACCTCTCCGACAGGGGGGGGGGGGGGCTATAATATTTTACCTCCCAAACGAAGGAAAATGAGTGAAAATTGGTAAATTGGAGAACCAAAATAGAAGCAAATTGAGTATGTTTGTTGATTATTTAACGTAAATGACGATAATCGATGATTAGGTATGAAAGTAATGGAACGCCAGTTGGATAACAACTGTCATAATGCCTTACAAAGAAGAACCATATACCTCGTTCTTGATCGACACAAGACGAGATATCTACATTTGATTGTCGGAAATTTCTCGTGAAGTCGGGTTTACTAGACTCTCCGACGGACTGACTAAAATCTCCGACGAGGGAGCTGGACCTCTCAGACGGTGGGAGGGGGGGCCTAGCCACCCCACCCCCACCCCCCCCCCCCCCTGACCGCCCCTTGGCACCACCTGTGGGCCGCAGAGCAGATATTTAGTCACCGGAGTAAAATGGATGGGTATGTATCAACCTCTTTGCCTTTATCGGGTAGAAGGATTATCGCCTGAGACTCAGTTCATTTGAGGGAGAAGTAAGTATTGTTTTAAGCAGAAAAATAGGTTACAAACCTTGAGGGGTCTGATAGAATGTCTATCTTGAGGAAAATCAGGTGGATTGTTAACCAGTTTGTAGGCATAATTTGGGGAATTTGGGTGTGATATGTTGGAAGCGAAATATATTGGGAATGAAAACAATTTAATTCGGGCACCGAGAATCGTTTAAAACTGTGCACAATTTGCACGTACACAACAAAATAAATGGTTCAGCAGATTCCTTGTGGCCTGTATGGAGGGTTCAAATTGGTTCTGTGCTAAACTTTTCGTTGTTGTGATATATAATCTGATAAATGGTTTTGCCGCAATGCAAAATAAGATTTCCAGATTATCTGCATTGGCAATGTAGCAATTATTATTTTCCTGGCATTTCCTACAAGCATTTGAACAGGTGAGTTTGGGTTTGTTTGCAACAACACCTTTCCGTCTCGCAGGTGGATGGTCACTGGTTATTTTGGTCTAATACCACGGAAATTATTGTTGTTTGGACTCTTTTAATGAGTATTGAGCAAATTACAATTTTGCTGATTTTATTGAATATTTCAATGTTTTCCCCCAAATAACCATTTTCCTGTGTTTGGATTTATGGAGATTTTCCATATGTTATTCTGCACACTAATTCCTGTCCCGGAACGATACAAACATTTGCATAGCAATTTCGTTGGAGTGGGGTATGATTTGTGTTGACTGACTGGACTATTACGAAGCCAGAACACCAGTCTCCCAATACTTTCGGGGAGTGTGGTGCTGCTTTTCCAGCCAGTTCGGTCAGAACTCAGTCAAGAGCTTGCTGCCGTTTTTTTACCAACTCTTTAAAACCTCTCTAATCCAGAGGAGGCGGAGTAAGCGCTGGTACGGCGCCATCTCCGCCACCACCAGAGTTGGGATGGCTATTACAATCGCAGTCGATATGCTGGCGATGGTGACCCCACCATGGTTCGCAAAAGAGAGTGGGAATACTTTCGGCGAACGTTGTATCTTCCTTGTCAATCAACTTGATAGTTTCTCAGATTTTGATAACTTAAAAGGGTTGAGGACCCCCCCCCCCCCCCCCCCCCACACACACACACACACGTTTTTCAGGCTCTGCATCCGTGCGAGACGATTGTTCATCTTATAATTCTAAGTCCGCTGTCCTGACTCTCGTCGGTTTTGCTGCGTTCTCAAACTCGGACAGTTTGGCCAAGTTGTTGGTTAGCTCTCATCGATTAGTCTACATTGCCGTGTTGACCCCTTAGTGCTCCCTGTTGTTGTTTCCAGTCTACTGGTATGAAGCCAACGGCCATTGGTGATTTTATGCGCTGTTACCTGTTCTTCCGTTAATGCGGTCTCGACGACGCTGTGAACACAACTTCATGTCTCTATTGCGGTTTGTACCAAAACATGCAATCCTACACTTTGTAAGGCCACAGCCTCCACATCCACTCCATTTTTATCTCTCTGGAGAACAACAATTGTGGGTAGCATACGCTGACCTTTATTGTTTCTACGAACCCCACTCATCACGGATGACAGTAGTAATACTCTCTTTGCGAACGGCCGTAACGAATGCAGGGCTAAAACGGTTCGGGTGTTTATAACACAGGTTTTGGGAGCTGGCTTCTGATGAGCTCAAACTAAGAGTTGTCAAGGCCTTCAGCGAGAGTTTGTCCTGCCTGTACGCTTCGTCTTCATAAGCCTGACTGCAACGGACGCCGACAGGACCATTGTCTAGACCTAGAGCACACAGTGAAAAAAATTGACATCAGCGACGACAGTGACGCGTACCTGCTCCGTGGACCTCAACCGTTAGGAACACAACTAAGCTAGGGTCAATTCTGCAGATTAGGACAGCATGTAGGCCGACGAAAAGGCCATTGCCAATGCCTAGGGAAACATGGAATTCATGCTCCCGAAGAGCCACACGCCAGTCTGCAACAGTGTGCTCGGGAGTAAGCTAGAGATATGAGCAGTTCTTTAACGAGTACATTTGAGTTAGCAGGCCAATGGCGACTCCGCTGCCAACTACACAGTGAAAAAAATTGACATCAGCGACGACAGTGACGCGTACCTGCTCCGTGGACCTCAACCGTTAGGAACACAACTAAGCTAGGGTCAATTCTGCAGATTAGGACAGCATGTAGGCCGACGAAAAGGCCATTGCCAATGCCTAGGGAAACATGGAATTCATGCTCCCGAAGAGCCACACGCCAGTCTGCAACAGTGTGCTCGGGAGTAAGCTAGAGATATGAGCAGTTCTTTAACGAGTACATTTGAGTTAGCAGGCCAATGGCGACTCCGCTGCCAACTACACCATCAACAATATCAGCCAGGAGTATGACATGATCACCCAGAACTTGCCAGAATAATTTCCAACTAGTACACGGGGAGCCTCGCCATCCCCTACATCTGTGTTCTCCGTCATCGCAAGCTTGCCAGAGATGAGAGCGACATGCTGTGGAATAGCACCATGAACGTTCTTGCGAGAAACATGAAGTGCAGTCTGAAGATCTTCGGGGACACAAGTGCTGGATATTGCCTCCAATACCAAGGTTTTTTACAACCCCCAAACCACAAAACTCGAGGTCACCATTCCAGGTTCTACAGCAATAGTATTTGCACCTGCCAGCAGTAGAGAGGACATCAAAGACAGTTTGCTACCTCACCCACCAGCAGCGTCACACTGAGGTGACGATTGTCGCCAAGACTTGGCTCTGCGTATGTCTCCCTGGGCGAATTCTCGACCACAAATGCCCACTGTGGCTCTGTGGCTTGACATGCGGATGACAGACGACAACCGGACACAGGGTTGGAAATGCGAGCAAGGATGTTACCACTCAGACCTCCAAGAAACTGGAAACGCAGGTCCACTGAACGTCTATTTGTTCGTGATCGTGGACGTTCAGATGAATACAGGAGATGGCTGCACCGCCCCAGCAATCTACTGAGCCCCCGCTCGGGGAACAACTATGGAGAGATGGATTGAGGAAAAACAGTGTTTATTCTGGATCTGCTAGAAGATTTCTGTTGCGGCACTTCCAAGAAAATAATGACCCATTGACCCCTGATCAAATAGCACAAAACGTACGAAACCGCAATGGATCAAATCAGATCCCGAAGTCTGCATCGTACTCCTGGATAAGCGGCTGCACGATTATTTTTGAACTTCTGGCGATTGTTGTAGGGTTAAACAACCCTGTACACCGTCGACATCTGTCGTTACAGGTTCTTACAAGGAAAAATGACAAGGTGTCCGAGCTGGCCATTGGTGACTGTCATACAGGGAAAGGGATCTGAGTGCAGACCCAAAATACAACTCCGTCAGAAAAACCTCAGGGAAGAGACATACTGCATGGCACTGCTTCGCGGTAAAGGACGCGACAGGATAACGACCTGATTCCTTTCTTCCTTCCCAGGAACGAACAACAGAGTCCGAAACCAAACATCTAAAGTTCCTACTGAAGACTGATCAGCCGGTTGCTTAAAAGGATAGCATGTAGGAAGTACTTCTGCCACCCCCACCCCCGAGGTTGCACTTTTGGTTTGTGGAGTTATTGAATATATTAAACTTGGACAATGGGCTACTAGAGTATCGCAAGTTAATGAAACTCGTGGCTTCTAATGGTATTATCGACCGTCTATTGACCAAAGAAGAGGAAAGACTCGTACCCAATAAATCGAATTTCCGCAGTTGGACTGAAGATCCCTCAAGAAAGTCCGTTCCCATCTCAGAAAACTTCACTTTTACGAGAGATGATTAGCAGAACTGTTATATCGCGAACACGATGACTCGTTATCGCTGAGCACAGGAGAGGGCGAGAGAGACTCGGCGTATTGGTTGCACGGCGAGGGGGGGGGGGGGGGGGTGGGGGCAGAGTAAACATTACTTGGGAAGATCCCTCGCAGCTGACCTAATCGACATAATGTACGACAAAGAGGCTAGGAGGTTTTACACAATAAACGAGACGCGACTAGACGTTGCAATAACCAAAAGCCTAATCATAAAAGTTTTATGCAACAGTAGCCAGTATAGTTCTGTCCATTTTTATACAGAAACAATATTCTGGAGAAAATGTTTTTTTTTCAAGTTTCATCCCATTATACAATCATTATGTAGTACATATTCACAGGCAAATCAAAAGAGATAAACAGAATATTCATAAAAGTAGGCATTTATTCCATTTAGGGAATCTGTATCACATTTTGGCCATTTTTTAAGGAATCTGTCAGATTCCCTAAAAAGTTAGGGAATGTATAGATTCCCTGGCGGAATTAGGGAATCCATAGATTCCCTCAATATTCTAGGGAATCTATAGATGCCCTGATTTTATAGATTCCCTGTAACATATCTATCGCACTGAGTGATCATTCGCAAGTCGCTACTCAACTGGAGACAATACTATAAAGCTTTTACAATTGTATTTTCCAGAACTGTATTTTCTACAAGTGAATATAAATGACGGAAATGAACCATTAGTATTTTCAAAGATGTAGCAATTTGTCGACTGGCAAATTGTCACATGTTTGAAGTGCTAATGGTTCATTTCAATTAGTTATTTCCATAAATAAAAAAAAACAATTCTGCAAAATAAAACTGTAAAAGTTTTATAGTATTAGTCCTGGACTGAACTGTGACTACTGGTGTACAATATACGAGTCAATATCAAAATTCATGCAAACATGTGGTTTCGCTAACAAAGTTTGAATGAAGTATGTTACTTTGTTGCAGATCGCACACACAGCATTGAGAAGGCGCATTGATTCATACTGAGACTAACTGATTGCCAAATGTTGGCTACATTGCTTACCCCAATGCATAGTTTACGCCATTAATTCAGGGGTGCAGTGGACCAAACAAATTACCGGGAAATGCCCTGGGACTGGGGCGGACCGTAGAAAATATTGATGTTTGGAACTGAAAGAAAGAACCCTGCTTCTGACTGATTATTTGCAGTGAACATGGATGGCATATTTATATCATTTTCGTCGTCGCTGATTAGGTTAGGAAAAAAGGTGGTCGGGGGGGGGGGGGTGGGGTGGACCCATTGGACCGAAAATTATTCGACACAACGTGAGAAGATTTTGATTTTTTAAAACTGACAGAACGCTGTTTTCTTCAATTGAGTGACCACATGCAGACTAGATTAGTGGTATACCGAAATGTGCTCTGTGTAGAGTGCCAATGGCAGAACACATAAAGAGTATTCCGTTTTACCGGCAGTCTGTGCAGTCAGTTTTATTTCACCTGTTGCCATTTTCACAAAACCTAATGTATCAACACTTGTTGGGCAGCATCAATATTGGCGCCATAGGGGGGGTCCCCACAATGAGGGAGCCCACCGGGAGTTTTCCCGATGGACTATATGGCCAGTCCGCCTCTGCATTAATTATTTGCGTGTGGTCTTTATCCATCTCCAGAAAAGAATGCACTGAATAATTCGATTGTAAAACCAATGCGTCAGCTTATCTAGCAGTATACATGTTAGGAAAGCAATTTTTCCGACGTGAACTTCCCTTTTGTTTGTTATAACTCATATTTTTGGCCCTGTTGTAATGGTGTAACAGTAAAATGCCGAGTGATTCGAACGACGATTCAAATAAGGAAAGATCGTTTGTTTCTGTCTATTTCTTGAGTTATGAATCCCAAAAAAACAAAGGCCAAACTGCATTTACACTTTGTTTGGACTTTGGTTTTTGGGGTTCATAACTCAAGAAATAGACAGAAACAAACGATCATTCCTCATAATTAAACTTGAGGGGCAATAAATTTAAACACTCTCTACTTTGCGAAGTTACAATAAAAACTATGTCGCATCATGCCTCCTTGTGATAACTGAATAAAAAAGGCATAGTTTTATAAAATTATGTTTGAAGTAACGACACATTTCACTGAAAACATGTTCTTGTGTCATTAAAAATTTTATAGACCAATGCATTGCGTAAGTTAAAACGAACGTCATAGGCTACGCCCACCCGCAACTTTAGTCACCTTTTCCGCTTGACGGGAGGGTGCTGTCATTCAAAGCTACACTGAGTTAAATTTAATTCTGATTTTGACCATTTCCTGAGAAACAGAAAACACAGTTTGTAAATGTGGAGTTCGATATAAATCCACATGACATGAAGTTTGTTGAACTTTGTCTCAGAAAGAGTTTATATTACGTGTACATCACCTGAATGAAAGTAGTCTAAAAAACCAGTAACTATGTATGATTATGTAATGAAATCACCTTTTGGCCAGGTCAATTAAGGTCATGTAATCTAATTATAGAGGAACTACTTATTGGAAGCGGGGCTTATTAATGTTTTTTTTAAGCTAAGTGAATGACAATCAACACATTCCGGTTATATCAATGACGCTTTCATTATATATTATAAATAAACTAAAAATGGTAGAGTCTGAACATTATCTACAAGGAAATGAATGAGTTGCATAAATACAATTAAAGCAATAATTTTTTTGTTAATTATTTTTTTCTGAACTTTTTTTTAGTTTGCTGGCAAATAGCATACCTTCATACCTTCATCTTTATAGCTGCTACGTCGTGTGACATCTGTGTAACCGCTGCGCCAGTTGGAAGGGCACTTTTGCCGAAATATCCCTACTCCTTATATCTTTTATAAATGTTTCTACTGGGTGTTGGGAGAATTTTGAGTTCATAATAATCTGATTGTTCAAAGAATTCCACTCTCGTATAGTGGAGGGAAACAAATTATATTTGTAAACATTTGTTCTACCAAAAAGTTGAATATATTTATCCGTGCTGGAACTTCTAGCGTTTCGCTCCGTGCACTGTAGATGTGAAGTTGGAATTGCAACTTGACCATGAATACTCTTGTATAACAAAATTAATTTATTCTCTTTCCTTCTCTGTAAAAGTGGTTTCCATTTTAACTTATTTAAAATAGTAGTCATGGAGCCTACTTCATAATTATAATCGCATAAGGCAAATCTAGCGGCTCTACGTTGTACCCTTTCAATGTCCTCCTGTAGGTTAATATTATACGGATCCCATACAGGACTAGCATACTCCAAGATTGATCGAACTAAACCCTTATATGACGTTTCTTTCATTTATATGTTTATCCCAAGGAAGGTCTTTAGTTATTGTAACACCTAAATACTTTATGGCACTAAGAGGTGTAAGATCCGTATCTTCTAAAGAGTAAGTGTATTTGTTTGAATTTTTCTTTTTCCTTGTTAGATGCATTATGTTGCATTTAGTTGGTTGAAACCTCACACCCCATTTACGGGCCCAATTTCCTAATGAATTTATATCGTTCTGAAGCAATTTTGAATCTTTAATTGAACTTATTGTTCTGTAACAGACGCAGTCATCGGCAAATAAACGGACTTCTGAGCTAATATTATCCTGGATGCCATTTATATGTAATGAAAACAATATGGGTCCTAAGACTGTAGCCTGTGGTACCCCGGATACTACCAGAGACCATTTTGATTTTGTCCCATTTACTATAACACACTGCTTCCTATAACACACACAGGAATCAATCCAATTGATGACATTTAGGGATATACCATATTTATTTAATTGTGATTTCAGTAATTCATGGGGGACAGTATCAAAAGCTTTTCAGAATCCAGTATAAAAATGTCAACTTGTTTCTCCTGGTCTAAATATTTTGCTCAATCATCAACAGCAGTTATAAGTTATGATTCACAGCTATGATTTTGTCTAAATGCATGTTGCCTCGCAGATAATGTTAAATGTTCTTCTAAATGACTCATCATATCTGAACAGACTATATGTTCAAGGACTTTACACAAAATGCAAGTTAGAAATACTGTTCTATAATTTGCAGGAAATGATCTATCATTTTTTTTAAAAAGGGGGCAAATATTTGCAAGTTTCCAATCATTGGGTACCCCACCCTTATCTGTAGATTTTTGAAACAAGTGAGCAAGAGGCGCTCCTAACTCCTCTGACAATTCTTTTAACAAACTTGGATGAATGTCGTCTGGGCCACATGCCTTAGATGCATTCAAGTTTTTTAATATTTTCGATACTCCTGATGCCGTTATAGAGATTCCGGCATATGTGGAAAACAACATGGCATAAATGGTATGGCATTTTTATCCGTATTGGTAAATATGCCACAGAATTGGTCATTTAATACCGCTGCTTTCTCCGCATCTGTAGTAGCACAAAGCTGTATAACTTTATTTTTTCATGTGGGAATTCCTTCTGTAACTTTCTTTTTAGATGAAATATATTTCCAAAATGGTTTGGGGTTATTTTTAATATCTCCGATCATTTCATTTACATATGTTTGGTGGGCAATTTGGATTTCTTTCTTAATCAGAAGTCTCAATGATTTCCATTTTCCCTAAGTTTATCACTTTAAATTTTTTAGATTTGGCATGAGTCCCATGTCTTCTACTGATAAGTCTCTTAATTCTGGGAGTTAGCGAATGGTAACGAAGAACGTGATTTTGAAAGTTTAGAGGGGATATTTTTCTCGGAAGCTTCTCTTAAAATTTGTTTAATTAATTCCCAATCGGAGTCTATATCCCTGGTAGTCTCTTTGCCATTAAAGTACCTATTGTCGCTAACTTTTGAGGTATCTAATTTAGCTGAGTCATAATTGTCTTTGTTATACAAACAATATATCCATCGGGGTCGCTTGTTGGGCTGATGTTTCAAGTCAAGACTAAATGCAACAGCAATATGGTCACTTAAGCACCCTGGGGACTTAACATCTTTGACTTAACCTGGTAATGTAGTGAAAATTAGGTCTAGGGTATTGTCAAGTCTAGTAGGGAATTTTACTATTTGCTCCATGAAGTGATCGTGGGTTATGTCTATCAGTCCTTCAGAGGGCATCAGGGATGTCGCATCCTTATTTATTAGTGTATTCCAATTTATTTTATCAAAATTAAAATCACCAAAAAGATGTATTTCAGGTTAGTTTTTCTGTGAGTGTCCACTCTTAATCTTAGTTAATTGTTCACTGAGAAGGTCAATTTCTTCATGAGGGCTATTTGGTTCATGGTACTAAGACCCAAAATAATGTGATTTGCCAAGCAATTCAATCTTCGCCCAAACAGATTCCGATGCATTATTTATGTCATTTATTTGCATAGGTTCAAGGTCTTTTTTAATTGCTAATAATAATAATACACCCCCACCATTTAATGTTCTATCATTTCTTAATGTACAATATTCAAGTTCTCCAGGAAATATTTCCACTGTGTAAATAGTTGTATCTAATTTAGTTGCCTGTATACCCAGGATGTCTGGATTATATTCCGCTAAGTATAACTGGAGTTCAAATGTTTCCCCTTTATTGCTATTTATGTTAAGTGAGTGAATGTTCAGACATTTCCCTACCTGTTGATGCTTTTTAAACTATTTTAGTAGGAGTTTGCGGCTTTTTAGAGTTTTTATGCCCTGTTTGTGTTGGCGAGTAGTCTGATAACACTGCAAACTGATTTTGATCTTCACAAATGCTAGGTTCAAAGAATGAATCAGTAAAATTCAGTATATCACACTGAGGGCAAACCCACGTACATAATGATGACTGAAGGCTTTTATACATCGATTCGTCTATATCAGCGCATTTATTGTGAATCCAAAAATTGCAAGTATCGCATTGAATTGCGGGATCTGAATTACAGATGCCCTTTAAGCACATGCCATACGGCGCACAACAGTTCTGACAGTACCATGATTCTTCAGAGTTCTGAAGAACTTTGTATTCTTTAGTGTTCATATTTTGACATCTGGTGTGTAGCCATCCATTGCACGAATCGCATTGAATAGCCTTATCCTGTTTCCTAACGAATTTACTACAGGTTGGGCATTTAGTTCTGCCATAGCCTGGATTTTGTTCAATATCTCCAGCAATTATCAAGAGAATTGCAATATTTTTCCTACCTGTCGACTGGTAAAATAACCGGCTATTTTGTTTACGGAGTTATCCAAGGTAAAGGTTGAAGTTCACAAGACTGTATCCACTAAAAGTGAAATTATTTATTTGTACTCCCAGAAGGCTGCTATTCAGTTTAAAAACAGATGAGGGTGATTGTTTAATGACTATCAATAGAACTTACAATACATGAATGCTAAAACCCCAAGAACTATGTTGATTCTTGGATGACATTTTACAATTTTAAACGATGGCGGCCGTGGTGATGAATGGGGATAAAATGGCTGCCTATCAATATCAGATGGAGATGCTAAAATCAATTTAAAAACCACTTTCACGTGGTGAGTGTCCCAAAATGTCTGTCTCTTCTTACTCATTACTATAAGGCATGTTAAAAACTAATGATAAATGAGATTTAAAATAGTTTATGCCGGTGAAATGATAAAAAAAGGCAAGAATAATGACGAGCTAAAATTTTGCGTCCTCTTCCATCCAACGCATGCGCAGAAAAAACATGTAGCCATTGTTGTTGGCTTTCGACAAATATAAGAAAGTTAATTATGGTAATTATGGTAATGACACTTTACAATACAATCAAAATATAGGCTTCCACCACTCGACCATTTACTCCTTTATCTGAGATTGGCTGGGAAATCAGTATCCTACTTTCTTATACAAGAAAATTAGATACTGCTAACTTTTGAAAAGTCTAAGCGGCACTGTGTTTAACCCTTTGATACTTTTGTACGTCTAATGACGTACGAAATCAAACAGCGCCTTGATACTTTTGAACGTCTAATGACGTACGAAATCAAACAGCGCCTTGATACTTTTGAACGTCTAATGACGTACGAACGAAATCAAACAGCGCCTTGATACTTTTGAACGTCTAATGACGTACGAAATCAAACAGCGCCTTGATACTTTTGAACGTCTAATGACGTACGAAATCAAACAGCACCTTGATACTTTTGAGCGTCTAATGACGTACGAAATCAAACAGCGCCTTGATACTTTTGAACGTCTAATGACGTACGAAATCAAACAGCGCCTTGATACTTTTTTTTGAACGTCTAATGACGTACGAAATCAAACAGCGCCTTGATACTTTTGAACGTCTAATGACGTACGAAATCAAACAGCACCTTGATACTTTTGTACGTCTAATGACGTACGAAATCAAACAGCGCCTTGATACTTTTGTACGTCGAATGACGTACGAAATCAAACAGCGCCTTGATACTTTTGAACGTCTAATGACGTACGAAATCAAACAGCACCTTGATACTTTTGTACGTCTAATGACGTACGGAATCAAACAGCGCCTTGATACTTTTGAACGTCGAATGACGTACGAAATCAAACAGCGCCTTGATACTTTTGAACGTCGAATGACGTACGAAATCAAACAGCACCTTGATACTTTTGTACGTCTAATGACGTACGAAATCAAACAGCGCCTTGATACTTTTGTACGTCTAATGACGTACGGAATCAAACAGCGCCTTGATACTTTTGAACGTCGAATGACGTACGAAATCAAACAGCGCTTTGATACTTTTGTACGTCTAATGACGTACGGAATCAAACAGCGCCTTGATACTTTTGAACGTCGAATGACGTACGAAATCAAACAGCACCTTGATACTTTATGGTCATTTGTTTTGTTATTATTTTTCGATTGCTTAAAGTTTATCCTCAATCCCTATTGTCTCCCGTGTAGTGCTCAGTGACAAAGTTGAGCCAAATGTTATCGCAGCTTAAAATACTAATATAATCCTGCTGTCAAGATTCCTTAACCGGTTGAGTGCTTGGAAGTTACTATCAGGGCTTTCGAAAAATGAGGATACCAGAGCAAAAGCCAACACTTCCATTACATATATTTCATAGTCATTCAAACACAAATAATAATTTGTTCATATAAATTTGTTTTATTACAGATTATTGGAGAGTGCCCATGGGCACTCTCCAATAATTTGGAATAAAACCAGTTTTGAATAACAAACTCTGACCACCAAAAATAATCTAGCCCTCAACCAGATAATCACTAATGTGAAAAATATCTTATTTGTACTTCCCGACGTTTGAAGTCGCATTTTCAAAAACGTTGAAGAAACTAAATTCCCAGTGACGTTTGGACGTCAGAATAATTAAAGGCTTAAAGGGTTAAGGCCCATGCATATTAAAAAACACCAACAACATGGTTCATTATCCGCCTAGACAAGCTATTTTGAATATGTGGTGGGTGGGGGGGGGGGGGGGGGGCTCATATACTACGTTTTTGAGGTACAAAAAACTCTCTTCCGAAGTATTGTCTGGGCCGAAAGTAATAGGGAAGATTTATCCTCCAATTAAAAGCACATGATGACTAGTGACCTTGTTGCGAATGGTCCACGTGTGCGTTGATCTTGTAGGCTGTGTTTTGACTTTAAATAAAGTTTAAAATTGTGGTACATGTATGTAACAATATCATTGTGAATAAATAGGATTCACTTCCAGTGAATGAAAGCGAACAGAATATCGGGGTGGGGGAGGGGCGTTGCTAACAGCAAGCAAATAATAGACAAAATCCGAACTAATTTATTAACGGGCCTTCCCCAGTCTATGTACTGTCAATAGGAGTACCAACATAGGCCCTATTTTTGGTTTTCAGGCTCATTTCTATTAGTTAGCTTGCTGTTAAACAACTGAAGTCCCGGGCATTCTCAATTTTTTTTTTATTTGCGCGAACGTTTAGCATCATTTGTTGAAGATTCCAGCAACTGACCTCATTTTATTTTCTTGCCTTTCTTGCAATGAGAAAAAGAACTGAGTTGGTTTTTCCAAGGGAGGATCACTTTGGTGCAAAACTCTCCAAGAATTCTTCGAAAAAATTATATTTTTCTCTCCCAAAAATACTTCTGCTTCTAAGGTCAGAACTGAAAAACTCAGTTTAGCGACCGAAATGGGTTGGAAAGCAAAGAGTGTCTTTTTCACAGTTCATCTGGATAAATATTTTTTTAACGTGGTAGTCAGATTTTCTGTTTCAAATCACTAAGTATGCTTGTATTTCGCAAATCCCCCATTGTTGGCTAACAAACCGACCGAGTTGAATAGTTGGCGGAATTTGTGATTGATATCTGTAAATTACCGTATCCCGCATTTTTTTTATCCGATTGGATGAATAATAGACGGAAAAGAACAAATCGTCCACGGAACCTCAACGGTTTTCATCGATTTTTTAAAATCTGGTGAGAGTTTTTCAATACGATGGGCATATTTGTTAAAGTTTTTTCCCTGGCTGAAGAGAGAAACTTGTTAATCAGTGTCAGTGATCTGCGAGATCAAGGTAACACCACCAAGTTGGCGAATCGAATCTCATACATGAGAAAATATTCATACAACATCGTTGCTTCGTTAAAATCGGTTTTATTTCATTCAATAATTTGTCTT
The DNA here is from genome assembly GCA_031216915.1 of Pictodentalium vernedei. NCBI lineage: Eukaryota > Metazoa > Mollusca > Scaphopoda > Dentaliida > Dentaliidae > Pictodentalium > Pictodentalium vernedei. The sequence continues at coordinate 148,131,843 of CM062297.1, read as the reverse complement.
TCGGAACCTTTTTTTATTTTAAGTTGCTTTTCCATCCAAACTGTATCGCATTTATGTTTCACCTCCTATTTATTAGTAACAAGATTTACTATTTACGGAGAGTTATGGACAAATTTGTAGCGGAAGAACCAACTGCGATTAGGCAGTGGAAAAAACGTACATCTAATTATAGACAACAAAACCAACTCAATGGCGTCACGTTGTTTGGTTTTCTGACCCCTCCACACAATGTAATGTTTGGGGTCTCAATTATCAGTTCATACAGGAGATGTACACGTAATTATTTAAGCTATTTGGAAATTGGAAACTTGTGTTCGTATGAGTTTCGTTTGTGGATAATTATGACCGACCATTGTTTATGTCTGATTTGGGTAAAACGATCAACGCAGACGATCACCTATTGCGTATTAAAAAATTGAATATGGAATGAAAAACATGATAAGGATTTCATTGTTTATTAAATTTTATTTTGAAAGTTGTTTTAATGTGATGAGGTAACTATTAATTACTTTTCATGTCGAAACAATATGAGCATGTGGGGGCTGTTTTCCATTGACACTGTGCAACGTAATTTTTAAGACAGATATTGGGTTGTGACCTAAATGCATTTTGTTCTGTTCATTGTGTTATGAAAGGAAAAAGAGAAATATTCTAGCCAATCATTTTGCCTGAAACTGCATGAACAGAAAAAAAAGGTTTCATTATCACATCATATCCCAATTATGGACCAGAAATGCACTCAGTGCCACGCGGAGGTATGATTTATGAGACATCCCCATCAGTTTTGTAATACAACCACCCTCGTTTCAACGTCCGGTTGCTGCATTAACAATCTCTGAGTCAAAATTGTGTTTTAAACCCCTTTTTATTTGACACTCCCCTCCCTCATTGCATCTGTGTTTTAATTTGCACCTATCCGGTCAAATAATTTGCCACTTTTTTCAACCAGTATGAGTAGTATTTACATACGGAACAAAGACACGCGTCTCAATCCATCCGACCCCTTCCAACGCCGTTACTACCCCCAGTGCATTGGAATGAGGGACGTTGCTAGAAGGGAATTTCGGATGGGGTGTCAACCTCTAGATTTACAATTGCACTCCACCTGACTGGCAAAATTCCGACAACAACTACATACATGTACATAATCTCCAACAAATGTGAAATTCGATTAGCACACCCCCACCCCCCGCTCGGTTTAACCCATTACAGACGATATTAATTTTGTTATTTTTATTATTTTTGTTTTTTTTATTTTAACCCTTTACCCAACGTAACGGCCAAAACCGGCCAACGCTATTATCAAAAATCGCCAATTAATTTTCAAAATATTTTCATTTTTTGTCTCAAAAACATAGGTTATGACCTATGTTTTTGAGACAAAAAATGAAAAACATTAGTTATTCAAAAATTTTTTTTGCAAGTGTCGTCTGCTTTTCATGTTAGGTAAAGGGTTAAAACAAAAGTTCCACGAACGGATACGACCGACTTGTTTGGTAAAGGTTGAGATGCAGAATTTAACCCTTTTTCTGCCACGTCCACTTTAGCCGTATATAGATGACCTCTATGTAAACCTGTATGCGAGGAAATTTAATAAAATGTATGACATATCTGAAACTGTATCATCTGATTAATTGTTGGAAAGGTCTATCTGAGCCCTTTCCAACAATTAATACGACGGTAGGTCTGATCCGCGCGCACCAGAACGTACAGACTAGGATCATAAAATAGGCGACAATAGTCGCTTTCGGCAGTGTAAGTGTTAACTTGTACGCCCCCTTGAGTGCAAATTATCCAATTGAGGCTCTTAGTTGTCACAAATTTCATCTATCAAATCAATATTTGAGGAATTTTTTACTTCTTTTCAATCAATGATTTCAAGACATCACTAGTTTTCAGTCTAAGAACTCTATATATTTTGGTCAAATTCTAAACATATATAGGTTCTGTCGATCAATAGGTTATCTCCACCTGATACAGCGAACTCTTCTGCTGTGTGGAGACTAATATGAATTACTTCCGGTTGGTATGCTGAATTCTTTACTTCCGAGTTTTCGTCTGCTTACATTGTGAATCAATTGAATAACGTTGGCAAAACTGGGATCACACTAAAGGAAAAAGTCTTCCGCGTAACCGTGTGTCATAACTATATGCTCAACAACAAAGTTTTCAACGCCCATGTCGTTAATTTGTGTGATGTATGCAGTGCACGAGCCTATGTTGATTGTAATGTCATATTGATTGCCATGCATACTTTCCCAGGGGAGAACACCTCGGGACCCCACTGCACCAACCCATTCCCGACTGGGGTGAGTTGATGTAGGGGTCCCAAATTATTCCGTGGTATTTGCCCTTAGGCGAAATTTGGCAATGCGCAAATCAGCGCTATCAATTCGAGTCGTAATGTTTACAATACCGCAAATACCAACCGGTAGCAGTTAATGGAAGAACGACAACTCACTTTCCGATAGACGCTGTACAGCCGTATAAAGTAATATTTCCTCCTTGATATACAGACATTTAATGACATGTTTCCTCTAAGATATACAATCATTTAAACGAAGGTTTCGTCCCAGACATACATAGAGGATATGGAATGAGTGTTTTTCTCATATAATATTTATGAAACGAGTCTAAGAATTTTCCGTTTTGGCGAGCCTCTGGCGAGCCCAAACGGAAAATTCGGACGAGTTTCATAAATGTTATATGAGAAAAACACTCATTTCATATTCTATTTATCATATGACACACACACGCACAAATTAGCCACTTAGTATGACTTTTTAACCCATCACCTAACTTGAGTTGCAGACGGCACTTGGACAAAACACCCTCGTATAACTAAAAATTCTCATTTTTTGCTTCCAAAACATAGGTTATGACCCCTCATTGGAACGAGCTCGTCGAGCTCGTTCCAATGAGGGGTCATAACCTATGTTTTGGAAGCAAAAAGTGAAAATATAAAAAAATGAATGGCGTTTCTCTTGTTGGTAAAGGATTAGTACAATATAACCCACCCTAAATAGGACAGATAACGTAAATTCTCCCTACTGAAATTATGCAAATGTCACCCAGTTGTATTTTGTCTAGCCAATGAAATTGTCCAGTTTTGAAATTGACCAGTGAAAGCTCCCAACTCTAATTATGCAAATTATGAATATGTGACCCAGTTGTATTTTGTTCAGCCAATCAAATTGTCTAGTTTTGAAATTGACCAATTAAATTGACGGAAGGCTTTATTTATCACTGATTAATATGAAAGCAAAATATCAAATGTTTTAAAGTGAACAAAACGGACGAGTCATATGATAAATGCGCATATGTAAAGATGTACAACCATTTAAAGAAAGGTTTTCTCCTAGACATACAGACATTTAATGACAGGTTTCCTCTATGAAAGGCAACCATTTAAAAAGAGGTTTTCGGTAACATATAACACATTTAAGGTTAGATAGTTACCCATCCTATAGGACAACTGTGGATGAATACATTGAACAGCTTCTCGATGAAATGCATTCGTCAAAGTCGCTCCAAGTTGGGGTTCAAAACAACTTGGATGATCCTATTCCCGAAGCAGTGAAAAGATACATGCTTTCACCAATGCTTCTAACGTCATATCGACCTTCTCATCCACTTTGGAAGAGGAAGTAGAGTAAGCAGAAGGCCACGCCGAAGGAGTTGCTCCCACACCTATCAGCAAAGTAGAAATCTACCAGGAGGAACTTAATGAGGTATTCAATCACGAAGAAATATATTACCCCAAGTTCAAACAAACTCTCTGGGTCAACAGAAGCCACGTCAGAGGATGGCAGATGGATGTTTCAAACGATCAAATCCTCATAGCAGGCGCAAAGGCATTCATAGAAGGTGCACGTCATATCTACCCAAAACTAGTGGAGGAGAATGTAGACCTCAAAGTGTGAAGTTCCAGCTCGCTCTCAATGAGGTGTCATTGGGAAGCGAACTGCTCCAGTATTCCGCCTCATTCACAAAGGCCGGCTTAACTGATTTAGGGCTAGATTATTTTTAGTCGTCTGAATTTGTTATTCAAAAATTGTTTTATTATACATTATTGGAGTGTGCCCACATGCGCTCTCCCTTACTTCGTAATAAAATGATTTTTTTTTATAAATAAGCTATGTTTCTGCGTTTGACTGAATATGAAACATGAGCATGGTTAATATTTGCTTTTGCTTCGGTGCCCTCATTTTTTAGATTGACTGTGCGATCCCCCGGGCCCAGGAAATCCTTAAATAGAGATAAAGAATCCGGAAGAATGGTTGGTGGAATAGAAACTCTGTGGCCAAACAGTGCTCGCTACCAGCAAAGTTAGTGTGATTCCTACACCCCACTGCATCTGTCCTAAACAAAAGAAAACAATGGTCAAGGTGAAGACAATAAATCCACTGCCGTCGATTGGCCAGGCGATCTATGTTGTTTCCACCCACCAGGAACCCACAAAGCTTCACTAAGTAATCCACACACGTGGGCCTCAACTTAACAGGAATCGACACCACTATACCCATCTCACAGATCAAGAAGGCTGAGAAGCAGAACAAACTATATTTGGCTGGGATAAGGGTGCTATATCGTACGCAGGCTTCTGACATGATCTCTGTGCGTCTTTGTATGGCGGAAAGCGAGACTCTAAAGTTGTTTTTAAATCAAACATTATACATAAAATAAAAGCTGTTGAAAAAAACAATTCAACCCTTCTTGAATATGAATATACATGATATAGCGTATACTTTGGCGTGTATTTGATGTTTTTAGGACAGTAGGTTACTTGCGATATCTTGGTCCATGTACTTGAGAAACTTGACACCGAATGTCTGAAGTCTCGCCCTTTACTATGTATGCGGTCGCATCCAACTATTAAAGATCTGATACATATATATGTACAGAGTGCACCCCAAAATCACCAGACAACGTTTATTTACGGCGGTTAGTATCGAAATCATTTTTTCATTTTCTGTTGGGAGCTGCTTGCGAAAATGGGACACTTCAAATTTATGCTATGCATCCAAAGCGCAATATGATGGGTTGAAGTTAAAATATTATACCACTTGTCTATTACATATGGGCAGAAATATGTATATATAATCGTAGAATTCTACCAGCGAAATTATTTATAATTGTTTCAAGCTTTGACAATTAATTGAATTTTACAGCACATGGCGAGTTTCGCTCTTGGGTGCTCGTTCACTTTGCAAGATTCTTGAACATATGCAAGCATCTCTGTGGATGTTCTTTTCCAAGAATTTAACCTTCTGAAACAATTTAGTTTATTCTTCTGTGACAAATAATTGATCCATAGATCTGAGCCTCATCTAAAAAGACTAATTTTTTAAAAATTTTTGTGTGTGTTTGTTTTAAATTTTAGTTATTTTTTTTCCAAATCAAGATGCTAAACCACACAGACTAGGACCCTTACCGGTAAGCTTGCAATTCTGTGAAAAGAGTTTCTCGCCAACCCTCAATCATCATACTTTCAGATATAGAATTCAACTTACTTTTTTTAACGAGATTCAAGTTTTGTACTTAATCAATCTTGTTCATATTCTGATACGAAGAAATTCCATGATCTCAAACGTTTTTTCCTGGTCCTTTTTCGTGCACTTGAGCTTGCATAAACATTTATTGTCTGTGCTAGTCCCATGATCGGGTTTTCACACAAACAACCTCCGGATTATCTTGTTAAACACATCGGCAGTAGCTATAAAACTGACGTGAAATCAGAAGTGAAATACTATATTCGTGTTCAGAATGACAAAATCTTATCTTGTCGTGCCATAATGACTTCTTTATGACGTACTGACCAATTAACGCGTGTAAACAATTTCGCTAATTCAACTCTTCCCGGGGGACATTCTACAACACTGCTCGAAAGAAATCCATGGCGTGGTATTGTAGCATGTTTACATGTTTTGTTGGCGAGATATTTGGGATAGATTTCTGGCCAAGACAGGTCTATCTTTGGAATACCGTGTGAGCAAGATACGGAAATATACCACCCCCCAATACCCCCTGTACCCCTTTCCCGCCAACGAAATTAATCTATTACACTGGTGTACCAACAGCATGTCACACACATGACTCGAATACAAAGGATCTTTCAGTTCATTTGATCTCGCTGCTAACTCGGTAATAATAATAATAACACTTTGGCCAGCCGCTGATTTGTCGCGGTTCTCGGACGAGAAGGCCATGGTTACCCCTGTACTCCCAACTACCTCCCTATTCCCACACTTCTCCTCTCCTCCTAACACTCGGAAACGAACTGCTTGATAACATCCCTTGCCCCATTCTTCCCAATCTCTCCGATTAGCATATTAACCCTCTCCTTTGAGTCTCCCCCTAACCACATGTCCTTCATTCTCCCATCCCACTTCCCCATTATACTCCCAGTGAATCTCATTCTTTTAGACAAATACTTTGGGCATTCTGGAAGAAAGTGTTCCAGGGTATCAGAAGCAACTAATGCATACGAGTTTTCAAGTATGATGTCAGATTAATTAATTAAGTAAACCGCGTTGGTAGTTGTATGATGATTTGTCTGTACATTCCTTTTCAATGTTTTGTCGTTCATTTCCATTGCGTTTCAGTCATCTTCATTTTTTCTAATGAAGTGCTTTTGGTTACCCTTTACATCACTACCAGAAACTCTCAGGTAGACCCACACTTGGCGCGACGTGTGCGTGCAAGGAAAATGGTTGACCTTTATTTATATATGAATGCCATGTCAGGAGAGAGCAAGATTACCCATTTCGTCCCTGAGTTATTGTACAATCGTCTAGCTGGTGTTACAGGCCACAGCCGCCACAGGTATGACACTAGGAAGTAGACAGAAACGGTACCAATGAATAAGATAATCCTGTAGTTTTACATATACAGAAAATCAATTTTTGCAAGGGAAGTCTGAATTCAACGCTCTGTGGAACAATATCCAAGACGCAAATTCTGCTTTTGACGAAACATTGCAGGACCGTCTCGCAACCCACCCCGCTATCGTGGTGTGGAGTTTTGATCAGAAGATGAATAGTCCATACCGGTTATTTTTATTTTTAACCCCTTGAACCCTCTTTCCTGGAATGTTATCGCCTTTGTGTACACTTACTGTGAGATAGATGAGTCCAACATCAATATTCAGGGAGGATAAAATAATAACTGCAGTCTGCAGCCGTACGGATGCGGACTGCAGTATATTATTTTATCATCAATGCATTGTATATAGACCTCATATAATAAGAAAAAATGGGACGAAATTATGTCTTGGACTGAAAAATCGGTCTTGCGGTTCCAGGGGTTAAACAAGAACAGGAGTTGGTGAGGGGTGGGGGAGGTAACAAGGACACGTGTCGTTTGCGCTAACGAAACGGAATCAATATGTGATTTCTTAAAGCCAGAAGCAAACCATTCATTACTCTGGGAGAACAGATGCTGAATGGAACCTGAATGTAGATACTGAATGTTATCGAACCTACCTTCGTGAACCCTCTATGATGATCTGGGGTGAAAAAAAACACGAAACATGCAAACCATGCCAAATAATAATAATAATTAATGAAAAGAGGTGGGGGAGGAAAAAAATCGGTGTTGTATGCGTGGGAAACTGCCACGGAATAAGCTGCGTTTATGGTCAGTTATGAATCTGACAGTGAGACGCACTGCGCCCATCAGACACAGTGGTCGGAAGGGCACCTCGGGGTGTTCGATTAATGCGCTCTGCTTGTCTTTGCCACCATGTCCACCAAACAGCAGAATAAAATAACCAAAGAATAATTCAAATGAAAAACAATGAGTAGTAAGAATTGTGTGTTGCACTCGGTGAAACCCCCTTATTCTTGTAACTGAATATTTTTCACAAGAAAAAATTTCAAGGGCACGGTGTTATCCGTAATGACACCCGTACTTGATATCCACGTGTTATCGTGGTGCACACCGTAATCCTCTCGGGCTTGTCCGAATCTTAAATATAAAGAAGGGTGTTAGTGCGGATAATACCGTGCCGTCTGTCGTGGTGCGTGTGAAAAAAATGTCAGTAACAAAATGCTTGGGAAGCATGGTGGGGCTCTGTGGGTTCTCCAAAATATGCACCCTTTTTGTGCTACAAGGCTCCCAAAAACGTTCTAACACTTTTCTCAATAAGTTATATGACAGGTTTGTCTGATTTCGTGTAAGAAGAAGGTTCAGTTAGCCCGTTGTTCCAAAACTAATAGTGTGATGCTGTGCGAGCCTTAAAAATATGCAAACCTTCTATAGAGACCCCAAAAACGATAGTCACTCTTGCTGTGTTTTGTTCTGCCATCAGTGTCTTTAACTGTTTCAGTGCGACGTCAAAACTGCTTAGGTACTTATCTCTGCTTCTGTCAACAGCTAAAAGACAGCAGCATCCTCGTAAAAGGGTAGATACGTCTTAGACTGGATCACAACAATGCTTAATCAAAAGATAAAATTGATTGGAACCAACGTTCATCAGTTATTGAACAGAAATCAAAGTCAATAAGGCCACCGTGGCGGCCGCATTGAATTGGGGAGCTCGACCAAAATCGAAAAGAAAATTCCTCTATACACCAATAATGCAACACCAAAAATGAAATTGATTCGAGTCAGTATTCATTAGATATTGGGCGGCAAACAAATTCAAGATGGCCGCCATGGAAGCCATATTGAATTGGTCACTGGCGGCCATCTTGGTTCAGCTGACTGGCCCAACATTGCAAGAAAGCTTCCTCAAGGCACCCACAATGCATAATTAAAAATTAAAGATGATTCAGGTCAGCATTCATTAGTTTTTATATGTGAACCAAATTCAATATGGTCGCCATGGCGGTCATGTTTAATTGTCTAGCTGGACCAAAATCGAAAGGAAGCATTGTCTAGTCATCCACAGGTAACTCCTAAAATTAGGGTTTGATCACATAAGTAGTTGTTTAGTCTTTTGGGCGGAAACAAAAAGTTAAAGGACGGACGGACATGGTGAAAACATAAGAGGGGGTCGGGCATAAAAATGCTATGCCTTGTGGCATTTTAAATTAAAGAAAACTATCGAGTGTCCATACAGCACGGTGACTGTTTTTTCACACTATAGAGAGAGGCTCTTTCGGTATGGTGTCTTAAATATGGGCTTCCAAGTTGGCTCGTAACCGTAAGACTCGATTTCCTCTATTGGTCACTTAGGTAACCAAGACTTGATTAGGAACAATTGATTATGCCAAAAAAAGAATGTAATTAAATGCAAAGATAATATAACTGGTAGCCCATATTTGAGATTTACGCAGGGGTGGAGGTACTGCAACTTAAAGGCTTCATGTTCTGTGAATGTGTTTCGTATTTTCTTTGAAGTAAAAATATATCGCCTCGTTACAGTTTATGAGAATGTGCCTTTTTCGGCGCTCTCCCATAAATTGTAACAAGCCAAAACATATAAGTAAACTTTGAGAATCGACAATTTAGAACTCCACCGGTTAACCCTTTACCCAACGTAACGGCAAAAAACGGCCAGCGCTATTCTCAAAAATCGCCAATTAATTGTCATTATTTTTTTCATTTTTTGTCTCAAAAACATAGGTTATGTCCCCTCGTTCCAACGATGGGTCATAACCTAAGTTTTTTGGATTTACGCTTTTCATGTTAGGTGAAGGGTTAAAAAGTAAATCTGGCTTCTAGATTTTAAAAGTAGGCTCCAAGTCTGCCTCTCGTTTTTAAATGCTCAGGTCAGTCCCACCATGACTCTTGCTTGAAATTGCGCCCCCAACACACCTTCCAGAAAACTCTGAATCTTGTGTATGGTGAAAATGTTTCACATTTTCTTCTGAACATATATCTTTTCAATTTGTGATTTTTTTCTTTTCAGGGAAGTAAATGGACATTAAATTTTACCATGAAATATGACTGTGTTTTTGCTCGCGTTTATTGACAAACAATGTCCATTAGATTTTTGTTGGAACTGCCATTGTACATGAAATAATGGATGAAAGCAAGCCTCTAGTAAAATCGCAGCAAAGTGAGGCACATTACCAGACAGAACAAGAGAAGCAAACTTTATGTCAGCTCGTGTGGATCCTGCTGAGCCTTATGTGCATGAGTTCTGGACAATTGCTGTCTGTAACAATAAATACACAATATATCTACAGTCGTGTTGCCGAGGAGCATTCTGTCAATGCTTCAGTTATAAATACTGCCCAGTCACCATGCTTGTTACCTAGTTCAAAAACAAACAGGACCGCAGATTTAAGTAGCATTCAGGCTGAAGCAACAGAGTGGATTTTGATTTTATCGCTGTGCGTTTCTATACCAAGCGTTTTTGTGAATATACCTTTTGGAGTACACTCGGATTCGCGAGGAAGAAAACCATATTTAATCATTCCTACACTAGGAGGGTTACTTAAAGGGATAATATATGTTGCTAGTGTTTATTGGAATTTGCCGATATACTTTCTAGGGATTGGTCACATCATTGAAGGAGTGTCCGGTTCAATGTTTTCATTCTTGGTAGCATCTTTGTCGTCTATAGCGGACATAACTGATACAGATAACACTAGGACGCTTTCTTTTGCTGCCCTTGACGCAGTATTTGGAACCGCTAGCAGCCTCCTAATTGTTGGGAGCGGCTATTTTATCCATGACGCTGGGTTCTTCTATCCTACATTGGTTCTCCCACTGATTTACGCCTTTGCTTTATTAATAGAGTGTTGCCTTGTAAAGGAAACACTGAAAAAACAAAACAACCTGACTGTAAAAATGAAATTAAAGACAGCGATTGCGTTGTATATTCGCGGAGAACATCGACTCGTCTATATAGTTTGCATAGTTACGTTCTTTCTGCAAGGTTTAACATATCACGCATTTTCCAACGTTGTTACCCTTTTTGCAATGAACAAACCTTTCTGTTTTTCCTCAGTTCAAATTGGTTGGTTGAATTCAGCAACTCTATTTATTTCTGAAATCGGAGGATTATTGTTTTTAAAGCTATTTCATTTCTGCTTTCCGGATGAAGTGATAGTGGTGTTTTCGATCATATCCCGCGCGGGAAGCATGGTTTTGCTAGCTTTATCAAGACAACCGTATCAGTTATACTCAGGTAAGTCATATATGTGTTTCCTGACTGATGGGCGTTTGTGGCGACCTATCAAGTTTTACACACTGGCTAAACGGGTATTCTCTTAGATCGGTAGAAAAAAGCATTGTAATCTTGTCATGAATTACGGCTGTGTTGGCACAGTGAAATGAAAGGTGTTGTGAGCGGAAGCACTAACCCAAGCAAAGAGCTCCAGAACGTCTCGGAACTACAGTTAAAACTGGAAGTACTGTTACGAACTGAGCGCTTATCTAGGCTTAATTTCGCGTGGGAATTGCGTGCAATTACTATATCGAATGACATCCAAAGAACGGCAGGTTCTTCTGGCTAGTCATAGCAAACACTGGCAATGTTTCTGCCAGTGGAGCTCCGGGTTACTTAGAGGTCCATTGGCTGAAACATTGCTTGTGCACAGCCCATATGTACAGAATTTAATAGCCTTACTATGGTCATAACGCGTAGATTAACGAGCAGATCGACATGCTTTCTGTGTGCATTTCATGACAGGACTTCTAGTTTTAACTGTAGGGCTCTGCGAACCGTTCGAGATTCGACTCGATTCGAAACCACCTCAACAGTTCGACTCGACTCGGACCCTTTGACGTGGATTCGAGATTTCCGAAAACGCGATGGGGGGGGGGGGAGGTCCTTAAAAGGAAACAGTAAGTTATTTCCACACAACAAAAAGCGAACGCGGAGTAACATAAAGGTTGTCGGCTCATATCCAAAGTTGGAATAAATCAAATTTAATTTGAATAACGTAACACCTTGGTTTCATTAGCTCGTATGGCTTAGTGGCAACTTGCTTAATAGCGGTAACACCCTTCATTCCATTAATACACTCTTTTTACTTCACAATAAGTTCAGATGTCATTCACACCACAATATTTATCTTGCCAAGTACTGCGACTCATCAATCACATCTGCTCGGGGAAACGCTATCGGTACCTGACCCCGAGTGACTTCTCGATGAATTTCGCAAGCATAAAGAAGAAAATGGTCTATTACGGTTGTTAAACTGGTTACCAGCTTTGGATGTTGTATTGATGAGTGAGAATCTCAACATAAAACTGTGCGATTGGTGTAATACATTACTCACAACAAGCGTTTCTTTATGAACGAAGGTAACACAGTCAGTTTGGTGATTCGTTTATCAACAGGTTGAGTGCGAGGCTATCAGAGCTTTCAAAAAATGAGGGTACCAGAGACAAAGCCAACATGTTCCTTGCTCATGTTTCCTATTCAGTCAAATGGAAATAATATTTTGTTTACATAAGTTGTTTTATTTAATGCTCAGGCATCAATTCACGCTGAAAAATTAAGTCATATTCCCCTGTAGGTCGGCAAAACGAAATATCAAAATGATATTTAGAAATCGATATTTCATCGTAGGTTCGGATGACGAATCACATGTACTTTAAACGAGTCATCACATCAGTAATGAATTCCAGAGTCCCAAATACAAACGAATTCGAATAATTGATAGTGACAGTGACTAAATCAATTCATTAAATCAGCGGTTTCAAAGTTTGACTTTCTCATTCACCTTCCAGCGAAAAGCCGAAATCACTTTCAAATTTCTTCAGTTCAACTTCACACGTCTTCAGTGCATTGAGTTCAAAAAAATAAAATGACGTGTCTTGTTATTGAAAATAAGAAAGTGGTGTTTTTTGTTATTGTTCTATTTCTTCGAAACACATTGCGATTATTTCAATTCGCCAGCCTTGGTAAATCGTAAAGTTAGGGGAGAAATAAGACGGGACTACTTTTTGTGCGGATATTCACACATTCCAATGGTTGGAGTTTGGTTGTTGTAATTTTTGTATGGACGCCGGTTCGGCACATAAATTTTGCGCCTTAATGGCAAATAAAGGCCACAAATTGGAGAGTTTGTAGTCGTAGAGCATTAAATAAAAAGAAAATTCACGAAAATTTGATGAATACCGAAAATATCTCGTGAGTGGCTACAAAGAAATATGAGGATCTTCACGAGCGACGCAGTCGCTCGTGAAGATCCTCATATTTCTTGTAGCCACTCACGAGATATTTTCGGTATTCATCAAATTTTCGTGAATATCCTCTATCTATTACAAATTTGGTATAACAAATTTAGACCAACAAAAATAATCTACCCTCAAGCAGTTAATAACACTAACCGTTCAGAACGTGCTTGTTTAACTGGTATCAACGTTCGAGATTCGGCTCGATTCGATACCACTAAGGTGATACGGCTCGAGATTCAATTCGAGCTAAAACCTCCGATTCGCAGGCCCTACTCTAAATCTTGACATTAGTCTCTCTCTCTCTGAGCTGCACCCACAGCTTTAATGTTAACCCTTTACCCAACGTAACGGCCAAAACCGGCCAGCGCTATTCTCAAAAATCGCCAATTAATTTTAATTATTCTTTTCATTTTTTGTCTCAAAAACATAGGTTATGACCCCTCGATGGAACGAGCTCGTCGAGCTCGTTCCAACGAGAGGTCATAAACTATGTTTTTGAGACAAAACCTAAGACGACAAATTTAGGAATTCTGGAACACGTTTTCCAAGAATTTTTTATGACACCAGTGGAAGAATGTACGGTATCATTAGAAATCCATTACAGCAGGATACATTAAGACTAGTTTCTGTACTCGAAAATCCGCTATTCCAATAAATATTCATAGACCTTTACAAACGCAGGCACTTGTCAATGAATTATGATGAAGATAGTGGATGTGGAAGCCGTTTCGTCGAAGTTCCCCAAAGGGAATGGGTTCAAAAAGCTATTCGTAGAAAAGGGTTATTGGTGATCTCACCATTGTTCCGAAATACTCTGGTTTATCTGCTTTTAGTCGAGTATAACAGGGCATTTGGGGACAATACCTGGTCAACACATAGTTCCTTTTATGGGCTCTTCGGTGTGTCCACAGCCATTTCCTAGCACACGGTGGGAGGTATTAAGATTGTTGTTTTTTTGGTAAAAATAAATTCCAAGATTACAATGAAATCGCGCAGTGTGCCGAAACAGAATTAGAAAAAAATTCGATTTTCGTAGATGTATGCATTAGATAGTTTTTATGTTTCTAAACTGTTTGCTAATCCATCAAACCCTGCTTATAACTGTGTCCCTGACTCTCAAAACGTTGAATAGTTTAACCGACACCAATAACATATTCCTCCATCGGGAATTAGAATTAAACCCCATGTAGTGTGCGTTCCACTTGAATCTGATATGATAAAAGAAAACCTTGAAGCAATCATTCCTCCATGACATCTTAAAAATCCTACGGCTGTTTGAACATTGCTCCCATCAAAAAGTTTCAAATAAATTCTTTCCAGCCAGTTTGAGCAGAAATATGCTGATATAAAGCGCAAGAATATTTCATGGAAAAGTATCTGTACCGATGGATCTAGCGATGTTGACAAAGTATCATCAGCCTTTGTTACTGGTGGTCAGGTCACCTCGATCATAATAACAAATAAAAATATGTTTACAGCTAATGTTAAAGCTTTACAACTAGCGCTTGTACTCACCGAGAATGTGCAGGAAAGGAGGTCTATTACTTTTTCCGACTCTCTTTAATCTTTGCTAGTTTTACTCAGCTCCAAGTTGAAGAACCCTCTCATTTTAAAACTTAGTGAGACGTTGAATACTCTGATGTCTGACCAATGACATATCGTGTTTTGCTGGTTACCTGGTCATGTTGGTATCTCCGGTAACAGCAGGGCAGATAGTGCAGCGAAACAGTATTTAAATGAGGCAATCACTGATTTTAAAGTCCCTTCTAGTAATTTTACACCATATATTAGTAACTTCATTAAAACTACAGTTGAAACTACAAGTCCTGTCACTCTATTGTGCACTATTGTGAAGTAATAGCGCGCTAAGTAAGTGCACTTTTCGTCCCTATCAGGCTCAAACTGCCCCATTCGAGGAACCTAATTCCCGTAGAATACTTAAGGAATAGTGCACGGCTTGGAGGTGACTACGCCCATATAGTGCCCAGTGAGGTGGTGTAGTTCCCGCCGCGAAGCGGAGGGAACTACACCACCTCACTGGGCACTATATGGGCGTAGTCAACGACAAGACATGCACTAATCCTTATATTATATCGAACACCCATCAAGAAAAACATCTGTCCGATTTGTTAATCTATTACCAAGGTAGCAGACCTACCAACCAGCGTTATATAGAAAAAAAAATACCATGTAGTTTTTAAAAAACATTTTCTTCTTCCAAAACACGGCTAACTTGGATTATTGATACGAGCAGAAGACAGATTTTGAATCGGTCGGCAAGGGTAAACAAAACATTTCCCCCAAACGGAACTGTGTATTCTAGAATCGCGCAACTCGTGAATGAAAACTAAAATTTTCGAAATTTGGCAACGCAGTTTGATAATTTCCACACATTTGTCACACGTATACATTACCAAATGGGTCAGCACGGGATACAAACTGCGAAGATTCAATTGAATTCCATTATTTATTCGTTTACTGCCCAAAACATTCAATTAAATAACGAAATAATATGAGCAGCGAAACAAAGATTTTTCATATCCGGACGCGTTCTCATGAAAGTTGGACCCAGGTATAGATCATTCTCTTCGAAACGAGATATGGATCATCTTCTCAAGGAATAAAATGAACGCCTCGAAAAATGTGACTCAACAATGGAAAAGCGATACATGTTTCCACAAATATTTCTTTCCGGGTCGTTTTGTGGATGTTGTGCCTCTGTGAATCGATTTTTAAATTTAGCCTGATTAGTTTTATTCGCCCAGTATGAAAAGAAAACTGATATAGTAGTGTGCTAAAAATAGAAAACGTGTAGTGCCTGGGTGTAGTGCCTGGCCAGTTCTGTGGATGCAAACTACACGAAATAGGGTATCATCTTTCAGCCAATCAGAATGCAGGGATGTCACGTGAGGTATAATATTAGTAAATAGAGATCATTACCATCATTCCTAACCTCTGCTGGGGTACATGTACATGCAATTATGTAAATATATATTAAAATTCGACGCCATATACAGAACGAAGAGAAGAGATAACTACTTAATCGCATCGCCATATATTCTCCACTCGAAATGCAGTTATAATTGTTCATAACAGCATAACAAACTCTTACTTGCAAACTTGCGTCAAATGGACTACCGAGTGAGACCCGGTGGTCCATCTGATGAAAGTTTACAAAAGCTTCTTGTGTTTAGTCCTCAGAAATTGTAAATAATAACTATGTAAAAACTCTGTCCCTAAAAGATTTGATAGTAGTCTTCCCTTCACATACTGCAGTTTCTGTACGATCAGTTCAGTTCGTGATTTCAATACCGAACTCGCTAATAGCGAATTATAGTTTACATTGCACAGCGCAAACGCCTCTGTGTATTCGTCTGCAGCGAGCGCATTTACCAACGAGCAATTTCTGCGTAAATTGAGACAGAATGTCTAGTTTCTACTGGATGTGACAGGCGGAGTGGGAAGGAGCAACGAAGAACAAGCTCCATCGCTTCCGACCAGATATGATATTTTTTTATCATTACTCGCCTAGTAGCCTTTGCGGGAAACAACATGTACTGTTGACACGATGTCATTCTAGTCCTACAAAACTTGTACATTCCTTTTTTGTTAGAGGGTAATATACGACCAACGTGTGTTCCCTGCCAACACGTTCTGACATTTGAGCACAATGTTTACAATGCACTGACTATAATCATGTTAGAGTGTCGTATTTCACTGGAGGATTTCTAAAAAATCTATTTTATCAAACGAGCCCTCAAAAAATTCTATAATTTCTAAAAGTAATCAAACTTGTCAATAAAGTGTGAACAATTTTCACTTTCTAAACCCCTCTCCAATTCATATCTATTCGACAGGTTGATTTACACAGTATCATTTAAACAACTGGTCTCTTTTTCTCATCACTGTTTCCACTACTTTCTTCTATTGCATGCATCCAGATTTAATCTACGCGTTTTTGGTAATTTCATGCGCAATAATTACCTATTTTATAATCCATACTTTTCATCGCCGCGATATACCCTTCGATGCTGATGTGGCGTAAAGGACAAATAAATAAATAAATAAATAAATAAATAAATAAATAAATAAATAAATAAATAAATATTTTTTTCCATGTGGAATGATTGGGTGGCGAGTAAATAAAAAACTCACAATTCTCTTTGAACCACCAGGAGCAGAAAATGGAAACAAATTTAAATACCCAGCATACTTTGAATTTAGTTTGAAGCTTCACTGGGAGTAGTAACGCCATTATCAAACTCGCTTATTAATTTTCATTTTTTTTTTTCATTTTTTATCTCAAAAACATAGGTTATGACCCCCTCGTTGGAACGAGCTCGTCGAGCCCGTTCCAATGAGGGGACATAACCTATGTTTTTGAGACAAAAAATGAAAAAAATTAGTTATTCAAGAATTTTGTTTGCAAGTGTCGTTTGCTTTTCATGTTAGGTAGGGTTAAAAAAAACAATTCCAGATTTCACGTAAGCTGTGACGGATGGTAAAGATAAAACGAAATTGAATTCTAATTCCACAAAGGGCAATAACTCTCACAAGATACCCCTAATAACACCAGCATGGTGGAAAGGGATTGACGTCAATACGATACATTTGCATACCACACCAAATATGAAGTAATTTCCTCAAAATATTTTCAAAGTTATTCAGTTTAAACACTGGTTGGTCAGCGGTTGCCAATATAAAGCTGTTTGTTGCATCTGAAAATCACGAATCACGTTAAACACGGTCTAAAATGTGCCTCGAAACATTTACTCACTAGGAGAGTGGTGCCGAGTGGATAAATACGCTGCTTTATCATATCAGAGGTTCTGGGATAAATGCTCCAACTGGAAAGTTCTCGAGGTTTCCGATCACTCTCATACAACATCAATTATAAGGTTGCTGCGTGTTTCAGCGTCCCATCCATTCATATGGCGACGTGACTGGTTGTTTCCTCTGTGGAGAGAAACACACTACGTATAGGGTAAAGATCTCTTCGCAGCGTTCAAGAAAAATGAGGCCACGAAGCTGCTGCCACGAAGATCATCCCACATAGCCACGTCATCGCGTCAAGGAAAGGCGTTAACCCTTTACCCGACGTAACGGCCAAAACCGGCCAGCGCTATTCTCAAAAATCGCCAATTAATTTCATTATATTTTCATTTTTTGTCTCAAAAACATAGGTTATGACCCCTCTTTGCAACGAGCTCGACGAGCTCGTTCCAATGAGGGATCTTAACCTATGTTTTTGAGACAAAGAATGAAAAAAATGAGTTATTTAAGAATTTTGTTTGCAAGTATCGTCTGTTTATCATGTTAGGTAAAGGGTTAATACAAAAAATGATGACTCCGGGCCAATACTATAAAACTTTAGCATTTGTATTTTCTAAAATTGTATATTCTACTTATTCATGTCACTGACAAAATGAATCATTAGCATTTTAAAAGGTATGGCAATTTGCCAACTGGCAAATTATCACATCTTTGGAAACGCTAATGTTTCGTTTCAACCCATTTGAAGTCATAACTAGAAAGCACAATTTTAGAAAATACAATTGTAAAGTTTTATAGTACTGGGCCTGACGAAGCCATTGCGGAATGTTTACAACTGAAATTTCCTTCAATGAACATGTATTGTTAGTGGATTCTCAGCTGATGTTATTTTCCCATGAATTCCAGTTGCTCATGTGATATATCCTAAGAATGCCAGTTGATTATGTGACATTCGCGCATTGATATTACGTACTACATTCGATTTTCCAGAGTCTATATTTACATTCTATAATTTCTTTTTATGTTCTATAAATAGTCGGTTTCCCCAACTCTAGTGTGAGTTGTGTATTAGGCACTAAATTGACATTTATCGGGAACTATTTTGTATCAGAAGCTGTGGTGTTTTTTTTTCTTTTTAAGGAACAGAACTTGACCAAATTATGGTTAGTAGTGGAGTAAAAAGGGGCATTCACGCCAAGAACAAGCCATGATTAAGGTCTCGCAATTTTCGAGCTTATTTTCTCGAGAATTCACCAATGTCCAAAACCAACCCCGCAATACTAGCCCACTAGAGACTTCTCACAAAATGAGCTAGCATACCGCGAGATTACACGCGACATTTTCCAGTCATAAATCTGATGGAAATCAAATCGTCGATAGAGAGATTACGAGGATCTGTCCCATCTTATCGATCGAATCTCGGAGATCGAGCGAAAATAAAAATCGTAGTACATCTTGGAAAATCTTCGAGCTCGTCCATTTCTGGCTCAGTTCGAGAATTCATTGCATTTTTTCACGAGATGACAGTGATGACAGTGAAGATACCGTAATCTCAGATGAAAAACCCTAAGTTGTTGATAAAAACCAAACTATATATTTTCTTCTCCACCTTTTAAATGTTCTCTCGATTGGTTTCATCCGTTTTGACGGGATCTCTCGGATGTGAATTTACAAAACGCGAGTCAAAATGTCAAAACGTGTAATTTTTCTCGGTTTTCACGAGTGTTCCGTTGAAGGATTTCCTCGATTTGGCGTTGATCTCTGATATGTGAAAGATTCTTAATCGTCAAAATTGCAAATTTTACGGCTCGCGGTGGTTGAGAGAGGAGATTTACCCTCCCTCTCCAATTCGATCGATCGCGGTTCTCTGTCTGTAACGGGGGAATATATATTATATGTTGTTTTCCTATATATTGTTAAATAGAAGGAAACAATTAAATTTTAAATAAAATTCAAAATAACAATTTAAATATTAAACACATGTCAGTAAGTAATAAAGGCGGATTTACGACCACTTGTACATGTACGTGTACAACATACGCACACGATGCGTTCACCAACGTGGAATTCAGTGTTAAATCACACGCTTGTTCACAAAACTGTACAATGCTCTTGAATCCCCCCCCCCCCCATGTTTTTTTGTGACTCCTAGATCGCACTTTTAACGTTCAAATACTCGTGGTGAACGCGCGTTTTTAAAAAAGGTTGAAATTGTACATCTTCACTTCTATCTTGTACTTAATTTTTTGTCGACGCTCCCATCGCAGATCAGACCATCGATCCATCGTTGGCGAACGCGAGCAAAAGCAAAAAATTCTGGGTCATCATCAAAAAACGGTTTTGGGGATTCAAGTCCAGCGGTCCAGAACCCGCAATTGTTTTGAGGCAGTGGTCCAGAACCCGCAATTGTTTTGAGGCGGTGGGTTTTTCCCATTTATGACATTATTAGGGGAATTCCCCACTATGAGAAATTCCCAAACTCAGCTAATCGAGCGATCGGATCGCTCGATTCTCGTAAACTCGATCTGAACGAAGAGTGTCGTCGTCGGTGTGTTGGAAATTCGCGAACCCAGTCACGTCTTCCTGAAGTAAAAAAACTAACACATGTTGTCGTAATGAGTGAATGAGGTTTTTTGTTCAAAAGAGTCGATTATGAATATGGTCTGTATTATAGACAATCATGTTTTCTCTTGATGGGACGGATAGAAATTGAGTTTTGAGGGTTTTTTGTACGAACGAGATGATCTGTAATAGATATTCGTATTTTGTCTTGGTGAGAGAGATTGACTGTTAAGCGTTCGTTCGAAAAAAAAGTCAAACACTTATCGGAATGTTTAAAACGCATTTTCCGCTCAATTAGGTTTTGAGTGGTAAAATTTTTAATATATTCATGATAGCAATCGCAGTCATCAAAGGATTCTCTCTTAATTCGACACTCACTGAATTGATGTGTGAATGAAAATCTTTTGACAAATGTAAAAACTACTGTCAAAATGCTTTAAATCAGAAACCAGTTTGTCATGTACTGTTTAAACGTATTTTTAAACTTCAATTAACACAGTCAGTTGAGATGTGAATATTTTCAGATTATTATATATTAAGACGGAAAGAGTTTTTTATTACTTAAAACATAAAAATATAATTAAACATTTAATTTTGAAAATAATAAAAACAATTAAAACGAAAGATGTTTTTACAGATGGATCCTAGACGCCGAGATTTAATTTTAGACCTGTATGAACGTGCTAAGAAGGGCATTCAGTCTGCTGACAGGAGCAGACGTCTTGGTGAGATGGAACTCAAACCCGAAGCCACAAAAATATTTAAACCCGTGACGGAGGGTCAAGAGCGAAGCAGGAAGGAGATAGTCGAAGAATTGAGACCCATAAAGGAGAGTTCTTTGAGAATGGGTTCGTTACCTCCTAGTTTTGGAAATCGGTATTCCGTTCAATCTACACCGGATTACGTTCTCACGGGAATTCAAACAGATATGAGCGAGAGCGACGATACAGCTTCGACTATCACCACTAGTAGCGTCGCATCGTCCGATGATGATGGCGGTAAGAAAGATCAGTCGTATGGATTTTATAAGGATTCGGAGGGAAGGATTTTTGTAGGTGATACGGAAGTGGATATTGGGGATGATGAATTGATCGTCGGTTCGAACAGATACGAATTGACCGATGGTCTGCGGAGATTGCTCCTTTACGACAAGCCCGGCGATTACACGGAACAGGATTTCGACAATTACGGAGACATTCTGGTCCAGACCCACGCCATGAAGAGAAATAACGATGCCAGAGAGACGAGACCCAAAGCCAACAGAGGCTACAAGTGGACGAAAGTGGTGAAACCCATATGGGATATGAACAAGAAGTTCGTCGAATCGGTGACTGGCAAAGGGGTGAAAACCATTTTTCTTCCGAGCGATTCCGACGCTCTGTCTCAGAGATTGAGTTTGTTGATGGCGAGCAGACGGGCTGGTAACACGGGATTAGATAATCAGATAGTTGCTATATCTAACGAATTGTTAAGACAGAAGGTTTTGAATAAAAACCAGTATAAAAGGCTGATGAACGAATTGAAGGATTGATGTGTTTATAATAAGTAGAGAGAAACAAACAAACAAACAAAAAAATAAAACAGTAAATTCTTACACTAGAATAATAAAAGTATTTAAACGGCAAAAACGATTTACCAGTGAAAAAAACAAAAATATATCATAAAAATAAAATATGTTGGTGATAAAGAACAGGGGATACGTCAGAACTTACGTTCAAGGCGGTTCTGGCATCGTCGATTCTATAATGCGAGCGTTCACGAGCAATGCGGGTAGAAAACTCGCATCGACCGCGTTTGAGGTCGGTAAGAAGACGGCTTTGGATGCTGGTAAGAAAGCCGCTTCCGAAGCCAGTGGTAGGATTGCTTCTGCGGCTGGCAAGAGGGCAGCCGACGCGTTGATCGACAAGTTGATCAGTCCGCAGGCGAAGCGAGATGCGTTAGAGCGAACGCCGAAAAGTTGGAAAGATTTTAAGGATGCTGTGGTACCCATACAAGATTTAGCCAAAATGACGAGTGGATCTGGATTGAAGAGAACTCACAACGGTGTGATATAAATAAATAATAATAACATTAAAAACAGAGTTTGAAAAACATAAAAAAATTTGTGTTTGAAAAGAATCTAAAATAACAAACAGAAATAAAACAAAGATGAACATTAAAGATATGTCTTGGAAGGACGCCGCGACCAAGAGGTCGAATAACGAGTTCTTTCCCAAGAGCATAAGAGGTTTGATAGTGGGAAAATCGAATTGTGGAAAGACCAATCTGTTGATGAATCTGTTGTCCCGACCCGACTGGTTGGATTACGACAGATTGTTCGTGTTTGGCAAGAGTTTGTTTCAACCCGAATACAGATTGCTTCGAGAGTGCATGGATCGCAGGTTGCCCAAGGACGTCATAGCCAGAATCTTTGACAGTAGGGAGGAATTCGACAAGAGTGGAGCTCCACTCTCGACCATTTTGGACGGCGCGGCGACGGAGCTGATGAAGAGAAATGCATCTTCGAACGTCGAGTGTCGATTTTATGAGAACGCTAGCGACGTTCCGGATCCTAGAGAACTGAAATCGGAAGATAAGAATCTCATGATTTTCGACGATCTGCTTTTGGAGAGACAGAACCGATGCGAATCGTATTACGTTAGGGGTCGACACAGCAACGTGGACTGTTTCTACCTGTCGCAGAATTATTTTCGATTGCCCAGACAGACGATAAGGGAGAACGCTAATTTTCTATGTCTCTTTCGCCAAGATCTCAAGAATCTCAATCACATCTACGGCGATCACGTCGCAAACGACATGAGCGCTGCGGAATTCAGGAGATTCTGCAAGAGGGTTTGGGATGGTGGACTTTACAATTTCGTCGTGATCGATTTGACAAGCGAATTTAATCGCGGAAAATATCGGTGCGGATTCGACAAGTTTTATGTTTCCGATGATAATAAGATAGAGCGTGAAAATAAAAAAAAAATTAGAAAAATAATAAATCTTCAAATAATTAGTTTTGAATAAAAAAATAAAATTAAATATAATGTTCGAACATGGAGAATTGTTAGGACGGATAGCCGAGAATACGGCTGCAAAACAATCCATTCAAATCGTGGTGAGTGGCGATTCGACTCGATTCGCTACGAAATTCGAACCTTCCATCGAATTGAATAGAGAGAAAAGATACGAGATGGCGTTGGTGAATCTGGAGACTTATTATTCCTTTCCCAACGTCACCGAAAAGAATAACTCGTTCAAGTATTCCGACGGAGTGGATTGGTTGGAGATTCGAATTCCCAAAGGGAGTTACGACAGAAACGATTTGAACGATTACATTCAGACGCGAATGAAGACGGATGGAAGGGGAAGCAACAAGATCAGACTCGCTCCCAATCCTAATACCTTACAGACGATGTTGGATTTGGAAGATAATTTTCGAGTGGATTTCAACACGGACGATTCTATAGGCAAGATGTTGGGATTCGATCGAAAGATGTATCGAGGCCACGCGGCATCTGAAAATACGGTCGACATTCTTGCAGTCAATAGCATTCTGGTGAACGTGGACGTGATTGCTGAAAGCTACGTGAATGGTAGCGCTCAACCGATGATCTATTCTTTCTTTCCAAACGTGTCGCCGGGTTATAAGATCGTGGAGCGACCTCGAAATTTAGTTTATCTACCAGTGATTTTAGATACGTTGTATAGTCTCAAAACCACGTTGACGGATCAAAATGGTGAACTGTTAGATCTTTGCGGAGAGAGAGTGATGATACGATTTCACATAAGAGAAATATAAAAGCAAAAAAAAAAAAAAAAAATATTATATATATAGATAACAAAAATAAAATAAACGCAATATTAATTTTACAAAATTATTTTAATATAATTATTAAACAAGAAACAATTGAAGTAAATATATTTAAAAAAAAACAGAATTATGACAGAATACGTGGTTAAAAACGTGAACATATCTGCAGGACAGAGGAAGAAACTTAAGAGAGCGTTAACAACTCGAGGCGAGGCGGTGAGATTCAAATTCACTCACGAAGATCTGACGAGAGGCGGTCAGGATTCGATCGCCTGGACCAGAAGTCAAATCAAAAGGATGGAGAAAGCGATTCGCGATGGAAGAGGGTTGACGGTGAGAATGAGTCCCACTCAATTGAGATACAATTTGAAAATGAAAGGTGGTTTCCTACCGCTATTGGCAGGAATAGCCGCAAAAGCATTACCCTTTGCCGCAAAGGCGCTACCCTTTCTCGGAAAGACTCTCGGCGTGGGAGCTCTCACGGGACTCGCTAGTTCGGCAGTTGAGAAATTAATGGGTGGCAGCGGACTGTTTTTGAAGAAGGGAGGAGCCGTGTGTCGCGTCCACGTAGACGACAGTGGTAAAGGATTGTATCTAGAACCCGTTAGAGGTGGCAACTGTCTGAGAGGAAACGGTCTCTATCTGAAGAGTGGACAGAACGTTGAGCGACTCGGCAAGGGTTTGTTGCTCGGTGAGAATTCGCCATTTAAGAACATACTGAATTTGAATATGTTATTATAATATAAAATTATATAAAATATAAAATCACGGAAAGTATAAAATAATATATTTAAAATGGATAAAAAGGTGGAGAAACAAATTTATCACCTGGATGAAAAGGTGGAGAAACAATTTGACGATAATAACGAACATCGCAAGCCAGAGAGCGAAAAAATAAAAAAATGGTTAGACGCTAATGATGGATATCTAAGGAAAGAACTAATGAAAGAGATAGATAAAGCGCGGGATAGATGGTTGAGAATGAGACGATGCTTTCCACGGTCACCACTACCTTCTGAAGAGAATGGTAATGATGCGAGTGTCACCAAGAGATGCACAACATTCGTTCATAATTATGATTCGGATAAACAAAAATGTTGTTATAAACGTATCATATCACAAAGAAAAAGAAAAAAAGAAGAAGAATCGACGCTGAAAACTGAGAGAAAAGGAAGCGTTATTATAATATATTATGATGATAGTGAAGAAGAAGGAAAACAAAAAAAAAAAAAAAGTAATGAGATCTAAAGATGATCTTATCACTTTTTTTTTTTTCATTTTTCTTTGCTAAAAATCAATCACTCTATTGTTTATATTTCCAAGTCCGTTATTAGCATCTTGACACGCGTGTCTTCTCCTTTTTCGAAAACATGTTGAATGTTTATCTTTACTCTTTTGAGTTTTTTTACATCGGTCAACTCGCTCTCACCACCCAATTTCTTCACGAGTTCGAATGAGATGTTTGGAAATATGTAATTTCCATAGGGCAACGACAAATCGTCCTTGTCGAATTCTCTATCTTCGGCGATGACGATGTTCTGCAGATCGCTTTGGTACTCGTAAATCAAATCGAGCGTGGCTTCATCCAATTTCAAAGGCATCTTATATTTCTCGTATTTGTGCTTTAAGCCCTTCGTCTCGACCTCGTTCAATTCGATGGGATCGTGTCGTTGTAATCTATAGATTTTATGACCGAATTTCTTATACGTTTCGACTCGTTTCAATTTCAATTCTCACCTTTTAGGTGTTGTTGTCTTCATGATCGATTATTTAGTATTTAAATAATAATTTGTTTAAAAGGTTTTTTTTTGCTCTTTATATATAAAAAAGTTGTTTTTTTAATTTTTAATTTTCTTTAATGTAAAATTTTTTTAGTAAAAGTTTTTTTTCTCTTTATATATATATATAAAAAGTTAAATTTTAATTTCAATCTCTCTATTGTTTATATTTCCAAGTCCGTTATTAGCAAGTTGACATTTGTCATTTTTCCACATACGAAAATGGTGTGAATGTTTATCTTTACTCTTTTGAGTTTTTTTTCATAGGCGAATGTGCTCTCACCACCCGATTTCTTCACGAGTTCGAGTGAGATTATTGGATATATGTAATCTCCATAGGACAACAATAAATCACCCCTGTCGAATTCTCTGTCTTCAGCAACGATGATATTAATCAGCAGTTCGCTTTGGTACTCGTAAAACAAATCGAGCGCGGCTTCATCCACTTTCAAACACATTCGATATTTGTGGTAGTAGCGCTCTAAGTCCACCATCTCGACCTCATTCAATTCGATGGGACCGTGTGGTTGTAATGTATAGATATTAAAACTGGATTTCTCATACCTTTCGTCTCGTTTCAATTTCAATTCGCATCTTTTAGGTGTTGTTGTCATGATCGATTATTTGGTTTTTATGAATTCTTGCAAATAATGTATATTTTAAATTTTGTATTTAAATAATAATTTGTTAAAAAAAGTTTCTCTTTATTTCTCTTTATATATAAATAAAAGTTAAAAAAAAAAAAATTCTTACAAACTCAATTTTGAGGTAAAAACAATGATCAAGTCCAAACATCCGAATTATAGTCTAGAACGTGCAAGACTTCAAACGTTTAAAAATTGGCCTTCGCATCTCGCTCAAAAACCCGAAGATTTAGCCGCCGCGGGTTTCGTTTACGTGGGTAGAGGTGACAAAGTCAAATGTTTTTGTTGTGACATACATTTGATGAATTGGGAACCTCACGACGTACCTTTACTAGAACACATAAGTAATATTGAAAAAGACGAATGTGATTATTTGAACAAGATCCTAACGTTGGGATTGATCAAAATCCAAGATGAAGAGAGGGATAGAGATAAAAACCAAAAATTATTGATGGATATGTTACAACTCGGATACACCAAGGAACAATTTTACGATATGTTAAACATCGCGAACAAGACCCTGTCTCAATTCATAACTTTAGAACATCTCATCAAATTCATGGCGGAAGCAGACGAGTTATCATCACTCATCGAAAACAAACCGAGTAAAACGTCCACCACCAAGTGTCTGGTCTGCGAAGGTGTCGCAAACGTCTTGTTTCTACCGTGCGCACACCTGCGTTACTGTAGAGAATGTCATTCCAAAGATGAGAAAACGTGTTCGGTTTGCGAGCAAGAATTAAAGCGGTCTTAAATTGTTTTTGAATAAAAGCACATTAAAGAAAAAAAAAATGAATTTAAAATTTAACTTTTTTTTTTTTTTTTTCTATTATATATATATAAAAAGAGTAAAAAAGCAAAACTTTTTTAACAAATTATTTAATACAAAATTCCAAAAAAAAAATATATTCTTACAAATGAAGCAAACAGATAAAACAATGGTAAATTTAAATGAGAAAACCATACCTCAGTTAAACGAGATTTGTAAACTATTACAAATTTCAGATTTCAGAAATCATAGAACTAAATCAAAAAAAATTGAAGTCATACAAGAATATTTGCGAAACGCTAGAAAGGCAAATGAAATGTCGATAGCAACGATGTCAAAAGATGCATCAGTTGTGAAAAATAAGAAGACGACTAAACGAAAAGCCGTTGAAGAACATCAAGTTTCCAAAGAAAAGAAAAGAAAAACTAAAACGAAAACGAGTGATGCACTTCAGATTCAAGACAAACGAGATATATCGAGTGAAATTCAATGAGCAATCGACGAAGAGAAAGGAGAAGAATATGTAACACGACTCGTTGCGGAACTATTCCAATCAAAACCCGTAGAACAGGAGAGTGCGATCAAAGGCATTTTTAAAACTTTCGACGTGATTCCCTCGTTGAAGAAAGTCGATCCAAAATTGTTCATGGAACGGGTGAAGAAAGAAGTATTGGATTTGTTTCGCGAATACATGAACATGGAATTAAAAATTAAGATGATACTCCATTGCGTAATGAATAAAATCAACGTGAAGTCCGGCGAGAGCATCGTGAAAAATGTATATTTCAGATCTAACGTCGAACCCGTATTTCGAGGTTCAGATCTATCGAACGTTTTCGAAAAGATCAAAGACAAGATGTTGACGTTTCTCGCGAATTATCAACATGAAGGTAGTAATTGGACGTTCGATGAGGTGTTGAAACTCGAAATTCACATGAATAAAAACGATCCATTGAAAGGATCTTCCTACTTGGAATTACCGTATTTCTTGACTAAGAAACACGCCGTGGTCAACGTGAGAAATAAAGATGATCAGTGTTTTAAATGGGCAGTCACCTCCGCATTATACCCTGTCGAAATACACACCGATAGAGTTTCTCATTACGAGGAAACTTCTAAAAATCTTGATTGGACCGGAGTGACTTTTCCAACAGAGTTAAAACATATCGAACATTTCGAGGCTCAAAATCCCACCGTAGCAGTGAACGTCCTTGGATACGATGACGAAAAACGAACGATCTCTCCTCTCAGACAGACATCGTATCTCAGAAGAGAAAAGACGATTATTTTATTATTGATTTCGAATGGTGACAATCGTCACTATTGTTGGGTTAAACATCCGACCCGATTACTGTCGAAACAAAATAATAATCATAAAGGAAAGATATCTTTATGTTACAATTGCATGAACATATTTAAGACCGAAAAATCATTAGAGAAACATCAGGAATATTGCAACGAAAATCAAGGTGTCGCCATCGAAATGCCAAAACCCAACACCATCGTGAAGTTTGAAAATCACAATAGAAAGTTAAAACTACCATTCGTCGTGTACGCCGATTTCGAATGTTTCACCGCGAAAATGAGTTCCTGTCAACCCAACGCTCTTCAAAGTTACGTCGAAAGATATCAAAAACACATACCTTCGGGCTATTGCATTTACGTGAAATGCGCTTTCGACTCGCAACACGACATGGGTCCCTTCACCTACACGAAACAGTGCGAAGACGACGACGTGGCTCAAAGGTTCGTGGAAGAGTTAGAATCGAAAATTCAAATGTTATACGACAAATTCAAAACTCCAGCGAAAATGCTCATCACGCGAGAGCAGCAGAACGAAAATAACAGAGCCACCAAATGTCACATATGCAGACAATCGTTTGACGAGAATTCGGAGGAAAATAAGAAGGTCAGAGACCACGATCATTACACGGGTCTGTATCACGGTCCGGCTCACAGCAAGTGTAATTTAAAATATCGAGACACCACTTTCTATCTGGTGATGTTTCACAATCTCTCAGGTTACGACAGTCATCTGTTCAGGAAAAATCTCGGCACCTCACATGAAGAATTAAATTGCATCGCGAACAGCAAAGAAAGATACATTTCCTTCACGAAAAGGAAGCTCATGGAGAGGAAAAGAGTAATCGACGGAAATGCGTTGAAAGAGAAAACGAAATCCATTTGTAGATGCATATGTTTCATCGACAGTTTTAAATTCATGTCGACCACGCTGGAAAAATTAGTCGATAACATGAGCAAGGATAAATTTAAAATCACGAGCGAACATTTCGGAGAACGAGTAGACGTCATGTTGAGGAAAGGAGTCTATCCTTACGATTACATGAACGATCTAAAGAGATTCAAAGACACCACACTACCTTCGAAAGATGATTTTTATTCAAAATTATACGAATCCGACATTTCCAACGAGAATTACGAACACGCCCAAAACGTGTGGAAATCATTCGATATGAAAACCATGAGAGATTATCACGATCTCTATCTGAAGACCAACGTTCTGCTCTTGGCAGATGTGTTCGAAAATTTTCGAGACGTCTGTCATCGAAATTACGATCTGGATCCCGCTTGGTATTTCACCACACCCGGCCTGGCGTGGGACGCTCTGTTGAAGACCACCGAAGTCCAATTGGAATTATTATCCGACGTGGACATGTTGCTCATGTTCGAAATGACTGTGAGAGGTGGCATCTCGATGATCTCCCACAGATATTCTGAGGCTAACAATCCATACATGAAAGAAGGTTTCGATTCGAAACAGTCGACTAAATACATACAGTATGGGACGCCAATAATCTGTACGGTTGGGCTATGAGTCATCCTTTACTGATTAGAAATTTTGAATGGGTGAAGGAACCGGAAGAGATGCAAAAATGGAGAGACTATCCTTGCATTTTAGAAGTCGATTTGAACTATCCGGAAGAATTACATGGTCCACACAATGATTATCCGCTGGCTCCCGAAAGAATGGAACCGAACGAAGGAGACGAGGAAAAACTCATTCCCAATTTATTTAACAAACGTAACTACATCATCTACAGCGAGAATTTGAAACAGTACGTCGATTACGGGATGAAATTAGTCAACATGCATCGCATCATTCGATTCGACGAAGAGCCTTGGATGAAAAAATACATCAATCTCAACACGAATCTCAGAACTCGAGCCGAGAATGATTTTGAAAAAGATTTCTTCAAACTCATGAACAACTGCGTGTACGGCAAATCGATGGAAAACATCAGGAAGAGAACCGACGTTCGACTCGTCACGTCTGAGAAAAGAGCTAAAAAATTAGTGGCGAAACCCAATTACAAACACCGAACCATATTCGATGAAAATCTAGTGGCAGTTCACATGCAAAAGATGCATCTGAAGTTCGACAAACCGTATTATCTTGGACCGATCATCTTAGATATCAGCAAGCGATTGATGTACGAGTTTCACTACGATTACGTCAAACGAAAATTTGGTGACAAAGCCAAACTACTGTTCACCGACACGGACAGTTTAGTTTACGAGATAGAGACGAAAGACGTCTACCAAGATATATCTCTGGACGTGGCCGATTGGTTCGACACGAGCAATTATCCCGTCGATCACCCGTCCAACATTCACTCGAACGACAACAAGAAGGTGTTGGGTAAATTTAAGGATGAGAGCAGCGGTAAACAGATCGTCGAATTCGTGGGCTTGAGACCCAAACTCTATGCTTATCGTCTAGAAGATGATGAAGAGATCAATAAGTGTAAAGGAGTTAAAGCGTGTGTGGTGAAGAAAAACATCTCTTTCCAAGAGTATAAAGATTGTCTGTTAGGAAGTGGTCCGGTGTATAAGACTATGAAAATGATTCGAAGCGAAAATCACGACTTGTATACTGAAATAGTCAACAAGATTTTGCTGACAGCCGACGATGACAAGAGATTCGTGTTAGACGATAAAATAAGCACTTTGGCACTCGGACATTGGACTTTGGATATAATTTTAGATGATATGAATGGAGATGATTGGATTCTAGATGCGATTGTGGATGATAAGATTCCAGATACGATTGTGGATGATAGGATTCCAGAAAATCAAGAAGAATTAGATGAACACAAAATTATAGAAATCGATAGTGACATCGAGAAAGTTAGTTTAAAAAGAAAAAGAAAAAAATAGAAAAAAAAATAACGTCATTTTTAGTAAATTATAATAAAATAAATAAAAAAATATATATACGCATTTATGAAAATAAAGATATCCGTAGAAGGTGTCGTCTTACCCAATGAACCCCTATACAACATCGATCTGTTGAATTTTAAATCTAGACGATTCATCGGGTGAAGGCACTCACTGGGTGGCGTGGATGAAGAACGGGAAGAAGAAAAATTATTATTTCGACAGCTACGGAATCTTGCCGCCAAAAGAAATAAAGAACTATTTCAACAAATCGATGGTTCGTTACAACACGGAACAAGTGCAATCACCACATCAAGTGTTTTGTGGTCACCTGTGTCTCTACGTTCTCAAGAGATGGTCTGAAGGAAATCGATTTCAAGACATTCTCAATGATTTACATTAGAGAGAGATTTTTTTTTTATAGTATATATAAAGATAAAAAATTATTTTAAAAAAATTTTAATCGAACAAAAACGAAAAATAAAATAACCTAGTTCATTTTTAATAAACTGCGTTTTGAACACATTTTTCTAAAAAAACAAAAAAAATCCCACAACAACATGCCAGTCGATAAATTTGGTAGAAGTGACGACGAAAAAGTCAACCCAAGAAAGAAGAGGAAGACGTTCGAAGTCGACGATGGTTACGACGTTGCCAACTTGGATGAACGTTACATTCGGAGATACGAACCTCGAGAAGAACCTTTGAACATGAACGATAAGAAGCTCTACAATCTTCCCGAGCTGATAGATCTCACAGATGCTGCGACTAAAAAATATGTCGACAGGGGGAACGCCGATTTCGAACGAATCCTGCTAGATAATTATGTGGATAAAACCATGACCGACGATCTCGATCTGAAATCCAAATGTTTGGTGAACGTCGCGAATCCCATAGATCCCACCGATGCCGCGACCAAGAAATATGCAGACGACTCTCACGCGAGATTCAGCAAACACCTGAGAAATAGATACGTTCTGAAAACGATGCACTCAGAATTGAATGCCAATTCTAACAAGATAACGAACGTGGCCACTCCCACGAATCCCAAGGACGTGGCGACCAAACACTACGTAGATCTGGAACAGAGAAAGTCTGACAGACGAGAAATGAAATCGGGTCTGAATGCGGGATTCCACAAGATATTGAATCTGTCGAAGATCGACGACACGGATGCGGACTCAACTGCGGTCAACAAGGGCTACGTAGATTCTGCCGTGATACAATCGCAAGAATACCTAGAATCGCAAGTGGATGATCTCTACCTGAACAATGAATCTGGCGGAACCATGGAGGGTGGCATTAACATGAACGGTCACAATTTATTCTGTCTCGATCACGATCCCGAATTCGATTCCAGCGTGGTCAGCAGAAAGTACGTGGATGACAACTCGGTCTGGAGAAAGGGTGACATCATGGAAGGTAAACTAGACATGGGTGGACACGCGCTCACGAATGTACTGGATGCCGTGAACATGACGGATGCCTGCACCCTGATTTCGGTGGTGGCGAAAGTCAAATATGCTAGACAATTGATCACCGTGTGGGCCAAAGAGGCCGGCGCCTTAGATGAGCGAAAAGCTGAGTGGTCTTTTGTAAATGGAGGTAGCGGATCAAAACATGGTCAGGTGGGATATCCCATGCCGTTGGGAGGTGAAATCCTTCGAATGAGTCTGGCTTCCTCGGATTTGAATAACAGAGCGGTCGTCAATCTCATGGTGAATGGTGTGGAGAGCGATAAGAGATACAGCGTCGAAAAGACTGAGAATCAACACGCGAATGTTAGCACGTTCGGCACGCCTCTCAAAGAGAACGCCGGAGACAGGATTAATTTCGTCACGAAAACCAATAATCCCGAAGCTGCCACTTCCGTGGTGAGTCTACTGATCAAACTAGATCCTTTGAACAACCAGTGAACGCGTGGAAAATAATGAATTAAAAAAAAATAATGTGTGATTATTAAAAACAAAAAAAAACCAAAAAAAAAGTAATGAGATTTAGAAAGATGTTCAATCTCTCTAGATCACATTACTTTATTTATTTTTTTTGTTTTTTTTGTTTTTAATAATAACTCATTACTTTTTATTTTTTTTTGTTTTTTTTTTTTTTTCACACACTCATCTCTCATCGAATGATCGACATCTTATTTCCGTCCGATTCAAATTGTAATTCTCTGTCTGACAGGACCAGGGCGAAGGCTTCGGTTTTTTTCGGCACGTTCCTATCGAATTGCATCTTGATCTGAATGAATCTGAATGTCTAACACGCTACTCTTGAGTCGGTCGTTCACTCTGTTTACTGACATCGAATATGAACATGGGATACATCGACTTGTATTCGCCGGGAGATATGTTAGGATTGCTCATCAATTCGTCTAGACCGTGATACTTCTTTCTAAAATCAGCGGCGTCACTACAAAGTCTGCAGAAATCGTTCTTGTCGAACAACGCGTTGTAATCGATTGCTGGATATCTCGTGGCGTTCAGAAACACTTGCATGTTTCTCAAATGGCAGTGGTCGAACAGCGACACATTTTTTTCTGAGACCCGTCCCTATCGGTCTGAAACTCAACCACGATAAAATGCGGTCTCTCAGAAGCGGATTTCACCGTCAATCTCCAATCGAAGTGATTTGTGGAGAGAGGAATGCTAGCCGTGTCGCTCTGTCTCATTCTAAATCCCACGGGTAATTTACTCTTGGATTCTATGATCTTGTAGAGACGTGCTTTCTCCATGATCGAAGGCTCCACGTGTGGAACGAACCACGATATCTTGTGTAGAGTTATCTTACCCACATCGGTCGTGGTGAGTCTCACTATTGCGTCATCGTTTCCTTTTCGAATCAACGTCAGATTGTGTTTGAATCCGTACATGATCTTGTTGTAATCGTCCGCAAATCCGAAGATGTGTTTCAAAGGTATCCTGAACGAAAACGTTCCTTTAGGTCTGGACGTCTTGACGACGTAGTCAAATATCGCGGTGGCGCCTGCGCTAGCAGGGCCGATGGTGTCTTTCACCCACAACTGATTAAGTCCTCTGGATTTCGAAAAAACATCAGGATACGTCAAGAGTCCGAACATCTTGGTGGCCTGACTGGGATGAAACACAGATTCTATCTCTTGTCCGGATAGCATGTATTTTATGTTACTGAATAGATGCATGATGCCATTATTAGCTAGAGTAACCGTGTCACTCCCATCTTCCTTGGTGAGACGTCCCTGCACCACTATGTAACTCTCGCTAGGATGTACGAATAGATCTTGAGTTTCGACGTTGATTCTTATCTCTCCCACATTGTTCAAACTCGTTCCGGTTACCGGTTCGTATTCGTGAACCTCATATTCTTGAATACTTTCATCTTTCACTATGCTTTGTGTTATATCTAGTATATTTGTCATTTTAAAGGATTTTTAGTTTTTTTTTTGTTTATTAATTAACTTGCTTTCTTTATCTAAAAAATAGTTTTTAATTATTTTTTATTAGTATTTTTTTCTCTCTTATATATATATGTGTGTAAACAAGAAATTGTCAAAGAGAGTAAATAAAAAAAAAAATTGTGTTCTTCATCAAAACTTCGTCTTCTGTAATTGTTGTTCGTAAAACTTTCCGATGATCTCTTCTCCATCCAAAGCTTCGATTTCGTAAGTCACTGGATCGGTGTGAAATATTTTGATTATCACGAAGATTTCCAAGGTCCATCGAGGAGTATTACCCTTTTCGAAGTGCTTCTTATAAGCGTAGATTCTCACTCGATCGCCGACCGCAAATTTCGGCGTTCTAGACTTCTTCCTGATCTTACATCTCTCGGGATATAGATTCGCGTAGACCCGTTTTTCGTTTCGAGGATCACTAGCTTCCGTGGGAGTCATCTTGGTCGATCTGTGTCGCGTGTTGTTGTAATCTTTGACCAGACCGTTCAGAGCGAATATGTATTTCTTGGTCGAATTCGCCGTGAAGTATCTGTGCATCTTCTCCTTCATCGTTCGATTCCAATGTTCCACCATGCTGGCTTTCTCTTCGTTTTCGATCGAGTAGAGGTCTACCAATCGACGAACGTGCTTGTTGTAGAATTCCTTTCCCTTATCCACCCACAATTTACTCGGTTTTCGAGAAGACGAGTCTTCAGAGCCTCGGCGACGCAAGGTCCCGATTTATCCTTCAAAGCTCTGATCCAACCGTATTTGGAAAACACGTCGATGACCGTCAATAGATATTTGACGCCCTCGTTCCACCTCGAAAACGATCTCATGTCGACCAAGTCAGCAGACCAAATGTCATCCAGACCCTTCACGAACACCCCTCTCTTTCGAAATTTACGCACTATGGGTTTGCGTAACTCCTCGGCCAATTCGCTCATCAATAATCGTTTCTTCTTCTTTTCAGATGCGCTTTTTTTTTTGAACGCCCCATCCGAATCGACGTTTCGCACCAATCAGATTGCCGACCAGCGAACGTTCCATCTTCTCTCTCCTGGTCGGATTCGATATGCCTCTCAATCTCCCCAACATGTTTTTGTCGCAGACGTCGTTGCGAGTCTTGGTGTCGGGATGTCCGGCATAGCACAGATCGTGATCATACGCGGCCGTGTCCACCCTATTCACGGGTTTGCTCCAAGATTTGGGAGTCAGATCGGCGTTGAGTCTCTTGTTTAATTTCGTTCTGGGTCCCGTGAAACTGTGACCAGGCAGATGCATTTCGAAAGGTAGATTGTTGATCATTTTATTCACGATGCCTTTACCTTTGCTCGCGTTCTTTTGTTTGACGAATCGCGTCTTGACAGAACCACACACGTCGCAAATTCCGCGAAGCATCCATCTGTCGTTTTTAGTTCGCACTTCTCTAGAATTACTCATCTTGGTAACTCTCTTACACTTTACGCAATACATTTTTTTAAGCGTTATTTAAATTAATTTCGTTTTTTTATTTTATATATAAATTTAATATTTTTTTTTTTTTTAAATTCTGTTCTTATTATATATATATGTTTTTTTTTTTCAATCGCTGCTCTTGAGTTCTATCATCTTACTGAATTCCTCCCTGGCCTCTTTCCTCCCCTTTTCCACGAGAGAATCCTTCATCTCTTCCTTGATGATCTGACGAGTCTTGATTCTCACGGCTTCTTTCATGGCATCGTATTTCGTTTTCTCGCTCAATATCACGAAGTATTCTCCGTCCGATATCCTACCGTCTTTCAACGCCATAGAGATCATTTCGGATATCGTGTCGATCTTGGAGTCGGCCAAGACGCGAATCTTGTCGTGTTTCCTCGCCTTCAGATATAATTTCCTACTCAAAAAGTTTCCGAGCGTGCTAAACAATCCGGCGGCGAGAGCCACTCCTTCTACGGTCAACACGATCAGAATGCCGACCGCGGTCGACAACAATCTGATGCTGGCCGCGTGTAAACCCATGGAAATCGTGAGTGTTGTGTCGATCGCGTTGACGAATTTCACGAAACGCGAATACTTCTTCTTGAGGGAACGACGAGAATCTCTCTCTCGAGTCAGATACAATTGGATTCTACTGATTTGATCGATGCGATACCTCTCTCCTCTTTCTCTTTCTTCTAGCGACGGCGCCGTCGGCAAAACGCCGTTCGGCTTCTCATTCTCGTCGTCCACTAACGTCGGATACAATTTATTTCTGGTTCTCATTTTGTGTTTTTTTCTTTCTTTCTAATATTAGATAGAAATTTTATGTGTGTATTTATTTTTTTTATTTTCTACTCTCCCTTATTTTATATCAACGAAAAAAAACTTAGACGTATGCTTCGTTCAGCAATAATTTCTTGATGCATCCCTTGTCTTCTAAAGTCAAACTTCTACGCGCCAATTTCAGTTCTTCCGAATCTGTGGGCCTGTCTCGATTCTTACAGAAGACTAATCTCTTCCAAAACGTGATCACATCATTGAATTTAACGCGTTCGAACGCTGGTTCGAAATACATGACGACCATATCTTCCCTTTCCATCGTTAGACACGAATGATTCTCGTGATCGAAGTCTAGATAATCCCGACATCCGATGCATCGTTCTAACAAGATGGGACGTAGTTGTTCGTTCACGCAGATTCCGTATGCTCTCATCAGCATGTTTAAAAGAAACCTTGCTCTAATAGTCTGAGAATCGCTCATGATTTACGTATTTTTTTTTTTTTTATTATCTATTCGATTTGATATATTTATTTTTCTAAATAACTATTATTTATATATTTTTTTTCTCCCCTATATATATCAATCAAAAACGTGACAGCGGGCTCGCGAATTTCCAACACACCGACGACGACACTCTTTGTTCAGATCGAGTTTTACGAGAATCGAGCGATCCGATCGCTCGATTAGCTGAGTTTGGGAATTTCTCATAGTGGGGAATTCCCCTAATAATGTCATAAATGGGAAAAACCCACCGCCTCAAAACAATTGCGGGTTCTGGACCACTGCCTCAAAACAATTGCGGGTTCTGGACCACTGGTATTGAATCCCCAAAACCGTTTTTTGATGATGACCCATAATTTTTTGCTTTTGCTCGCGTTCGCCAACGATGGATCGATGGTCTGATCTGCGATGGGAATGTCGACAAAAAATTAAGTACAAGATAGAAGTGAAGATGTACAATTTCACCCTTTTTTTAAAAACGCGCGTTCACCACGAGTATTTGAACGTTAAAAGTGCGATCTAGGAGTCACAAAAAAACATGGGGGGGATTCAAGAGCATTGTACAGTTTTGTGAACAAGCGTGTGATTTAACACTGAATTCCACGTTGGTGAACGCATCGTGTGCGTATGTTGTACACGTACATGTACAAGTGGTCGTAAATCCGCCTTTATTACCTACTCATGTCATTGTTAATGATCAAATATCCTAAGGAGAGAGCAGAGATTATCAAAAGAGATCTTTAGTGCGAGAAGTTTCTCAGAGATGTCTTCTGCAGGGTGTGTGCCCATCTCGCGAATTTAAACATTCATAGAGCGATGAGCGAGAGCTGTCCGGGTTGCATATCCGAGGGATCGATCGAGGCACACACATGTTACACCGCGGGACACAAAGACGCCATAATTCTGTGTTTTGCGTCGGCTCTGTGAAGCTCAGCGAGGACGAGGTGATAGAATGATGGAAGACAATGATCAAGAGGCGAGGGCAACTGCAACCTTTGGATTTCGAAAGTGAGCAGTTTCGGAAAATGCCTAGAAATCTCTCGAATTAAGATCGAGGAAGTATTTTGCATTATTATTGGGTAGAGAATATCCGACACAGATCTTGTAAAGGAGAAAAAAATACTAAAATAAAACAGAAAAATATGGATTATTCAAAATATGATAAATATCACAATATCATGATGGAACACAAACAAAATCTTCCTAAGAATATGGAAACGTATTTTACCGAGATTACGAATATGTATGCATAAATGAGTGTGATATTCATTTATTTATTTATTTATTCATTTATTTATTGAGGTTTAACGACACTTTCGACAGCCAGGATCACCTCGTGTCGAACAGTTTAACGGGAGGAGGAAGCCGGTGTGCCCGAGAGAACCACTGAGTAACGGTGAGTAACTGTCAGCCTCGCCAACGTACTAACTCCGCACAAGCAGGAGTAGCACTGGTTGAAGACAAGTGCACCATCAATCTGCAGTACGTCTTAGTACATAGCGCCTCCGTGTCCCCGCATGGGCAATCGGGATGAAGAGCCCTGTCGAAAGATACAACAGAGTAGCCCCTGGCGGGGATCGCACTATGGACCTTTCGGTTTAAAGTCCAAGCCATAACTACTGAGCCACCGCGCTCCCGAATGTAATGATACTTATCATCTCAACAGACTATTATCAGTTAATGAAAAAGGAGAGACATGAATGATTCTGTATCCAATTCGTGAAAAGATAAAGAAAAGAAAAGTAAAAAAAAATAAAAAATATTTTTTTTTTAATTAATTAAATATAATTTTTAAAGTTTAGTTAAGCGTCAATATTTCCATTTGGCACACCCTACAGGGCACATTTATGATTGGATTGCTTTGAAACTTGGTATGCTTATTAAGGGTGACCTCTAGATGGGAGCTATCGATTGTCCTCCATTTCTGTCAAAAAACGTTGCCGTTGGCATTAACTTGGCAGCAACCTTCGAATTTAATTTAGTCATGCATCAATATATTCCTCTGGCATACCCTGCAGGGCATATTTATGATCAGATCGCATTGAAACTTGGTATGCGTGTTCGGAGTGACCTCTCGATGGGAGCTATTGATTGTCTTGCATTTCCATCGAAATATGTTGTCGTTAGCGCCAGCCTTTGAACATAGTGCATTTGTGCAACAACTTATCCCTTTTGCCCTCTCTACAGGGCATATTTATAAATTTCCAGAAGAAAAAGAAGAAAAAAAACATTGCCACTAGAAATTACCTTCAAACTTATTGCATTTGTGCATCAGCATCTTCCTTTGGCACGCCTCAGAAGACGCATTCATTGTCGGGTTGTTGTGAAACTCGGTATGCTTCTTCAGTGTGACCAAGATAGGAGCTATCGATTTTCTTTTCATTTCCATCAAAAACTGTTACTGTTAGCAACAACCTTTGAATTTATTGCAATTGTGCATCAACATTCTTTGACATGGCATACAGGGAACATCTATCAGAGGATTGTTTTTGAACTTGGTGTGCTCATTAGACGACACCTCTGAATAGGATCTATCTGTTATCATTTATTTCTGTGGTAAATGTCGCCATTTACAAAGATCTTTAAACTTACTGCATTTGTGTATAAACATTCTTCCTTTAGCCAGTCTTACAGTTTACATTTAAAAATGCATGGATTGCTCTGACGTTGTGCACACACAATGCTGTTATGCTGATGTTTAACCAAAAAACATTGAAACCAGTTATCTTCAATTTTGTCATTTCGCTTATAACTTACCAAGTTGAAGTTTGTCAAGATGAGCCACAGTGTCACTGACACTTTCACTTGCAATATTTTAATAATTGTATTTTTTTTGGTTTACCTTTTTTCCTTCTACTTAATATGATTATTTATTTTTTCTCTTTATTTGTTATTAATTGCAATATTCGGAATATAAAAATCGTCGAATCCATTCTTATATTTTCCGTGGCATTTACTACTCGTCAAATCCATGACCACAAAATTATAAGGTGCATAATCCCTCACCCAGTTACAAAATTTATTTTGCTCATGTCGTTGGCTACGTGATCATCGTAAATGTGATTGATATTCTTGAGTTTTTGACGAAACAGACATAGAAACAATTCGCGTTTTCTCTTATGTTTTTTTGTTCTAGGCAATCTGAAATAATTTTGAGATAGGCAGAAAAAGTCCAGATTGCTTTGTCTTCCTCAAACATAGTAAGATTCGCATCGATTCTGGTTCTCCAACATCAAGTCATCAAAGATCATGAGATGTCTGTGCTCGAAGTTCGCATTTTCATAAAACTGCATTCCACATTCTTTTCCCAACGCAGACGAGATCAGAATTAATTATTTTCAAAATAAGTTTATCAGATTTTTCCCAAAGATTTCAATAAAACTATATCATTTGAACCCTCATTGGAACGAGTTCAACGAGCTCGCTCCAATAAGGGGTCACATGATATAGTTTTGTTGAAATTTTTGAAAATTATTTTTTCAACTGCTGAATTTGTATATCACGAGGGCACAAGCAGACGATTCCTTGGATAAAGGGATAATATTATTCATTCGGGGCTACAGTTAAAAAGCTCAAGACGTCTTGAAAATTAAATTGTGGGTAAATAAATAATGACGATAAACCGATATTTTTGTAATCACACCGGTATTCAATCGATATTGGTTTGAATACCGGTATATATCGGTTTATCGATATACCGTGCAGCCCTAATAACGTCCTTCGGTAAGTTTGCACTCAGAGCCTTTTGCGATAATTCGTATTCGGGTTGAAAGAGACTCCTGCCAAGCACTAGCATGCTGTTGCAATCCAACCAATCCGGTCGCAACAACAGATTAATCAACAGATTCGTCTTTCCACAATTCGATTTTCTCACTATCAATCTTCTTATGCTTTGGAGAAAGAGTATGTGATTCGATCTCTCAGTTTTTTGTGCGTTCTACGATAAATCTTTGATTTCCATTCTCAGTGGGTTTTTTTTCACTCCGGGTATTTTCCAGCTTCTCGACTCGCCATCAAGAGATCCAATCTCTCAAGCAGCGCATTAGAATTTCAAGGAATGATCGTGGTGGTGTTTGTCACTCCTTGTCCGGTGACCGATTTGTCAAATGCTTTATTCACATCCCATATGGGTTTCAGCACATTCTTCCACTTCAAACTTGTGCTCGCTTTTGATCTCGTCTCTCTGGAATCGTTTTTTCTCATGACATTCGTCCGAACCAGGAGATCACCATAAGTTTTGTAATCCTTTTCCTCATAATCGTTAGGTTTAGCCAGAACGAGCTGATTCCACAATCCTTTAGTACCTTCATATTCTCAATCTTCGATGATCAGATTATAGTCGTCGGTTATTTCCACTCGTTTGTAACCTATGTAGAGATTTTTTGCATTCAACGGATTTGTCTTATATAAATTCGCGTAATTTTCAGGTTTCGTATGTCTCCCATCGTGTCGCCGTTCATGCTTGCAGTACCCGTCGATATTTCACTCTCCGAATCGGTCTCAATTCTGTCTATTTTGGTAGAACTCGGCGGAAAGTGTTAATATTGAAGAGAAGGGGGACGTCCGGTCGGAGTGTATGCTGGAGACGATGGTGTATAACAAGGTTGACCAGAAGGTCTGTAACCATAAATCGGACCATGAGAAGGTTCGTAAATAGAAGGTCTATAACTAGATGTCCTGCTCACTCTCGAGGGTTTCAATTCTTTGACGATTTGGTCATCTCTCGTTCCATCTCGATATCGCTCATTCGGTTTGTCATATTGCTCCATTGAATATTTCCCTTCAGTTCTAGAAATCGACGGACCATCTCGTCTCTCAACTTTTTATCTTTGATCTTGAAAAATGACATGTTTTATTTAAATATCTTTTTCCCCTTTTGTTTTTTTAAATTGATTTTAGTTATTTCGTTTTTAAATAAATTTTCTTTTCTATAGAATAACAAGAAAAGAATAAATAAATACAACTCTCTATTGCATTTTAGTGGTTAACAACGAATAATGAGAGCCCATAAAGGTAGTTACCAATTTTAATTCGATCTTTCTGCTATTGCGAACCATCTCGGACATATGTGGGTTCGATCCCAATTCCTAAACAAATCTTCAGAAACCACATACACAGCTTCCGAAAAATTAATATATCTCTGTAAATAATCACTGAGCCCAGTAGAGTCACACAAGTTCATGTTCGTGGGAAAACGCTAGTTGTCAAAAATGACTATCGTTTAGAGAAACAAAAATAGCTCAAAGAACGAAGGGGAAAAAAGAATGCATAAAACTCACAGTGGTTAACCAACGCAGACGATTTCAAAATTTATTATTTTAAATATCATTTTTTAAATTTTTTCAAAAAATTTAAAAAAAAACATATCATGTGACCCCTCTTTGGAACGAGCTCGACGAGCTGGTTCCAAAGAGGGGTCGCATGATATGGTTTTGTTGAAATTTTTCGAAAAATAATACTTTTTCATCAGTTGAGTTTGCATATTACGAGGGCGGATGCGGGCAATTCGTTGG
This sequence comes from Pictodentalium vernedei, assembly GCA_031216915.1. Taxonomy (NCBI): domain Eukaryota; kingdom Metazoa; phylum Mollusca; class Scaphopoda; order Dentaliida; family Dentaliidae; genus Pictodentalium; species Pictodentalium vernedei. The sequence continues at coordinate 148,088,594 of CM062297.1, read as the reverse complement.
GTAAAGGGTTAATTGTCCTTAACATTGACTAAATACAAATTGCGAAAAAATACAGATGTAAAAATGATTCATTTTTTCACACACAGTATTTACATAAATAGCGACAATAATAAACATATAATTATTAAATCGTTTCTCAACACCACAGTGTGCGATAGCAGACCAAGTGTTTTCTTTTTCTTGTAACACTTCACTTAATTTTATCTGAAAAAATTCAAATATTTTCTCTTTGTAACACTTCAATTCACTATATACTAAATTTTAAATTGTCTTTTTCCTTAACCTGAGCAGTTTCTTTTGTGTCTCATTAAGCAGATGGATGTTGTATTCAAATATTTTTAGCTTCAACTTACTGTGAAAAGAATTATTCTCTTTAAAAGGTACTTCTATATTGTAATACAGTTTAAAAAAAACAAAAATGAGGTTTACAATGGGATCTTTCTTAATTCATATATAAGAGTATTTTACTTTGAAGAAAAAGGGATAGAATCTTCTCTCTCATACGAGTGTTCTTTACCAAATTGACCTCGCGAACCGTAAAATCACTAGAAAACCGAGACGAAAAATTACATGTTTTTTGCAATTTGACTATTGGAAATATTTCATATACGAGATATCAGTGCCACATCTATGCTGGAGCACTTGTGAAAACCGACACAAAAAGGAAATGCCTTGTCGATAAGCCAATTCGATATCCTATGTGGATATGCAAAAAGTATGTTTTATCATTTATGATGGGAATAAACATAAGATTTAAACTATGACCTCTCGGTTCATGGAATTTGCACGTGATCAGTTTGTGTCACCATCTCGCTGATTTCGAACATTCGTGATTCAATTCTTAATTGTATCCACGATGAACGCATTGTTTTCCATGGTTTCCAGGAGAAACTATCCGCAAAAGTAACTATTTGAACAGGATACAACATAAAATTCATTATTTGCTTTGCTTTTGAAACCTATGTTAATCGACACCCTATCGTCCCATTGTTATGGCTTCGACATTGTCAGACCCGCATTGTTTTCATGCATATTGATCTGCCAGATATCTTTACCTTCTTTTTCTTCAACAGATTTGCTGATTTCATTCCTCAGAAACATTCGCGAGCCGCTTGTTCACAGAAGTCATGATGGAAATCGATGGTCTTCTGGAATAAAAAAAATGTCCCAATTCACTTCTCCTAGGATGTTTCTGCGACGAGTTTTCGGGTCGTATCCTCTGACCAGAGATAGATGAAATAGATGTGGGTCGCTGATAGGGTTGGGGCTGCAGCATCGAGAAATAGCAGCTAACAACAACCAATGGCAAATTAACGTTATAAGTTATTGTGATGAATTGGTGGTCTTCGGTATGCGGATCGGAGCTTATGTTCAACCGAGATGTAAATAAACCTCTCGTGTACCCCGCGATGTCACTGGATAACAAAAAACAATAATTTGGATAAAGGTTGAACTTACTCTATCTCCGTTTAAACCAAGAACTTATAAGTGGGCTGTGTGTACACATTAACCTTTGACTAACATGAAACGCAGACGACAGTTGCAAAAAAAAAAATTCTTGAATAACTAAATTTTTTCATTTTTTTATCTCAAAAACATAGGTTTTGACCCCTCGTTGGAACGAGGGGTCATAACCTTATTTTTTGAGACAAAAATTAAAAAAATAATGAAAATTAATTGGCTATTTTTGAGAATAGCGCTGGCAGGTTTTGACCATTACGTTGGGTAAAGGGTTAAACGAATGACCATTGACCTAAAAAATACTATTATGCGGGTGGTATGCACTGAATCTTCTCCCTTTGTTATCATTTGTTCAATTATTTCAGGTGGTGAATTCAGATGGTAACATATGCCATTGGAGACTTAAAAATAGAAGAAAAAAAATCTAAGCGAGAATTCGTCCAATTGGATGACGATAATTTCAGCCTTATTACAACACTGTTTTAGAATGAAGTCTAATAAAATACATTGAACAAATTGCTCGACAATTCTTGTAAATACCTTGCACTCAGCATTCTGACCAAAATCAAATGAATTATTAAGGAGACCACACGCATTTCTGATATTGATGAGAGTGGATTGTAACTAAATCACCATAGGAATGAAGTTATAACCCAAAATATCATTTTCAACTTCTGTACATAGGCACTAAACACACAAGCAATGTTTCAGCCAACGGGCATCCGGGTTTAACACGGAGGTCCATTAGCTGGAACTTTGCTTGTGCTTGTTAAGCTTTGCAACAAATTTGGAATTATTACTAGGGTGGAATCTCCATTTTAGGGGTGGCTTAGTGACAATACAATCACCACGTAAAGTATCTGTTTTTTCTTCATAGCGGTCCCTTTATCATCAAAAGATGCAATATTCCGCCAAACTTGGACAATATACCTTTGTTAATGTTTAGTGTTGTCCATGTACGTCATTAGCGACGTATCTAGGAGCGTACATTCTTGGGTGAATGTGTAGGGGAGTGTCGTACAGTATGTGGGGAGTGGATTGATGTTTTACAACAAATTGCAATTTGTGTTGGGTGGTATTCCCACTCTAAGGGTGATTTACGGATTATTATTATCCTCGATGGGTATCTGGGTGGGATGGGCAAATGTCACCCGAAGGGCAAAATATTTGAGCCAGACACGAGGCTTGCCGAGATCAAATGTCTTGCTCCAAGGGTGAGATTTACCCGTCCCACCCAGAAACCCATCGAGGATGATTTTTCTCCCAATATTTTAGGGATGCGACGGCATTAAAAAGAAACTACCATATTTTTCAGGAAAAAATCATTCTTAGAAACCAGAAAGATATTCGGAATTCTTGTCAAGAAGTGTGCTACATTATATACCAAAGGTATATACTTCAAAACACGAAGACTAGCACCGCACTTTGAGGGTTAATGTACTGAAGCGACCTCAAATGAAATCGACATGTCTGCACACGTCATTTCCCGACATGTTCTTCAGTTTGACAAGACGTAACAATATAAGATGTCTGTCAGTACATTATTGTTGAGAAATGGTATGAGTTATGTTCACGAACGCGTTTACCAGGTAATAAAATTCACCATTAGCAAAATTTTAAATACTGAAGGACGGGGTTGTGCCCGGTGCTTCATTAATTAAATGTTTGATGATTATTCCTATAATTTGTGTTTGAAATATAATATTATTGCGTCCGTGGAAAGTGACCAGTCCACGGCGGCCGTATTATAAGTGGAACATTTATGATCTTAACTGTTGGAAGTGTAGCTAAGCCCAAGTCAATAAACCAAGGCGCGTAGGATCCATTTACTGTGAGCAACAAATCCAGTCTGGCTGCGAGAGCCACATTGAATTTATGGGTCGCAGTAAATACATTTGTGTGAATTTACTGGTAACAGTAAATAAGGAAACTTACTTATCGGTAAACCACGAATGACAGAAATAATGGCATACATGTCTTGAAGGAAACATGAGTTAACGAAGTGTGAATTTGCTTACGAACAGTGGATCTATACCATGGTATCACAGGTGTAACGTCTGTACGGGCGACTGCATATACTTAAATAAATACAATCAGTTATTTATTTATTGTTGTTTAAGGTCACATACTTATGCACAATGGCTAATCGTGACCGTGACAGTTTTACGGGTGGAGGAAGACGGAGTACCCGGGGAGAACCACGAGCAACGACGCGTAGCTGTCAGCTCTCCAACATGGTAACTCTGAAAACTGCACCGCGGCACCGGCAGGGTTAGATTGATTGGAGACATGCGCACCATCGACGTGCAGTGCGCCTCAGTACACAGCGTCATCGTGCCCCCATGTAGGCAGTCGGGGTTAAGTGCTCTGCCCAAGGACACAACGCGAGAGCGCGAATCAGTCGCTGAAATGGTCACCCATCCAACCACTAACTGCGCTCGACGTTGCTTAACTTCGGTGATCTGACGAGAACCGGTTGCCGCGAAGCCACCGCGACGCCACCGCGCACCCTATATACATGTACAATCAGTTAAACCTTCTCCTGTATCATACAGTTATTTTATTTTTCAAAATCGTTTACTGCAGAATGCAAACAATGAAGCAAAGCTCCTTAATTTTATCGACGACTGTCGAGCCAATTTAAAAATACAAACAATCTGCTATTAACTCTGCTCGTTGTTTGAATTGAAAGCTTTGTGTTTGTAGTGCCTGTTTCCAAACGAAATTAATTAGATTTAATCACCAAACCAACTTCCAGATTTCTGAACAACAGATTTCGATATTTCACTCCTTTATTCAGCTCAACAAAGAAGATAATAAACAAAGGAATTTCGCGCGGATTATCCTAATCGCTGACCAATTACCAAACTTTAATTAATTATATATGGCGTCCTTAGTAAATTAATTAACCTTCAACGTTGACCATAGGTTTGTCTTGAAAGCTACATGGATTCGAAAGTCGCGAAGATATTGTGGCGCATTTAGTGCATTTGTGAGCGTAAGGTGTATGCAAGTGTAACAAAATAAAACAAGATGTTAGTTAAAATATAATATATTCTAAATGCATGGTTTGTTTTTAGTCGAAATGACATTTTCTCGGTTTATAACATCATTGCCTACGTTTTGTAAACAAACATGGCGTCTCTTTTACCATGCACTGCTACAGCAACTTATCCTTCCCCCTTACCAATCGATGATTATTTTTCCCCGAGACACGCCACATGACGTTATCGAACTCCGTCGTTGCAAAAGTAACGTTACAGTTAGGTCACTTGATCCACCGAGTTCGTAGAATAAATCGGACAGAACACTTAAAATATCCTGACGTGTGTGTCGGAATGTGAGGTGGATGGAATCGTATCAGCTGAAACGGTGGTCACGAACCATATTATAAGTTATCTCCGCCAACATGTTTGGTATATGGAGATGTAATACCTGGATGTCGGTTTTTAAACACCGAGCCACAGGCGAGGTGTTTAAATGCGACATCCAGGTATTACATCTCTATAAACCATACACGTCGACGGAGGTAAAGTTTTTTCCCCGTTTGAAACACAATAGAAACATACAGGAAATACATTTGCGGACGCGTTTCTCACGCTCCGCAATCAGTTGAACCAAATTCGTGAATAATTGTTTTGTTTGTACAAACGCAGAAGACAATAGACAGAGTTACATCCTTTGGGTCGTTAAGGAAACAAGTAAACAGTATTTTGTTGATATATCGTATCCTGACTTCCAATGTGTTTTATGTGCGACACATAGCACACATTGGAACTCAGGGGACGATATTTGCTCTCATTTTATTTTTCTCAAGTTGTTTCATTTAATTACTCGACTATTTAATTTATAACAGCAAAATATCATCGAATTGTCGGAAATCTGATGATATTTGCGACTATTTTCAGGTTTTTTAGTTCGATTTCTGTATCGAGGCGAAAGAGAGCGAAACGCTTTCATTTAAACCATATACCACCGATGTTTCGCGAGCCCATATACCCTGGATGCTACACACTCTCATATACCCCTTGGCTGTTTGTCCAAGGTATTCGGACCAATCAAAATACATAATTTATCGGGATTTAGGGACAAATCTATTTAAACTATCGTCTTTATAACTTGATTAAACTGAACATGTTTTAGATCATATCCATTGAATACTTACATTTCAGAATCATTTCACAAGAACTATGTACATTTTTAAATTTCACTTATGCAAATTTAATTTTCTCCCGTTTCAGCTGCATTTGTAGGAGTAATCAGCCTGTTACCCTTTTCATTAACGAGGGGAATACTTTCTCGAATAACAGACTCCGAACAGCAAGGTAAGAACGATATTGTACAAAATAAGTTCTTCCATTTGTGTGCTTGTCTCTTAGTTTTGGTGTATGTAGGCATAAAATCGCGCGCAAATGATTCTGGTTAGGGTGACCTTTGCAGGGGACCCGAGGAGTAACGTCATAAACCAGACGAACAGCGACGTCATATAGCATGGCATTGCCATGGCATTACATGGTGTCGGTGCACATGACGAGACGATGCATGTTCTGTGGGTAATACTTGTTTCTGTAATACATCATTCCTGGAATTCTTCCTTTTGGGTTTTACGGTTGCTTGATATGGTTCCGATGATAGGCCTCCAACAACGTGAGCAGTTGTTGTTTTAGTGCGGGTTTGGTTTAATGGATCTATGACGAATTACCGAAAATGAACAAAATTACAGTACAGGACACGGAAACCGCCTAAGATGCGGTTCATCTAGGTCTCTTTTTTCCAAACATATCTTTTTAAATACCTCCTACCTTCACTTGCATACTTTCGATACAGTTTTACCCATTGTACTGTGTTTGTAGTAGGGGTTGTTGCAAACGAACCTTCTGGGATAATTCTAAGCAGAAAAGAGGCGAGGGTTTCGAAAATTCGAATCATCGTCAGATCATTTGCAGTTGCGAGCACCTGCCACGATAAAAAACAAGTGTGGCCTCCAGTGAACAACATGGACCAAGGGACGCACCATAGCTTTAACAAAACGAGTTGCGCTTACGTCCTGACTCAACCATTACGGTAGTGATAGCTTACAGTAATGTCTAAGCTCATACCAGTAGTGTCAAGGACCAGCAACGATAATATCTCCGATACTGATCCCCTCCCATTTGGTACTTTTTGATCCCCAAACACGTTTGTGTACGTATTCTGGTAATGGCGTCTACTGTACACAGAAGCCATAAGTAGAGTGTGAATATTGATTTATTTAACATTTAAACTCTTATTAATCTGACAATCAAGGTATAGTATAAATAAAATATACCCAAAGTAGCTTGGTGCACCAAGTGTTCACCACTCGTGGTGAAATGGTGTTGACCGCGCGCCAAAGTGGTGGTAACACCACTTCACCCCTCGTGGTGAACATTTGGTATACCAAGCTACTATGGGTATATTCTATATGTAAACAATAACAGGGAAATCTGGGTGCAAAAACTATATTATTGGTATGGGTTATGATATCAATCGGTGGAGAAGGCTGTACGTGCTGATGCGCGTTTTGTTTTGTCTACACATTACAACACAATTTTACCAATAGATAACAATATCTAGGAATATTGAGATAATGTAAACATCATGGGTGTAGGAACGAAGAACCTTGACATGCGTTAGATTTCCTGTCCCTTATACCGCATGTGTCGCACATTTGTGCGCTATCACACAAGCATATCTTGGCCTCAGAGCCAATAGTATACCTATAGGGGTTCAGACCGCCCTTACTATACTACACTTCACACCAATACGAGAGCCCTAACCCTCTCTGACCCGAACAGCATAATCTAATCTCAGATTATATGGAATTTTGTTGGGAGCAGACGGGGGGCAATTGTTACTATAAATATGCAAAGCTCGACGAAAACCTTTTACTCCGATGCAGACACTTCGGAATCACCGATTGCTTTTTAAAGAGTACACTTTTATATTTGCAAACGTTGAATATATAGATCTGTACATTTTTCATTGAATAGTTACAGCATATTTTAGTTATTATTTACAAAAAAACATTATAAGTTATTGTGATGAATTGACGGTAACAATAACGTATATTTTCCAATAGACACTACCCATAGCACAAAACCTACAGCGTGAAACACAAGAGTCTTATTAACTTTTAACAATCACAGGTTTTGTAAATAAACCTTTCGTATATCCATGACGGCACTGGATAAATAATCAATAAACCAGATAAACTCATTCCATCTTAGTTCAAATCGTAAATCAGTTTGTAAATTAAACAACACTGTGTGCTGTGAACACACACTTGAAACATCCAGAAAAATGAAGCGGCTTGCCAGTCACTTCTTTGATGAAGCAGTTACGAAACGGACGACGTCATTGCAAATATTTCGCGTTGTGACGCCAGAAGGTAACATTTGCAACTTGAGCCGTAAACATAGAATATACTAAGCGAGCTCTCGTCCAATAAGAGGAGGAGGATTTTAGTCTCATTGGAACATTTTCTGATATTGAAACGTTCATACCATTTGATGTTTTAGGACGTGAAAGCTGTTTCGCTGTGACTTACAGATTTCAGGTCAGCAAAAGTCACCGGTGTATTGAGTTACTGCGTTGATTGATCTGATGCCATGACTGAGATTGTGTTGCGACCTTCTTAGCTGACGCCCCAGCAATCCAGATGTGTAGAGTGTAATGGCATCAACAGAACTCAACGTCTCATTGACGTCGTATGAGAACAACGACGTCATTAACTTCATCAACCCTTTTGCCGAGAAAATCTCTTGACAACTATCACCTTTTCCACTAATACTCTACCATATATCCATACAATACATGCCACCATCTTAGTTTCTATGGTAGCACATGATTGCTGAAAGCCTGGATGGGTTCTTGGAGAACGGTGGTATGATCTGATAATGCGTGCAATTGAATAGTAGTACATACAATTACCCACTTAGACCCTACAATTCCCCCAAATCACACAAAAAAAACATCCAAAATCAGCGAAACGGACTCAGTTTACCCCCCAAATCCTCCTTTTTCTAATTTGCTATTGGGTGTACTTTATTGCTCGGATTCCCGACCCCTCGGTTAGAATTACCTCAAACAACCCGACAGCGACCTAACAGCACCAGAAAATCACCGAAACGGACTGATTCCCCCCAGAAGTCCCATTTTTCCATCAATAATCGCGTTTCCCAAACCCCTCTGGTTCTCAACCGGGCCTTTATGCTTTTGCCAACGGGAAAAGATAACACCACATGTCGTAGCGCTCTACTTTCCTTTAGTTAGCTAACAATGAAACCGATTCGTTTTTGGACAACAGTTTCTTCTTCTTTGTGGAAACACTCTTCTATGGTATGTAGATTATATATTTTTAAATCGTCGTTCTGCAGGGTGGACATCTTCTCAATGGTTTGCAACAGATAGTTTGTACAGGTACAAATGATTACATGTTCGCGGAGCGATTTTTGCATCAGCTAAAAAGCAGACACAAAATTTCATCTTGTGTGAATCTTCAAGTTTTCGAATTTCTTCATTCGTATCGTTAGCCATTTCTTCTTTTTCAACATCCATTAATTCTAGCGGTAAATTATGAATGTAATAACAGTCTGGAGCATAATTTCTTTGTTCTTGCATGACATCATCTTCTTTATGCCAGAAACACACAATAATACCACAGTGGAAACATTCAGTTCCATCTTCGCTACCAAGAAAAAATTCCAGCTATTACTAGTGCCTTCGGTGGGTTTTGTTTTTAACATTCACTTGGTAACAAGACGTCGAAAGTCTTGAGACGGGTTTCCTCCAATACACACTTGATGTGCTTCGGTGGCCTCTGTACTGGTCCGCTTTTCCTTTGAACAGTTATTAACCTTGACTCATTTTCTCCACGTAAAAGCCGCTCCAGTATTGGTGGCAGAAATAACGTGTTTAACCCTTTACCTAACATGAAAATCAGACGATACTAGCCAAAACTTATTCTTGAATAACTAATATTTTTCATTTTTTTGTCGCAAAAACATAGGCTACGACCCCTCATTGGAACGAGCTCGACGAGCTCGTTCCAAAGAGGGTTCATAACCTATGTTTTGAGACGAAAAATGAAAAAAATAATGAAAATTAATAGGCGATTTTTGTGATTAGCATTGGTCGGTTTTGAACTTTACTATGGGTAAAGGGTTAAACGAAACGATCTCTGGACAGTCTCTGGGATTTCTTGATTCTCTTTCGTTCAACGTCATCTGTATCAAACATAGAATAGTGAACATTCCTTAGTCAGACTTCTTGGATTTTGGATTCTTGTGTTTCAAGGCTCCTCTTCTTTTCTATACCCCCATTTTGGTCACTTGTTCCCAATCTCTCGTAGTAAACTGGAAACCAACGTCGTTCTTGCACAGTTTCATCTGCAATTCGTTGTTGATTTTGAAGGCAGTCTCATTCGTAGACATATTTTGTCTTCGGTGGACGATGCTCCGATGTCCTGAAAATCGAGTGCGCCCCACCCCCCCCCCCACCCCCCCACCCCCATCCTTTTTAGAGTATTTAATTCGGCGACATCTAGTAGCGGGTTTCATCTGTTACTTCATCAACAAATATATCGTTGTCCATTAGATCGGTTGTAAACATGCTGACCATAGCTTCCTTCAATATACCGTGGCAGTGATGTTTCATATAAAATAAACAGTACTGTTCACACACTGGTAACGATCTTTTAACGTGTTCTTCTTCAGAAAATTATTGATAGGTCTGTGTTTTGGTAGTAATCCATAGGAACCTAGGTATTGTGCGTTGCAAAGATAGCCACCCAAATGTTCACCTTTTCATTGATATGGATCTGTGTTGGCTATCAAAATGACTGGACTGTGATCTGGTAAATCGGTAATCTGGTTTTTGCAATCACGCCCAAACACATTCTCTTCAAACAAACAACTAGGGCGTTCTCCAACTTGGTATGAGGTTCTACTAGTTTTGTGGGGGGAGTGCGATGAGGTATATTTAATTGTCAAGTACGGTAGTATACAGTGTGCGGTGTTTACCCCTGGTGGTCTACTATTAGTCCTTCAACACCACCTAATGTTTTGTTCTGTCCTGCGGGTAGTTTGGAATGGTAAATCATGAAATTGAGGGGATGGGTGGGCTTACTTTCAAGTATCGTAGTACGATAATAGAGTATAGATTATCTTAGGGACATTGCAAGACTTGGCCGATGTTAGAGATCGTGATCCGAGACAGCTAGCAAGCCCACATGAGTGCTACAAAGCATTAGTAATGGTACAATGCTACAAGACGGCGGTTGAGGACTATAGCTTTTGGGTAACTACAGTGGAAATCGATCATAAAACGGATGGTAGTGACTATGGACAAGTCAGCAGAGGAGGAGGGCCCTTGTTGTATAGCAGCAGGAGCCGTACTAGGAACCGTATCACTATCGTCTGAAAGGTATATTTTAAAAGATACCCCCCCCCCCCCCCCCCACACACACACACACACACCAAGCATTCTCCCTAGTACATCACAATGTTGTCGGTATCCTCCAATGCCCAGATAGGGAGGGTAGTGAGGACACATCAATCAAACTTTAAACCCTTGTATTTAACGACATCGCCATGACATATATGTTTCTCTATTTAACTGGTGATGTACAAGTCTGAACTTTTCCCCCGCACCGTTTAGACTAGTTCCTTTCCCGTCCAGTAATTGGTTACGCTTCGAAATGTTTCAAACGTTCATTATACAATTGTCGATTTTTGCTGTGCAGTGTGAAAATTAAAATGTCCAAAGCAAAATAAAAGTGCCGTTTTGCAAATCCGCCAAAATTTGTACTTATATTTGTTCTGTCGATAATAGCCACCAAATGGTTAGACACCAGCCGAAGAGAAACAGCGATACGAATTTCATCAAACACGCCCAGTAGAAAAGGTAACGAATGTAATTTAGACTTCATCCCTTCAGGTTGTTTTGATTTTTTATCGGCCCATTTGATTAGTACCGCTTCAAATAAAAATAACGATATTCGCCTTTGGGTTTAAACATCAGAACTGAAATGTGCTGAACTTAAAAAAAAAATTAATGCATGGGGATGTGTAATAAACACAGGACGCGATGTGTGTTTGAATCGGTGGGTGTTCACATAACGAGTTGGAATGGCGTAGTCATATTTCGCGAGAGCCATGAGCGTTCTTTCTACTTCTTCAACCGCAGGTAGACCGAGGCCGCTGAAATGGAATCCACGGAAACGTGGTCGTTGATTATATCAGTTTGGGATTTCCTCGTGGCCCCCACGGCGTCAAACGACAAAAAGGGAATTCTCTGACTACAGATGACCAAAAAGGGATTCTCATAAAGGGATTTCACGAAATGTGGTCGTAAATAGCCAAATAAGGATAAGAGGAAATGTAGATTATATTTCATTGAGGGATTGTCGCATGGCACTCGTGACCGCCTACAATATAAAAGGTGTGCGGAAGGCCAGTTGTACGTTAGTTAGGGGTGCTGTACGTGGAGTGCCACGGAGCATGGCCGTTCAATATTCGGACGAAAATAAAAGAGTTGGTAGATTGTACCTCATTGAGGGATTTTCTAATGGCCCTCATTGTCTCATACGATAGAAAAAAAGGCTCCCGTAGGCCAGTAATTCTTTAGTTATTCTGTTGGATGAGGCGTACCACGGGACTTGGCCGTTCAATACCCGGATGAGGATACGAAAGATGGTATAATATGCCTCACTGAGGGATTTACTCATGAACGTCATGGAGCATGCGACAGAAAAGGGGTTCTGAAGGCCTGACGTTTGTTAGTTCGGGATGCAGGTAGTGGGTGCTACAGTACATGGCGGTGAAGTAAAATGATCCGGTTAGGTTAAATCTGTATTAGGGCTTTCGGGTCAAGAACAAGAATACCCATAAGACGTTCGGAACTATAAGAACAGATAAGAAAAGCTAAAATGATAACCAATAAGCAAAAACTGTACGAACTGAAAAGTTTGTCTGCGACACTGGAGTATACACCAGAGCAATGGCACAGGTCCAGAGGGACTAGAGGTCTCTTCATGCCCCCTCACCCCCGTTCTGTAGGGGAGGTAATCCCTGCACTAGTCCTTGGGTGAGAACAGAAGAGGCTTGAGGTTAGTTAAAGGAATGCCAATTATTGGAAAAATGAAGCTTCTGGGACTAATCCGAGCCAGATAAACAGTTATTGGGTCCTTTGGGGTAAGTATACACATTGTTATACAAAGGAACGTACCTTATAACACTACGTGCTGTTCTAGAAATCCTACCTGAAATAAACAGGGAGAAAACAAGGATTTAGTGGGATCTACGAGCCAATAAATAGTTGCCGGGATGTTTGTGGTAATTTTAATCGTGGATATTGGGAAATTAGATTTACTCTTATACAAAAGAATACGCCTTATTATAGGAAAAAATCGGATTCGGGGGAAAATCCTAGTCCGTTTCGGTTATTTGTCATGTTATTTAGTGATTTGGGGTGAGAGTAGAGTCTATTTCGGTAATTACATTCACTACTGTTCAATCTAACACACCCGTCGAGCACAGCCAAGTCCTTTTTAGAGAGTTTTGGATCACATAGCAACCACAGAAACCAAGATGGCGGTCTCCGGTGTACTAAATGGACGACGGAAACGTATCACTCTAACAACACGCGCAGCGCACACGTGCAAACACCACGTATCACCGCGGAGATGACATCCCAAGATGGCCGCTCACGTGGGCTACTGTGACAGGCAAACAAGTTGTGACTAGGTCACGTGACTATGACGTCACATCTCTAGCTTTCTCTCTCTCCAACATAGGTCGTTTCATCGCTTCATCCCCCTCTTACTACTTATGATTAATCTTGCGATCGGACAGAGACATCGGGTTATTAAACTCAGTCCAATGTCCGAAGTGAAAAACACAAAAACTATAACGACGATTTCATGTTTAAGTTTGAATGTAGGTTCCCGAATTGCCCAAATCTGTGTTTGTTTTCTTGTGAAGCTCAAACTTGCAGTACTGCACTCTGTTGACATGCCATCGGAAAAGTTTAAGAACAACTTGGAATTATTATTTTAGTACTTTGCTCCCCGCGATTGTGAGGCGTCCAGTGTGTAGTGTCCATAAATCTTAAGATTAAATACTGTAATAATCGGGTTCACAAATGTGTAATTTCGTGCGTTTTTGTGTGTGTGTATTGGAGTCTTATCGCACTCGCAACACATTGGCTAAATCGTACTCGTAAAACAAACAACAAGTTCAGTTGAGGTACTCGTTTATATGGATTGAACACTTTGAAACCTCCCATCCAAGGCATTGCGCTTCGCTGTATCGATGTACAGGATTCTGAGTTATAATGAGAGCGGGACTTATAACTTAAAGCAGACCATCCCATTCAAGTCGTTGCTCTTTGCTGCTTTCTAAGTTGCAATGAAAGCGGAGCTTGTTGACCAACGCTCACCATTCTTACTTTGTCTGGTTTGGGTGGAGATTAGGTTTTCCCAGTGTTTATAAGATTACAAAGAAAAGAAGGTTGGTCAATATGATCTTTGACATAGACAACCGAGGCGAAGTAGATGGGGGCATAAAGTTCCCTGAAAATCGTGTTGAAATAACCGACAGTATTAAAAGTACAACTGCAGTAACCATCCGTCCCTTCTCGTGTTTCTGTACGAAATACGATTGTTTTTCTTTGCATCAGTAACTGCGGTTTGTGTATTTATGACACTGTCCACACAGATTGCTTTTTATTGGCAAAGTTGTGTGAGCTGAACCACACGGGTGGTTCGGTAGTCTATCTTTTATTGTTGTTTTCTTTGTTAAATTCCTTGTTTAAAATGTTTTTTTGTCGTGTGACATGGGAAGATAAAGAAACATCTGGAATTCAAGTGGATATTACGAAGTCTCATAACATGTTCGCTGTGGGCTAGAAATTGAAAAATATTACAAACAAGTGCGGAAAACCCTTTACCTAACGAATCGACCGCATCCGCCCGAGCAATATGCAGCAAATTCATCAGGAGAAAAAATATTATTTTTCAGTCAATTTCAATAAAACCATATAACATGACCCTCATTAGAACGAGTTCGTTCCGAAGAGGGGTCACATGATATGGTTTTTTCGATATTTTTTGAAAAATTTGAAAAAATAATCTTTAAAATAAAAAATTTATATATCGTCTGCGTTGGGGAAAGGAGTAAAAGGTAAACGTGTCGTGTGAATGCAAACCAATATACTGGCCGTATTATTTCCAATATTTTGTGAGCGCTGCGTGGTAGCTGAGACAAGTGCCGTAATTCAAGGCTCGCACCCCATCCATGTTGGTTCTGAAAAAAGATCCAAAATGTTTCCACAGTGCAGTCGCCGTGGAATGATCATAGCCCACGCATGGGCAGTGATGTCAACGCGTGCGTGTACAAGGTAATAAATATCATCAGCAGAAAAAATTGAGTTTTCGAAGCACCGGGTGGTACCCGATGCTTCATGAATGGAATTTTTGATAGTTGTTCCTATAAATAGTGTTTGGAATCTAATATTATTGCGCCCGTGAATATTATTAGTTACCCCGTGTCTGATCACATGGTACGGGTTTTACCTACCCGAAGCCAGCCGTATCGGGAAACGGCTGGCTTCGGGTAGGTAAAAACCCGTACTACGTGATCAGACACGGGGGTAACGAATTTATCTATTGACTTGCCGTTTTAGAAGTACAATCTATTTCATGTGTGAACACACACAGCATGAGATCTTTTATCTTCCATTGTTGAGCCATACAGGTTTCTGTGGAATTTTTGTGCAAAAGAGTTTTTGTGAAAATATGCCGATATGACTAGTATAAAAAAATTATTGAATTTCTTTTTTGTCTCAAAAACATAGCTTATGAACCCCACATTGGAGAGTACTCGACAAGCTCATTCCAATAAGGGGTCATGAGCTATATTTTGGAGATAAAAAATTAAAATATAATACATGTACACTGTAAAACTGGAATGACGCGTCTTCTACGGGGTATGGACAATTTGTAGATTTCGGAACGAGGCTTTCACTGGGTATGGGAAATTTGTCAGTGGCTGGGCGGACGTATCGTGGGTTTCAACGAATATGGTCTCTTACCACGTATCTATCAACCAATCAAATAAAAAAAATCACTTTAGTCAATAGATAAATGGATTTATCATATGACTCGTCCGTTTTGTTCACTTTAAAACATTTGATATTTTGTTTTCATATTAATCAGTGATAAATAAAGCCTTCCGTCAATTTCAATGGTCAATTTCAAAACTAGACAATTTGATTGGCTGAACAAAATACAACTGGGCCACATTTTCATAATTTGCATAATTAGAGTTGGGAGCTTTCATTGGTCAATTTCAAAACTGGACAATTTGATTGGCTAAAAAAAATACAACTGGGTTATATTTGCATAATTTCAGTAGGGAGAATTTACGTTATGCATAATTTCAGTAGGGAGAATTTACGTTATCTGTCCTATTTAGGGTGGGTTATATTGTATTAATCTTTTACCTATAAGAAAAACGCCATTATTTTTTTTTTATATTTTCACTTTTTGCTTCCAAAACATAGGTTATGACCCCTCATTGGAACGAGCTCGTTCCAATGAGGGGTCATAACCTATGTTCTGGAAGCAAAAAATGAAAATTTTTAGTTATACGAGAATGTTTTTTACAAGTGCCGTCTGCAACTCAAGTTAGGTGATGTGTTAAAAGGGTCATAATAAGTGGCTAATTTGTGCGTGTGTGTGTCATATGACAAAAAGAATATGAAATGAGTGTTTTTCTCATATAATATTTATGAATCCGTTTGAGCTCGCCACAGGTTCGCCAAAACGGAAAATTCTTAGACTCATTTCATAAATATTATATGAGAAAAACACTCATTCCATATCCTCTATTTATTGCCCACCCGTGGAAAGTGACCAGTTAGCGGCGGCCGCACTCCACCCAGTTCGATATTAACACATACCTGGTTGAATATTTGCTGAGTATACCCGACGTTCTTCACCATAGTGGATATCTGTTTCTGGTACATTGCCACACATGCTTGATACTGTTTGAGTTTCTCAATACCTTGGTGAGCCTCCATGTAACTCTAGAATGGTAAATCCCACGGTCGGGCTGGTCCTTTGGTCCACTTTGAAAAATTCCCAATGGGCCCCCATATTGGGTTCCCCCGGGGTCCCCAAAATGGATGCAGCCCAAAGCCTGTTGGTACGTGAAAATGACCAAAAGGCGAAATGGATCCGATATCATAGACTGCTGGTATGTCGAAATGGTCTCTGCGTGCACTGCGTTTGGCAGTCCACATAGCGAATATTTCGATATACCAGAAGTCTAGTCTGCCATTTACAGTACGTGGAGAGTGGATTGTAACCACATCACCTGCAGATTGGAGTTATCGCCCCAAATATCACGTTCAAATTATGTACATATGAACAAAAAACACAAGCAATGTTTCAGCCAATGGACCTCCGGGTTAAACCCGGAGGTCCATTGGCTGAAACTTTGCGTGTGATTGTTATGCTATGCAACAAATTTGCAATTATTACTCGGATGGAATATCCACTCTGTGGGTGATTTAGTGATAATACACTCTCCACGTGCATTTCCCGGTAATGTTTCTTGGTATATTCCGCCCCTGTAAATTCCTTTGAGGTTGGATTTGAAAGTGTTTTCCATTTGCTCCAGTTACAGGCCCGAATTCAGGTTCGCAAAAGTTTCCGACATTGTGGTGGAGAGAGTTAACCATTTCCGACAGTGTTCGAGGGTTGTCGACCATCGGTACGACTTGAAACCTAACACAATATACTTCTTTAACATTTCATCTAACGAACAGACCGCATTTTCCCGCGTAATTTATATATTAGGCAGATAAAAAAAATTCTCAAAAAAATTCCACGAAGCCATATCATGTGACCCTTCACTGAAAGGAGCTCACTATGGTTTTATGGAAGAGTTTTGAATAAACTGAAAAAGATATTATAAAATCAAACAAATATTAAGAACCTATGCGTTGGGTAAAGTGTTAAAAAATGTTTCTAGGCATCACCAGGATCTCAAAGACATGATGGGGCGGGAGTTAGAATTTTCAGACAATGTTCCAGTGACGTTGACCGTCGGTCCGAACTTGAAACCTAACTCTCTATAATTTTTGTTTGTCCTTTACTTAATAATCACCGTATTCTGTCGCGTAATTTACAAATTAAAGAGATGAGAAAAAAATATTTTAAAAAAAGTCAACAAAACTGTATCATGTGACCCCACATTGGAACGAGCTCCTTGTGCTCGTTCCAATGTGGGGGGCACATGATATAGTTTTAAAATTGAAACAACTGAAACAAATAATTAAAAGAACTAATTCTGATAATTGAAATTAGAGGCTTGCAGGGAAAATGGTATTCGAGCGACCAGCAATTTTTCTGACGGATTACAACGTGTCCGACAGTCATTCATGGGCATATGAGACGGACCGCTCCCCTCCACCCACCACACACTCGGCAGCACTCCACTGGCTTTAACAAGTTAATTCTTGGAATATTTTCCTCGAAAACTGTTCCAGCTGCAAGATCTTGAGTTAAAATTGATCCTTCCCATCAGAGCACATTACATCCGAAGTTGGTAGAATAATATACTACTCAAAGTTTGCTGAGCACCAAGTATATCCAACTACCTGTTTAATGATTTAAGCACAGAAATTAAGATTTTATGTGTGTTTGACATTATGTTTTAGCTTTTGAATACGATAACCATGGAAAATGTATATTATTGGTAAAAGAGGAAATTTTTTACTTTGCCAAAAAATTGACGGAGCGAACTGGTATGGGTTCAATATCGAGCATGAGACCCATTACTGTTAATTACAACTTGACATCGCCTGCTCATGCTCCCAGACAGGTTCCTAGTGGTCCTTTATGTGATGTTGTTCCATTCTTGGACCAGCACCAAGCTCCTGGACACTTCTTGGCTGGACTGGACGGGCTGAAATTGCAAGCTGCACCTCATTCAAGACATGTTCGATTGGATTGAGGTCCGGGAATCTTGCTGGCCATTCCACACGCTCAATCACCTCCCTCTGTCGGTACTCCCCGACAGCATGAACAACACGAGGACGGGCATTATCGTCCATCAGAATGAATCTATCACCCACTGCACCTGCATACAATCTGACGTGGACATCCAGGATCTCATCAATATACCGCGGTGCAGTCAATGTACCGCGTCCAGGGACACAGAGATCTGTACGTCGATCCCAAATGATGCCGCCCCAGACCATGATTGACCATCCACCATAGCGGTCATGCTCTGCAATGTTGGCTGCATGGAATCGCTCTCCTGGTCTTCTCCATACCCTAGAATGCCTATCTGTGTGGTCTAGGCAGTACCTTGACTCATCTGTAAATATGCCAGGTCGCCAATCTTCTCTGGTCCATCCAACGTAGTCCATGGCCTATTCATATTGTGCCGGGTGGTGTTTCTGGGACAGAGGAATGCGAATACATGGTCTTCTCGATCGGAGACCACCTTCGTGCAACCATGCCCGGATAGTCGAAACATTTACCCCGGATGCATTCTGAAGGTCACTGCGAAGCTGGGTTGCTGTGGCAAAGCGGTTCCTACGGGCCTGAATGATCAAAAACCGGCCTTAAGCTGCAGATGTTGAAATGTCTCTGCCACCACCGTGCCGTCTTACTGGTGTGCCGCACTGCTGAAATCTTTCCCAGGCTCTGGTGATCACCGTATGGTTCACACCAAGGGCTTCACCAACCTGACGATGGGTAACCCCTTGCTCCACCATCCCTACAGCCCGCCGCATTTCTGCTTCAGACAAATGTCTTCTTACATTTGTATTTGCCATATTCAATCATTAAATCACAAGGGCTTGTTTTGAAATGAAGATTGAATACCCTACACACGCCATGTACATGTAGACAGTACACGAAGACATCATGAAAATCAAGGGGTACATGCTTTTCATGACTGTCACGAAAAGTCTGCCTGTCAAGAGAGCTAATGTAAACACTGGTGACCATCTCAATACATTCCTCAATCATATCCACCAAAAATATCGCAAATATGTCACCAGCAAATTTCACAATGATGTGTCAAATATTTGGTGTTTAGCAAACTTTGAGTATTATACATTCCTCGGATTATCTCAAAAATCTCAATGAAGAATTCCCTTTAACAAACTTTTATCATCATCTTCAACAGATGTCGCATGAACTGTCCGTTTCCCTACCCATTTTTTATCGCTGTCAACTCTTCCGTCTTTTTCTGCAGGGGCGGCGGAACAATTTTAAAAGTGAGAGGGGGGGGGGGGGGGAGGGGGGGGGGGGGTGCATCGGGCGATGGATGGTCGTCGGTATGTTAAATTTTAAATTCCAGGGTCCCAAAACCCGCATTTCCATGCATCTGCGTGGATATTTTGAGATTTTTCAGGAGATGTATTTGAAAGATTTCACACTTTGAGAGCCTTTAAAAAACGTCGGTAAAGCTTTACAGGTGAGGTCTGTTTATCAGCTATGGTCGTAACGACCAAAGCTGATAAATAGACCTCACTTGTATGCGTTACCGGACGTTTACAGGAATTATACTGTCTGTGGATTATCTTATCTGGGGTGGATTTGGTACTTGTATATCTAAGATTACGGTCTACTTCAGTTAACCGATTTATTAACAGACTGTATACATTTTAGCGTTTGCTGCCACTTACTGCAAAAAATTATCCGAAACTGAAGCAGTACGAGAGAAACATAGCGGGCGACAATATGGGGAGGCTCTGGATCTTCACCAGTTATTGGTTGTGTTAAAATATATGCATACAAAAAAAACATGGCCCGGCAAAAAAAGTGGAGGGGCTGAAGCCCACCAGCCCCCCCCCCTCCCCGGTTCCCCCGCCCCTGTTTTGTCCAGAGTGCAAGATTTGCTCCTGATTTCTGCCTATAATTACTGTATTTACAGGTGCATTATTCGGGAGTCTTGGCGTAGTGGACGTTTTGTCATTTCTGGCCAGCAATTTCGTCTTGAACGTGATATATGAGAGCACCGTGTATATCTATCCGGGTGCCGTCTTCTTTGTTATAGGTGGGATATGCGCAGTGATGCTTCTGCTGTTTACGTGAGTATTTAGTGCCAAGACGGGGACGTAGTGGCTCAGTAGGCAGAGGTGCAGGCCGCAAGCCGAGAGGTCCTCGGTTCGAATTCCACCTGCAACAACCGCGTTGTGTCCTTTGGCATGACACTTCACCCCCTTTAGACAAGTGCACCATCGACGTGCAGTACGCCTTAGTACACAACGCCACCGTGCCCCCACGTCGATGGTGCACTTGTCATCAACCAATGCTAACTCTGCTTGTGTGTAGTTGGTGTGTAGTTGGTATGTTGGGGAGCTGACAATTGCTCGCCGTTGCTCGGTGGTTTTCTCCTGTTATTCCGGCTTCCTCCACACGTAAAACTGTCGTAGTCATGATTATCCATTATGCAGAAATATGTGACCGTAAACATAAATAAATAAATAGTGCGAAGACAAATCTTTTTATGACATTCAATAAATATTTCAAATTATTGATAGAAATATATAGAGGATATCTACGCTATTTTGTGGATATCGAGAATTATCTTATAAGTGTGGATGCGCGTGTGAAAGATATTGCTTTCAGTTCCACGCGAATGAGATAGTTCCCGATATTCCCTAAAATAGTGAAGATTTTCGTTTTATTATAAGCTGTATGACATTTAACTGCGCATTATTCAGCCCAATACGACTGCAAACAGTTCAAGACAATAACAAAGATCTGTTGATCGTTCCTTCAAAGCGACGATCAAGGCGACGTCATGCGTCGAAGCGTAATGTCATTTAGGAAGCTACTGGAAAAATTCATCGTGTGAACCTGAAAATAATATTTTTCACTCGCGCTACCGCTCGTGAAAAATAAAACTTTCAGGGTCCACACTCATGAGATAACTCCAGATACTGACTAAAATAGAGTAGATTTTCATTTTTATACGCCCGTTTTGAAAAAAAAAAACGGGTCGTATTATGGTATACCGCTGTCCGTCTGTCCGTCCGTCTGTCCGTCCGGTCATATGTCGTACGATAACTCGAGAACGCTTTGAGAGATTTTCGTGATTTTTGGGTAGGTGGTGTATATCGAAGGAAGGAAGCTCCCTTTCGTTTAGTGTCGCCGTTCGATTAGTCATTCCAGAGTTATGGGACTTTATTACTTAGAAAATTGTTGATTTTTTACACGTCGTACGATAACTCGAGAGCGCTTTCAGAGATTTTCGTGAGTTTTGGGTAGGTGGTGTATATCGATGGAGGGAAGCTCCCTTTTGTTTAGTGTCGCCGTTCGGTTAGTCATTCCAGAGTTATGGGACTTTATTACTTAGAAAACTGCCGATTTTTTACACGTCTTACGATAACTCGAGAACGCTTCGAGAGATTTTCACGATTTTTGGGTAGGTGGTTTATGTTGATGGAAGGAAGCTCCCTTTCGGATGGTGTCGCCGCTCGATTAGTCATTCCAGAGTTATGGGACTTTATTTTGCACATGTCGAACAATAACTTGAAAATGCTTAGAGCAATTTTCATGATTTTTTGGTTGCAAGTATATGTTGATAGAAGGAATCTCCCTTTAGATTCGTGTCGCTGTCCGATTTGTCATTCCAGAGTTATGGGACTTTATTCATCAAAATAAAGGCAATTTTCCACATGTTGGACTTTGAGCAATTTTCTTGATTTTTTGGTGGCAAGTATATGTAACCTGACAAGTACACATGTATACTCATATTGTGTGGTTCCCTCTTGTAATTAATAACGGGCGTATCATGCGCTCGTGGCGCAGCTGTTTATTATATGCTACGAGACATTTTATTCCACAATATTCAGCGCAATTCGACCCCAAATGCGTACGTTTCAAAACAATAACAAAGATCAGCTGATCGTTCCTTCAAGGCGACTTGATGCGGCGTAGCGTGACGCCATTTAGGAAGCCTCTGAAGGATATTCCTCGATATCCATCGAGTCGGTGGATATCGAGGAATATCTTTTAGATAATTTGAGATAATTCACAGGCTAATATATAATAGACTTTGGTAAGTTTTTGCTGAAGTTTAACTTTCACAATTATCCAAGGGTAATGCCCCATGTTAGTTCAGCTTATGATTATTTCCCTTCAGCAGATTATAGATACCTTTGTGAACCAGGCATATGGTTGTGAACACTGTGATAGAGTATATGTACGGTATTTTAGTGAATATCGGGAATTACCTCATGCGTGTGGACCTGAAAGTTTTAGTATTTATTAATTATCATTAATTGTATTAATAATACTTTCACTGAGGTCCACAGTCATAAGATAATTCCCGACGTTCACTAAAATAGCGTTGACTTGCTTTTTAATATATGCTACGTGACATTTTAGTTTATCTACCCAATCTGACTGCAGACATATACGTTTCAAAACAATAACAATGATCGTCTGGTCGTTCTTTCAAGCCTTACTAAGCAAATCACCCAAACATGAAAAATAGTCTCACTTTCCCACGATAATTTAACTAATCGTTCAACTCACAAACGAAATTTAATAATTATAATACTACAAATGAGCATATTCTTATATTTTCCATTAATGTTAAATTTTAGAACATTTTAAATGTCAAAGCAAAGAATTTAAAATTGAGTGCGCCGACTTATTCAAAAAAAGAAAACTTTCTGAGTGAATCGATCAACAAGGTTTTTCGGGAAAGTGATCCAGGTCAAGACACAATATCATTCACGAAGTCTCTATCTGTACATCTAAGTATTTTATTTATTATTTTATTAATATTATTTATCTATTTTTCAATTAAAGTATAACCAGGACGGCTTGCAATAGCATGACCTTCTGGTACTGCAGGTTGTAAAGTCGGCACCGGATCGCTTCTGACTGTGTCTAAGGCGAAGTGATACGCTAAAGCGTGTCGTCATTTAGGAAGTTACTGAGGGATATTCCTCGTTATCCACCAAGTCGATGGACATCGAGACATATCGTTTCGATACTTTGCGATAATTCACAGGCTAGCATATAAATAGAGGATATCTACAGTTAAAACTAGAAGTCCTGTCATGAAATGCGCACAAATAGCACGTTGATATGCGCGTTAATGTACGCGTTATGGCCCAAGTAAAGCTATCAAATGCTGTACATATGGCCTGTGCACAAGCGATGTTTCAGCCAATGGACCTCCGGGTAACCCGGAGGTCCATTGGCAGAAACATTGCATGTGTTTGCTTTGAGTAACCAAGAGAACCTGCCGTGCTTTGGATGCCATTCGATATGGCAATTGCGCGCAATTCCAATGCGCAATTAAGCCTAGATAAGTGCACTATTCGTGACAGGACTTCTAGTTTTAACTGTACAGCACGTGGAGAGTGGATTGTTACTAAATCACCCGCGGAGTGGAGTTATCACCCAAATTATAACTTTCAATTTTTGTATATATCGACTAAAAACACAGGCAATGTTTCAGCCAATGGACCTCCGGGTTTAACCCGGAGGTCCATTGGCTGAAACTTTGCTTGTGCTTGTTATGCTTTGCAACAAATTTGAAATTATTGCTTGGGTGGAATCTCCACTCTGCGGATGATTTAGTGGTAATACACTCTCCACGTACTGTACGCTGTTTTAGTGAATATCGAGAATTATCACATGAGTGTGAACCTGAAAATATTATTTTCCACTCGAGCTAGTGGTCGTGAAAAATAAAACTTTCAGGCCCACAGTCATGTCATAATTCCCGATAATGACTAAAACAGAGTAGATTTCTTCTCATTATATGCTACGAGCCATTTTATTTCACAGTATTCAGCCCAATTCGAACCCAAAGGCGTACGTTTCAAAATTATAACAAAGATCAGCTGATCGTCCCATTAAGGCGTCGTCATGCACCGAAACGTGGCGTCATTTACAGTACGTGGAGAGTGTATTATCACTAAATCGCCCGAAGAGTGGAGATTCCACCCAAGCAATAATTGCAAATTTGTTGTAAAGCATAACAAGCTCAAGCAAAGTTTCAGCCAATGGACATCCGGGTTAAACCCGGAGGTCCATTGGCTGAAACATTGCTTGTGTTTTTAGTCGATATATACAAAATTTGAAAGTTATAGTTTGGGAGATAACTCCACTCCGCGGGTGATTTAGTTACAACCCACTCTCCACGTACTGTAGGAAGCTACTGAGGGATATTTCTCCTTATCCACCAAGTCGATGCACATCGAGACATATCGTTTAGATACTTTTTCGATAATTCACAGGCTAGCATATAAAATGGTTTACTTACAAAAAACCCAGAGCATCTTGATCATCACAGGAGAATTTGATTGGAAGATAAATTCTTAACCCATTACCCAACGCAGACGATATCAAAATGTATTATTTGAAAAATAATTTTTTAAAATTTTTCAAAAAAATTCAAAAAAACCATATCATGTGATCCCTCATTGGAACGAGCTCAATGAGCTCGTTCCAATGAGGGGTCACATGATATGGTTTTGTTGAAATATTTTTAAAATTTTAAGTTTTTCAACTGCTCAATTTGCATATTACGCGGGCGGATGCGGGCGATTCGTTAGGTAAAGGGTTAACTATCATCAGTGTAAATTAACCCTTTACTAAACACGAAAATAGACGACACTTGCAAACAAAATTCTTGAATAACAAATTATTTTCATTTTTTGTCTCAAAAACATAGGTTATGACCCCTTATTGGAAAGAGCTCTATGAGCTCGTTCCAATCAGGGTCATAACCTATGTTTTAGGACAAAAAAGGCAAAAATAATGAAAATTAATTGGCGATTTTTGTAAATAGCGCTGGCCGGTTTGGGCCGTTACGTTGGGTAAAGGGTTAACACAATATTAAAGCAAAAGCTAGATTTTGTTTAAAAAGGCACACCTCGAATCGTCTTTCACTCAATGAAGTGCTTCTTAAAAACGATGAGGGAAAAGACTTGACCCTGATACAACGTTTTGTACGTATTCGTCGTATCCATTCTACGTGAAGGCCAAAACAAATACACGAACAAACTGTACAGACAGATTGTATTTGAAATCGCAATGATGCAAGCTTGCCAGAAGCAGTCTGCTATGTTTATCAATGGGCACAATGAGTATGGTTGACGGGCATCAAGTCACTGGTGTACGAGAACAATACCCATCTCAGACTAATCTTTTGAAAATTGACTTTCGATAAACTTATCTCCTGTGAAGTTATTTGACGGGCGAGGAATGACACATTAAGAAGCATGCAGTTGTTGATAAAACGCCAATGAAATTATAGTACAAAATAAAGCGAGGTTTCCTTTTGTTACATTTAATAAAGGAAACCAGCAGGCAGCTCTCGTCGTGAAATAATATTTTTTTCGCCAAAACCCACTCTAACTGGAAAATGAATATTATGCACGTTAAGCGTCCAATGTGACAACTACTCCTGAAAAGAAAGGTATTTATGATGAAATGAGAAAAGCAAAGGTTAGCACCTGGCCTTTTATGCTGGATAATTAAGCAGTCTACTCAACATCCGAACTGTGTGTTTCATTATGTATGTCATGCACGCTGGAAGTAAATTGCCATTTCTCCTGAGTGGATCATAAGAATGGTTCACGCAGTTTTAGATAATCTCCCAGAGACACAGGCTTGGTGTTTTGAAAGAGAGGGTTGCAAAATATTGCTCTTTTGGCAGTTACTTAGGCATGCCTAGTAAATGGTGTGTGTTCACTTTGGAATGTATCCAAGCAAATAAATGCCAATAATCTGATGCTGAACCTGTGTTCGTTTCTCACAAATATCTCTATCGCAGTATGGGGAGCCCGAGGAAAGAGTTTTGCATGTATTTCGGGGTAGACGCGATTGCAATAATTCAAACAGTTCACTTTGCGAGGACAAATACTATAAAATACAAAACTAAAATACTATTATCATAGATAGTAACTACAGTTAAAACTAGAAGTCCTATCACGAACTGTGCGCTTATCTCGGCTTGACTGCGCGTAGGAATAGAGCGCAATTGCCAGATCGAATGGCATCCAAAGCACGGCATGTTCTCCTGGTTACTCATAGCAAACACAGGTTGTGTTTCTGACCATGGACCTCCTGTTTACCCGAAGGCCCATTGGCTGAAACATTGCTTGTGCACAAGCCATATGTACAGAATTTGATAGTCATAACGCGTAAATTAACGAGCATATCGACGTGCTCTTTGTGTGTATTTCATGACAGGATTTCTAGTTTTAAATGTAATAACTTTATTTTGGTGGATACTGTGTCTCGTTTTATTTTTATTCTTTTTTCTTGCCCCCACAGGAATCGTATTCCCATTCACATTCGCCGAAAATGGTAATTTACTCCCAGAATTATATTCCACTCT
Source organism: Pictodentalium vernedei (assembly GCA_031216915.1). Lineage (NCBI taxonomy): Eukaryota > Metazoa > Mollusca > Scaphopoda > Dentaliida > Dentaliidae > Pictodentalium > Pictodentalium vernedei. The sequence continues at coordinate 148,061,715 of CM062297.1, read as the reverse complement.
CGGACAGTGCTCCGATTCTAGTGCGATTTTATCCTCTCGTGGGCCGCGCGGATTATTTCACTCGACTAACGTCTCGTGAAATAATTCGCCGCGCGCCCCACTCTAAAATAAAAATCGCACTCAAGCACGAGCTGTAAATTACCCATATTTGGGATTACATTTTCGCGAGTGATAAAGGCGCAATAGAATTACCTGCGTCAAATTTCCATCACTGGAGACAACCAAAATAGTGGTATTGAAATAGACCACTTGGGTTACACTAGTACTGTTTTCGTTAACACTTTTACCCAAAACGCACGGGATAACAAAATTTGTTTCGTAATTCTTTTTTTCAAATGTTTCACACAAAACATATCACGCGACCCATCATTAGCAATAAATGGGCACATGGTATGTTTTGTTGAACATTTTCGAAAAAAAAATTTTTTTTGCAACTCCTCAAGTCATTCCGTTATATTTGATTTGTATTACAGTTTGGAGAGTGGGATGCAACCCCCCTAATATCTGCGCCAAGACCTAACGTCTTTTCGCTCCCTTTATTTTTAATCTTTTTTTTTCGAGAGATTTGCGTCATTTGAACAAATGTTTCAATTTCATATTTGCAGAATCCTTATATGCCGTAATATTCCAACAAAGAAAAACTGTGACAGAAACATCGATAAAGAAATTACAGACCATGCTGATAGCCAATGTTCTTCTCATCCTCAACAAAATGACGCTGGACCCCGGTGATTCACAATACCCGGTTAGATTGACAGAAAGGAGGCTGTTACACGCGGTGCGAGCGTTGTGCAGTTTGCAATAAAGTATAATTACCCACTTTTTCACATTTTGCAATTTCGTTGCAGCGTGTTACCCATTGGCTTTTTTTATTTTTTCATTCGTGTCAAAGGTCGTGGCTAATCGTTACCGCAACATGGATATAAATCAAGTCCAGACAATCGTTTATACCCATGTTGCTCATTTTAGAGGATTTCCGCCTGGCAGTGGTTACCGGGTCTAATTTTACCAGCAGAACATTGCTTGATTACCACAATACACAATCACTGCATCTCTTACCGGGTTTCCACGGGGGATATCCTTTGACATCTATGTAACTGGATTACTGATACGTAAGTTAAAAATGTCGCAACACAATCTGTCCTATCCGCTCAACATGGCATGAGGTCAATACACTCTCCTTTTTGGTGGCGTTTCGGGCTTGTCATTCTGAGGCGGGCGATCGCCCCGGGCCGCAGTCGCCCGCCTGAGTTCAAATTTCCGTGGACGGTAAACGTCCAACTAACCCCGATTTCTGCGGCTCATTAATTCAAAATCGCCTGCCTCAGACAGGACGTTTCGCGGATTGAAGGAGGTACATGTGACAAAGCGCAGTTTGTGAAGTTTGTAGTGTGTCGTCAACGTAGTCACCCAGAGACAGTAAGTAACTTTCCAGATATGAGCGGGAGGTTTACCAATTTCAAAGTTGTAATTAGTTATTGCATTCTACATCAGACTGAAACAACTCTCGTGACACGCGCGATTACGGGATGTATCATACCCATGCAAGTTTGACCCCTGACGATTTGCCTGGAACGTTTCGTCCCAAAATCATAGCCTGGACGATTAGTCCCTCAAATCTGATTGATTCGTCCCAAGTTATCGGCATCTGGCGGGGAGCACAGTGCACTGGCTTTTACAGTCATCATGTAATGTATAGATACGGGCTTGGTTATTTGGATGCAAGATAACTATAACACTCACTGTTGGTGAGAGTCATGGGAAACCTGATATCTATCTTGCATCCAAATATTCAAGCCTGCATCTATACATTACATGATGACGTACATCATAATTACACAAACCATGTACCCTAAAATGATATTAGTTGTCTACCCATCAAGCTAAAAGAAAATGGCCCCCGCAAATCATAAATGAACCTCCTGGGGGCATTTTAGGTGAACCCAAAATGGTTCTCCTGGAGTGATTTGAGGCGAACCATAATGGCCCTCCTGCAATTTTCAAAATGACAAGCATGGGCCGTTTTTTTACGTTAAAGCTGTTATGCTTTGACTGTAGTCACACATTGACCCTTTGAACACGAGAGACCGCTATTCCGGTCCCGACAAATGGCACTTCATTATTTCATTATGTTTGATGGCTTTGTAGTGAATGTGTAAGGTTGCAAGCTGAAAATATTAGTTGGTCTACCAGCACAATACCCCCAAATGATGAATATAGACTCTCCCAGTTGCTGAAGTTGTACTGAAATGGAAGATACCACCAGTGTTCAAAGGTTTAACAGCAATCATAACATTAGACAATCAAAAGCCTAGCACGGAAACTAGTAAGGCGTCACAACTTTCCACCCGCCACTTGTTTTTTTGTCATTAATAGCTAAAATATTTTGTCAATAGAACAATAACATGATTTGCAAGGGCAATCGGGTTCATTTGTGGGCCAACAGAAAGATTAACGGCACGAGGTATTAAAAGCGTCCCAAGACTAAATTGAAGGCCGCTAATAAGACAAAGGGATGTTAATCATTTCAGGCGTGCTGCTGACAGAACCGTAATGTACGAGAAAGACGTGTTATTACAACATGTATTATTATCACTGATAAGGAAGGACATTCAAGTAACCTCAAAATAACTGCAATTCAATAGTTAAATCAAATCCGAGCATTCTTCAACATACTTGTCCTTTAAGCAAGAAATATACTGACATTTTAATATGAATAGAAAATGAACAATCAAGTTAAGAGTTTGTTTTTTAAATATTCATGAGATGTCGGAATTTACTTTTTAAAGTTTTTCTTAAAAACCAAGTTTGAAATAACAGAAGCAAAAAATCCAGCAACGGAGAGAGAGGCAGCTTTAAAAACAGAATGATACATATCTGTACTGACCTTATTCCATTATTTGGCTCCTCGTGTTCCGCTAGAGAGGTTTAAATCGATCTAATTGGCGTAATCACCAAGATAACTGCTGAAAGGTCAGTTTTTCTCGCGCGGTATCCGAACTTACAAAGCGGGAACAGAAGATTTGGAACGGGACATAATTCGGTCACGTGACATGTCGGGCCACCGGGCCTTATGGAAAGGAGATACCATTAGCGACCAAACACATCACATGATGATTTGAGCATTTATCACTTATTAATGCTCCAAACATTATCAATATGGGCCTAGGGGACGACCATTAAAAGTGGTAATAATATTCAATTTGCATTGCCGCGAAAAGTGTGCCTGTCGTTATCATTTTTCGCACACATCGAGATCGTTCCAATGAGGGGTCATAACCTATGTTTCTGAGAAAAAGAAAAAAAAAAAAATAGTTATTCAAGAATTTTGTTTGTAAGTCTCGTCTGCTTTTCATGTTATGTAAAGGGTTAAAATGCGATCGGTGCTTGCGAGAAGTAGCAAACTTGAAAAATATGTGCCATTTTTGTTGAGTATTCTCTGTTTATAGCAACTATTGCCACCCCGTTTAAGATCCCTGCTGATCAGATACTTTTATGTATGTGCCCAGCGAGCGTTTCGGCAATCTACAGTTAAAACTAAAAGTCCTGTCATGAAATGCGCATAAATAGCACGTTGATCTGTGCGTTCATCTACGCGTTATAACCATATTAAGGCTATGGAATGCTGTGCATAAGGCCTGTGCAAAAGCAATGTTTCAGCCAATGGACCTCCGGGTAACCCGGAGGTCCATTGGCAGAAACATTGCCTGTGTTTGCTTTGAGTAACCAGGAGAACCTGTCGTGCTTTGGATGTCATTCGATATGGCAATTGCGCGCAATTCGTACGCGCAATTAAGCCTAGATAAGCGCACAGTTCGTGACAGGACTTCTAGTTTTAACTGTAGTAGTCTGGAGATCAGTGGTGATACATCAAACGTGAGAAATACTGTGAAACAAACACGATTGAATACACTGAGATCAAAGTGCAAATTGAAGCAAAAAGACTGTGTGTACTTTAAACGCACCGAATTTCACGGAAACTCGGTGGTCCATTGGTTAGAACATTGAACTTTAAACTAAAACACAGACGGTTCGATCTTGATCCGCACCATCTGCAATGTGTTCTTGTACAAGATCTCCTTTGAAGCCCGTGTTCTAGAAACCTTCGTACTCTGCCCAGCACTACATTCTGAAATCAGTTGGGTTAAAAGTCAACAGTCAACAGTGAAAATGAACGCATATTCACTCAACCCCGTTGATTTGGGTTAAATTTAATCCATTTGATTTTAGAGTGTATGGACGCATAATTGACAAACGACCAATCCTCCAGTGGCTAATCATCGTTATATTGTTTTTAGTACTTTCCAAAGTGTGATTTACTGGGATTTCCGGGTTTGATTATAAACGATAACTTCACAAGTGAATTATGCAATCAACAATTGTCATGTATCCGTGCGCGCAAACGAAGACGCTTTGTCGTGGGTGTAATAGGGACTTCATTGTTTTTGTTTTTTAACCCTTTACCTAACATGAAAAGCAGACGACAGTTGCAAAAAAATTCTTGAATAACTATTATTTTCATTTTTTGTCTCAAAAACATAGGTTATGACCCCTCATTGGAACGAGCTCGTACCAATTAGGGGTCATAACCTTCTTTTTAGAGACAAAAAATGAAAAAAATAATGAAAATTAATTGGCGATTTTTGAGAATAGCGCTGGCCGGTTTAGGCTGTTACGTTAGGTAAAGGGTTAAGTAATATAATTATCGTTAATAATGAAAAATAATAAACAGAGTAATCGCTTGACTGGACTGGTTACGTGAAATAATTCATTCGAGGCGAGGGACTATATTGTAAAACACTCGTGCGCATTCGCGCACTCGTGTTTGTACAACGCCCCTCACCTCTCATGAATTATTTCACCTAACCAGTCCAAGCGATTACCCTCCATGCATTACATGGTGCTGAGGCACTAACTCGATTTCATAACAGACATAGGAAGCCTGGTGGTTCAGTGTTAAGGGCATTGAATTTAAAGCTGAAAAGCCGACAGTTCGATTGCGGCTCGAACCATCTGCGCTGTGTCTTTGGGCAAGACACTTAATACCTATTGCCCACGCGGGGCACGGTAGATCTATACACCACTGAGAGTTGTACGCCTCAACCGCTGCCAACTCCGCTTGTGGCAGGTTAGTAAAGAAGAGAGTCTGCCAGTTGCTCGCGGCTGTTCGGTGGTTCTCTCCAGTTATAATGGCTTCCTCCAATTATTGAACTGTCCAAAACTTTTTTTCCCTCTTACGTAGGAGTTAGTATCTCTTAGGTAAGAGTTAATATGTCTTACGTACATGTAGGAGATAATTTCTCTTACGTATGAGTTAGTATGTCTTATGTAGGAGATAGGATGTCGTACGTATGAGATATTATCTCTTACGTAGGAGTTAGTATGTCAAATCATTGAGATGGGTAATTCTGCCATATAGTATATGGGATTCTATCTTATGGGGCTTTTGTCCGTTGTGATTTCGTCCTTTGAAGACTCTTTCCTATTGTGATGTTGTCCGTCTCCCATAAATTTGCTATGGCCACTCCATTAGAAGAGTGAGTGTGTGTTTTTTTCATGTAATAACCCGCCGAAATATTGTTTTCATGAAAATATACATTTACTTAACCTTGATGGGTTTCAAACATGATACAAAATACACACAATTGTTTAAACTAAGTGATGAGCTTAGGAACTGGTTAAACTGACTGGTAATAATTTATGTTATTCATTGATGGGCTCTAATTTAGTCCTTACAATGATATTATGCAAGCTTTTGTTTTTCTTATAGGTGATGACAAGTCGAAGATTCAAAGGTTCATTAGGGTGCTGACCAAAAAACATTACTTCATCTGTATAGACCACTTGTTACATCTAAATTAGATTACGGTTGTGTGGTTTACAGATCTGCAAGGAAGTCGTATCTGAAGCCACTTGATGCGATTCATAATAGCGGCATTAGAATTAGTCTAGGTGCATTTGGAACATCACCAATAGATTCAATGCTTGTTGAAGCTGAGGAGCCTTCTCTTGAGAAGCGTCGAATTAAACTATCTGTCCAATATGTAACTAAACTTTTAGCTAATAAATCAAATCCTCCTTTTAGTTGTGTTTCAGAACCTCAAAATGTTGAATTTTTGAATCGCCACCAGAAACATATTCCTCCATTGGGAATTAGAATTAAACAACAACATGGAATCTGCCAAAATTGATTCTGATTCTGTAAAGAAAAAAACGTAAAACTTAAAACTCATATTCCTCCTTGGCATCTTAGAAAACCTACACTTATTTTGGACCTTGCTTCTTCAAAAAAAATCTGATACCAATTCCTTGCAGTTTAAACAAAAATATGCCGAAATAAAGTCCAGGTATAGTGCATATACAAGGATCTATACAGATGGATCTGAAGAAGGTGACAAAGTATTACCAGCTGCTGTTACTGGTGATCATATCACCTCAATCAGAATACCGCATCAGAGTTTTTTCACAGCTGAAGTTAAAGCTATACAACTCGCACTTGAACACATCGAGAATGTACAGGAAAAGATGTACATTATTTTTTCCAACTCTCTTTTCACTTTACTTACTTTACTCAACCCAAAGTTGAAGAACCCTCTCATTTTGGAACTTCGTGAGAAGTCATCAACTCTCATGTCTGACCAATGTGATATCGTGTTTTGCTGGTTACTCGGACATGTAGGTATCGCTGGAAACACCAGACCAGACAGTGCAGCAAAACAGGCTTTATCCTCTCACTGATTTTGAGATTGCGTTCAGTGATTTCAAGCCTCATATCAGTAGTTACATCAAATCTATGTGGCAGGCGGAATGGGATGGGGCGACCAACTATTTCAGATCACAGCCCATCTAGTAACATTTGTAGAAAGGATCTTGCAATTTTGTCACGGTGTCGTGTTGGTCATACACGACTAACACATTTTTTTTTTGTTGGAGGGTACTGTGCGACCAGAATGTATTCCCTGCCAGCAGGTGTTGTCAGTGGAACATATTATTTCACATTGTACTGATTTTAATTTTAGCAGACGACAGTATTTTAATGTTGTGGCTCTTCGAGACCTATTTTACAAAACAAATCCTCATAAAGTTCTGTCGTTCTTGAAGGAAATCAACCTTTTAAATAAATTTTAACTTGTTTCAGTCTTTTAATCTGGACTCATCAATTCTCAATTCCTCAAGTTAATTTAGAAGTTATTCACTTCTCTTCTCTACCCGTTGTTGTTTAAATCATTCCGGTCTTTGACAGATCTATTGTAGTTATTTTCTATTTTTATTCAATCTTTTTACTTCTCAAATGATAATGACTTTTTACATTCCACTGTTTTCTCGCCACGATATAGCCTTAGCTGCTGATGTGGCGTTAAGCACAAATAAATAAATAAATAAATAAATAGAAGTACCACAACGGAGCTTCAGCTTCAGATCTCACAGGAAATGTACAGGTGGCGGTGTGAATTGTAAGCAGGTGGGTTTTATTGACAGGGGTGTGGGCAATGGATTCATTTTGGTAGAGGAGATGAGAGAGAGGCTCCTACACTTGGATTCAGTCATCTCTCTGTGTGGTGTGGGTCTGGTAGTCTATGGAAGACAAATATACACCCAGATCTACCTGGGCGTCAACTAGCCCAGATAAGTCAGGGTGTATTTGATTCTTCTAGAGACTGTGCGTCAAAGGATCACATCCCTCCCCTTTCACAAAATATTGACTGCATATCAGATATTCTTCGTATTTGTAACACTCCTTAGCAGTGGTTGCAGTTACTTACTGCGAGATGGTCACTGTAAACCTCTATCTGGCATGCCTAACCAAACGTTCGGAGTGGTTCCCCCACCTGAAGCCCCACCCCACTCCCAACTCAACCAGTGTGTATCGTATGTCACATCTTTCTTCCAATATATTGCATCGTGAATTATGACATGTTTCATGTGTAATTATAGCCTTCAAGTTGATCCCTCCCCACCACACAGCTTCCACCCCACCCAACGATCCCTGCCACCCAACCACCCACCCCGGCCGTGGTGGCGCGGTATTGAATTGCAAAACGCCTTGTTGTAGATTGCATACTTTTAGGCCTGATCAGAAAGAGAAAGTTTCCTCCGAACAAACGGAAAATCATTATCAGATTCGTAACTCCCTCCATTGTGATTCACATATACAGAACCACACTTATGTTTGAATGGGTTAACGATTACTGGACGAGAGCGTGTGGCGCAGGGATACCACGAGAGCCGGTAGGCTCGAGTGGTTATCCCAGCGCCACAAGCTCGAGTCCGGTAATCGTTAACCCATTCAAACTTAGAATGGTTCTGTATTTATTACACACCCATCCATGAAAAAGAATACACTGTACTTAATCGCTAATCTAATTAAATAGTCGACAATTTGAACGGTTGAAAGAATTTTAGAGAGAAACGGGCAATTTTGTCAGAGAACCAGTCTTAAGTCTTTGACCTTGCCACCTGTAGAATCATTTTATTCGCAAAAAATGTCGATCCGATCACTCAAAACTCAAAAGATTGCGTTCAGCATATCAGACGTCACAAATTTGGAGGTCTGAAATGTGTTTTCAAAAGTGTGTGTGCAGGCATCATTATATCTGGAGGATGGGAAATGTACAAGGATTTTAATTTGAATACGATGCGAACTGGCTGCTCTGTTCAAATTTCGTGCTTTTTAAACTGAAACTAAAACAGAAGTTTGAACTCGACTTGACAATACATGCACTACTGCCACAAGGCTATCACATGTGGACATCGGTCATTTCTGTTCTGCACTGCAACAACGTACACATTGGACGAGAAAAAACATTTTGCCGCAATAATTAACCTTCCGGGGGATTCATTCGATCGTTTAGAGTAACTGAGCCTGAGGCAGTTTGAGATTCCATTCTGACTGAGTGAACTCCGCAGTCGTGGTAAGTTAGCACTTTGTTTTTCAACATTATACAGTTTCTGACTTGAAATTTAGCCTTCTTTTTATTTTACTTCAAGTCTTGATAACCTTTGTTTGAAATGGGCTGCACTTACAAATAAAAGCTTTAGGTTGTCCACATTTACTCCAGAAAAACAAAGGGAGAAATATGTTGCATGATAACTGCAAGAAAATGTCTTGTCTCTACGTACACCTTTTTTACACCCCCCCCCCCCCCCCAACCCATCTATAACCTGACAGCATTTTCTGAAACTCGAAAGCTCACGAAATCAGTATCCAACAGTCTTATTATGAGGCTGAAATGGGGGGGGGGGGGGGGGCGGGGGGGGGGGGGGTGTTCTCACCAGTAAGCTCCAACTTATTTTGGTTGATAATATTTTCAAAGATTGATTAACGTTTACATTATTTTGTAGTTTTTTGCACTAGTACTATACTTCACCAGTTTGTTATCTGAACGGTTCTGTCAATATTTTTTTTCTTGGTATCTGGTTAAATTTTTTTTTTATGTGTCTGCTCCAATATCTTGTCAGTCTTAAATTTGGAATTTGGTGTTCTGAATTTGCATTCTGATTCAGAAAGTAGTTTTAAAGAGGACTGATAGAATGTGGCAAAGTAAAATGATAGGCTTTTGGAGAACATTTTCTTGGGGATGGGGGCTGACCAATCAAACTGCCCTGAACTTTTGTTTCAAAATCAAAATGCAGGCCCTTGCCTCGAATTTGCCTATGAAAATGCTCTGCCCACTGCCCTGCTATTTGCCAAAATTATAAAAAATACCCCCTCCCTCTGAACAATATGTTCTGAAAATACCAGTCCCTTTCATTGAAAACTGCAAAATTAGCTGCTTATTGGTGAAGGGGGTGAGAATGCTACAACACCCTCCCCTCCTCATACACCCATGTAGCTAAGTCACATAGGTGACATTCGATTTAACTGTTGTTACTGACAATTAAAACAAAATAATATCCTTGTATAAAACAGAAATACTAGCAAAAATCCTAAATTAGTCATTTAAAAATACACATCAATCTGTGTCTGGAAAATATTGTCATATTGTCTATGTTTTAAATATTCTAGTAATTATTTTTGAATTTCATGGAAGTCATCTCATAAAATTGACATTAGGCCTATATTGCATTCATCAGAACACATGTATTTACCACCTCTCGCCTCTTCGTGGTCTCATTCCCATCCTACTTAAGACTTTTCAGAATTTCAATAGTGGGTAGCTGGTAACATTTTTTAATTTCCTTAGTACAAACTCCAGAAAGTCATATTTTAGCAATATTATATCCCCCTAAAAAAGCCCTTCCCCCTGCCCCCACAAAAAAATAAAATAAAATAAACCTGTTGCCCCAACACCCACTAGCACGTAAAAAAGCATGGGTTCCACAAATGTAAACTACCGAGTTTTTCGTATAGAACTTCTTCCGAATTTATTTTCTTTATTCAGCTAGTGTGTGTGTGTGGGGGGGGGGGGGGGGGGGGGTATGGAGGGAGTGGTCATCTAGTAAGGGTGGAATTGGTGATAGGTAATTATGAACTAGCAGTCTAACATCTCCAGACGCTGTCGGCGTGTCGCCGTCTTTTTTCCGCTTGATGCCATGGTAACCAGTTTTCAAAATTGATTTAGTCTTGCTTCCTGAGAACATGCTCTTCAAAGTATGTTTGCGTTGGCAAACATGCTGCTTCATTGCCGAAGTGTGAATCGAATAGGATTACAGTTACACAGTAGGCCTCGTGTCGACTCGTCGGCAGCACGCAGCGGTGAGGCCAACATTGCAACAAAGTTGAACTGTACTAGTGGTTGGCTGCAATATCGAACCCAACTGGACTGTTTGCCTAAAAATAATTAAGTTTTCCTCGATTTTCAATAACGAAAGGAAAGGCTGAGTTTCACTGTTCAATTTCTTGGCAGAGATCATGTGTCTTTCATGACTTTCAACAGTTTTCAGAATAGTTGTGCATCAAACATTTTGTAATGAGAATCGGTAATTCCGACAGATAAATTTAGCCGATGGTTATTATTGGTTATATTCCACTGAACGCTGCAAACTATAAGAACCAGTCTAACGAGAGAACTTGTGCACGCGAAGGGTACTTTTTATCGGATCGCACTGGAGTTTTCTAAAATCCTAAAATCCATGTGATCGTGACAAATACAGCCACGGGTGTGTAATAAAAAGTATTATCTACCTTATCACTTGTAAACGCTGTCGGAAGCAGTATGTTAGTCAAAGTCAAAATCCTTTCCGAGAACGTTCTACTAGATACAAACATTATATAAAACATAATGCTGACGCCTCAGTAGCGCAACATTTTAACTTTGCAGGTCATTCTTTGGATGATTTCGAAATCCAGCCTATTGAACAACCACCATTTAAAGACACATTAGAAGAAATGGATGAATTCAGAAAAAACGTGTAGCTTTTTGGATCCTTTAGCCATCTGATATGAACATATCACAGGGAGAATGCGAAAGGGGTCCATCATTCCTTTCACTTTAACATACAACAGAATGAATATCGAAATAGCAAAATTATTAAACGATGAATTCAATTTAATGAACCTTTGAATCTTCGACCTGTCATCGCCTTTTAAAAAAAAAACAAAAGTTTGCATAATATCATTGTCAGACCTAAATTAGAGCCCATCAATGAATAACATAAATTATTGCCAGTCAGTTTAACCAGTTCCGAAGCTCATCATTTAGTTTAAACAACTTTGTGTATTTTGTATCATGTTTGAAACCCATCAAAAATTTCTCCTGTGACACCAATACGCTTCCATAGTTTTTTACTAGAACGCATAACATTCATTTGTTTCTAAAACGACCAATAACATCAAAACGAAGATGAATTGCGTCATTTTTTTTAAATAACCCATATCGCCATAATCATCCAGAGAATGCATTTCAAACTTTCCAGATGCGTTTTATGACTACAACCATATCTAAAAACCGCTTCATCACATTTTCGACCACAACCGAATTTTTTGCAGACATCTCTCACATTGCGAACGGAAAATCTAGTGCGGCCGATCTTGTTGATATTTTGGTATGTGATAGAACACCGAAATTTAGGAACTTGTTGTTTTTGTCTTTTTCGATGTGACGTTTAGTTCCGACCTAATGACGTTGAAACGAAACTTCCCTGAATTCTAACATTACATTATTATGCCTCACATTTGTAACATCAGCCGTGATTGGTTAATTTGACACCTTCTAAAAGTTATAGTACCGGAGTTTGGGGGCAAAAGACGGGTACTATCGAAACGTTCTTCCCTGGAGACAAGAGAACAAAGCAAATGTAAGCTCCACTACCATTGATCAGCGTCGATTACGCCCGCTCTGGTTGGAATTTCTCAACACCAAACGCTGGCGCTGTGTCTGATTAACTTTTTTCGTCACCGAAAGACAAAAACTTACCAACAAATATAGCATCTTTAGTGGGTGTGTTTTTAATTTTAACTGCAAACAATGAATTCAAAAGAATCAGAAATATTAAACACTCACGTGTTGTTCACCACTTCAGTGAATCCTGAATATGAGTTATGACTTCAATCAATTATATTTCCACAAGTTTAGTACTTCTCAACCTCGCTGTCTGAGCCTCCGCCTCAAGTTCAAAATAAATTGTTTCACTCCGCTTAATTCTAACAACTGTCGTCGTCAAAGAAACATGAATTTATATTCCATTAATTTATACCACTTATCACACAAGTATTAACAATGAATTATAACATGAACAGCATGATGCAGTTGTAAACACTGGCATTTGGCGATATAGAAACTCTAAAAGCGACGGCACTTGAGACAAGGCATTTTCGAAGAGACGTCATTCGTTCGAAATGACGTAATGTTTTTGGATTCGACTACATTGTTATTACAAGACTGATGGCATGAACATTACAGTTAACGCTTAACAATGAAAGTTATTTTTTGTTCGGCATAATAAAATAAGTTCGCTGCTTCAGGTTTTATTTCAGAAATCACACAAACGCAGGTACTATCGACCGACAGAACATTAAAAGAAACCGTTCTAATATTATATTAGTACCCGAAACGTGCTCATAAACGGTAAAAAGTCAGCGCTATGTATGCTCTAACTTTGACGGTTTTTTGAACTTCAAAGAAATTAACAAAACGCCACCAAATATTTGCACTTGCTCTTAGGCACATGATACTTGTTTGTTGGGATACCCCTCACATCAGAATATATTGAGTACAATACAACGTCACTATCTGTTTATTCTCTTGGTGACGTGAAATCTCGCAACATATTTAGGGGCAAGTTTTCTTAAATCCCACGTGGACCATTCGCGATGTTTGTTTTTCTTCGCGGTATGTTTATTTTCTTAACTCCTTGGTTGCTGCTGGCTGATATTCCTGCCCAGGTCCAGGAATAGTTACCAGTGGAATAAATATAATTTGAGCACTTTTATCCAAATTCTTTCTTGTATATTGTGGATAATCTGTTCGAGGAATGATTTCTTTAGTTAAATTTATATGAATTTTTTTTAAATTTAGTCATGGCTGCTCCACAGCAGCCATGACTAGATGCAATAAAAATACTTAGCGAGTTTTGAGTGAATAACCTTAATAGGACAACTGGGTACGATTGGTCGATTATAGATTAATCGATTAGGAAAATCAGAAATCGTGACACCGCCAGTAATTACCATCAGCGGCTATCCCTTCCCATTTTTTGAGGAAAATTTGTTCGTGAATCGCCACAAAATCAATATACACCTTTGGCGTGATTTGTGAGTCGGCATTGCCTGTGCTTCGTTGAATGGCGGCTGGAAATTCTATCCGTTTAGTTCTAGATACGTAGTAATCGGGTTCAAAGTAACACAACACAAATTTTGATGTTTACTATTCCCGTACTATTCAATGAATAGTCGAATTTCACAATAATGAAGTTTTGCCTAAAATATATTGGTGTTACGAGGATAGGGTCTTAACATCAGATCAAGACGGCATCTCAACTTAATCAAAATAATGCTTGCATAGGATTTTGCGGCAGTCTGCTTTTCTCTAGTACATCCAGGGTTTGTTTGTGTGGTAGTGGGAGGGGAGAACAAGAAACTTACGGACACCTGGCCGAGGTGGATGGGTTTCTAGGTTTCGTAAAAACGGTGTTTGTTGAGCATTTGTAATGTTTTTTTTTCCTGGAAGCATTTGCAATAACCACGAAGAAAAGATGGTGTTTTAGGGACGAGTGTTCCTAATGATCCAACTTCAGATAAAAAGTCATTATGAGTTGGTAACACAATAGGACGCTTGTGATATTAAATATATATACATCATTAAGGGTATTGTCGAGTGCTTTGCCATGTGAATGCGCACAGAAACTGACTGCTCAGTATCACACGTTGATATGTTTTAACCTACTCGTCAAAGACGGTTGTTTTCTTCGAAAAACAACGAACGCACAAGCAGCAAGAAATGTTCACAGTCAGTTCTGGATAAAATCAATTGAGGTAAACATAAAGGTATGTTTTACTATGTTTGACACAAAAATACCCCAAATAACGTTTATATCTCGGAAGCGTTATGACGCTAAGCAATATAGACGCTATAAATGTTTCTCCGGCAAAATGTTAACTTTTTTGCTTCATTGATTGATGAATAAATATTGTTAATTACTGAATTTTATAGACTAGAGTTGTCTTAATGGATGTGATTATGAAGACGCCTTAACCCTGTGAACTTTAGTGCTATCTTCCACATCAGTTCAATGGCAGCAGTTAGAAGATTCCATATTCATAATGTGGGGATAGACCAATCAATATTTTCAACGTGCAGCCCCCTATTCCTAATCCATGCCATCCCCTTTCAAACCTCCTAATCATCACTCATCTCTCTTCTTATCCTACCCCGCCCCTCCTCCTCGTAATCCATGCTCCAAGTGACCACATCCAGCCTCATCTCAACCACTCAACAATATCCCCCACCTCCTCCATCACAACCATCTCCAACTCCACCCCTTTTTGTTCAATCATAACTTTTTGAAAACCTTGCAGCAAAATGAAGAAATAATAGGATATTGTTATAACGTGTGAGATATGCAAAAATTGGTATTTTGTTCAATTTTAACTTTTTGAAAACCTTGCAGCAAAATGAAGAAATAATAGGATATTGTTATAACGTGTGAGATATGCAAAAATTGGTGTTGGAATCTCACCCTCCAAAGGGGGTCAGATGGCTATGATATACTACTTTTTCTGGAAAAGGAGACTACTCGTGTCGGTAAACACACTCTTCGGATAACATAGCATGCTACCCTTTCCCCTCCCATCGTAGTTTAATTGGAGAAAAATCTCGCGAGATTCTGATCCGGCTCAAAAAAATCCCCCTTAATTGGTCGTTTTCCTAACCTGACACCGTTGAAGGACGTGCGCGCGTATCATCATGGTGATAACGTCGGGAGATGGAGGGATGCTAGGGTTAGATGAATGTATTTCACGTGACTAGGTCACCTTAAAATAAGTCCCCAGGCCGGGGTCTCCCATTGAGGTCCCCCAACGGGACAGGAAACCCATCTCATATACTACCAACGTGTTTAAGATGGTAACTGGCAGCTGTGGGACTTCAAGTTGGAGTTCATCTGAAAGCGTGGTGACCGGACTGAGTTTTCGTAAAGTTATAACGCTATCGGTTAATTTGTTTAACATTATGCGTTGAAAAAAATTGTAACAATATGCTTTGATTTTTATAACATTATACGTTAAGGTCATAACACTATGTGTAGCATATAATATTATTGAGTGTTTACAACATTTTTGTAACATTATGCTTTAATGTTACATTATGCGGAGTTGTAACATTATCAGCTGCAACACGCCCCTGGCGTTCTTAACTTTACCCGCACACTGCTTGTCATGATTCGGAGAAGGCTAGAAGATTTATGAAGACTTATCTCAGTTCCGATTTTCTGAATATTACCTAGTGATTCAGCTCACAAAATCATTGTAGTGACCATTAGGTATTTTAATACTTTCTCATACAAGGGCCTTATCGTCCACTAAAGGCTTCACGGCAGAAAGTATGTCGCTTCCGGGAGCAGCACTAACACTGGACGAGAGAGTGTAATATATTACCGCGGGGGGGGGGGGGGGGGGTGGTGGGTGGTAGTGACACACGTATGTTCTCCAGCCCGTAATCTTCCGGACATATTGCACGCCAGCTCTGGCACGCACATAACTTTTGCTATATTATACTAGTATGAACAGTAACGGACCTTTAGTTCAATGGACATCTGTATTTCGGCAAAGGCATTCCGATATGATGCGGGTGCGATATGAAAGCCGGGTGGCTTCTACAAACGAAAAAGCCCTCAAACATCAAGGAAATTCGTGCCTGTATAACCTCACAGGCAGTCCGAGAAACGCTACTATATTCGCCAGCTTTGAAAACCACCACTTGGATATAATTGTAACTACAAACACCCCAAATAAACTCTGCTACAATCATCAACCATTGGCGAGAGCACCCAAAACAACTGAACTTTGTTGTTTTGTGTGCAACAAGTTGCTGTTTGGTGTGCAGCAGCAACCGATCACCTAGAAGGTGTTGGGGTGTGGGGGGGGGGGGGGGGGTCCTGCTCGCTTGAAGTTATAGATTATTTCATTTCTACTATCAGAAACAATGAATACCAGCCGAACGATAAGCTGCGTTACTCCAATACCACGCTTCTGTAACTCATACGATAGACGAACATATGAACGGTTAGGCAACGAGTTTCCCGTGACACCCAAAATCGACAAGTGTAGATATGGCCATTAACTGACACGGACAGGACAGTGAGCATATCGTGGTCAAGAAAACCGCAATCAAAATCAACGACAATGAGGTCATGTCCATCGACACCAGCGACGTGTATCTTTACTACGGCGATCTTTGGAAGACCATGCAGAGACACGGAAATATACGAATTTCCAAAGAATTGATACTTCAACCGACAATTAAACTACTGGTCAACAAAGGTGATAATAAGGACTCAGCAAAGGCAGGATACAAGGCTATCGTTGATGCCTATGATAGATGGCTTATACCCTTGGATTTCGACCTCCTGGAGAGCCACGCGGCCTTCTAACAAAGTGTGATCAGGGACAGGATAAAGCATGAACTGTCCTTCAACGACTACATTCGAGCTTAGAGTTCGAGAAGATTACCATTCCAGACCTGAACATAAAGCTTCGCAACCAGTACGCAGGACGCCACACATCCTCTTTGACCGTGTCCTCCGACATCGCAAAATGACGACAGACAAGAGCAAAACGCTGTGGAATATCAATCGGAATATCCCTGCGCTTAGCATGTAGGGCATTCTGACTCTCTTCGAGGACCCGACTGGTACGAGCACTGTTTACGACCGAGATAGAGAGTCTTTCTATAACCTCAAAATCACCAAGATCGAGGTCATCCAACCAGCACTACAACAAGGGACTGCACGCTTACAGACAGCGGATTAAGGTAAAAAAAGTTTGCCTGCTCTCCCGCCAGCCAACCCCATTCTGAGATGGCCATGTTCGCAAAGGATGTGGCTCTAGCGGATGTGTCCCTGAACACGTTCTTGACCACAAAGTACCCATTTCGAAATGCGGACGACGACGGTCGGCTTTACAGCAGCGGTCAGAGGATAAACATATGAGCGAGAACGCCACCAAGCAGATCACCAATACCGTTGAACGGGCCGGCATATTTAACGTCTACTTGTGTCTGATCATGGATACCCAACCCAACATGGAGGCTGGCCACTACATCCCCCAGCGATCGATCATCAGTGGACAGACCTGCAGTTTTCCTATGTGATCAGCAGGAAGACCCCTACCGAGGCACTTCCAGACACATGGTGATCCTCTACCCAGCCACCGGGTATAACAAAACATACAAGGCCCGCTCATGTAATTAACATGTTACGTGAGGTAATTAACATGACGTCATGTAATGAACGTTATATAATTAATGAATATTGTGTAATCACTTTAATTAATAACGGCATAACGGTTGTGTAATCACTTCAGTTAATGACTGTTGTGGAATTAATGCAATTAATGAGTGGTTGTGTAATGAGTGTAATTAGGGTTAATTTTTATAATTAGTATATTAATAAATGAATTGATATCTTTTCTCACAAATTCCACAGGTAAGCGGTTTGTTTCCATTTCGATTACTTACAACGTAGTAGATACGATGCAGAATGAAACTCGACTTACCAACAACGTGTTTGCAAAACAAATGATAAATTTAGCCCTGTGTGACCGTCGTGTGTTTTTTTATGGGCGTAATAAAAGTGGGAGCTTTACGACCGCCATAAAAATAGAAGAATGAATTTATTTTATTAATATCTGGGGCGCAGGCCAAGTTATTAGATCTAATTAGAGCAATAATATTTTTTAACAAAGGATCACACCGGCTTGGCCAATGTGTCGCGTTCCTGAACCATTTTAACGAGATGTCAATGATCTTTAATTACACCCATAAAAATCGACACAAAGCAGTCGTTATATTCGCACGCGTCCAGTTCAAGGCGTGTGTCAGCTGATAGAGAAGGTAGCATTCATATAAATGGAGACGTTAAAATAATACAAAGGGGCTACATATGTCCAATATTCGTTTCAAAATTTAATAGGGTCATAATTTGTTAACAAAGGCGCAAGAAAATCATTCATGAAAATGTCCAACGGTGGGCGAAATATACGAACGTCAATATTATCGAATCGTTTATTAAATATATAATTTATTATCTAATAATATCTCTCCCAAATTATGACATCAATAAATATAGATCGTATGTACTAACCGACGTAAGCATTATTAATTCATTTATTAATATACTAATTATTATAATTAACCCTAATTACACTCATTACACAACCACTCATTAATTAAATTAATTACACAACAGTCATTAATTAAAGTGATTACACAATATTCATTAATTAAAGTGATTACACAATATTCATTAATTATATAATGTTCATTACATGAAGTCATGTAAATTACCTTACGTAACATGCTAATTACATTACGTAATCCCCCCTTCCTCCACCCCTTTCCCCCAAAACAGGATAGTTTCCACATTGCCTGCTACTAATACAGGTCCGTGCCAGTCTTCGCCTGAGGCCAAACACATGCTTTCGTCGTGCTGTAGCCAGTGCGTTCCACACTTTCATGCAGCTCCCGGAAGGAATTGACCAAGTAATCACGATGGCACATTTAGCCTGCACGTTGTGTGTCTCTCTCCGCACAGGAGACAGCCAGTTTACGTCCCCACTCGATACGACGGTACACTGTGACAGCATCAACCCCACAACTGATGCTGGCAGCGAGTGATCGGTAAGAATATGGTTTGTGTCGTGTATCCCAGAAGAATATGGTTTGTTTCGTATATCACAGAAGATATGATTACCTACCCATACCCAATTTACAGTACAGATGCCATGGTCTGGTCGTAAGCCACGCATGAGCAGTGATGTCTGTTACGAAGTGAGCCCACAGGGGTTAATCGAGCTCACCAGCTCGAGGTAAGAGCTACAGCTCATAAACGTGATATGGGGATTTATTTGGCAACCCAGTGGACTCGAGTTTTATTAACATAATTTGAACATACAAGAAATCACATGGAAATTATTAACTGGCGACGGGAGTACAGGCGTACTCTGTGGGTACACGCCAGATGTTCTGTTGACAATATTAGGCATACTTTTGCAGTCCAATATTGTCAGCAAGCAGTAAAATTGTAGGATTTGTTGATAAATGGAACAATAACATTCGGCAGAGTAGTATAGGATGCAGAGATCTGGCCTCTTTACCAGGACCCCGGGGGTCAGACCTCGACCTCGGGGTCACTGACCCCGACGCCCAAATTCGTTAGGCCTTCCCTCCCCTCTCCCCTCTTCACACTAGGCCTAGGCTATTTGTAGACTCCCCTCACCCTACCCGCCCTGTATGTACCCTACTGTTTTAGGCTATCCTTCCCCAAAGCCCATTTTGGGACCCGGGCAATGTATAACCTATTTAGGCTTTCCCTACATTGTTTTGGATTTCCCCGTATGTGGGCTCCCTCCTTAACAAAGCCCATTTCCTCCCCACCAAAGCCCTGGACTGTTCCTCCCCTGTCCAAGGATAGCCCAAAGCTTGGGGACTTCCAAACTGAGGCGTCCAATGAGTACTAACAAAGAGTTTCTCCTCCCCTTCCCCCACGTAAATTTCGAGCTTTGTTGGTGTATCTAAGGTAAATGTTGTCAAGGACATGTACACGTAACTACAAAGATTAATTTGAAGACTACCTGGTTTGTTTAGACTTGTCATAAAGGAATTATGATAGAGAACACCTGGTCTTTGTCAATGCATAGATAATGGTGATTAAGATAGATGGAATCTTAGTTTATAAGAAGATATGACTGTGTCACGTTGTATAGTTATGCAAATAGATAAGGGACAACTGGTATGTTTGATTATGTCATAGATAAAGGTATTATGATAAAGGGATCCTTTGTTTATGAGAAGCTTAATATGATAAAGACCATGTACACTGTTTGATTATGTAATAGATAAGATGGTGTCACGTCGCAGGTGTTTGATAACCAAGTAAGATCGCGGCGATGTCTGATTGGTCAAGCAGTTGTCCAATCAGATCAAACCACACGGCGGTATGTTCAATGGGACCGAAAGATAAGCGTGTTGTAAAATTATCCCACGCAGGCGTTCTCTGATTGGTCAAACAACTGTCCAATCAGATCGTGCCATGCAGTATTTTCCATGTGACCAATTGATAAGATTGTTGGCGCGTTGTAGTAAACTGCTATAGCATTCTCAACTCATAGGTAAGCTGAAAAGGAATGAACAACTCTAAATCTTCTCCCTGTTAAATTTTATTTTCACATAAAATCAGTTTTACAAGTAATTAATTGGTTTTACGATGGTCAAAATGGATTTCCCATCAGACTTACAAATTTACAAGTAATTTTTACAAAGCGAAAATGGTTTCACAATCAATTAAAAGGAATTTACAATCAGTCAAAATGGATTTTTAATCAGTTTTTACAAGTAATTTTACAATTTCACCTTAAGTAATTTCTACACCAATAAGAAGTTTTACAATACTTGTACAGGTAAGCATTCAATAAACATAATTAAATGTTCAGTAACTGTCTTTTGGCCCTGAAAAAGGTCAGTTTTTGTTGTTGTCGTTTTTCTGGACTTTCTCTAGTTATGATCCCAAGCTGTCTGCATATCAAGAAAACGTGTATTTTCTTAATAATGGATGAAACAAGTATTTTCGTTTCTCAATTGCGAATTTTTCAGCATCGTCCATTCCGTAACCCTCCTCATCTCGAAGTCGCTGAGCAGTTTTTCTAATTTTTCCATAGACCGGATGTTATCTGAAGTGCCTTACTCGACTCATTGCCTATAATATACAATAATCTTCTACGCCGAAAGAATAGTAGAGAATATCTATATTTTGGTGACCACGACGGACATGTGGGAATAATTATGTTACCTGTTCAACTCGTCATCCACACACCGCCCCTATTTCACCATTTTCGTTTAACTTATATGTCCAATGGCATCGTACTGCATCCAGCATCTCTCACTTGTCGTTTTGGATAGAAGTAGGGCAGACCTGCTCTACTCTGAGTGTAAAAAGCCTGTTGCTTTGGACAATTATTCAGTTTCTCTAACCCACTTACACCCCAATATTTTATACCTCCGCCACCCATATAACCTAATTACATCCAATTTCGTATTCCTACACCTTCATATTGGCTCCTTTAGTTCCTTCATGTAGCCTCAAATACTCGTGTGTGCTTATGTGAAAATTCACTATGTGCTTTAAAACCGACTTGCCCATGTTTAAAACCGATGTGTCCGTATGTAAAACCGATTTGTCCGTATGTAAAACCGATGTGTCCATATGTAAACCCGATGTGTCCATATGAAAAACCTATGTGCATATGTTTAAAACCGACGTGCACTATGTAAAACCGATGTGCACATATGTAAAACCGACGTGCTCGTACGTAAAACCGATGTGCGCATATGTAAAACCGATGTGCACATATGTAAAACTGATGTGCACGTATGTAAAACCGAGGTGCACATATGTAAAACCGATGTGCACGTATGTAAAACCGATGAGCACGTATGTAAAACCGATGTGCACATATGTAAAACTGATGTGCACATATGTAAAACTGATGTGTTTATGTTTAAAACCGACGTGTATATGTTTAAAACCGATGTGTATATGTTTAAAACCGATGTGCCCGTATGTAAAACTGATGTGTATATGTTTAAAACCGATGTGCCCGTATGTAAAACGGATGTGCGCATATGTAAAACTGATGTACGCATGCGCGTATTTGAGGATACTCTTCACTGTATTATAAATCGTGATGTCCACCCAGTTCTCATTTGTTCTCAGAGCGTTCAAAGAGAGAAGACAGGCCGAGCCACAACTGTAAATTCTGTACGAAAGCATTCTCAAGAGCCTTTTCACGTAATAGACACAACGATGGTTACTGCCTCAAGAGGTTTGGGATGACGGGTGACGGCAATCAGTCAAACGAAGATTATAACTTGTCTGATTCTAACAAGAGCACATATTCAGAGTCAGACGATAGTGATACAACCACTGAAAGTGAATATTCAGAACAGGAAGATGGCGAAACGAACATAATAGACACTTTAATCACAAGAGCATATGAAGATAATACAGCTGCATGTCAGAGATTGGAAGTGTCGAACATAGAAAATGGCTTGCCCACAGCCGAGGCCACCAAAGTGGCCAAGGAAGCTCTTAGAAACGGCGTGAGAGCTTCCCTCTGTAGAAGATTATTTAAGCCAGTGAGTCGAGTAAGGCACTTCAGACAACACCCGGTCAATGGAAAAATTAGAAAAACTGCTCAGCGACTTCGAGATGAGGAGGGTTACGGAATGAACGATGCTGAAAAATTCGCAATTGAGAAACGAAAATACTTGTTTCATCCATTATTAAGAAAATACAGGTTTTCTGGATGTGCAGGAAGCTTGGGATCATAACTAGAGAAAGTCCAGAAAAACGACAACAACAGCAACTTACCTTTTTCAGGGTCAAAAGACAGTTACTGAACATTTAATTATGTTTATTGAATGCTTTTCTTTAAAAGTATTATAAAACTCCTTATTTTTTGTAGAAATTACTTATGGTAAAATTGTAAAATTACTTGTAAAACTGATTAAAAATCCATTTTGACCGCCTGTAAATCCATTTTAATTGATTGTAAAACCATTTTTGCTTTGTAAAAATTACGTGTAAATTTGTAAGTCTGATTGCAAATCCATTTTGACTATTGTAAAACCAATTAATTACTTGTAAAACTGATTCTTTGTGAAAATAAAATTTAATAGAGAGAAAATTTAGAGTTGTTCATTCTTTTTCAGTTTACATATGAGTTGAGCATGCGATAGCAGTTTACTACAACACGCCAACACTCTTATCTATTGGTTACAAGGAAAATACTGCATGGCACGATCTGATTGGACAGTTGTTTGACCAATCAGAGAATGTCTGCGTGGGATAATTTTACAACACGCTTATCTATTGGTCCCATTGAACATACCGCCGTGTGGTATGATCTGATTGGACAACTGCTTGACCAATCAGACATCGCCGCGATCTTACTTGGTTATCAAACACCTCCGACGTGACACCATCTTATCTATGACATAATCAAACAGTGTACATGCTCTTTATCATATTAAGCTTCTTATAAACAAAGGAGCCCTTTATCATAATACCTTTATCTATGACATAATCAAACATACCAGCTGTCCCTTATCTATTTGCATAACTATACAACGTGACACTATCATATCTTCTTATCAACACAGATTCCCTCTTTGCTAATCACCACTATCTTTGCATTGACAAAGACCAGGTGTTCTCTATCATAATTCCTTTATGACATGTCTAAACAAACCAGGTAGTCTTCAAATTAATCTTTGTAGTTACGTGTACGAGTCCTTCACAACATTTACCTTAGATACGCCAACAAAGCTCGAAATTTACCTGGGGGAAGGGGAGGAGTAACTCTTTGTTAGTACTCATTGGACGCCTCAGTTTGGAAGTCCCCAAGCTTTGGGCTATCCTTGGGCAGGGGAGGAACAGTCCAGGGCTTTGGTGGGGAGGGACTGAGCTTTGGGAAGGAGGGAGTCCACATACGGGGAAAGCCAAAACAATGTAGGGAAAGCCCAAAAAGGTTATACATAGCCCGGATCCCAAAATGGGCCCTGGGGAAGGATAGCCTAAAAAAATAGAGTACATACAGGGCGGGTAGGGTGGGGGAGCCTACAAATTGCCTAGGCCTAGTGTGGAGAGGGGAGGGGCGAGAGGGGGAGGGGAGGCCTAACGGATTTGGGCGTCGGGGTCAATGACCCCGAGGTCGAGGTCTGACCCCCGGGGTCCTGGTAAAGAGGCCAGATCTCTGCATCCTATACTATTCGGCAGTATTTCCTGGGATGTTGGTGTTTAGATTGTCCAACAAATCATAGCATGTACCTGGTTAGACTCCCCGGAGATCTGGGGATGCTGAGTTGTGAAATTGCACAATTCACCTGAACATTCTGCCGGTTAACTGACGCCCGGCAGAATACTATTCTACAGCCGAGATTCCATGGAGTGCATGCAGACTGACCAACAGTCTGCATGACGTTATAAGAGTCCACAAAACGGCGACCGCCTCGTCAAGGGACTTTCCCTATATCCTCCAAAAACTCAGGGAGAATTTGCTGACGGTCGTCACGTACCCCGGTATTGCATCAGAAATTTGGTGTATATAAGCACCAATTTCTGTTTGCTTAGACAAGTTGTCTCTGGGCTCCTGACGGGCACGAAACTCTCTACGAGAAGGAAACTGTATGCCGCCACTGCTTTTGAAGGTATGAATATTGATGTTTGACACATGATAATTTTATGCCAGAGGTAACGACAGTGTAGTCGCGAATTTGTTAATAAATGATTGATTTATTAAACTAGTATATAATTTGAAACTGGACTTCGTTCTGCGGTACACGACAAGTTCGTGAAGTTACCTACTGAACCAGAATCTGGAGCCTGTGTCTGATATCGTCTGGTAAGGAATCACAAAACGTCACGGGCTGGTGGAACCTCACAGATCTGCCAGTAATCACAACACCTGGAGTCAGAATTTACGTTCACAGATCGATAGACTTTTACTTAATTCCGCAACAGACGTATATTTGCATTGGTGCCGTGGCTGCAGATTTGGCAAAAATCAGTGAACATAACCATGTATCCATAGGCAACGACGTAACAGTAGCTAGCGACTCAACTGAGCTCTCCCCGAGAGCTTGTAGCAGTAACAACAACGGTTCAGGTAACAGACCATGCAAAGTGGTGGAAAAACCCGCAGTGGTGAGCAAAAACACGCATTGGTAGAACAGAACAAACACAAAACTCGAAATAGTGTTGCGTTAGTAGTAGGGTGCGGTAGTACGAGTTGTGTAAGTACTCGAGAAAAGTGCAACTTCCAGGAAGGAGGAACGTGGTGGAACAACTTTCTACACACAGCCAACAAGAACTGTAAGTGTAACATTTTGATATTGTTCACATTTTATCAGCAGAAGGATGGATGACATTGTTATTCGTCAGAGGGCGGAGGCTCTTGCGAGTGAGCAACTTCAGAATATGCAGCAGCAACAGGATGACGTTACTGCACGTCATCAGCGGCTGTTGGATGCTGAACGAGCTTCCCTTGCAAGAACAAATGCAAGCACACGAACATGCTTTGTAAGACCAAAACGCGACCCAAGCAAAAGTTTTTTCAGGAACATACTCAAGCCCTTAAGCTACAGATAGTAGAATTACAAATCCAGTTTGCGAACATGAAAACAAGGGAGAACGTGAGATCACCGAGCTCGTTTTGGGCTATCACAAAAATGCACAAAACCATTTTGGTAAGTTGCAATAATGCAGCTACTACAGCTCACGCGACGCAAAGAAGTCGGGCCCTTCAAGCCCATATCCGCAGATTTGACGGAAACCCAAAGAGCTATCGGGCTTGGATTAAGAGCTTGAACCTATATTGGGAAACTAACAACATTCCACCGTAACAAAGAAAATTCATTGCTGCGCAAACCAGCGATTACGTGGAAAGCGATTTTATTTTGAGGCAAATTGAACACAACCCCGAGGTACGGTGGGAAGAGCTCCAAAAGGAACCCAAGGTTAGATATTCAGAGATAATGGATAAAAGTATGGTGAGAAGTTATTTGCGTCATACGAAACAGGAAAAAAATGAGACCATTGTGTCTTATGGCGAGCGATTACTCGATCTCGCCAAGGACGTGTATGCCAAGCAAATCGACGGGGAATCCGAACAGAAAATGTTTGCAGACTACTTCTCTGACGGACTGCATCAGCCCGACATGCAGTTGAAATTGATCAGAAAGGAGCCCTAGACGCTCGACAAGGCCATGGCTATTGCTATATTTGAAGCACGTGTGAAACATAAACACAAAGCCCGGGGAGAGTCGGAAGTCGCCAAATATTATGATTATCCAAAAAGTGATGACAGTCCGGGGAATGTAGGTGTCCCCATGGAGATTGACGCGACGCGACTTAAAAATCTTGTACATTCAGCGATAATGGGGAGACAAAATGCGCAAATTCAAAACTGTTTTGGCAGGGTCAACACTATAGGCAAGGTCAACCGAAGTATCAAAAGCAGTATCAGAACAAAACGTTTGTTCAACAACAAAGGGTTAATCACTACCCCAGACACATTTGCCATCCCTGTGGACGACCAGGGCACTACAAACGCGATTGCCGGGTAAACATCGCGAGTCAAGAACGAACAGTAGAGGTGGTGGCCCCACCCCAACAACAGCAAACTCATGCCGAAGGTGCAGGACAGACTAGATTCAGTTCAGGAGCTTTTTTTCGTTGCGGTCAGTTAGGGCACTACGCAGCCTCATGCAGAGTTAATGTACACGAGCACTATTCGGTCCTTGTAGGGTAAAGGGTCGAGTCTCAATCAATACAGTCACCCTAAGAAAATGTCAAAAGTGCAACGAGATAATAAGACCAGATTCTATTTATTCTGTTCACAATTGAAAAAGGCAGTATACAAATAATTATCTATGAACCGTTTGGTGATAAATCCAGTTATGTGAAACGATCAGAAAATAATGCTCATGGAAACCAGAATCAGGATAGAGCACAATTTCCACCAAATAATACATGTAATGAGTTACATAACAGAACATATAGTAGAAAATGGGACAGGTGCATAATTCAGTGCATGCTAAAAGTTTAAATCCATATGTTAAAAGTTCAAAACTAGTATTTCAAACTGTAAAGCCTGAAAATTTAATGTATCATAATAGACAAAACAGTGAAATTATTGGAAATAGGCATACTAGAAAACCAGAACCTAGGGACAGGCAACCTATAAAACAGGGACTCAATGTCCAACAGATAGTTCCCTCTTCTGTAAACCAATGAAAATTGGTGATAAATTACTGTAAAAGGTGTAATACTGAGGGACATAATATTAAAAAATTGTAAGGTAAAATTAAGGACTATTCATTTAACAAATAGACAACAAGCTAAGAAAGTAAGGAAGAAAACAAAGCCTAACAATAAAACAAAGATAATTTCAAGCTCTGAACCAAATGTTAACCCAAAGCCTAGCATTAAAATAACAGCTAAACCTGTTCTAGAGCCAACTGCTAGAATAAGGAGGGACCCAACCTCAGTTGTAAAGATAGATCCGATTGAAATTAACCCAAGAACAAATCATGAGTGTGAAAAATGTGGCGGTGAGAACCACTATACACGATGTTGTAAGGGGATCAAAATGTGTGACAGGTACCCACAATGGGGGCAGGGTACACATTTTACAAAAGATTGTACCCGAATATTACCGGAAAAACATTTCAGTCCAATAGAAATAGAAAATATGAAGAAAAATAATTATTATTATGAACGATATCCCAAGAATCATCCATTGAATAGGAAAAATCAAAAGCAGAAACGTTTAGAGAAGCAGAAACCAGTAACACAGATACAACCTCAGGGGAATACCCCTGGAAATCAGAAACTGAAACAGAAAGTAAACATTCAGACTAGACTGAAACCAAAACAGGAAAAGGTTCAGCAGAAAATAAAACCGAAAGTAGTCAGAAGCAGATGGGAAAAATAATGGTAAACAGGAAGTGAAACCAAAACTTCAACAAAATTCAGAAATCAATAAAAATGGAACAGGAAGTCGATCAAAACAACTTCCTACTGCAACAGGAAGTTGAAATAAACACACAAAACAGTCTTCACAAACAGTCAATGTTAATTATGGACCGGCTTCTTTGGATAGTGTCATGATTAACATAAGGAAGCAACGAGTGAGACCTTTATTAGATTCAGTAGCTCAAACTTTGAGACATAGGCCAAAGTTATGAGGAGATAGAAATACTTAACCTAGAATTGAGGGAGTGACAGAAAATGATGTTAGAACCAGGGGTCTAGGGAAACTTTATTTTTCGGTAAATGGAAGTGTTCAGGTGCATGAATTCTTAGTCGTAGATGAACTTAATCGAAGTGTATTACTTTGTTTAGATTGAATCAATGATAATGGAGTGAACATTTACTTTGAACTTAGAAAATTAAAATTATAGGGATAGCTTATACCGATAGTGAAAGATTTACATGTTAGTTGCTTGACCAGATTGGTGAATCAAATTGAACTTAAACCTCAGACCACTTGTGTCTGTTCAGCGAAGGCCATAGGGACCCGCTCAACTTTTGACTCTGATTATTTAGAACATCATGGTTTAAAGCAAGGTTACATAGCTGAACAATCAGGTTTACTTGTTAGTAATAGTGTAGTGAGTAACAATGAGGGACATATTCCTGTGACGTTAGTGAATAGCACTAACAAACATTACACATTACTGAGGGGTTGTATTGTGGGAAAGGTAGAACATGTAGCACAGGATAAAAAAGTTAGTAGAAATGGAACGAGTCAGGAGAAAATTAAATTCTGATGGGCAAAAAGATGGAACTTGATGAAGATATTAAAGTACCGACTGATAAAAGGGACATAACTCTGCAATTAATTAATGAGAATAGAGATTTGTTTGCTCAAAGCGATAATGACTTAACCCAAACAGACACAGTCACCATGAAGTTTAATACAGGTGACGCCAAACCAATTAAAAGTAGACCATACAGTGTACCACTTACAAAACGCCACGGGCTGGTGGCACCTCACAGATCTGCCAGTAATCACGACACTTGGAGTCAGAATTTACGATCACAGATGGACAGACTTTTACTAAATTTCGCAACAATGTCCACACATGCGTTATACAGCTAATAAAAATCATCAGCAGCAAAAGTTTAATTGTTAAAGCACCGGGTTGTCCCCGGAGCATCATTAATTAATTTTTTGTTGTTTATTCCTATAATTAGTTTTTGAAATCTAATATTATTGCGTCCGTGGAAATATTGCCCATCAATGGCGGCGGCCGAACTGTAAAGCTCTACACCAGCTCTCTATTGACGTTGTATGAGAAACAAAGGACTTTTTCTTCTTTTTGCCGTTATTGCACTGATCCACCATTTCTACTAGCAAAGAGAAAAAATAGTTTAAAAAATACAATTGAGATTCGCCGATTTATCCGATGGTCTATTCTCTCCACTCATTCATTAAGTTAATCATTTCAGGCCAGCAGATTCGACTAATTTGGGCACATTGTAGACTTGACTAATCAGTTGTTGTTCAGACCCATTAAGGAAACTTTTTGTAATACTGACTGTCTGAAATTCCATTTTTGGGCTTCGTAGGTCTGTATTGGTGCCAAAGAATATCTATATCCCGATAGAACATACATCCAAATTTAACCACTTTTTATTGCCAAAAAAAACGAACAGCCATGATAGTAGTAGGAGAGCGATGAACCGGGCGTCATTGTGGGACCCCGGGAGGACCCCTGAAGTGACGTCATGTCACGTGACACAGTGTCGCCATGTTGTGTTGTCATGGTAACCCGCGTGGGCGGCTATCTTGTGACGTTATCCCCATTGTGATACGTGATGTGAGTGCACATTCGCAGCGCGTGTTGTTATTTTGTATACTGGAGGCCGCCATCTTAGTTTCTATGGTAGCACGTGGTTGCTATGTTGCCCAAAGGCTTAGAACAAGACAGGGGTGGGTTCGGAGGGTATGTTCGATTGAATCGTAGTATCACGAATTACCACAAACAACCCGACAAGTTTAACTATTCAAATTCTTTCAGAATTCTCTGCTTCTATATATGCAATAGTTTTTGTCTACCTGACCATGTTCCTTTGTTCTGAGGATACTCCAGTACCGTAGTAGAGTCTTCCAATTGGAAAGTTTAGCTTATTATTACTATATTTAGCTTTTTGGGCCTGTTCTTGTTAGTTGTGACCCTATTCCGAGTACTCTTGTTGTTTCATTTATCTAGATCACCCAATCAGTTCACTTTTCTAGCTCTAACTAATCAATCAGATTGCTTGATTTCCCATAACCTGTAAGCAGAGTTAGCTCCTCTTATTACAACGAAGTGTCCTATACGATTCTTATTACCTCTATACCCAATGGCCACGTCCCATGGGACCACTTTTTGTGAAACGTCTCTGTTTATGTGTTCCAGTTTTAGTCGTATGAGGCCATGAGGGCTATGAAACATTCCCTCAGTGTGGTCTGATTTACAATCTCTCTTAACCTCATTTCGATTGAGGCCATGAGGTTCCATGAGAAATCCCTCAATGAGACCTCATTTATTACCCCTCTTAGTCTCATTTCGGTATTTGAGGCTACCTATGGCCTGGTATTGTATTATTTGAGGATACCTATCGAGGATATTTTCTGGAGAATCCTTTTTTTGTCGCATAAGGCCACGAGTGCCATGAAAATCCCTCAATGAAGCCTCATTTACTATCCCTCTTGGGCTCATCTCGGTATTTAACGGCCATGCCCCATTTTTGGAAAACAACTGTGGCTATGGAACCCCTTTTTAGTCGTATGAGGCCATGAGGGCCATGAGAAAAGCCTCAATGAGGCCTCATTTTCTATTCCTCTTAACCTCATTTCGTTTGAGGCAACGAGGGCCATGAAAAAATCCCTCAATGAGGTCTAATTTACCATCCCTCTTAGCCTCATCTCGGTATTTGAGGATACCTGACATTGTATTATTGGAGGGTACCTTTTGTAGGATACTTGTTGTAGAAACCTTATATCCGGGTACCTCTGTTCGGAAAGGTCTCAAAACGGTGTTGGAATGAAAATAAACTCATTTGTGTCCTGACCGTCGTCGAGTGAAGACGGTGCAGATACTGTTCCAGGTTATTTTCGAGATCGGATAATGCCAGAAGACGCCAGAAGAACCATCATCGGCTCCACTGCAGATATTGTACGAAGTTGTTTACCCGATCATTCAGTCCTCGTAGGCATGAAAGGCATAACTGTCCAAGAAGAACCGAAGAGGAGAGAGATACTGGAGATTCAATGACTGACCAGAATAAAGCACTTGCTGTTCGACAACCTTATGGCAAACTACTCATTCACAGTAGAAGATGACGAAGAAGAAGAAGAAGATTAAAGAAAAAAGGTATAAAAGGAGTGTTAGTATGAACATAAACTCATTTCCGTTTTGAACGTCGAAGAGTGAAGATGTCTGTGTCAACAACAGTGCTCAGATTCAAAGATGACTTAAATATACAGATCTCCAAGAATGATGCTGGATTAAAACTGACTTCTCAAGAACTGACTCGAGTGAATCGTGTGGTAAATACAACCAAGAGAAAATTTTTTAACGTGGATGCTGGTGGAAAGAAACAAAGATGTGTGGATACTGGCCGATCATTAACCACCGAAGTTGCCACTACAACCAAGAGAGTAAAGACAGAAGAACTGACTGATGCTTCCAATACAAATAACAATGAAGTTACCACTACAAATCAGTCTGAAGTTTCTACTGAAACAAAGAACGAAGTTACCACTACGAAGAAGCCTGAAGTTTCTACTGGAACTAGGAATGAAGTTACTACTCAAACTACGAATGAAGATTCAAAGAGGGACCAAAACAAGAACGATGTTTCCACTAAAACCACAAATGAAGTGTCTACTGAAACGAAGAAGGCTGTTCAGAAGACTGAAGGTACAACTACAAAACAGTTAAAAGGCAAGAATGCCAGAGAGGAAATTAAAGCAACCAACAAAGCCAAGTTATCAGCTATCAATCAGAGAACGTGTTCCATCAAGAACCTAGCCAGACAATGGGAAGAAGATCCAACCCACAAGAAGAAGAGATGGTTAGCCCATGAGAGAAGAACTACAGAGACACAAATGATGCCTTGAGAAATTGACTAAAAAGGGGTTCCATAGCCACAGGTGTTTTCCAAAAAAAAAATGGGATATGGTTGTTAAATACTGAGCTGAGGCTAAAGGGGATAGTAAATGAGGCCTCATGGAGGTCTTTTCTCATGACCTCATAAGACTTAAAAGGGATTCGGAAGGCCATAAAAAATCCCTCAATGTGGTTGCATTTACTATCCCTCTTAGCCTCATTTTCTTTGGAGGCCATGAGGGCTATGAAAAAGTCCCTCAATGACGCCTCATTTACTATCCCTCGTATCCTCATCTCGGTATTTAACAGCCATATCCCATTTTTGGGGAAAACACCTGTGACTATGAAACCCCTTTATAGTCGTATGAGGCCATGAGAGCCATGAGAAAAACCCTCAATGAGGCCTCATTTACTATCCCTCTTAACCTCATTTCGTTTGAGGCCATGAGGGCCATGAAACAAATCCCTCAGTGGGGTATAATTTACCGTCCCTCTTAGCCTCATTTCGGTATTTAAGGATACTTATGACCTGGTATTGTATTATTGGAGGATACCTATACTGGATATTTTCTGGAGAATCCCTTTTCTGTCATATGAGGCTATGAGGGCCATGAGAAAATCCCTCAATCGACCACGTTCGGGAACGTCTCCTACTACTTCACTTCCTTGGTCTCCCTGCGGGGTCTCCCAATGAGGCCTCTTTACCACATCTCCTACTACTCATGATTTATTTGAATTTAGAACAGCTGAGACTCTTACGTTTTGTGCACTGGACGATTGGAAAACTTCGGATGCCTTGAGCAGAGGGGTTCAAGGCTGCCATGGTTCGGTTCAGTAGGAGAAACGTTACCATCGTACATCGGTATAATGTACCATTACACACTATGATCTCTCATTTAGGTGAGCATGCCGCAGTGTGGTCATTGTCCTGTCCAATTCTTCTACTTCAATCATCTTCCAGTCCGAAGGCCAGCCTTCGGGTTAGAAGATGGTTGAAGTTGAAGAAACAGACCGAGGCGACCGGAGATGAGCTTTTCTGGAGAAGTGTGGTACGGATTTGTAAATAATATCTTACATGAATGCCTGTATACTGTCACGTTTACATGGGCTCATTTCAACTCATTGTTTAACCCCGCAACATGTCTGTGGAAAAAGTGGAGCAACACATGTACCATGTGCCCCCTCCCCCGATTCCACCATCTTAGATATTGAGATGATGTGTGTAGTTATTAAATAATAAAATAGATACACCAGCAGTTGCATGAAGCCATATACTGAATTTCTTTATAATTATTGTTATAAGTTATCTCCGCCAACATGTATAGTATATGGGGATTTAATACCTGGATGTCGGTGATTAAACACCGAGCCGCAGGCTAGGTATTTAAATGAGACACCCAGGTATTAAATCTTTATATTCCCTACATGTTGAGGGAGAAAACATTTTTGTCCCGTTTGAAACACGATAGAAATATAGTGGAGAAAAAATTGTTGACGCGTTTCTCACGCTCCGTAAAAAGTTAGACCAAATTCGTGAATAACTGTCTTGTTTTTTCACTCGCAGAAGACAACAGATAGAGTTCCATCCCTTGGGTCGTTCAGGAAACGAGTAAACAGTATTTTGTTTACATATCGTCCCCCGAGTTCCAATGTGTTCTCTGTGCCTACTGGCTCTTAGAACACACTGGAACTCAGGGGACGATATTTGCTCTCATTTTATTTTTCTTTAGTCGTTTCATTTAATTTTCAACTATACTACTCAAAGTTTACTAAGCACCAAATATTTGACACATCATTGTGAAATTTGCTTGCGACATATTTGCGATATGTTTGATGGATATGATTGAGGAAGGTATTCAGATGGTTCCCAGTGTTTACATGGGCTCTATTGACAGGCAGACTTTTCGTGACAGTCATGGCAAGCATGTACCCCTTGATTTTCATGATATTTTCGTGTACTGTCTACATGTACATGACATGTGTAGGGTATTCAGTCTTCATTTCAACACAAACTCTTGTGATTTTATGATTGAATATGGCAAATGCAAATGCAAGAAGACATTTGTCTGAAGCAGAAATGTGGCGGGCTGTAGGGATGGTGGAGCAAGGGGCTATCCAGGTTGGTGAAGACCTTGGTGTGCACCACACGGTGATCACCAGAGCCTGGGCAAGATTTCAGCAGTATGGCACACCAGTAAAACGGCGTGGTGGGGGCAGAGACAGGGCAACATCTGCAGCTAAAGACGGGTTTTTGATCATTCAGGCCCGTGGGAACCGCTTTTCCACAGGAACCCAGCTTCGCAGTGACCTTCAGAATGCATCCGAAGTGAATGTTTCGAAGCAGACTATCCGGGCAAGGTTGCATGAAGGTGGTCTCCGATCGAGAAGACCATGTATTCGCATTCCGCTGTTCCAGAATCACCACCAGGCACGATATGAATGGGCCATGGACCATGTTAGATGGACCAGAGAAGATTGGCGACCTGTCCTTTTTACAGACGAGTCAAGGTATTGTCTAGACCACACAGATAGGCGTTCTGGGGTACGGAGAAGACCAGGAGAGCGATTGCATGCAGCCAACATTGCTGAGCATGACCGCTATGGGGGAGGGTCAATCATGGTCTGGGGCGGCATCAGCAGGACTGGACGTACAGAGCTCTGTGTCCTTGAATGTGGTACATTGACTGCTTGTCGGTATATTGATGAGATCCTGGATGTCCACGTCAGATTTCATGCAGGTGCAGTGGGAAGGGGGGGGGGGGGGGGTGTTGATTCATTCTGATGGAAAATAATGCCCGTCCTCATGTTTCCCATGCTTTTGGGGAGTACCGACAGAGGGAGGGGTTTGGGCGTATGGACTGGCCAGCAAGATCTCCTGACATCAATCCAATCTAACATGTCTGGAATGAGTTGCAGCTTGCAATTTCAGCCCGTCCAGTCCAGCCAAGAATTGTCCAGGAGCTTAGTGCCATGCTGGTCCAAGAATGGAACAACATCCCAGAAAGGACCACCAGGAACCTGATTGGGAGCATGAGAAGGCATAATTAATAGTGATGGGTCCCATACTCGATATTGAAGCCATACCAGTTCGCTCCGTCCACTTGTTGGCAAATTTCAAAATTTACTCTTTTACCAACAATATCCATTTTCCATGGTTATCGAATTCGAAAGCTCAAAAATAATGTCAAACACAAATAAAATCTTAATTTCTGTACATACACAAATCATCAAAGATATAATTAAACAAAAATATATACGCTTTTTCATCACAATATTTCAACTAAAACGTAAAACAGTTGGATGTACTTGGTGCTCAGCAAACTTTGAGTAGTATAATTAATTTATAACGGCAAAATATGATAGAACTGTCGGAAATCTGATATATTTGTGACTATTTTCATGTTTTGAGGTTCTTTTTTAAAACGAGGCGAGCGGAAGTAAATAGTTTTCATTTAAACCATATGCCCCCGATGTTTCACGTGCGCTTATACCCTGGATGTTGCACGCTCTCATATACCTTGGATGTTGGGTGCACACTTTGCCATGGCAGTTTGTCCAAGGCATTGTGACCAATCAAAAGACCAAATTTATCCGGATATAGGGACAATACTATTTAATTAAGTAATTAATTAATTAATTAATTAATTTATTTATTTATGTATTTATTTTCATTGACCATCTTCTGGCGAAACATTATTGCCAGCTGAATGGGAACTGTTATTCTTGCCGCGAAGGCCTGCAGTTCGAAACGCGTTTATCGCGAAGTTTGTAGCCATTGCCATGTTTTTCATTTTTGCTGCTCAAAAACTCTTTTTCGGGAGAGAATATTATAGCCGGGGTCTTTCTCTATTCATGCAGTTCTACACCTATGATTTACAACAGAAAATTAATTATTTTCCTGAAACAATTATCATGAAATGGCTACTAGCTCACTCCAGCTGAGTGTGATTGGTCAGACAGTTGACATCGCATGATGACTCGTGACGAACAAATAACTTTCAGCTGAAGAGAACCAGTCTGTGCTTGGCTACGAGAGGGGAATTCAGATATGGGGAAAAGCTTCTTATAATGGGACGTGATGTGGATGTGCCCATTGGTCAGTCATGGGGTGGAATAATAATAATGAAGACTGGTCAAGCAAGTATTAACAAGTTTATATTATCAACAGTTATTTACATATGAACAATATTTTTCCCAATTAATCAATCTACCCCTAGCGTGGTCGAACACTAAACCGATAAAATTGAACACCGCATTATAAAATAATAAAACTAAATTTCCTCTCATATTGCATTCATCGGAAAAATGGCGTAGCTTCGAAGTGTCCTGAGATAATTAGTCTTTCTTTCATTCCTTCGTCATTCATTCCTTCGTTATTTCGCAGGTTATTATCTATCCATCCAATTACTCATTCGTCCATTTATTTATTCGTGCAATTATTTACTCGTCTATTCATTTATCTATTGACTAAAGTGAATTCTTTGATTTGATTGGTTGATAGATACGTGGTATGAGACCATATTCATTGAAACCCACGATACGTCCGCCCAGCCACTGACAATTTTCCCATACCCAGTGGAAGCCTCGTTCCGAAATCTACAAATTGTCCATACCCCCGTAGAAGACGCGTTCATCGAAATCAATTTATTATATTTATACAGAAACCTGTATGGCTCAACAATGGAAGATAAAAGATCTCATGCTGTGTGTGTTCACACATGAAATAGATTGTACTTCTAAAACGGAAAGTCAATAGATAAATTCGTTACTCCGTGTCTGATCAGTCACGGGGTAACTAATATTATTCAATTCTTCCCACATATTCGTCCATTTATTTATTCGTGCAATTATTTACTCGTCTATTCATTTATTCAATTTTTCCCACATATTCGTTCATTTATTTATTCTATTTCTCCGACTATTTTCTGATTATCCCTTGACAGTTACTGCCATGTGTCGATGAACCTAGTATTCGGCCTTCCGGGTCATTTATTCGTGCGCACCTATTTGGGCATTATTAGTTACCCCTTGTCAATCAATCATGGGATACGGCTGGCTTCGGGTAGGTAAAAACCCGTACCACGTGATTAGACACGGGGTAACGAATTTATCTATTGACTTTCCGTTTTAGAAGTACAATCTATTTCATGTGTGAACACACACAGCATGAGATCTTTTATCTTCCATTGTTGATCCTTACAGGTTTCTGTGGAATTTTTGTGCAAAAGAGTTTTTGTGAAAATATGCCGATATGAATAGTATAAAAAAATTATTATGTATGGACAATTTGTAGATTTCGGAACGAGGCTTCCACTGGGTATGGGAAAGTTGTCAGTGGCTGGACGGACGTATCGTGGGTTTCAATGAATATGGTCTCATACCACGTATCTATCAACCAATCAAATCAAAAAATTCACTTTAGTCAATTGATAATAAAAATAACTCCTCTTGCGATCTATACTTGATAAATTTGTACCTTATAACAATTAACTCCTTCGCTGAGTCGGATATCTACTGTAAATTATACTACGTACTGACTTGTTCCTCTTCGACGCATATAATCATAGACCCCACGTCCAATGGCGAAACATGTTACATCACTGTTAAGTCCAGCTCCTGCCTTCTTGAATTGTTTCTCCGTATCCTAATCGTCCTAAACATCGCTCATATATCTTTGTTTACAGTGGTTACCTGGACTGTGACAGCGAGCGAGTCCCAACTTAACTCAACTCAATGTAGTACAATTAGTTATCGGGACTCCATACAAACAATTCCAGTCTATGTATGCTTGTACATTTGAAACACTTATTAATTAAAACAAATTCTTCCAGCCTCTTAATAATGTGCTTGTGAATTTGAAACGGTGACGTGACGCTTAATTATAATAAACTTTATTTGCTACTTTTGGGTGAGAATCCCTTCAAACAATCTTCATCATTTATGACGTTAATAAATGATAATAATAATATATCTTTATTCTGTAGTATACTTGCACATTAACAACATAACATTACAATCTACAGGAACATAACCTAGTACACAGCATGGAAAGAGCATAGCCTTCCTTCCATTCCCATAAAAAAATATATCAACACGGTTTGGCATCAGTGTAACAAACGTTCTTTTCAAAGACAGGAATATTTAATAGTTTGTTTGTGAATCATGCGGCTAGATGGGATCAATAGGTCATATGCTGGGAGGAGGATGAGATACCCGAGAGTTTTGATCGAAGATACAATCGGGACAGGCTGGATTGTCACACTTGAAGTTTGGGCTGGAATAAGTACTTAAAATGTTATGCGTTAATGATTTTTTGAACTTGGGTCTACTATATTGCTGAGTTAGAGGGTCTATACTATTCCAAATTCTTGGGAAGGAGTAGAACGGCAATTCTGCAGAAAATTGAGTTCTTGGTTTGTGTGTTTCTATTTTACCAGTCTGCCTTGTATTCATCCCCGAAGGGTTTCTGTAGATCTGAAAGGTGTTATCAAATGACATAGGAAGTTTTTTGTTCATCCAGTCATGCATAAAGAGGGAGATGTGAAGGCTGTAGAGATCTTTAAATTTCAGAATACCACAATCTCTGAAAAGAGGGTCTGTGTGCGAGTTATATGCCTTCCTAGTTATGATTCGGACGGATCTTTTTTGCAGCTTGAAAATTCTGTTGGTGTAGGTCGATTGACCCCAAACCTGAATACCATATATGAAATGACAGTGGATCAATGAAAACTACAAAGTTTTCATTGCCTTTGCGGGGAGAAATTTCTTTGCACTATTTAGGGCAAAAATTGTACTTGCCATTCTTGAACATACTGCAGAAACATGGTGCTTAAATTTCATATTTTCGTCTATATACACACCGAGGAACTTTAGAGCGGCTTGATCTTGTTCGTTCCCAACGGATAATTCAACGTTGTTTACCCTATACAAATCATTTTGTGGGTGAAGAAGCATATATTTAGTTTTAGTGGGGTTGAGGGCTAATTTGTTGGCAGAACACCAGTGATTTATTTTGTCTAATTCGGAATTTACACTGTCTACGTGACAAGGTTGTTGCCTGATCTATATGCCGTTGTATCATAGGCAAAGGAAAGTAGATTAAACACAGTGGAGTTGCTAATATCGTTAATGTACAACAAAAATAGAATAGGACCAAGGATAGACCCTTGAGGTACACCGGTGTTTATGGTTAAGGTTTCTGAAACAATATTAGAGAACGAGATAAATTGGCTTCGGTCGGTTAAATAATTTTGAAACCACTGGTGGGTTATACCTTTAATACCATAGTATTCAAGTTTCTGGAGTAAGATTGAGTGGTCAATGCTGTCGAATGCTTTCGAGAAGTCTAAGAATATAGAAAGGGTGCAGTTCTTTGTTGATTTATCATTTTCAGTTACCACGCTATTCAGTAAATGCAATATGGGGTGGACAGTCGAATGCTTTGTTCTAAAGCCAAACTGGTACTTGTATAAGATATTACTTTTATCAATAAACTCCACTAGTCTTTTGTACATTAATTTCTCAAGTACTTTTGAGAACGTGGGTAGGATACTGATAGGGCGATAGTTGTTAAAGATTTGTGGATCACCAGACTTGAAGACTAGTATGACTTTGGCTATTTTCATTTTGAATGGCACGTGACCAGATGAGAATGAAGTATTAATGATGTGTGTTAATGGACTGACAACTTCATAAGCGACTGCTTTAAGGAGATTCGTGGACTGTTCGCCCTGACCCCTTGTTGGTTTCGAGGACAACTTAGAAATGGTATTAATAACTTCCTGGGTATTCGTTGGAGTCAGAAATAATGAGTTTCCGTTACTTTGCTTCATATTGTGTGAAAAATGGATGTTCGTATCGGACACTTGTTCACCTACTGATTTTCCACTGTTTGCGAAGAATGTATTGAATTTATCGGCAATGATTTTGGGATCCGTTACAAGGGTATCACGATCAAAAAAAGTATCGGGTGAATAAATTTTTCGGTCTGATTTATTAATTGCTTTACGTAGGATTTCCCACGACTTTTTAAGGTTATTTTTATTTTCCAGTAAAATATTGTGGTAATAATCTGATTTGCTTGCCCGTTTGATCCGATTGAAGATTGGACAGTACTGCTTGTAGGCTGTAGTATTTTGAGCTGTTGGAGATTTTAGCTTTTTGGAGTACAATTTTTGTTTATGTAGAGAAGACTGTAATAGTCCAGCTGTCATCGAGGGTGAGCGTTTAATATATTTCGAGGGAAATGATGTTGCTTTTAATGGAAAAGCTTCATTGAATGCTTTATAAAAGGTGTTCAAAAATAGGTCGTATGCCATGGTGGTATCGGAAGCGTCGAAGACGCTAGAAAAATCACTGCCTAATAAAAGACTTTTAAAGCGATCGATGTTCTCTTTCTTGAACGAGCGTTTATGAATTTTGGTAGGGCGCGCAAGTTGTTCTTCCAAGTTACCGATGCAAAACGTTGCAAAGTGATCGCTGATTACAGAAATAACAATTCCAGAAACATGCTTACAGGAATCGTTACTAAAGATATGGTCTATAAGAGTTGCTGAAGTATCGGTAACTCTCGTTGGTTTAGTGACAAGGGGCATGAAACCTGAGCTGAACATAGAGTCGATAAAAAGTTCAGTTTTATTATGATTAGTGAGGTTGAGCAGGTCAAGGTTGAAGTCACCCATAAGGTAGGCTCTTTTGTTTTCGAGGTTGATTTTATTCAATGGACAAAAAAAGGTCAAGATCAGCTTTTGGTGCAGTGTTGGGCCTGTAGATAAGTCCGATTATGCATTTCTTTTTAGAGGTAGTTTCAATGAAATGGGATTCAAATACGTGTGGTATAAAGATTGACAGATCACTTCGATGTTTAAAGCTGATGTTGTCCTTAATGTATAATCCTACACCTCCCCTGCCATCATCATTAGCATCATTAGCAGGTCGAGTGTGGTGAATAAGAGGGGGATAACCGTCGAGTTCAAAACATATATTCCGTTTGACATCGAATATTTCAGTGAGTCCCACGACATCAAATAAATTTTTCCCAGGATGCATGTCGTGTAAGAGGTTTTGGGTATTCTCAAAGTTAGCAGTCATACTTCGGCAGTTCATGTTGAAAAGATAAAACGACTTATTTTTTGCTGGG
Source organism: Pictodentalium vernedei (assembly GCA_031216915.1). Lineage (NCBI taxonomy): Eukaryota > Metazoa > Mollusca > Scaphopoda > Dentaliida > Dentaliidae > Pictodentalium > Pictodentalium vernedei. The sequence continues at coordinate 148,020,261 of CM062297.1, read as the reverse complement.
ATTTCCCTACTAAAGTTTTCTGGTGTATAGTATTTAGAGCTGGGGTTTTCAATAGCGTAGGGGGTGTCTGTGTCATTATCGTCAATGCTCAATGATGTATTAAACTTAGATTTGAAGTCATAATCATCAGACGTCTGGATCTCATCAAAATGGATAGTATTAGCCATAGTCAAAAAGTTTGAACTGAAGCCCTGCCTTTGGAAGATGACATATTTTTACTTAAAATGGGACATTTACAAAAACAATTAGGCATTTGCGGGATTACACTGATGCCAAAGATGTGTGAGCGGAAACATGGTATCATTGAAATGATGGGAGTACCCTTTAGGAGTTATAAAATTGTCTATAGGCAATGAGGCGTAAATTGAGAAACCAGATGTTTGAAAACACTCGACTATATAAAATGTACGAACACATACATGCAGGTGCATACACATATTCATATGTATGTGGCCTCCTACAGACATGATCCTTCCATGAACTAGCCAACATATTAGCGTGCAGGCTAATCGTAAAAGGACCATGTGTGCATGTACTCTTGTGCTGCGGAAGCGAGTGAGATAATTGCAGTGCGACTGAAACACACCACTCGTATAACATTTTCAGAAGTGTAGCTATAAATGACTGAATTATTAGAATTGCTATTGTGTTATCAACCAAGAATTAATTTAATTATCAAAGCGGATTTCCACTTGAGCTGTGCACTTAAGATTTTTACCTGCTGTAGTGTGCATTTTTAAATATTTTTGACATTACGAAACGCACTCCGGTCATAATATTAACCCAAACAACACACGTTTTAAAGCGCAAATACAAGGATACTAGAGCTCGTTTATTTCTTTTGCTTAATTAATGAGGCACTTGGGTGGTTTCGCGGCCCTGTCCATACATGTTCTCACTAGCCTCAACACTGACATACATGCATTCTTTACGAGAGGGGCACATTGATGTTGCTGAAAACGTATCGTTTTGGACTCTCTGTGGGGAAACTCTACTTGTACTTTCTTTGCTCCATCTAAATTCCGACATCATTGCTTTGGAAGTCTTTGAAGAACATTACATGGAACCACTGTTGTCGGTTTATTCGGTCGTCTGTGGATTGTCTATCTAACGCGGTTTCTTCTTCAGCTGCCGTACTTTCCACCACAGATTACACAAGTTGTTAACTGGAAATTTAGGGTTGTCAAAAACATTTCTGGAGGAGGAGCCACCAGAATGGGTGCCAAGTTATTCCCAATAAATCAGTCGAAGGTCTTCTCCAGATGATATAAAACGTTAGTGCCTTTTTCTGTTTTTAAAATTTTGTTCTGGCAGGAATTGACAAATAGGGTTGTTCTCATTTCAATAAGAACTGATACACTTTGTTTCATATATATCTCAAATTGCTAAGATTAACAATGTTCAATATTGTTGTTTTTTAACAGGTAAAGGTATTGTGGGCGTCCATGTTTGTATGGCGACAGATTTATTAAGATATAAGATACTTGTGGTACAAATACACATACATGTACCTTTACTTAAGGGGTGCTGTAGGAACTAAAGAGTATGAAGTTTAAAGAATGTGCGTGTTTTACGGGGAGTGCGCTGCGACTAAACGGGAAACAATTCCGAAAAAAGTTAGCAAAGAGTTATCCTAATGCATTCCCGAAGTTCATACAAGTATTTCATCACCCAGAAACGTGAAGCGTGGGTGTAGCTAGAAAAAATTGACAGTTGGTCGCACTCATACCTCACGCATGGTATGACCAAAGGATAAGGGATCAACAACAAATAAGATAAAATTCAATGTTTGGGTCCAGATTACTAGGGTCACCCAGGGGGTATTTTTTCAGAATTGTTGGATATTATGGACTTTATAATCCCTCAATGCATTTCGAAAGTTCATAATGCATTTCTTCACTCAAGAAGAGTATCCATTTCTGATTCCTTTATAAGACACCTTTAATGCAGTGCACAGAAGTTGTTTCTCATTTCGAGAAAGGTCCTATCTGATTCCTGTATGAAACTTTTTTAACGATGTTTACGAAAAGCCATTTCTGATTTCTTTAAAGATATGATACTCCTGAAAATAGGTCTCCGTAAATAATATGTTTATACAGTATAGTTCTGTTTCTTTCGCCATTTCATATCGACTCGAATTTACAGAACACAGTGAATCCTGCTTCCTAACACCTCTGACTTATCTCGTCATGTAAATCGATTTTAGAGAAAGTAATCGCCTTTGAAATTATTAGAAGCACGAAAACGGTCCAATTAAGAAGCAAATAATTGTTAAGAAAACACCTGTGGCATAAGTAGAAAATAAAACCAAGTTTCCTTTTGTTCATTTTAATAAACGAAAACAACAGACAGCTCTCGGAGCTGCCTTTTGTTTTTGTTTATTAAAAGAAACAAAAGGACACTTGTCTTTTTGTGGCAAGGAAATAAGAAGCAATTTGTTCAGAGATGAACCGTTATTAAGACCATTTACCAGTATCACCTCCCCACACTGAGCGTACACTTGGATCATTGTTTAGCGAATGTGTTTTTCAGTACTTTGCATGGTTTTATTATTCTCAGAAAAATGATTGGCAAATCTCTTCTCCTAGACTTTTATATTAATGGTGGGAACAGTGTGTGTATTTCATCTCACGATGCGCACACTTTTGAAGTGATGAACAGAAAAAACGTTACAGGATAGTGAAAATGTCGTTTTCTTAAATCTAAATGTGTTCAGCAGAGAGTAATTGTGAATCGTTGAAAATAATTTGGAAAAAATTGTAAAAATCCAGATTCTGTTTGTTTATTCTCCCTTACTGGAAAATGCCCGAAGTTTGTGAAATGCGCACATCGATGATACAAATTCGCTAAGATTTCGAAATTTCAGTTTTTATATGAATTTCCCATACCCTTAGTGTTAAATTTACTGAATTCATTGGAAAATTGAGGGGAGCTAACTTTCCTATAAATGTTTTCCAATGACGACAAAAATTGTCAGCAATGAGTTTTGCATGCTTTTGTACTATTTGAAGAGTGATCGCCGTTGCCATCTGTTTTTCACTTTTTTTGCATCACAATGAGTGACTGTTGAGACCGAAGTCGCGCAAAACGTGTCACATTGTGGATATTCATGTGCTGAACACCTGCTGGGACATCCGATGGTGGAGAAAGAAGGCCAATATGTTGTGAAGGCACTCGGTTTTGTCAATATATTTTGTCTGCTCAGAATATCATGAGTGAGTTTAGATAAAGACTTTGGTGACTATTTATTACTATAATTTTTTATTCGTTAACTCTTTACCCAACGCAGATGATATCAAAATTTATTATTTTAAATATAATTTTTTTTAATTTTTCAAAAAATTTCAACAAAACCATATCATGTCACCCCTCATTGGAACGAGCTCATTTTTTGTTGAAATATTTTGAAAAATTTAATTTTTTCAACTGCTCAATTTGCATTCTGCGCGGGCGGATGCGGACGATTCGCTAGGTAAAGGGTTAACGAGATGGCAACCTTGCGTTCAGCTCGTCACTAGATTCAAAAGTGTTTACAATTGATCGAATGTTCGGAAAAATTTCCCTTTAACCCTTTGAATCTTGCCGGTATATTCCATACTAGTTCAATGGCAGCAATCGGAAGAGTTCATATAAGGACTTTTGGGGGTACGAAGGCTGCGTGTTGAAAATATTGATTGGTCTACCCCACACATTCACTTACCATCCACCCCACTTAATGAAATTATGGCGTATCATGTTCCTAGGCTGGAAAAGCGGCCTCTCGGGTTCAAGGGTTAAGGGGGTGCAGGGCGATATTTTTTTATTTCGGTTCAATGACACTTTCCACAACCAGGGTTATCTCAGGTAGAACAGTGTACCAGGAGGGAACCCTCGAACAGCGGCAAGCAACTTCCAGACTCGTACCAACTGCACACAAGCAGGGTTAGCATTGGTTCAAGACAAATGCAAGTGCACCATCGATGTGCAGTACGTCTCAGTACACACGCCACAGAGCCCACACTGTTATTGTCTAAATAACAACCGCTATAGTGAAAGTACAAAACCTCGGTGCTGAGCAGAAGGAATTGGCCTGTTCAGCCTTACGATGAATTGTTTTACGAATGTCGGGTCTTTGAGCGTAGCTTCTCCTGGCCACGGACCATTGGATCATTAAAATAACCCTAATAACTGATTTTTTAACAAAAATAATCGTAAATATTTATAAAGTGGAAGTTAATTATTCGCGATCACGATTAGCCATTAGCAGATCTTAACTATCAATAAACATATACATTATTTAATTATTTTCGCTATAAAATAATTGTGACAAAGAACCAAATATCCTCCCATTACATATATATTTCGGTAATATATACATACAGTACGGTCGCCATATATACAGTGGACTGGTCGCTCTCCACGTGTGGAGAATACTTCCATGGATGCAATAATATTAGATTGCAAACACTTTTTACAGGAATAATCATCAAAAATTTCATTAATTAAGCACCGGGTGCAACCCGATGCTTCAGTAATTAAATTTTTGCTGAGGTGATTTTTATTACCCTAGAAAACGCATACGTGGACATTACGGCCCATGTGTGGATTAAGGCCAGTCCACGGCCAATGTACTGTAAGGGGTATTCGGGTTTTGGGTTTTTTTTTTAACAAAGCGTCGGTGACCTGTGACTGATGGTGCGAAAATATTGCTCTTCAAGCGATGAGAGAGAGAAAATGAGAATATGAAGGACAATAATAATGGCACTGGGTCGTTCGCTGATTTGCCGCGGTCCTCAGGTGAGAAACCCTTGATTAACATTGTATCCCAAACGCCTCCCTAGCCCCATGCCCTTTCTCTCCTTACAGAGGCCAGAAACAAACTGCTTTTTGGCATCCCGCACCACATTCTTCCCAATCACTCTGATAAGCATACTAACCCTCATCTTTGTGTCGCCCACTAACTACATGTCCTTCCTTCTTCCAGCACTATTGCCCATTATACTCCCAATGAATCTTATTCTGTTAGACTGTTGTTAAGACATTTTAATAGAAAGTGTTCCTAGGTCTTCACTACTCCTAAATTACACAGGTACTCCTTTTTTCTATAAGCTCCAGCGGCCACTACCTCAGCTTGAGCAGCAGTGACCCCCAAAGATGTCATCAAGGTACTCTTCAAATTTGGTTTCTCTTTACACGCATGTCACACAAAGAACTCTTTGCTTTGACCTCTCTCGCCAATTCCGGTTACAATCCCAAATGCCTCTATTTCTAAGGATCTGTTTTATCCTGAGTTGCCCCCATTTCTAAGACTGAGATCTCCATTGAATAGTTCTCCATTAACTCCCTCATCTGATCGATTGTATTCCAACTATTCTGGAACATTAGATTACACCATCGGCTGTCGGAGAAATTTCCCAAATAGTTAAGATAACAGAGTTCCATTATGTCTATCCTGTCCTTGTTCCTCATCCACCCAAGCACATCCCTGATTGCTTCTAGTTAGTGATGCAGTATTACCCCCCCCCCCCCCCCCCCATTATCCTTCGACCTGCATCGTTCTGCAGTGTTTCTAAGCTCTTATCAACTGTTATCACTTTCATACCATTTGTTATACTTGTCAAACCTTCACAAAAACATTATTGAAGCGGTTTCTCCCTATCAGTTTTTTTTGATGAAATTCCCTTACCCTTTTATAATTGTTTTACTCCTCTGGTTTCGGGAGATACCTCTTCCCGTAATGTTTACATTTACACTCAAATACTCGTAGACAGCTGTCTCCCACACACTACGAGTTTGTTGCTACTTTCCGGAATACAGATCCCCCCCCCCCCCCCCCATCACCCTCCACCATCGATTAGGTTCCACTTTACAACCCACGGGTATAACTTCTGTTTTTGCATTCCTTTGGTCCGAGTCTCCCTTTGTTCTTATATCTCTCAACAATTTCCAGCATTTTCTCTATACCTGCTTCGCTTTCTGACACTAGTACCATATCATCTGCGACAATATAGTCGTAGGATCTTCAGGTCCTCAACTGCTACCCCCTCATCGCAATGCATCTTATAAATCTTTCATGTACGATGCATATATCCGCGACTTTTGCAGATTAAATCGCTCTCGGATTTATCATGGAAGGAAGTGAAATAAGAGTAAAGCAGGAAAAACCATCGTCAGAGTTTATAAATAAAAACAGTTCCGATGACCACATTGAGCCAACAAACGTGAACAAAACACGCCGATTTCAGATACTTTCTGTTCATGTGGAAACGTATACTCCAAACTCCATTGTCCAACTTTACTCCCCAACCCAACGCACACAATATTAAAATTTGTTATTTTAGTTAATTTGTTTTTCTCAATTACTTCAGGAAATTTCATCAACCGCATATCATGTCAATCCCCATTGAAACGAGCTGGATGAGCTCGTTTGAATGATGAGTCACATGATATGACTTTGTTGATTTAACCATTTGAACACGAGAGGACGCCTTTTTGGCCCAGGAACACGATACGTCATAATTCCATTAAGTAGTGAGTGTGTGAGGTAGACCAATCATTATTTAAGAATTGAATGCAATTTTTATAATCATTATTGGAGTATGAACGTGTGGGAATGGGTACAAATTGTATGAATCCCGAAGGGATTCATACATAATTTGTACCCATTCCCACACGTTCATACTCCAATAATGATTATAAAAATTGCATTCAATTCTTATAATTACATTCCGTAACTGTTTAAACTACTTTTTACCAAACAACAAGGCAGAAAGACGAGAGGCGCTAAAAGTTAAAAACTCGCCCAAACACCGCCCGAATTACATTCTGTCAAATGCGCTCTACCGTAAACGCGGGTCAAAGTTCGACCAAATGTATTCATTGGAAAATGGATTACATTTGGACATGACGTTTTCATCCAGCTGACCAATGGGAATTGAGTATTTGGATCCAAAACCTATAACTACATTAACAATGTAATTATTAATTCATCTCCCCCCAAATAAGGATTAAAATAATCAACTCAATTTGCAAAATACGCGGAAGGATGAGGCCAATTCGTTATGTAAATGGGTAATGGACCAGAGAGGCGATGACTTCCCACCAATGATTTCGTTGGAAATTTGGCATTCCGTCGAGTTAAGTTATTTTCACGCTAATTATAACTGAAAATTTATCCAGGTAGGTAGTCAAGGAGATTACGCATTATAGATAACACCACTTTTTACAATGTGCACCCTAGGAAGGTTACCACCTTTCCTAATATGGAGGACCCAGACCAAAACTGATTACGTATTCGGTTTCGGTTTGCACATGTCGCCATCGGATATAAGACTAGGTGCACATGGTATCGCGGGCTATAATAACGAATTCCCCAATTCCACCTTATTATTGGGTGCTGGAGGTAAACGATGGAGTGAATGACAAATCGTTTTTTATGACTCACGAAAACGAAATTCATTTACGCAGGTCCTTGAGTCATCTCCGGATGTGCAGGAGAAATCCAAGGCCACCGTTTCAGTGCAATCGCTAAAACGAAATTCGTTTTCGCAGGCTAAGTCCACCGAACTTCAAGACGAGGAAATGATCAACCTAATTGCAGGAAGTAAGAACCTTTGTCTGCTGGCGTTTTGCGTCATGGTTACAATACAGTGTTTTTTTTTTTCCATTGACGACAGTACTAATCTTTCCTCCTCTCTCCATCTCATCAAGCTGATTTGGGCAAAAACAACCATCTATCCATTTAGTTTATCGTCTCATGAAAAAAAGATACTGAAAAAAAATATAGGTCGCCATGTGAATTTTGCCTTTAAATTTGAGCTTCCTATACTCCCGTCCAGTTTCGCACTGAATGAAATAGACATATTTTTACCTACTCCCACCCAATTTTAATCTTCTCTCACACATTTCAGAAGACACTAGTCACCAATATTTTATATCTTTTCCAAACCATGCACTTTAAAAATTTTATTCACACTAACAAGCTCGGTTCATTTTCCACCAATCGGATAATTCCAGGAACTTTTATCCTCCATTAGTGTCAACCACTAGAGGCGCTGTTTGCACGAAAACACTGTATTGTAACCTAAACTTTCTACAAAGGCGATAAAAAATATATGTAATTATGGGTTTAAATTAAAGAAAACATACTGTCTAATATATTAAATATCTTCTTTTACAAATTTCAATGCTCTTTGCCTAATATATCAGCGTTACAATTAACCCACCCCAACTGGTTGAGTGAAAAAAGTCATGTGTCACTTTTTACATTTTGCCCTTTAAACTGATTCCAAACAACAAGTTTAATGAATTTGTTGTCCTCAAACTGCCATCATTTTGCATTAGTATACCAACAGAGTAGCTGTATAAACTATCAAAGTAAAAAAGTTATTCTCACAGTAATGAAAGCCAAAAACATTAACCCTTCCATTATTCTCAAAATAAAAATGAAAAAAATGTACTTTTGTTTGATAAAGGTGTTTGGATAAAGTACAATTTACAGTAGAAGTACACCATTTGGCTGAAGTACACTCTAACATGAGATAATCATATGTTCTGAATGAAGAAAGAAACAAATGAACAAGCAGTGCTGGCTATTTGACCCCTACCCCTGCAACCAGTTTAGCAGAAAAGCCTACATTCAACCCTTTTGAGTCCACACACTTCAGTTCTAGAGTCAGAATCCCCAACTGTTTCCCACATATATAGTGCATAGAGTTAACAAGATACTTGAAAAATTAATAAATCCTACATTTGGGTGATACAGACACTGCCAAAATGAGATGAAAATGGAAATTTCTCCTGGTTTTGTACTGAGACCAAATTAAGAACTGGTGTGCTCTCAGCACATTGAGCTGAGCCTACATGTTATAAAAAATGTGTGAGTACGAACCATATGAGGCATCCAGTGGTACTCATGGGAGTCATATTTCCAAATTAAATTGATCAGGATAGATTAAACTGTGGGGGGGGGGGGGGGGGATTTTCCAAAATAAAACCACAATTCAGTTTGGACTCTCTCAATTCTGTACAATATCACTCACAACTTTTCTTCATTTGACACACATTCTCAAGTATCAAGCCAGCATAGTACATTTAGCCAGATGCCAAATCCACTCTATCTCCACTTGTTTGACATTATCAAAAGAAAAAAATAGTTGCTGAACCTGAATGGGATCAGCATAGTAGCTCATTCCAGCCAGGTCCAACAACTTATTTTAACTGAAATCTCCCTAATGCAACAGTCCCTTAAACTACTAGGTATCTCTCTTTATTTGTCTATAACAATGAAAGGCATATTACCTTCTACATGAACAGGATGCAAGTTTTTAAGGTGGTTGTACCAGTTCTTGGTAAGAAAAATGACAAATGAAACACCAAGGACAGAGGAAGCACACAAAATGCCATTTATAAGACAGATATCTACATACTTGTGAAGGCATCACCTTGTGAATAACAAAGCACATATAATGGACCAAACTATTACAGATTAACCCCTTACAAGTTTGATTGTGAGAATAGAAATGTTAAGCCCAGTGAATGCTGTCGATATGAGAGGAGCAGTTGCATACAGTGTAGTGATTTTGTGCATCTAGAAATTGCCCAAAAGGTAGTTTTTTGCACTCATGGGCACAAAAAAACACTTCAAAGCAGAGTTTTTCTCTAAAATAAGATTAGAAAGTTGCCCAGGGTGTCCAGCACTCAAAGGTAATAAAGTAGCTACAGTTCTGTTAAAAAATAAGTGAAAATAGTAATTTCAACATAGAAAAATCAAGTAGTGCCACACCCAAATTACTCTCATGGAGTAAAAACCTCCTATGCATCTCATAAAAACAACATTTGAATCAAATCACAGGCTGAAACAGGATATTTCTCATTAATTTGACCATCACAGCTGCCAAAATAAAGAAAAAACCCTGTTCAGTGACTGTTTCTCACACTGCAGAATGTAACAAATCATATTTTCAGCAAGCATATATAGACAGAGGGGGTTAAATTCTGGAATAGAAAAAAATGATACTTTTACTGACTATATTTGGGGATGGGGGTTAGTTAGCAAGTGGAAATCAATAACAAACTTGACTGAATGTTTTTCAGGCGGAAAATATGCTCCATTCCAAGTTTGGCCATGGTGGGTTAAAACTTGCTTATTTTTCACAGACAACAATATTTAGCTCAATTAATACTGCCATTTCGCATTGGCCTGCCTCTGATTAACTACAAACACAACAAAATAACCAAATTGTACCATCTTTTCTCCACCTAAGATTCACTCATCATTTGACCAGCATTTTATGCATATGGGCCCTCTACAATATGCTTCATTTCATGAAAAATGGGCATTCTACATCTTCAAAATTACCGTTCCTCAAAAATTTCCATCCAAGTACAAACCGACTTGGCTTCAATCATCAAAGTAATAACACCGGTAGAGCCAACATCCCAAACTATTTTTTAAAATATCACTCGACAGAAATCACAAGAAATACTGCTTTAGGTTACAATACAGTGTTTTTTTTTCATTGACGACAGTACTAATCTTTCCTCCTCTCCCCATCTCATCAAGCTGATTTGGGCAAAAACAACCATCTATCCATTTAGTTTATCATCTCATGAAAAAAAATATAGGTCGCCATGTGAATTTTGCCTTTAAATTTGAGCTTCCTATACTCCCGTCCAGTTTCGCACTGAATGAAATAGACATATTTTTACCAACTCCCACCCAATTTTAATCTTCTCTCACACATTTCAGAAGACAATAGTCACCAATATTTTATATCTTTTCCAAAACATGCACTTTAAAAATTGTATTCACACTAACAAGCTCGGTTCATTTTCCACCAATCGGATAATTCCAGGAACTTTTATCCTCTATTATAACCTCATATTAATACATCGAAGCGGAGTTATGAGTTTTTATGGCCTCAACCATCCCATCCACGTCATTGTAATCTCTCTGGAGAGCAGCAAAGCATTTGGTGGGTAGTATTCGCAGCATTTGATAATGATCTACGTGCCTCACTCACCACGGATGATAGCGCTGCCACCCTGCTTTCGAACGACCGTATGCAATGCAAGATGTAAGCCGGGTCGGGTAATTATAAGACAGGTTTTGGGAGAGGATTTCGGATCGCAGATGGCCCTTGATGAGCCTACACTTTAAGTAGTCAAAGCTTAAGTCGGGAGTTTGCCCTATTTGTACGCCGAGATTTCACCATATGCCTGACTGCAACGGACGCCAACAGGACCGTGGTCCAGAAAGCAGAGCATACGATGAAAAAATTACTAATAGTGGTAATAAGGTCATGTCAGGCAACCATGGGCGCAGATCTCTTCCAAAAAAGGGGGGGGGGGGACGGGCAGATGCCGAAGGCATCTGCAGCGAGTGCAGCAGGCACGAGCCGGCAGAGGGGGTTTGGGGGGGGGGGGGGGGTTCTCCCCCCGTGAAAATTTTTAAATTGCGCTTTCAAATGGTGCATTCTGGTGGCCTCTGGGGTATAATTTCTCTTAATTATTTAGTAGAAAAAAATATGTTTTTCAACAGCCTGTTGTAATTTTGTCAAAATGCTTAACCATAATTGTTCCCGCTTTACCGAGCGTTCCCTATTAGATTAACACAATTCAACTGTGCGGTGGATTAGCATAAGGGCCCAACAGATGGAGCGACGACGTATGTGTCGGGCCCGTTAATGGATTAACAGATCCAATAACAGGCCGACACATACGTCATCAACAAGTCGCGTGAATTGAATGAATTCGATCGATAAATTTCGTTTTCAAAATGTAAACAAAGCAGACGATACTGTCTTGCACATTTTCACGAGCTCAGTACCGGCCTATTACTCTCTCTGCATCAGAATTCTGTCTGCAACATTGATATTCCGATATCAAATAGTTATGCTGCTTATGCATTCGTGCAACCCACAGCTGTGTCTGGCTGAGTAACAACTTATTTGAAGGCGCAGTGTTGAACAACTGTTCGTTGAACGTTACGTCAGTCCAAACATGGACCCACAGACATAGTCCGTAATAGTCGTATATAATTTTTGTGGTTGATACGGCTACAGTACAGGCCCCAAAATTATATTACGAACTGTGGGTCCAAGTTTGGACTAGTTGAACGTGTATCAGAAGTGAATCTCGCATTAAAATTGATGAGAGGGTGCAGCAGTGGGGGAGCAAAGTGGGGGACATGTCATACCATGTGCCCCCAGTGGTGGGGGGGGGCATGGCATACCATGTCCCCCCTTGATGAGATCTGGGGGGGACACGCCCCCGCCCCCCCCATGATCTGCGCCCATGCAGGCAACGACAGTGACGTTTGTCGCTGCTCTGACGGCCTCTAGGAGATCGCACAGGAACGCAAAATGCGCTCTACATAGGAATTGATACCTCAACCGGTAGGAGCACAAATAAGCTGCGGGTCAATGCTGAAGATAAGGGAAGGCACATAGGTTGACAAGGCCATTGCCGATGCCTATTGCCCCATTTTGGAATTTGAGCTCCTGAAGAGCCACATGTCATTCTACCAGGGTATGCTCAGAGTTGGCAAGAGGTATGAGTGGACTTTAATGATTGCATTCGAGATAGCAGTCCACGGGCGTCCCTGTGCCAACTACACCATCAACAATGTCAACCACGAGTGTGACATGGTCGCCCAAAACATGTCAGAATAATTCTCCAACCAGTACATTGGGCGCCTCGCCATCCTCTACGACAGTGTTCTCCGTTATCGCAAACTCGTCAGATATGAGAGCATATGATGTGGAATAGCAGCTTGAAGGTTCCTGCCTGAAACATGAGGGGGAGTCTGAAGATCTTCGAGAACACAAGGATATGGCTCCAATAAAATGGTTTTCTACTACCCCTACAACTCCCAAATCACACAACTCGAGGTCACCATTCCGGGTATACTCAACTAGTTCTAAAGCAAGAGTATACGCGCCTACCAGCAGTGAGGCGAAGATCAAAGACAGTTTGCTACCTCCCTCACCAGCAAACGTCACTTTGAGGTGGCGAATGTCACCAGGGATATGGCTCTGGCGTACGTCACACTGGGCGAGTTCTCGACCACAAAATACCTATTGTAGGATATCCGACGACGATCGGACAGAGGGTAGGAAATGCGAGCAAGGGTGTTACCACCCAGATTCCCAACATTAACTGAAAAAACAGGTCCACTGAGCTTCTGTTTGTACGTGATCATGGACCTTCTGAAGATGGCTCAATCCCACTGAGATGGATTGAGGATAAACTGTATTAATTCTGGACCTGCTAGAAGGTTCCTGTTGCAGCGCTTCCAAGCAAACACTGATCCTCTACCCCATGATCAAATGCCACAAAATGTACCAAACCGCAATGGATCAGGTCAAAGTCTGAAGTCTACAAAGTACTCCTGGGTGAGCGGCGCCACGATTATTTGCGAAACTTCTGGCGATTGTTATATGGGGAATCAACCCTATTCATCTTCGACAACTGTTCTTATACATGTAGGTTCTTTTGACGAAAAGGGACATGCTACCTTAGCGGATGTGGGTGTTGAGTCAAAATACAACTCTGTCTGAAAAACCTCAGTGAAGGGATCCGCTGCTGAATGGCACCATTTTACTGTAAAGACCACGACAGCTTCAAAGACTGTCTTCGAGAAAACGACGTGATTCCTTCCTTCCTTCCCAGGAACGAGCAGAGCGCCTGCTACTGTCCAAACCAATCATGCAATGCATCTGCTGAATACTGTTCAGACGGTTGCTTAAAAGGTAGCAAGTGGGAAGCACTTCTATTGACACCCCCCCCCCCCCCCCCCCCCCCTTTCCCACCGGTTGCACGTTTGTGTCGTAGATCTTGAATATATTAGACTTAGCCATGGGCGACTATAGTGTGTCGCAAGTTAACAAAACTCATGAACTGTAACGACATTATCGACCATCTATTATTCGAATAACAGGAGGGGCTCGCATCCACGAAATCGAATTTAGTTCCATCGGGTGACGCTGAAGACCCCTCACGAAAGTTTACTCCCTTCTAAAAAACACGTTACGAGAGATGATCAGCAAAACTGTATTAATGCGAAAACGAGTAAACATTTCTTGGGAAGAACCCTCGCAGCTGATCTAATTGACACCATGGCGACAAAGTGGCTTTGGGGCTTTGCACATGAAACGTTTTGATGACGGAAGGTCTGGGCATAGCAGTTTTATGCAACTGTAGTCAGTACGTTTCTGTAAATTTGGGAACAACACACGTTGATTCCAGACATAGAAGGAGTCCCATGCATCGAGCATGCACTGAATGAAATGTGAGCTGTGCCACAAGCACGGGATGTGCCACGCTCTGTTACTCGCACCCCCCATAACAATCACACACTGGAAATATCTGTCCTCGCAACAGACCAGAAGATGTCATGGGGTATCACAGCTTCGACAGAACCGAGCCCTTTGGAGGCGAGGATTGTGACTTCAGCGGAAAACGAGGCGACTGTGTCTTACCCTGGTCGACGAAAGCAGTTTGATAATTGGGTCCCCTTTATATAGTTTCATTCATCCCTCATGTCGTCGTAGCAAATGCCTGCATATGTATTCCTTGAAATCATTCATCTTTGCATGAATGTAACCTTTGCTGTGTGAAATGATATTTCATTTGTATCTATCACATTCAGTAACATTTGCAAGTCAGCATTCAACTGGACTGAACTGTGACTACCGATGTACGAGTCAATATGAAAATACTGAGAGATCCGAACGACGATTCAATACGTCATATCTCAGTTTATTTCAACAGCTGGATTTGTAAGTAATAGTTACTAACTGACGTGGAGGTATTCATGAATTGAGCAAACTGTACATGTACAGTACGTGGAGAGTGTATTATCATTAAATCACCCGCAGAGTGGAGATTCCACCCAAGCAATAATTTCAAATTTGTTGCAAAGCATAACAAGCACAAGCAAAGTTTCAGCCAATGGACCTCCGGGTTAAACCCGGAGGTCCATTGGCTGAAACATTGCTTGTGTTTTTAGTCGATATATACAAAATTTGAAAGTTATAATTTGGGGTGATAACTCACTCCGCGGGTCATTTAGTTACAATCCACTCTCTATGTGCTGTATGTGACACCGAGCCGCGAAGCTGCCACACAGACCTCAGTATGGTAAGTTAGTACAGGTATTCAAGTGACGTCACTTCAACACCTAGTCATTGTTCTATCAGGCATTTCACGTCTCTTACCAACCCGGAGAAGACAAAGGAATTGAGGTGTAAATTCCCGGGAGGCTGCGGCCGATTCGTTAGATAAAGGGACAAGATACAGAATTCCATTTGTACACCCGTTTGATTGTAAATTATCCAACCGATGTTCTTGGTAGTCACAAAGTCCAACTACAAATGTCCTTTTCTGCATGGATGTATTTATATACGTTTTAATCACAATTCCACAATGAGTGCACTCTGTCGCTACTCGGTCAGCTAATTTGCTTCTTTCTTCAACCAGCATGAGTGGGATTTGCATACGGAACAAAAGCACGAGTCTCCCCCCCCCCCCACGCACACACCCCTCAAATCCTTCCAACGCTATTATTCCATTCCCTCCCGGCACATCGGAAGCAGGGACGTTGCTAAGGGGTCTCGGATGGGGTGGGAGGGTTGGATTCCAAATTACAGTCCACCCTATAGGCAAAATTTCGATAACCACTACACGTACATAATCTCCAACAAATGGGAAATGAGTCCTGCTAATATTAGAGATTAGATTCGATATCGATACCATACGTCTGCTTCGAGATTGACCCCGAATCAGACTCAAGGTTCGATTTGTTCAAATCTCGCGTACTAGCTTAAATTTGTTACATTTCCAACTAAAATGGATAAAAATGACATTAGACAATTCCTTCATATTTAATTGAGTAACTTACAAAGGTAGTAAATTTTGTCGGGAACATTTTCCATAGTTTTAGTTTTTGAATGCTTAACTTGTTACTTTTCACGTTCTTAAGAACGTGAATATTAACAAGTTAAACCTTCAAAAAGTAAAACTATGGATAATGGGCGTAGCTGTTTTAGCGACGGTGCTACAGAGAATATTTAGTTATTGGTGTTTAAGGTGTCAGTCAGTCTTGTAAGGGTCATCACAATGTATCATAACTTCCGTTTGGTGCAATATGAAATAACTTGTCTATTAAGATTCGATGCGAGATTCGATTCGATATCGATATCAGAGATACGTGTCGATTCTAAATTCGATTCGAATTAAAAATGTGTGATTCATAAATGCCTATTATCAACTGCTATTATGAAACTGCGATCTTTCGGGTTAAAGGGTTAAAGAAGTCTGTAGTTGAGTCTTGTCCTTTATGGGCCGTTTGGTTGCTACAATTCGAATGAGCCTCTGCCTCTGTTACCAGGGCGAGGTTGAAATAAATGATTGAATCCTCATAATTCTAAAGCTGAGAACAAATTTTACGCCTAATGACGCGGAATATATCTAAATGGCACGTTCTCATGACACGGTAAGCATTGCTACGGCACTTAACGTAACGGAATATAAATTAGTCAAAAATGAAGGATGTACCCTCCCGAACATGACGGCAAATTGACGAAATTATATATATATATAATTCGGCTTTGCGGCTGGTGTTAGAAACCCGTTCTGTCAGAACTCGGTTCACTAGAACTTTTATCGCCGCATTTCATTTCTTTCGTCGTTTGTGTGTATTTCGCAAATGCCTATTATCAACCCCGCCCCAGCCGCCCTTACGAGTCAAAATTTTCCAACTTCGGGTTTTACCCTTTACCCAACACACACGATATAAATTTTTGTTTTTTATTTTAAGACAAACGTTTTTTCAACTGCTGAATTAGTACATTCCGCGAATGGATACGACTGATTCGTTAGTAAAGGTTAAACACGAAGAATCCACACGCCTTGAGTGTAAATTATCTTTGGAAGCGGGCGGAGAGTAAGCAGATGGCCACGTCGAAGGAGTTGGTCCCACACCTATTAGAACAATTAATTAATTCAGTAAACGGCGTTGGTAGTTGTATGATGTTTCGTCTGTACATTCCATTTCACGATTGTGTCCATTCTCAGTCCTTTTCAGCTATCTTCACTTTACCTTGTGAATGGTCTTTGATTTACCTTTAAAACACTGCAGGGAGCTCTCAGTCAGGACCAGAGTCTGTGCGCCGTGATCATGCAGGGCAAATGTGTGATTGTTAATACACTTGCCACCTTTATTTTTTCAATTTATTTTTTTTTTTTGGAATGCCACCTCAGGGGGAGCAAAGGTGCTGCGAGGACTCATCCCGTCCCGGAGTTATTGCACATTGTAATTCATCAGTTAAATTCGACCTCGTTGTTCTTTCAGAATCCATAATTTGATTGGCTGAGAGTCGGTCGGCTGCGTGCTCCAATCTCAAGTAAATTCACTCTTACGTGCTCTTACTGTCGGAAGCGGGTCAATTAGAACATGTCTGTATCCACGCTACACGCGAGCAACGGCGCTAAACCGCTCATATCACAGATCGAATACACTCCGGAGATGTTTTCTATGGCAACGGTTGTCAGCGTCCGTGCCCCAAAGCACACCTTGTAAATTCGATCATGGCGAATAGACCGACATCGAAAATGACATTTTTGGATTGTTTTTCTTCAAATAAAACGGGTTGGGAGAAATATTTTCACTTCTCACGACGACGGGAATTACGATGGAGATAAATGTCTTTTGTTTCGTAAGACATTTGGGAATTTCACTATGGAAAACCATTTGGTTAACTCGCTCCTTTGGGGCTTTTTAACAAATGGTTTTCCAAAGTCAAATTCCCGAATGTCTAACTAAACAAGAGATGTACATCTCCTATATCGTGTCGCTGGTGGTACAGGCCACACCCACCATTGGAAAGTATGGTATACCATTAGAATGTCCGACGGAACACGGTACCAATTAATAAGATAACCCCGAAGCTTTACATGTAAAGAAAATCATTTTTTACTAGGAAGGCCTGAACGCCTTGTGGAACACTGCCAAAAAACACAAACAGCCGTCTCGCAACCCGCACCGCCTTAGGGATGTGCAGTTCTGTTAGATGATGAATAGTCCATGACGATTATTTTACTTTTGAACAAGAACGAGAGGATGGGGAGGGGGAGAAAAAGGAGAACACGTTTCGTTTTCGCTAACAAAAAGGAATCAATATATGATTTCTGAAAACTAGAAGCAAACCGTTCACTATTAACCCTTTACCCAACGAAGCGGCCATATCCGATCGCCTAATATGCAAATTCAGCAGCTGAAAAAATATTATTTTTCAAAGAATTTCAACAAAACCATATCATGTGACCCCTCATTGGAACGAGCTCGACGAGCTCGTTCCAATGAGGGGTCACATGATATGGTTTTGTTGAAATATTTTGAAAAATGTAAAAAAATGACATTTAAAATAATAAATTTTGATATCATCTGCGTTGGGTAAAGGGATAAGAGGGAATAGATGATGAAAGGAATCTGAATACAGATGCTGGATGTTATCGAATCTACCTTCATGAACTCTCTATGACGTGTGAAGACGAAAAAGACAAAACAACGCTCACCATGTCAAATAATAATACTAATTAATAAATGCAAAGGGGGTGGGGGGGGGGAGGAAAAAACAATCAGCGTTGTATGCGCGGGAAATTGCCACAGAATAAGCTGTATTTAGGGTCGGTTATGAATCGGATAGAGAGAAGCACGGCACCTCTTTGAGACACACTGATCGAGAGGGCGCCTCGGTGTGTTCGATTAATACTCTCCGCTTGCCTATGCTACCTTGCTCACCCGTGTTCCGGTTTACAAAGAAGTGCCAAGTGTCGGGACATGTGAGCTTGGTAGGCATCGCCTCACACATGAGTGGTTTACGCTCCAATTTATATGACGGTGTATTTATGCTGCTTACGGACAAGTAGTTCATATAACGGCGAATATGTTTCGCAAAATACTACCCCAATGTACAGACCCGTATGGACATGGTATGTTGAGAACATACTTTTAAATAGGAGCCTACTCAATGCCGTGTCAAATTACTGATTATCTGAAAGAAATGTGTGGACAAAACCACAAAATATAGGCATGCCATTTGGACCAATTAATTAGAGCACACCGCATATTTGTATGTCACACCGACTCTCATGGTCAACAATCTGACACTTAGTAGCTGTACGTCGCTGAAAATATTTGATGGCGTTTTTCAGTTGTTGTGGAAAACGAAATTTACGTCCGTACTCTTTGCAAAGAAAAACTGTCATGGTCTTGTCGACAACTGTGAAATAATCGTCTTACCCAAAGCGTGCGAAGATTTCAGCATTTTACGACCACACTGTGGAGAATGTAACTATCATATTTGGAGCTCTGTAGCATAAATGTCTCGAAAAGACCCACTTATAGCTATTCCGTGGCAGGAGGGGCTGGAGCAGGGCCAGGACGGGGCAGGGGCGCTTCCTGCGTTCTGTCTTGGATTTCTTGTACTCGCCCTCTTATTTTGAATGTGTTGTATAGGACGTGCCACGTTTTGTGAAGGCCATTTATAAAGTCATTACCAATAAGTACTGCTGTAAGCAAGAGGGGGGGGGGGGGGGGGGGCACCAACAATTTGCAAGACGTGACGTGGGGATGGGTGGGTCTCTTGAGTGCGTCAAAAATGTGCATTTCCAACTTGTGCAATTTTTTTAATTTTTCAAAAATATATCAAAATATCAGCTAATATACACCATCATTTGTGTTTCAAACCTTAAAGATGATCTTGTACATCACACTCTTAACATAAATACAACATCAGGAGGCTTTATGTGAGAATATTGGGCTTAATCTCGGAAAATGTCACACGTTAGTAGGGGGTGGGTGTCTTGTTCGAAATGTAGAAAATGTGCAGACAATATTTTGGGAAAATTCTCTCTGATGCACTAAATTCAACCCAAGTTATTTATTTATGAATTTATTTATTTATTTATTGGTGTTTAACGACACTTTAACAACCAGGGTCATATCGTGTCGGTGACAGGTTTACGGGTGGAGGAAGCCAGAGTACCCGGAAAGAACCACCGAACAACGACGAGCAGCTGTCAGCTCTTCAACAGCATAACCCACGACTGTACTACACACTGCACAGCGGTACTGCGTACTACACGGCACAGACAGGGTTAGATTGGATGAAAACATGTGCACCTCGGCGTACAGTACGTCTCAGCACACAGCGTCAGCGTGCCCCCTCGTGGGCAATTGGGGTCAGTTTATTTTGGATTTTAATGGGAGAGTGGGGGGGGGGGGGGGGGTCTGAGAACGGTAGTAGAAAATTTGCACGTAGTGGGTGGGTGGGTGTAAAAAGGAGCCGAATAAAAAATAGGACGTCACGTCTTACAAATTTTTAGTGTCCCCCCCCCACCCCCCCTGCTGTAAGTGCCTTTTAACTTTGTTGACGCGTTTAAGTGACTAAACGTGTCCGGACATGTTCAGCTAACCCGCTTATCAGCACCAATAGAATGTCTAGTATTACTCCAAGGTATTGAAGACTGTGTACGGGAAGCACGGTGGGTTATCTTGCCTGCCCCATTCGCTTACATAAAGGGATTAGTAACCTGGCTCGAATTTAAATTTAAAATAGCGAGGTAATGAGTTACCAAATGGCTGCGAGAACAAAGTGGCTGTCAATGACGACACACGGGAAGCGTGCCAGGAATCTTGCATACAAGGCGGCTTCCATAAGGGAATTTGTCACGACATGTGCTGGTCACGGGGCTTAAATTAAAAAAAAAGAAACACGTTACGTCATATATGATTAATATTTCAAAGTAAAGAGAATGAACAGACAACACACTTATCAATTACGGCGCATGCGCGCGGGAATCGTGTCGGGTAATCTTGCCCACAAGAGGGCTTCTATAATAGGGTTAGTCACGTTAGTCACCAGACAGTTTCTCAGATGCATGATTCCGGAATACTCAGGGAGAACTACCGAGCTGCGACGGGCAACTGTCGGACCCTCGAACATAGTCACTCTGTACAAGCAAAGTTACCAACGGTTGAAGACAAGTGCACCATCGACGTGCAGTACGACTTACTACAGAGTGTGTCAACGTGCCCCCATACGGGCAATTTGGATTACGTGTGTTTCCCAAGGACACAATGCAGTTACCGATGCTCAGGATCTAACCGTTGACTTCTCCATTTGAAGTTCAATACAATGCTCTAACCATGTAGCCGCCGCGTTTACAACTTTTATATACTTTCTAGTCTCAGTTAATACGCAACCAATAAGACGGCCTGCGGGCAGCAATCAAATCACTATTACATGTAAGTCACAAGATACCGAGACTATAGTTTGGTAGAAAATATTGAATATTGCCAGACATCTAACAGTTGGAAGAAAGTAGGAGTGTTTCCATTAGATTTATTGTTAGAATCCAATGCATTAGTTTATAAAGGATATTTCGGTGGACGTTTACCGATCTCCTTACTGTGTCCAAACCAGCCAAGCCAGGAGATGCAAGGGCGAGGACAATCCCCCACCGCTACAATAGGACAGATCTGGCAGATTAAGATAACTGAAGAATAGCGCAAACAATAAGCAATATGTATTACGAACCGAGTTTTGAACCCGGTACCACCCCCCCCCTATTTTTTTGTAACTCAATATTTTTCACAAGCACCAAGACCAGAGGGCAATATTATCCACAATAACACCCGTAATCCACCCGTGCTCACCCGAATCTTAAAAGCAGGCTTATAAGTTGGCTCGTAACCGAAAGATCCCATTTCTTCCATTGTTCACTTAGGCTGCCAAGGCATCATTAGGAACAATTAATTATGCCAAAAAGAATGTAATTAGATGTAAAAGTAATATAAATACAGTTAACTGGTATCCCATATTTGGGTCTTAACGCTGGTGTGAAGGTGCTACACCTTGAAGGCTTCCTGCTCTGTACATGTACTTCTTGTGTGTTTGATTGGTGTTCTTTTTTAAAGTCACGTACTTGACTAATCGTGACCGTGACAGTTATACGGTGGAGGAAGCCAGAGCTCCCGGAGAGAACCACCGAGCATCGACGAGAAACTGTCAGCTTCTCAACATTCTAACTCTGTTCAAGCTCCGCTCAAGCAGGGTCACAGTGGTTGAAGACATGTACTTCATTGGCGTGCAGTACGCCTTAGTACACGTCGTTATCGTGCCCCTCTGTAGGCAACCGGGATAAAATGCCGTGTCCAGGGACACAACGCGGGTCGTCCCGGACGGGGGTAGAACTCGGGACCTCTAGCATGGGAAGTCCACAGTCTACCACTGAGCCACCGCGCTCCCCAAATGTACTTAGTACTGTCGTTGAAGTGAAAATATATCAACTGTGTGGATTTGCATTGTTAAAGTTTATGGGAGAGTAGCTTTTAGGCACTCCCCCATATATTGTAACAAGGCAAAACACATGAGCAAATTTCGATAATAATTTAGCGCGCTATCGGTTAAGAAGTGAATCTGGCTTCTATATTTCAAAAGTAGGCTCCAAGGCTGCCTCTTATTTCTAAACGCTTAGGTCAGTCCCTGCTTCGCACCATCACCCATGACTGAAATTGTGTCCCCAATCCCCTTCCCCACAGTCAGAATCTTGTGTATGTAGAAAGAGTTTTTCATCCAGATCTTTTTTTAACATATATCTTTATAATTTGTGATTTTTTTTCTTTTCAGGGAAGTAAGGAACATTAAATTTTATCATGAAATATCGCTGTGTTTGTGCTCACGTTCATTGACAAACAAAACCCACTACGTTTTGGTTAGAACCACAATTGTACGTGACATGATGGATGAAGGCAAGCCTCTTGTCAAATCTCAGCAAAGTGACGCACGTTACAAGACAGAACAAGAGAAGCGAAATTTATGTCAACTCGTTTGGATCCTGCTAAGCCTTATGTGCATGAGTTCTGGATTTTTTCTATCAGCAACAATAAATACACAATATATCTACAGTCGTGTTGCCGAAGTGCATTCTGTCAATGCTTCAGTGATAAATACCGCCCAGTCACCATGTTTGTTACCTAGTTCAAGAACAAACAGGACCGCAGATTTAAGTAGCATTCAGGCTGAAGCAACAGAGTGGATTTTGATTTTATCTTTGTGCATTTCCGTGCCATGCATTTTCGTGAATATACCTTTTGGAGTGCACTCAGATTCGTGGGGTAGAAAACCATATCTAATCATTCCAACCGTTGGAGGGTTACTTAAAGGGATTATACATGTTGCCTGTGTTTATTGGAATTTGCCGCTATACTTTCTAGGGATTGGCTGCGCCATTGAAGGAGTGTCTGGTTCAATCTTCTCATTCTTGGCAGCATCTTCGTCGTCTGTTGCGGACATAACTGATACCGGTAACACGAGAACTCTTTATTTTACTGCGGTTAGCGCAGTCCTTGGAACCGCTAGCAGCCTCTTAATGATTTGGAGCGGCTATTTTATTCATGACACTGGGTTTTTCTATCCTACATTGATTGTCCCACTGATTTACGCCCTTGCTTTGCTAATAGAGTGTTGCCTTGTGAAGGAATCCCTAAAAAAGCAAAATAACCTGTCAATAAAAATGAAATTAAAGACGGCCATGTCGTTATATGTTCGTGGTGAACATCGACTCATCTATATAGTTTGCGCAGTTATGTTCTTTCTGCAAGGTTTAACATATGACGCATTATCCAACGTTGTTACCCTTTATGTAATCAACAAGCCTTTTTGTTTTTCCTCAGTTCAAATTGGATGGTTGACTTCAGCAAATTTATTTATTTCTGAAATCGGAGGATTGTTGTTTTTAAAGCTTTTTCATTACTGTTTTTCCGATAAAGGGATAGTTGTGTTTTCGATCCTATCCAGCGCGGGAAGCATGGTTTTGCTAGCTTTATCAAGGCAAACTTATCAATTATACACAGGTAAGTCATACGTGTGTTTGCATGTCTGATGGGAGTGTGTGATGACCTGTCAAGTTTAACGCACTGGTTCAACGGATATGCTCTTAGATCGATATGAACCAGCATTGTAGACTTGTCATGAATTAATGCAGTGTCGGCACAAGTAAAATTAAAGCTGTTGGGATCATGGGCACTAACCCAAGCAAAGAGCCTCAGAACGTCTCAGAACCTTGGTGTTAGGGTACCTCTCTGTGAGTTGCACCTACACCTCTAATATTAACGCCTTAGACCCTGGTAGTATATCTGAGGAATAGTGCCTGGCTTGGAGCTGACTACGCCCATATAGTGCCTAGTGGGGTGGTGTAGTTCCCGCAGCGAAGCGGAGGGAACTACACCACCTCACTGGGCACTATATGGGCGTAGTCAACGACAAGACATGCACTAATCCTTATATTATATCGAACACCCATCAAGGAAAACATCTGTCCGATTTGTTAATCTATTACCAAGGTAGCAGCCCTACTAACCAGCGTTATATAGAAAAAAATACCATGTAGTTTTTAAAAAATATTTTCTTTTTCCAAAGCATGGCTAACTTGGATTATTGATATGAGCAGAAGACAGATTTTGAATCGGTCGGCAAGGGTAAACAAAACATTTCCCCCAAACGGAACTGTGTATTCTAGAATCGCGCAACTCGCGAATGAAAACTAAAATTTTCGAAATCTGACAACGCAGTTTGATAATTTCCACACATTTGTCACACGTATACATTACCGAATGGGTCAGCACGGGATATAAACTCCGAAGATTCAATTGAATTTATTCGTTTACTGCCCAAAACATACAATTAAATAGCAAAATAATATGAGCAGCGAAACAAACGATTTTTCATATCCGGACGCGTTCTCATGAAAGTTGGACCCAGGTATGGATCATTCTCTTCGAAACGAGATATGGATCATATTCACAAGGAATAAAATGAACGCCTCGAAAAATGTGACTTCAACAATGGAAAAGCGATACATTTTTCTACAAAGATTTCTTTCCGGGTCGTTTGTGGATGTTGTGCCTCTGTGAATCGATATTTAAATTTAACCTGATTAGTTTTATTCGCCCAGTATCAGAAAACTGATGTAGTAGTGTGCTAAAAATAGAAAACGTGCAGTGCCTGGGTGTAATGCCTGGTCAGTTCTGAGGATGCAAACTACACGAAATAGGGTATCATCTTTCAGCCAATCTGAATGCAAGGAAGTCACGTGAGATATAATATTCCATGCTAGTTCAGACTAATCACGTGGTAGAGTTTATATTCATTCGTTGGGGGAGAGAACAATCAATATATTCAATGTGCAGCCTTCGGGCTGCACGTTGGAAATCTTGATTGGTTTACTACACAAATTCACTGGGAAAGTATCTACTTTGTGAATTCGAGCCGCATCACGCCCTCGCACTGAAACTGCGGTCTTTCGGGTTAAAGGGTTAAAGAAGTCTGTAGTTGATTCTTATCCTTTCTGGGCCGTTTGGTTGCTACAATAAATAACTGGAAAAATTATGAAATTCTAGAACACATTTTCCAAGATTATTTTTATAACACAGGTGGAAGAATGTTTAGTATCATTAGAAATATATTACACATGAAACATTAGGATTAGTTTTTAGTTGTTGTACTCGTATAAAATCGCTATTCGAATAAAGATTCATAGATCTTTATGAATGCCGGCGCGGATCGATGAATTGTGATGAAGATAGTGGATGGGGATCTCGTTTCGTCGAAGCAAATCTTACTTGGTGGCAGCAAGTAAAGACATGTTTCGAGTGAGTTTCACGTTATTCTCTGTATTCAAGTGTAAATTATGCTCAAAGAATATCGTATCATATCTTCCTTGGGTGGCATCAAGCGAAGATTTTTTCCGTGTTATTACGCGCAAACTTCGTTCTCAGCTTTAGGATTACGAGCATTCAATCTTTTATCTCAACCTCGCCCTGGTAACAGAGGCTGAGGCGAGTTCGCATACAAAATTCAAGCATCCAACCATTCCTTGACCCACATCGTTCAAACGCGTTGTTCTCCATATTTTAGTGTATTGCTTGCACGTAACGTAACGGAATAAGAATTGGTCAGCAACGAAAGCCGCTAAGAAGGAAGTAATCTCTCGAACATGACGGCAAATTGGCGAAATTATATATATATAGAACAAAAGTTTGTCCACACAAGTATGACATATAGGAAAAAGATTCTAAAAGATACCAGTTTCAAACAACTCTTTATATGTCTGTATTATTCATTGTAATCCATAGGATACAAAAAATCTTTGGTCATTTTTACACTATGTTCAAAAACGTGGGTAAGTACTTCCGACACTTAAAGTCTCATCAGACCGACATTTTAAAATAAAATAAATAAAATTTTATATATATGCTGAGTCAAAAAAGAAAATGAAAAATGTGAAAAATAGCATAAAGGATGAAATATAATAGTTCTCATGTTGCATGTTTGTGGACAAGAAGTTGTGTAAAGAGTTTAAGGAATTGTTGTTGTCCACCCAACCGTATACAATTTTGCTACGGATTTCAAAATAGCATGTGTGACCCGAATATGTAAAATTGAATGGGTGGCCGACGTGTTTCTTTGTGTTATTGTGTGCTAGAGAGCCTGGGTTATTGAGAAAACACTCTAGTTTTTGTCTTCCAACATTTTAAAAAATGCCAAGGTTAACCGAATATCAGAGGTTGCGTGCCATTGATATATGTAAGGCTGAGATACCCCAGACGAGCTTGCTGCTGAATTCGAAGTCCCTGTGGCCAACATTTACCGTCTTCTTGGAAGGTATAGGGCCACTGGATCTTCTGCCGATCGAGCGCGTTCAGGTCGACGAACAGTTATGACCCCTGCATAAGACCGACACATCAGGACGTTTCACATGTGGGATCGCTTCCTTCCGGCGACGAAGACAGTAGTAATTACTCCTGGTAGAACTAACCCTAGAATCAGTGCACAAATTGTCTGCAACAGACTCGCTCAACACGGCATGCGCAGTAGGCGTCCATACGACGGACCAATCTTCTCCCAACGTCATCGTATCGTCAGAAAGGAATGGGTACGTCAGCATGTTCGCTGGATTCGTTAGAGCGCAGTTCTTTTTAGTGATGAATCACGATTTTGTCTACGACGTGCTGCTGATGGTAGGGCAAAAGTTTATCGTCGGCGAGGAGAACGGGTTTCTGATGCTTGCGTGCGGGAATGCAACCGTTTCGGCGGGGGTAGTGTAATGGTTGGAGCAGGAATTTCCTTGCACCATTGAACGCAGTTGATCTTCGTCGATGGTAATCTGAATAGACAGCGATATAGGGACGAAATCCTTAACGCTGTTGTTGACCCGTTGTTCAACGCTAACGTCGGATTGCAGTTATTCCAGCAAGGCAATGTCTGATGTCACGTGGCACGTGACACGTATCTGTCGTGATTTTCTTGAGGAGCAGAGCATCGTACTTCTTTCCTGGCCCCAACTTTCGCCAGATTTGTCTTCAATCAGGCATCTTTGGGATCAATTGCACCGTCGGATACGACTTCATGACCTTCAGGCGTTAGGCGATTTACGTAATGTTCTAAGGCAGGAGTGGAACGCAATACCACAGGGCGACATCCAATGACTTATCACGTCCATACGTCGTCGATGTCTTGCCATCCAAGAGGCAAACGGTGGACATACAAGCTGTTGACTGCATGTGTGAACGTTTTTTTCATTTCACCCCATATCCGAATTGCGACGTCCTGGCGTGACGCCTGCAACAGTAAGAACATGAAATTATGCAAATTCATATAGATAGACACGGTATATGAATTTACAATAATTGTTTTGCCATTAAAGTCGATAATACGAAAAGAAATTGCTCCTCGTGGTTTATTATACTTCCTTTTGTGACTCAGTATATATGTACAGTTCATCAAATACTTTTTATAATTTTGTCAATTTGCCGTCATGGTCGGGAGGGTACATCTTTCTAAGCGGCTTTCATTTTTGACTACTTCATATTCCGTTACGTTAAGTGCCGTAGCAATGCTTACCGTGTCATGGGAACGTAAAATTTAGCGTCACGCTTATCCTAATTGTTAAATGAGAATTAGAAAATTGTTGTTCGAGATACGCGTACGTCTTAAAGGTCGATGTGTTACTTGGCAAGTGGCCGCCTAGCTCCTAATCACGAACCCATTTATAAAATCACAGTTTTATATCTTCCTTGTGTGGCAACAAGTAAAGATATGCTGCGCGTTTCACGTTGTCCTCTGTATTCAAGTGTAACTTATGCACAAAGAATACCGTATCATATCTTCTTTGGGTGGCAACAAATGAAGATATATTCCGCGTCATTAGGCGTAAAATTTGTTCTCAGCTTTAGAATTATGAGCATTCAATCATTTATTTCAACCTCGCCCTGGTAACAGAGGCAGAGGCGAGTTCGCATACAATATTCACACATCCAACCATTCCTTGACCCGAATCGTACAAATGCGTTGTTCTCCATATTTAAGTGTATTGCTTGCAAAATCACCGTATCGAATTTCCCTTGGGCGATAACGTGTAAATATATGTTCCCCGTTTCACGCTGTTCCCCGTACCCGAGTCTATTACGCGCAAAATGCCCGCATCATATCTTCCTTGGGTGGCAACAAGTAAAGATATGTTCCACGCTTTACTTTGTTCTTTGTATTCAAGTGCAAATTACTAAAGAAATACCGTATAATTTCTTCCTTGGGTGGCAACAAGTAAAGATATATTCCGCGTCATTACGCAACAAGCAAATATGAATTACACACTATTGCCAAAACCTTGCCCTGTTAACAGAGTCAGAGGAAAGTTAGTTCGTATACCGTATTCGCACACCCAACCACTCCTTCGCCCAGACCATTCAACCATTAAAAAGCTCGCTTCCATATCCCCGTCCCAATACTCATTCCACGTCAATCAGACATCCGTACCGCTAATGAGAAGTATAATCTTTTCATACCTTCCTTGCGTAGTAATAAAGACCCCCCCCCCCCCCCCACCCGCCCGATCCTTCTAGTGTGTATAAATGCCTTGTCCCCATCCAAGTTAGCAGCATATATATGTCCCATCCCCCACAACTGAACTGTATGCGGCCCCTACTATAATGTCTACACTGACAATTGTAGGCCGGAGTGTCCATGCACCCACATGCATCTCCCCCCTCCCCATACGCATGATGTACGCATCCACATATGTACAATGAACATAATCTCACAACATATACACGATATGTTCAACACCAGTGCGCCTTTAGTTGTAATTGCTCTTCACACTAATTTATACCCCTCCCCCCCCCCCCCCCCCCCCACCGTCAGCAAGTTTATAAATGAGAATATTTGCCATCATTCTGGTCTGTTGAGCCCATTGGGTTCTAGTGTTTGAAGTTTCCTAATCCAAAAAGCGCGGAACATATCTTTACTTGTCGCACCCAAGGAAGATATGATACGGTTATTTTGCGCGTAATAGACTCGGATACGGATACAACGTGAAGCGGGGAACATATCTTTACACGTTAGTAGGTATATTTTGGGGGATACGAGGCCACTTTTTTTCGAAAAAAAATGTACATGTACATGTACATGTACCCATAGAGTTCAGTGTTAAAATGTACACGAAATGTACAAACATTTTTTGTACATTTTGTCCTCGTATCCCCACAAGTAGCTTATCGTGTCCTAGACGATTCAAACAGCCGTTGGCGAACGAGTGTGAATTCTGTCGATTTCGCGCAGAAGGAAAAATCTACGAAAATCGAAGAAATCGACCTAAAATCTTCTCAACGTTCACCATCGCGGGTTAGACCTTTCGATCTATCGTTGGCGAACGCCGGCAAAACGCTTTGGGGATACGAGGACAGCATCAAAATGCGTTTTGGGGATACGAGGACACCACGTTCGCAATCGCATTCTAGACGGCGGTGGGTGCGATCCGATCGGCAAAAACGATTGGGGATACGAGGAGAGGACAGGTTAATCGATCCTAAAATTTTTCTCCAACGTTCGCCAACGGTCGATCGAACCGTCTAACTCACGATGACCAACTTGTGGGGATACGAGGACAGCAAAATAAAAAAATTAAGAAATGTCGAAAATTAGAACGGAGGGAAATTTGCTCTCCACGTTTTCGATCGCAGCCTAGACGGCGGTGCGATCAATCGCTGGGGAAACAGATAAAAAATATAAATCGTTACGAGTTTTGAGGTAAATCATAATAGATCAGTTTTGTAGAGTTTTGATCTTTCACTCAGTCGTTTAACGATGCACGTGTAAATGAATGGTTTTTCATTCATTAAATCAAATGGTGAAATTGGGTTCCACTTAAAAGGGTTTTTTAAAAAACGTAAATTGAGTTTTGATTTTAATAGGCGAAATGAACGGTTTTTCATTCAATATGTCAAACGGTGAAATTGCATTCCACTTAAAAGAGTTTTAAAAGATGTAAATTGAGTTTTTATTTTTTAATAGACGACAATAATGTTCACTCGCGTCTCGGTTCGAGAAACATCAAACACAACACCTTTTGACGAGATACGCTTCTTTCACTATTTCTCATTTGAAAGACGTGTTAATCGGAAAAAAATGTGTTGTTTACTTCAAACAGTATTTTGCTTTGTTGATGACATGGGAATTCTGTTTAAACCATCTTACGAATGAAAATGAACCAGTTCGAAATGATTAAAATCTAATTCTTTCTGATTTAATGCGTTTGAAACGTTGTATTTATCAATGTATTGAGATTTTAACTATTCGAGTTTTCTCCATGGTGAGAATAATCGCTGGTGCGATTTTTAACACGTTTGAGGGCAACGCATTTTATCAATGGTTTTATTTGAGAATGACTCGAAGTGTGAGGATATATTTAATCGAAAAATTGTGTTGTTACTTCAAATGGTATTTTGCTTTTTGACGACATGAATTCTGTTTAAACCCTCTCACGAATGAAAATGAACTGGTTTCAAATGATTAAATAATTTCTTTCCAATTTAACGTGTTTTGAAAAAGGATGTTATTTGAGATTTTAACTATTCGAGTTCTCTCCGTGGTGAGAATAAACGCTGATGCGATTTAACACGTTTGGGGGCAATGCATTTATCGGGGTTTCATTTGTAAATGTTGTTTTCCCCAAATGGTTTTAGTTATATATATTAAAGACAGAAAATTGTATTTACTTAAAAACATGAAAAATAACTACATTTAATTTTGAGAAAAATAAAATAATCGACGTTACCACACTCTAAAAAGAAATATTAATAATCGAGAGAACAAAAAATGTTTTTACAAATCAAAGATTCCAAGTGAAGAAACGAACTCCTTGACAAATTTGAACGGGTCAGGAAAAGCATTCGATCCGCCAACAGAAACAGACGATTGGGAGAGATGGAATTGAGACGAGAGACCACCAAACTATTCAAACCCGTGACGGAGGTTCGGGAATGAAGCAAGAAGGAGATCGCTGAAGAACTGAGACCTATAAAAGATAGTTCTTTGAGACCGGGTTCGTTGCTTGATTGTTTTACAAGACAGTTTTCCGTTCAAAGATCTTCACCGGATTACGTTCCCATGAGAATCGAAACTGATGTGAGTGAGAGGGATGATACAGCTTCAACTATTACCACTAGTAGCATCGCATCGTCTGACGATGGTCGTAAGAGAGATCTGTTGTATGGAATTCGCGAGGATTCGAGGTAGGAAATTCGTGGGCGAATATGAAGTGGAAATGGATGATGATGATTTAATCGTCGGTTCAAATAGGTATGAACTAACAAATGGACTGCGTCAATTGCTCCTTTATGACAAGCCTAGAGATTACTCGGATCAGGATTTCGACAATTACGGCGACATTCTGATTCAGACTCACGCCATGAAGAGGAATAACGATGCCAAAGAGACGAGACCCAAGGCTAACAGAGGGCATAAGTGGACGAAGGTGCCGAAATCAATATGGGATATGAATAAGAAATTCATCGAAACGGTGATGGGAAAGGGAGTGACAACCACGTTTCTTCTGCGCGATTCTGGCACTCTGTTCGAGAGATTGAAATTCTTGATGGCTAGTCGGCGAGTCGGTAATACTGGAGTGGATAATGAGATAGTGAGCATATGCGATGAATTGTTGAGGCAGAAGGTCTTGGATAGACGAGATTATAAAAGGTTGATGAAGGAATTGAAGGATTGATATATATATAATAAGTAGAGAGAAAAAACAAAAAAATAGATAAATAAAAATGTAAATCTACACTAAAAATAATAAAAGTATTTAAACAAAAAAAAAAAACGATTTTCGAGCGAAAAAACAAAATATATTATAAAATAAAAATATGTTGGTGATAAAGAACAGGGGATTTGTCAGAACTTATGTTAAAGGCGGTTCCGGCATCGTTGATTCTATAATGCGAGCGTTCACGAGTGATGCAGGGAGAAAACTTGCATCAACTGCGTTTGAGGTCGGTAAGAAGGTGGCTTTAGATGCTGGTAAGAAAGCCACTTCCAAAGCTAGTGGTAGGATCGCTTCGGTGGCTGGTAAGAGGGCGGCGGACGTGTTGATCGACAAGTTGATCAGTCCACCGGCGAAGCGAGCTACGTTAGAGTGATCTCCGAAAAGTTGGAAAGATTTTAAGGATGCTGTGGTACCCATACAAGATTTAGCCAAAATGACGAATGGATCTGGAGTGAAGAGATCCCACGATGGTGTAATATAAATAAATTATAATAAATATTTATAAACCGAGTTTGAAAAACATAAAAAAAATTGAGTTTGAAAATCTAAAAAAAAAAAAAATAAATAAAAAAGATGAACGTCAAAGATGTCTTGGAACGACGCCGTGACCAAGAGGTCGAATAACGAGTTCTTTCCCAAGAGCATAAGAGGCTTGATAGTGGGAAAATCGAATGGTGGAAAGACCAATCTGTTGATGAATCTGTTGTCTCAGCCCGGCTGGTTGGATTACGACAGATTATTCGTGTTTGGCAAGAGTCTGTTTCAACCTGGATACAGATTGCTTCGAGAGTACATGGATCGACAAAAGTGAAGCTTCTCTTTCAACCATTTTGCATGGTGCAGCGATGGAATTGGTGAAGAGAAATGCGTCTTCGAACGTCGAGTGTCGATTTTACGAGAACGCGAGTAATGTTCTGTATCCCAGGGAATTGAAGTCGGAAAATAAGAATCTCATGATTTCGACGATCTGCTTTTGGGGAGACAGAAACGATACGAATCGTATTACGTTAGGGGTCGTCACAGCAACGTGGACTGTTTCTACCTGTCTCAGAATTATTTTTGATAGCCCAGACAGACGATGAGGGAGAACGCTAATTTCTTGTGTCTCTTTCACCAGGATCTCAAGAATCTCAATCACATCTACGTAGATCACATCGCAAACGACATGAGCAGAGAAGAATTCAGGAGATTTTGCAAGAGGGTTTGGGATGGAGGACTTCACAATTTCGTCATGATCAATTTGACTAGCGAATTTAATCGCGGAAAATATCGGAAAGGATTCGACAAGTTTTATGTTTCTAATGATAATAAAATAGAGAGCGAAAACAAAAAAATAGAAAATAATAATAAAACATCAATAATTTAGTTTTAAAAATATTAAAAAAATAAAATAAAAAATAATGTTCGAACAAAGAGAATTGTTAGAACGGATAGCCGAGAACACGGCTGCAAAACAGTCCATTCAAATTGTGGTGAGTGGTGATTCGACTCGATTCGTGACGAAATTCGAACCTTCCATCGAATTGAATAGGGAGAAAAGATACGAGATGGCGTTGGTGAATCTGGAGATTTATTATTCCTTTCCCAACATCATCGAAAAGAATAACTCGTTCAAGTATTCCGACGGAGTGGATTGGTTGGAGATTCGAATTCCCAAAGGATGTTATGACATAGACGATTTGAACAATTACATTCAGACGCGAATGAAGACGGATGGAAAGGGAAGCAACAAGATCAGACTTGCTCCCAACCCTAATACCTTACAGATGATGTTGGATCTGAAAGATAATTTTTGAGTGGATTTCAACACAGATGATTCGATCGGCAAGATGCTGGGATTCAATCGAAAGATCTATAGAGGTCATGCAGCGTACGAAAATACGGTCGACATTCTCGCTGTCAATAGCATTCTGGTGAACGTGGACATGATTGCTGGAAGTTATGTGAATGGTAGCGTGCAACCGACGATCTATTCCTTCTTTCCAAACATGTCGCCAGGTTATAAGATCGTGGAACGACCTCGAAATTTAGTTTATCTAACCGTGATTTTAGACACGTTGTATAGTCTCAAAACTACGTTGACAGTTCAAAATAGTGAACTGTTAGATCTTCTTGGAGAGATGGTGACGATATGATTTCACATAAGAGAAATATAAAAAGCAAAAAAAAAAATTAAAAAAAAAATATTGCGTATATATATAAATAAGAAAATATAAAATAAATGCAATATTAATTTACAAAAAAAAATATTTAATATATAATTATCATTAAACAAAAAAAAAACAATTGAACAAAATATATTTAAAAGAAAAGAAATATGACTCCATACGTGGTTAAAAACGTGAAAATATCCAAAGGACAGAGGAGAAACTTGAGAGAGCATTAACTCGAGGCAAGATGGTGAGATTCAAATTCACTCACGAAGACCTGGTGAGTGACGGTCACGATCGGATCGCCTGGACCAGAACTCAAATCAAAAGGATGGAGAAAGCGATTCGTGATGGAAGAGGGTTGACGGTGAAATTGAGTCCCACTCAATTGAGATACAATATGAAAATGAAAGGCGGCTCCCTACCACTATTAGCAGGAATGCTAGCAAAAAGTATTGCCCACTGTCAGGCAGACTCTCGGCGTGGGAGCTCTCTCGGGACTTGCAAGTTCGGCAGTTCAGAAATTAACTGTTTTTGAAGAAGGGAGGAGTCGTGTGTCGCGTCAACATAGTCGACGGCGGTGAGGGATTGTATCTAAGTGACCCCGTGAGAGGTGGCAACCTTTTCGCTGAAAACGGTCTCTATTGGAAGGAAGGAAAGAAGGTGAAGCGATTTGGTAGGGGTTTGCTGTTTGGTGAGAATTCGCCGTTTAAGAATATACCACTTTTGAGTATGTCATTATAAAGTAAAAAAATTATATAATTATATAAAGTATAAAAATATAAATTATACAAAGTATAAAAAAATAATATAAAAATGAATAAGAAGGATTACGAGACCTTTTTGAATGATAATGATGGATATTTCAGGAAAGAACTGGAAAAAGAATTGAACAAAATAGAGGAAGAAGAGAGAGTTGTTTTCCACCACCTCCACCACCGCCATCACCTTCTGAAGAGAATGATAGTGATGTTGGTGTTGCCAAGAGATGCACCACATTCGTTAATAACTATGACAGTGGGAATCGAATGTGTTATTATTAAAAACGTAATATATCACAAAAAAAAAGAAGAAGAATCGATGATGAAAGTGGAGAAAAAAGGAAACGTTATTACAATATATATGAGCAATAGTGAAGAAGAAGAAGGAGGAAACAAAAAAAAGTAATGAGATCTAGAGATGTTCAATCGCTCTAGATCTCATTACTTTTTTTCTTTTTTTCCTTCTTCTTCACTAAATCGGTCTCTCTATTGTTTTTTTTAATATTTCCAAGTCCGTTATTAGCATGTTGACGGTTGTGTCTTCACCTTTTTCGCATATGTGTTGAATGTTTATCTTTACTTTTGCGAGTTGTTCTACTTCGGTCAACGTGCTCTCACCACCTGATTTGTTCATGAGTTCGAGAGAGATTTTTGGATATATGTAACTTCCGTAGGGCAACAACAAATCACTCTTGTCAAATTCTCTGTCTTCGGCGACGACGATATTCTGTAGATCGTTTTTGTACTCGTAAAACAAATCGAGCGTGCCTTCGTCCAATTTCAAAGGCATGCTATATTTGTTGTATTTGTGATGTAAGCCCTTCATCTCAACCTCGTTCAATTCCATGGTGTAGTGTCATTGTAATCTGTAAATTTTACAACCGAGTTTCTTGCACGTTTCGACTCGTTTCAATTTCAATTCACATCTTTTAGGTGTTGTTGTCATGATCGATTATTTTTTTTTGTTTTATGAATTATTGCAAATAATATATATATTTTGAATTTTGTGTTAAATAATAGTTTTTGTAAAAAAGTTTTTTCTCTCTCTATATATATAGAGAAAGTTTTTAAATTTAATTTTCTTCAATGTGAAATTTTTTGTAAAAGTTTTTTTTTTCTCTTTATATATATATAGAAAAGTTTAAATTTTAATTTCCTTTATTTTTTTTTGTCATATTAATTCAATTTTTTTCTCATCACATTTACGTGCAATGCGCTTTCGACTCGCAACACGACATGGGGCCCTTCACCTACATGAAACGGTGCGAAGACGACGTGGCTCAAAGGTTCATGGAAGAGTTAGAATCAAAAATTCTAATTTTATACGACAAATTCAAAACTCCAGCGAAAATGATCATCATGCGAGAGCAGCAGGACGACAATAACAGAGCCATCGAATGTCACATATGCAGACAATCGTTCGACAAGAATTCACAGGAAAATAAGAAGGTATCGCAGTCTGGCTCACAGCAAGTGTAATTTAAACTATGGAGACCCCACTTTCTATCCGGTGATATTTCCCAATCACTCGGGTTACGTCAGTCATTTGTTCATGAAAAATCTCGGCACCTCCCACGAAGAATTAAATTGCATAGCAAGCAGTGAAGAAAGATACATTTCCTTCACGAAATGGAAGGTCGTGGAGAAGAAAAGAGTAATCGGCGGAGAGGCGTTGGAAGAAGAAACGAAATCCACTCATAAAGCCAAACGTTTCATCAATAGTTTTAAATTCATGTCGACTGCTCTGGAAAAATTAGTCGATAACATGAGCAAGGATAAATTTAAAATCACGAGCGAACACTTCGGAGAACAAGTAAATGTCATGTTGAGGAAAGGAGTCTATCCTTATGATCACATGAACGATCTAAAGAGATTCGTCGACACCGCGCTACCTTCGAAAGAAGATTTTTATTTGAAATTATACGAATCCGACAATTCCAACGAGGATTACGAACACGCTGAAAACATGTGGAAATCATTCGATATGAAACCCATGAGAGATTATCACGATCTCTATCTGAAGACCAACGTTCTGCTCCTGGCAGACGTGTTCGAAAATTTTCGAGACGTCTGTCGTCGAAATTACGATCTGGATCCGGCTTGGTATTTCACCACATCTGGCCTGGCGTGGGACACTCTGTTGAAGACCACCAAAGTCCAATTGGAATTATTATCTGATGTGGACATGTTGCTCATGTTAGACAAGGCCATGAGAGGTGGCGTCTCAATGATCTCCAACAGATATTCTGAAGCCAACAATCCCTACATGAAAGAAGGTTTCGATTCAGAACGATCAAATTAATACATTCAGTATTGGGACACTAATAATCTGTACGGTTGGGCCATGAGTCATCTTTTACCAATTGGAAATTTCAAATGGGTGCCGGAACCGGAAGAGATGCAAAAATGGAGAGATTATCCTTGCATTTTAGAAGTTGATTTGAACTATCCGGAAGAGTTACACCACCTGCACAATGATTATCCACTGGCTCTCGAACGAATGGAACTGGCCGAAGGAGACGATGAAAAACCCATTCCTAATTTATTTAACAAACGTAAGTACGTCATCTACAGCGAGGATTTGAAACAATACATTGATCACGGGATAAAATTACTTGACATACATCGCGTCATTCGATTCGACGAAGAGCCATGGATAAAAAAATACATCGATCTCAACACGAATCTCAGAATTCGAGCCAAGAACGATTTCAAAAAAAGATTTCTTCAAACTCATGAACAACTGTGTGTACGGTAAATCAATGGAAAACATCAGGAAGAGAACCGACATTCGAATCGTCATGTCCGAGAAAAAAGATAAAAAATTAGTGGCGAAACCCAATTACAGACAACGAACCATATTTGACAAATTCTAGTGGCCGTTCACATGCAAAAGACGCATCTGAAGTTCGACAAACCCTATTTTCTAGGACCGATCATCTTAGATATCAGCAAGTGATTGATGTACAAGTTTCACTACGATTACGTCAAACGGAAATTCGGCGCGAAAGCTAAACTACTGTTCACCGACACGGACATTTTGGTTTACGAGATAGAGACGAAAGATGTCTACCGAGATATATCTCCGGACGTGGTCATGTGGTTCGATACAAGGAATTATCCCGTCGATGACCCGTCCAACATTCAATCGAACGACAACAAGAAGGTGTTGGGTAAATTTAAGGACGAGAGCGGTGGTAAACAAATCGTCAAATTCGTGGGTTTGAGACGCAAACTGTACGCTTATTGCCTAGAAGATGAAGAGATCAAGAAGTGCAAAAGAGTTAAAGCATGTGTGGTGAAGAAAAACATCTCTTTCCGAGAGTATAAAGATTGTCTGTTCAGAAGTGGGCCGGTGAACGAAGCAACAATCATGACGTGTATACCGAAATAGTTAACAAGATTTCGCTGACAGCCGATGACGCTAAGAGATTTGTGTTAAACGATAAAATAAGCACTTTGGCACTCGGACATTGGACTTTAGATGTGATTAAGGACGATAGGATTCCAGAAAACCAAGAGGAATTATTAGATGAATTCAAGATTATGGAAGTTGATAGAGACATCAAGAGATTTAGTTTAAAAAGAAAAATAAAAAAATAAAAAAAAAAATAACGTAATTTAGTGAATTATAATAAAAAAAAATTACACATTTATGAATAAGAAAATATGGATATCTGCAGAAGGTGTTGTCTTACCTAATGAACCCCTATCCAACATTGATCCGTCGAATGCGGTGAAGGACTTGAAAATCAAAGATTTTCTAGGCATGTTTTCCAGAGATGCCTTGCCGAAGAGAAGACCTCGAGAACGACAATCAGAATGTGGAATTTTAAATCTAGACGATTTATCAGGCAAAGGCACTCACTGGGTGGCGTGGTTCAAGAATGGGAAGAAGAAGAATTATTATTTCGACAGCTACGGAATCTTGCCGCTGAAAGAAATATAGAACTATTTCAACTAATCGATGGTTCGTTACAACACAGAACGAGTGCAATCGCTGGATCAACTGTTTTGCAGTCACCTGTGTCTCGTTCCCGAGAGATGGTCGGAAGTAGATCGGTTTCAAGACATTCTCAACGATTTACATTAGAGAGAGATTTTTTTTTATAATATATATGAAGGTAAAAAATTATTTTAAAAAAAATTAATCGAATAAAACAAAAAAAATATAAAATAAGTAAAAAAATAATTCATTTTTAAAAACTACGTTGAAATATATTTTTTAAAACAAAAACCTCAAAACAACGTACCAGTCGATAAATTTGGTAGAAGTGATGACGAAAGTCGACCCAAAAAGAAGAGGAAGACGCTCGAAGTTGGTGATGGTTATGACGTTGCCAACTTGGATGGACATTCGGAGATACGAACCTCGAGAGGAACCTTTGAACATGAACGATAACAAGCTCTACAATCTTCCCGAGATGGAAGATCTCGCAGATGTGGCGACTAAAAAATATGTCGACAGGGGGAACACGGATTTCGAACGAATCATGCTAGATAATTACGTGGATAAAGCCATGACTGACGATCTCGATCTGAAATCCAAACGTTTGGTGAACATCGTGAATTCCATAGATTCCACCAGCAAATACGTGGACGACTCTCACGCGCTGAGAGGTCGATACGTTCAGAAAACGATGCAATCTGAACTGAACGCCAATTCTAACAAGATAACGAACGTGGCCACTCCCACGAATCCCAAGGACGTGGCGACCAAACACAAGATAGACCTGGAACTGAGAAAGTCTGACAGATCAGAAAGGAAATCGGATCTGAATGCAGGATTCAATAAGATATTGAATCTGTCGAAGATCGACGACGCGGACAAGTACTCCACCGTGGTCAACAAGGGCTACGTGGATTCCGTGATACGACCTCAAGAATACATAGAATCGCAAGTGGACGATCTCTACCTGAACAAACAATCCGGTGGAACTATAGAGTGCGACATCAACATGAACGGTCAGAATTTATTCGGTCTCGATCCCGATCCCGAATTCGATTCCAGCGCGGTCAACAGACAGTATGTGGACAACAACTCGGTCTGGAGAAAGGGGGACACCATGGAAGGTAAACTAGACGTGGGTGGACACACGCTCATAAATCTGCCGGATCCCATGCACATGTCGGACGCCTGCACCCTGATTTTGGTGGTGGAGAAAGTCAAATACGCCAGGCAATTGATAACCGTGTGGGCCGAGGAGAGCAGTGCTTTAGAGGAGGGAAAAGCTAAATGG
The DNA here is from genome assembly GCA_031216915.1 of Pictodentalium vernedei. NCBI lineage: Eukaryota > Metazoa > Mollusca > Scaphopoda > Dentaliida > Dentaliidae > Pictodentalium > Pictodentalium vernedei. Next base: position 147,979,962 of record CM062297.1, on the reverse strand, counting down.
TCTTTCGGAAACGGATGTAGCGGATCGCAACACAGTCAGGTGGGATATCCCATGCCGTTGGGAGGCGAAATCATTCAAATGGGTCTGGCTTCCACGTGTTTGAATAACAGAGCAGTCGTCAATCTCATGGTGAACGGAGTGGAGAGCGATAAGAGATACAGCGCCGAAAAGAATGAGAATCAACACTCGAACGTCAGCATGTTCGGCACGCCTCTCAAAGTGAACGCCGGAGACAGGATTAATTTCGTTATGAAAACCAATAATTCCGAAGCCGCCACTTCCGTGGTGAGCCTACTGATCATACTAGATCCTCTGAACAAACAGTGAACGTGTGGAAATAATTAATTAAAAATAATGAGTAATTATTAAAAACAAAAAAAACAAAAAAATAAAAAGTAATGAGATTTAGAAAGATGTTCAATCTCTCTAGATCTCATTACTTTTTATTTTTTTTTTGTTTTTATACGTTCTTTACCATTCATTTTTGTAATTATTTTTTTTTAATTTTTATTTATATCTTATTTTTTCTTTTCTTCACACACACACATGTCTCACTCATCAAACGATGGATATCTTATTTCCATCCAATTCGAATTGTAATTCTCTATCTGACAGGACCAGGTTGAAGGCCTCAGTTCTTCTCGGCATGTTCTTGTCGAACTGCATCTTCATCTGAATGTCTAAGATGCTACTCTTGAGTCATTTGCTCTGTTTACTGACGTCGAATACGAACAAGGGATACACTGACTTGTATTCGCCGGGAGATATATTAGGGTTGCTCATCAATTCGTCCAGACCATGATACTTCTTTCTAAAATCCACGGCGTCGCCGTACAGTCTGCAGAAATCGTTCTTGTCGAACGACACGTTGTAATCAATTGCTGGATATCTCATGGCATTCAGAAACACTTGCATGTTTCTCAAATTGCAGTCATCGAACAGCGACGCATTCTTTTCTTGAGACCCATCCCTGTCGGTCTGAAACGCGACCACGATGAAATGCGGTCTCTCGGAAGCGGATTTCATGGTCAATCTCCAATCAAAGTGATTCGTGAAAGGTGGAATGCTAGCCGTGTCGCACTGACTCATTCTAAATCCCACGGGTAATTTGCTCTTGGATTCTATGACCTTGTAGAGACCCGTTTTTTCCACGGGCGAAGCCTGCACGTGCGAAAAGAACCATAGTAGTATAGCTCGCACGTTTGGGGCCTCATTGGCCGGACTCCGGTGCCGGACCCCGGAAGTGACGTCATGTCACGTGACCTAGTGCCGCCATGTTGTGTTGTCATGGTAACCCGCGTGACCGGCCATGTTGTGACGTCATCTCCATAGTGATACGTGATGTGAGTGAGCATGCGCAGCGCGTGTTGTTAAGGTGATACGTGTTTCCTTCGTCCATTTTGTATACTGGAGGCCGCCATCTTGGTTTCTATGGTAGCACGTGATTGCTATGTTACCCAGTGTTTTTGCAATAGGACGTGGTATGTTTTGAGGGTATGTTCGATTGAATCGGAGTATTTTCTGGAACGACTTCCCTGGATAATTACCACAAACAACCCGACAACTTGTATTATTTCGAATTCTTTCAGAATTCTCTGCTTCTATCTATATATGCAATAGTTATCGTTTATCTGGCCATGTTCCTTTATTCTAGAGTATACTCCAGTAGCGTAGAAGAGCCTATCAACTGGAACAGCTTTACTTATTATTACTATGTTTAGCAGTTTCTGGTCTATTCTTGTTAGTTCTGACCCTATTCCAAGTACTCTTGTTGTTTCATTTATCTAGATTATAACTAACCAATCAGATTGCTTGATTTCCCATAATCTGTATGCAGGGTTATCTCCCTTGTGTATAACAAAAGCCTATATCCAATGGCCATATCCCATGGAATCCCATTTTGGGGAAACACCTGTGGCTATGGAATCCCTTTATTGTCGTATGAGGCCATGAGGGCTATGCAAAAGCCCTCACCGAGTCCTCATTTATTATCTCTCATAGCCTCATTGAATTTTGAGGTTATGAGGACCATTAAAAATCACTCAATGAGGTATAATTTACTACGACTCTTATCCTCATTTCAGTATTTGAGGATACCTATGGCCTGGTATTGTATTATTCGAGGATACCTATCGAGGATATCTTTAGGAGAATCCCTTTTTTGTCGTATGAGGCCATGAGGGCTATGTAAAAACCCTCAATGAGTCCTCATTTATTATCCCTCATACCCTCATTGAATTTTCAGGTTATGAGGACCTTGAAAAATCCCTCAATGAGGAAGAATTTACTACGACTCTTAGCCTCATTTCAGTATTTAACAGATATATCCTATGGAATCGCATTTTGGAAAACGGCTGTGACTATGGAATCCCTTTTTTGTCGTATGAGGCCATGAGGGCTATGTAAAAGCCCTCAACGAGTCCTCATTTATTATCCCTCATAGCCTCATTGAATTTTGAGTTTATGAGGACCATTAAAAATCCCTCATTGAGGTATAATTTACTACGACTCTTAGCCTCATTTCAGTATTTGAGGATACCTATGGCCTGGTATTGTATTATTCGAGGATACCTATCGAGAATACCTTTAGGAGAATCCCTTTTTTGTCGTATGAGGCCATGAGGGCTATGTAAAAGCCCTCAATGAGTCCTCATTTATTATCCCTCATAGCCTCATTGAATTTTGAGGTTATGAGGCCCATTAAAAATCCCTCAATGAGGGATTTTTAATACGACTCTTATCCTCATTTCAGTATTTGAGGATACCTATGGCCTGGTATTGTATTATTTGAGGATACCTATTGAGGATACCTATCGAGGATACCTTTTGGAGAATCCCTTTTGTGTCGCATTAGGCTATGTAAAAACCCTCAATGGGTCTAAAGTAGTCTTACCAACCGCTTCCATCTTGTCGCCAAAGCTCCAAGGCCATTACAGGTCTATGGCCTATCTATCCTATCATTAGCTTCTACAGCAGTCTTGTTCCATTGCGGCCTTGTACCAGTACTATTGGCTTCTGTTATTCTGCCCCATATCTCACCTATTACTTCCTAGCTATACCTATCTCAGTCTCGACTATAACATTGATCAAGGTTGAATCAGATTGCCCCTGTATACATTTAAGGCATTCCGTTGTTGAGATTCCTAGCCGAGTCCGTAAAAGTTGGATTCCGTGATTTGTCATCAACACACGAGGGTATGGAAAGGGATTAATAACACCCAATTATTATTACAAGAACCTGAACAGAGACAACCAACCACTACAAAACAACGAAGTAAACATAACAAAGTGGAAGAATGTTAAACCAGTCGGATTTATCGAACTAGTTGGACAGTCTGAACAGCTCTGGTCAAATACAACTACGATTGAACTGTTGAAGTCGCAGTGAACAAAGATCCAACACAACTAAGATCGAAGTGAATTGACCATAACAAAGTTTTCAACTGAATGAGCTCAAATATAACCAAACTCGAAGTTAATTGACCATTCCAAATTGAACAAACCTGAATGAACCCTCTTGAACTGTTTGAATGAATTATATGAATGTATATATAATTAACCCCTCTTGAACGGAATGAACTCTATTTTTTAACTATATCCCAATGTTAACACCTTTTGAACTGAACGATTTTTTTAAACTTCATGACAATATAACGAAAGGTGATCTGAATTTTTAAACTACAACCCATTGAACTGAATTCTTCCAATAAGGAAGGGAAATACCTCCGTGTGTTGATGACAAATCACGGAATCCAACTTTTACGGACTCGGCTAGGAATCTCAATAACGGAATGCCTTAAATGTATACAGGGGAAATCTGATTCAACCTTGATCAATGTTATAGTCGAGACTGAGATAGGTATAGCTAGGAAGTAATAGGTGAGATATGGGGCAGAATAACAGAAGCCAATAGTACTGGTACAAGGCCGCAATGGAACAAGACTGCTGTAGAAGCTAATGATAGGACAGATAGGCCATAGACCTGTAATGGCCTTGGAGCTTTGGCGACAAGATGGAAGCGGTTGGTAAGACTACTTTAGACCCATTGAGGGCTTTTACATAGCCTAATGCGACACAAAAGGGATTCTCCAAAAGGTATCCTCGATAGGTATTCTCAATAGATATCCTCAAATAATACAATACCAGGCCATAGGTATCCTCAAATACTGAAATGAGGATAAGAGTCGTATTAAAAATCCCTCATTGAGGGATTTTTAATGGTCCTCATAACCTCAAAATTCAATGAGGCTATGAGGGATAATAAATGAGGACTCATTGAGGGCTTTTACATAGCCCTCATGGCCTCATACGACAAAAAAGGGATTCTCCTAAAGGGATCCTCGATAGGTACCCTCGAATAATACAATACCAGGCCATAGGTATCCTCAAATACTGAAATGAGGCTAAGAGTCGTAGTAAATTATACCTCATTGAGGGATTTTTAATGGTCCACATAACCTCAAAATTCAATGAGGCTATGGGGGATAATAAATGAGGGCTCATTGAGGGTTTTTACATAGCCCTCATGGCCTCATACGACAAAAAAGGGATTCCACAGTCACAAGCGTTTTCCAAAATGGGATTCCATAGGATATATCTGTTAAATACTGAAATGAGGCTAAGAGTCGTAGTAAATTCTTCCTCATTGAGGAATTTTTCAAGGTCCTCATAACCTCAAAATTCAATGAGGGTATGAGGGATAATAAATGAGGACTCATTGAGGGTTTTTATATAGCCCTCGTGGCCTCATACGACAAAAAAGGGATTCTCCTAAAGATATCCTCGATAGGTATCCTCGAATAATACAATACCAGGCCATAGGTATCCTCAAATACTGAAATGAGGATAAGAGTTGTAAAAAATTATACCTCATTGAGGGATTTTTAATGGTCCTCATAACCTCAAAATTCAATGAGGCTATGAGACATAATAAATGAGGACTCATTGAGGGCTTTTACATAGCCCTCTTGGCCTCATACGACAATAAAGGGATTCCATAGCCACAGGTGTTTCCCCAAAATGGGATTCCATGGGTTATGGCCATTGGATATAGGCTTTTGTTATACACAAGGGAGATAACCCTGCATACATATTATGGGAAATCAAGCAATCTGATTGGTTAGTTATAATCTAGATAAATGAAACAACAAGAGTACTCGGAATAGGGTCAGAACTAACAAGAATAGACCAGAAACTGCTAAACATAGTAATAATAAGAAAAGCTGTTCCAGTTGATAGGCTCTTCGACGCTACTGGAGTATACTCTAGAATAAACGAACATGGCCAGATAAACGATAACTATTGCATATATAGATAGAAGCAGAGAATTCTGAAAGAATTCGAAATAATACAAGTTGTCGGGTTGTTTGTGGTAATTATCCAGGGAAGTCCTTCCAGAAAATACTCCGATTCAATCGAACAAACCCTCAAAACATACCACGTCCTATTGCAAAAAAATGGGTAACATAGCAATCACGTGCTACTATAGAAACCAAGATGGCGGCCTCCAGTATACAAAATGGACGAAGGAAACACGTATCACCTTAACAACACGCGCTGCGCATGCGCACTCACATCACGTATCACTATGGAGATGACGTCACAACATGGCCGCTCAAGCGGGTTACCATGACAACACAACATGGCGGCACTAGATCACGTGACATGACGTCACTTCCGGGGTCCGGCACCGGGGTCCGGCCAATGAGGGCCCAAACGTGCGAGCTATACTACTAACCATAATATCTTGTGTAGAGTTAACTTAGCCACATCGGTCGCGGGGAGTCTCACTATTGCATCATCGCCTCCCTTTCGAATCAACGTCAGATTGTGTTTGAATCTGTACATGATCTTGTTGTAATCGTCCGCGAATCCAAAGATGTGTTTCAAAGGTATCCTGAATGAAAACGTTCCTTTGGGTCTAGACGTCTTGACGACGTAGTCGAATATCGCGGCGGCGCCGGCGTTGGCGGGGCCGACGGTGTCTTTCACCCACAACTGATTAAGTCCCCTGGATTTCGAAAAATCATCCGGATAGGTCAAGAGTCCAAACATCATGGTGGCCTGACCAGGATGAAACACAGATTCTATCTCTTGTCCGGATAGCAAGTATTTTATATTACTAAATAGATGCATGATGCCATTATTGGCTAGAGAAGTCGTCGTCGGCGTATTCGGTCCCATCTTCCTTGATGAGACGTCCCTGCACCACTATGTAACTATCGCTAGGATGAACGAATAGATCTTGGGTTTTGACATTGATTCTTATCTCACCCGCATTGTTCAAACTCGTTCCGGTTATCTGTTCATATTCGTGAACCTCGTATTCCTCAATGCTTTCGTCTTTCTGTATGCCTTTTGCGATATCTAGTATATTCACCATTTTTGAAGGTTTTGTTTTTTTTTGTTTATTAATTCGTTTGCTCTTTTCTAAAAATAGTTTTAATTATTTATTATTATTTTTTTTTCTTTATATATATGTGTAAACAAAAAAAAATGTTAAAAGAGAGTAAATATATATTATTTTTTTTTTATTAAAACTTCGTCTTCTGCAATTGTTGTTCGTAAAACTTTCTGATGATCTCTACGCCATCCAAAGCTTCGATTTCGTAAGTCACCGGATCGGTGTGAGATATTCTGATTATCACGAAGATTTCCACGGTCCATCTAGGAGTGTAACCCTTTTCGAAATGCTTCTTATAAGCATAGATTCTCACTCGATCGCCGACTGCAAATTTCGGCGGTCTGGACTCCTTCCTGATCTTAGATCTCTCGGGATATAGATTCGTGTAGACCCGTTTTTCGTTTCGAGGATCACTAGCTTCCGCGGGGGTCATCTTGATCGATCTGTGTCGCGTGTTGAAATCTTCGACCAGACCGTTCAGAGCGTATATGTATTTCTTGGTCGGATTCGCTGTGAAGTACCTGTGCATCTTTTCCTTCATCGTTTGATTCCAACATTCCACGATGCTGGCTTTCTCTTCGTTTTCGATCGAGTAGAGGTCGACCAACCGATGAACGTCCTTGTTGTAGAATTCCTTCCCCTTGTCCACCCACAATTTATTCGTTTTTCGAGAAGACGAGTCGAACACGCTCTTCAGAGCCTTGGCGACGCAAGGTCCCGATTTATTTTTCAAGGCTCTGATCCAACCATATTTGGAGAACACGTCAATGACCGTCAATAGATATTTGATGCCCTCGTGCTACCACGAAAACGATCTCATGTCGACAAAGTCGGCGGACCAAATATCGTCCAGACCCTTCACGAACACCCTTCTCTTTCGAAATTTACGCACGATGGGTTTGTGTAACTCCTTGGCCAATTTGCTCGTCAATAATGGCTTCTTCTTTTCTGAGGTGCCCTTTTTTGAACGCCCCATCCGAATCGACGTTTCGCACCAATCACATTGCCGACCAGCGAACGTTCGAACTTCTCTCTCCTGGTCGGATTCGATATGTCTCTCAATTTTGCCAACATGTTTTTATCGCAGACGTCGTTGCGAGTCTTGGTGTCAGGATGTCTGGCGTAGCACAGATCATGATCGTACACGGCCGCGTCCACCCTATTCACGGGTTTGCTCCAAGATTTAGGAGTCAGATCGGCGTTGAGTCTCTTGTTCAATTTCATTCCGGGTCCCGTGAAACTGTGACCTGGTAGAAGCATTTCGAAAGGTAGATTATTGATCATTTTATTTGCGACGCCTTCGCCTCTCCTCGTTTTTTTTTGACGAATTGAGTCTTGATCGAACCACACACTTTTTTTTGAAAATTCCACGAAGCATCTGTCTGTCGTTTTTAGTTCGTACTTCTCGAGAATTACCCATCTCGGTAACTCTCTTACACTTTATGCAATACATTTTTTTTATTTAAATAATTTCGTATTTATTTTTTTATATATAAATTTAATATTTTTTTAAAAAAAATCTATGCTTATTATATATATATATTATTTTCAATCGCTGCTCCTGAGTTCTATCAACCTACCGAATTCCTCCCTGGCCTCTTTCCTCCCCCTTTCCACAAGAGAATCCTTCATCTCTTCCTTGATGATCTGATGAGTCTTGATTCTCACGGCTTCTTTCATGGCCTCGTATTTCGTTTTCTCGCTCAATATCACGAAGTATTTTCCAGCTGATATCCTACCATCTTTCAACGCCATCGAGATCATTTTGGACATCGTGTCGATCTTGGAGTCGTCCAAGACCTGAATCTTTTCGTGTTTCCTAGACTTCAGATATAATTTCCTACTCAAAAAAAAAGTTTCTGACCGTGCTAAACAATCTGGTGGCGAGAGCTACTCCTTCTATGGTCAACACGATCGGAAGGCCAGCCGCGATCGACAACAATCCGATGCCTGCCGTGTGTAAACCCATGGAAATCGTGATGAGTGTCGTGTCAACCGCGTTGTCGAATTTCACGAGGCGTGAATACTTCTTCTTGAGAGAACGACGAGAGCCTCTTTCTCGATTCAGATACAATTGAATTCTACTGATTTGATCGATGCCATACTTCTCTCCTTTTTCTTTTTCTTCTAGCGACGGCGCCGTTGGCAAAACGCCATTCGGCTTCTCATCCTCGTCGTCATCTAACGATGGATACAATTTATTTCTGGTTCTCATTTTTTTTGTGTGTTTTTTTTTTCTTTCTAATATTAGGTAAAATTTGTGCATTATTTATTTTTATTTCCTATTCTCCCTTATTTATATCAACAAAAAAACTTAGACGTATGCTTCCTTCAGCAATAAATTCAAGACGCATGCCCTGTCTTCTAAAGTCAGACTTCTACATGCCAATTTAATTTCTTCTGAACCGGTGGGCTTGTCTGGCCCACTACAGAAGATTAATCTCCTCCAAAACTTGATCACGTCATCGATTTGAACGCATTCAAATGCCGGTTCAGAATACTTGATGACCATATCTTCCCTTTCCATCATCAGATACGAATGATCCTCGTGATCAAAGTCTGGATGATCCCGACACCCAACACATTGTTCTAACAAGAGGCAACCAAGTTGTTCGTTCACACAGAATGTGTAGGCTCTCATCAGCATGTTTAAAAGAAACTTTGCTCTCATAATCAGGGAATCATTCATGATTTACATATTTTATTATCTATTTGATTCGATATTTATTTTTTTAATAACTATTTATTAATATATATATTTTTTCTCCTATATTTCTCAATCACTTTTTATTTCCACTTCTGAATCTCGTGATTCTATTACAATTTACCTCAAAACTCAAAACGATTTTTATTTTTTTTCGTCTCTTCCCCCTCCACTCTTCACCATTTTTTCATCCGCAATCGATCGCACCGCCGTCTAGACCACGCGCATCATTCTAACAAGAGATGATCTAGTTGTTCGTTCACGCAGAATGAATAGGCTCTCATCAGCATGTTTATAAGAAATGATGTCCTCATAATCTGGGAATCGTTCACGATTTACATATATTTTTATTATCTGTTCTTGGTTTGATATTTATTTTTTGAATAACTATTTATTTATATATTTTTTTCTCCTATATACCAATCACTTTTTATTTCCTCTTGTGAATCTCGTGATTCTATTACAATTTACCTTAAAACTCGTAATGATTTATATTTTTCATCTGTTCCCGCCACAATCGATCGCACCGCCGTCTAGACCGTGATCACAAACGTGGAGAGGAAAAATTTCCCTCCGTTCTAATTTTCGACATTTCTTAATTTTTATATTTTGCTGTCCTCGTATCCCCACAAGTTGGTCATCGTAAGTTAGACGGTTCGATCGACCGTTTGCGAACGTTGAAGAAAAATTTTAGAATCGATTTTCCTGTCCTCGTATCCCCAATCGTTTTTGCCGATCGGATCGCACTCACCGCCGTTTAGAACGCAATTGCAAACGCGGTGTCCTCGTATCCCCAAAACGCATTTTGATGCTGTCTTCGTATCCCCAAAGCATTTTGCCGGCGTTCGCCAATGATAGATCGAAAGGTCTAACCCACGATGGTGAACGTTGAGAAGATTTTAGGTCGATTTCTTCGATTTTCGTAGATTTTTCCTTCTGCGCAAATTCGACAGAATTCCCACTCGTTCGCCAACGGCTGTTTGAACCGTCAATTACACGATAAGCAACTCTTGGTGATACGAGGACAAAATGTACAAAAAATGTTTGTACATTTCATGTACATTTTAACACTGAACTCTATGGGTACATGTACGTGTACGTGTACATGTACATTTTTTTCGAAAAAAGTGTCCTCGTATCCCCAAAATATACCTACTCATGTTACCACCAAAGGGAGATATGATACGGTGATTTTGCAAGCAATACGCTTAAATATGGAGAACAACGCGGGTGAATGGTTCGGGTCAAGGATTGGTTGGATGTGTGAATATTGTATGCGAACTCGCCTCTATTACCAGGGCGAGGTTCAGATAAATGATTGAATTAAACTAACGCTGAGAACAAATTTTGCGGGTAATAATGCCGGATATATCTTCACTTGTTGCCACGCAAGGAAGATATTATACGGTATTCTTTGTACATAATTTACACTTGAATGCAGAGATCAACGTGAACTGCAGAACGTATCTTTACCTGTTATCACCCAAGGACGATATGAAACGGTGATTTTATTACTGGGTTATTGATTAGGAGCAAGGCGATCACTTGCCAAGTAATACATCGACCTGTAAGAGGTACGTGTATCTCGAACAATTTTCTAATTTCCATTTAAAAATTAGGATAAGCGTGACAATAACTTTTATGTTCCCTTGACGTGGTGCACATTGGTATGGAACTTAATGTAACGGAATATGAAATAGTCAAAAATGGAAGCCGCTTAGAAGGGAGTAATCTCCAGAATATGACAGCAAATTGACGAAATTATATATATATATAATTCGGCTTTGCGGCTGGTGTTAGAAACCCGTTCTGGTAGAACTTGGTTCACTAGAACTTTTATCGCCGCATTTCATTTCTTTCTTCGTTTGTGTGTATTTCTTTCTTGTTGTGTCTGTATCCCGAAGACTGAAAGCTAGATGAACCTTTTTTATTGCTTTGCTGTTTGAGCTTTATTTAGACGAATATATATCTAATGAACAACAACTGTACCAAACGTTTCGAATTTATTGGCCTTTTTTCAGTGGGAAGCATATATCGCAGTTACGAAAATAAATATTTAAATAACGTTGCCGTATTGATATACAAGTAGTAGGTCATGTTTATTTCGTCCCTGTTTTGGTGGTTCTCGTTTGGTGGTTCTCATGTGACGCCATAGTCACGTGGTCCAGGGATGCCATCTTGGATTGTCATGGTAACCCGGGCGAGCGGCCATATTGTGACGTCATTGTCATTGTGATGGAGGGTTTTTGTGCGCATGCTCAGCTCGTATTATTACGGTAATGCGCGTTTCCGTCGTCAATTTTGTATGAAGGAAGCCGCCATGTTTGATTTCTATGGTGGCACGTGGTTTCTATGTGATCCAATGTTCTCTAATAGCACCGGTTATGTTGGAGGGTGTGACCGATTGAATGGAGTAGATCGAATTACCACAAACAACCCGACAATCCCTTCAAATCACCAAAATCCTCCGCAAATTACCGAAACAGACTTGATAAAGCCCCATTTTGGACAGGGGAGTTCGATTCAACTGGAGTATTTTTTCTTGAACGGATTAAATCCTCGTTTAAATCATAGAATTACACAAATAAACCCAACAATTTCACCCGAATCAGAAAAATCCACCGCAAACTACCAAAAACGGACTTGGACTAATAACAGCAGTGTTCGATTCTACTGGAGTATTTGTCTAGTACGGAGACCCCAGAATTTTCCACTAACAGACGCATTTTATGAAGGCTCTGATTTTTTAACGTACACCCACCCCCTCTCCCCAACCTATATAAATAATGGGTTTTTTTTTAATTTTAATGGAAGGGCTCCCATTCACCACCCTTCACCTAATCCTACTGTGTATTTTATATCACAAATCCACGTTTTATCATATATATAATCTTTCTCTTACATCTCGAACGCTTGTGGGCAAAAAATGCTTAGCAGCCCACTATATTTTCTTCTGCCACAGTAGCAATGTTAACCAATTATTTGATAAGATTTCGCTCTCGAAGTTGCTTAATGAGTGTTGAGATACGAAAATAAAAATTATGTTCAACCAAAAGAAAATTTATCTCTGAAGAATTCGCAGCATATGCAATGTTGGGTCGAACACCGCTGTCTGATAATTTGGTGAGAACGGAAAACTGGTTCACTTATCCCACTGTTTGTGTATATCTCCGTGACAACACAATCAACAGTGATAACCGCTTTGTTCACAAATTCTCTCCTCGTTTTGAGTGTACCAAAATACCACGTTCTGTGCATTTTTTACGAAATGTATGTCAACACATCATTTTCTTATCAACTTTAGTTCAGTTTCTGACAATGACAATGTAATGGGATCACATATTCAGTGACATCGCTTTTCTAAGCGAAGTTATGCTCGATTCACCAGAAAGAAACCAACAGAATTTTCAACCAAAAAATATTAAATAAATCTTTTCTAAGAGATAAAAATAACCTTTCTCAGTTAATTCATTAACTAACTATATAGTTCAGATGTTTTTAGCAATCTATTGCTAGGTTATATATTTTTTCTTTGCTTTCAAAATGTCGATGCGGCGCGCTGCTCTGTTGAATGGGCAAATTGAATAGGCTGAATACGCAGCATTATTTTTCACTTCAAATAAGTAAAATCACATTTAAAAATTAAATTAACAATCAATTTCTTCCGAAAATATGTTTTAGGCACTTTGTTTTATTTTTTAAATATCTCTTTCCACGTGGAAGTACGTCCAAAACATTTTAAAATCAAAATTTTATGTCGTGTCAGAAACACAATTGAAGTTCTTTGAGGATCAACATTCTAGCACTAATAGCGAGCTGACCAGTCAGATTGCGGGATTGTTTACCTTTTTTGCTAGCTCGTTTAAAGAACTAGTCAGATTGCGAGATATGTCAGCTCGGTCCCTCCAAAAAGTATAAATACCAGCGAGCAACTTCATTTGCCATTCGGATCTCGGGGACTGAATCGCTGGTCGACTACCTACGCTTGCTTGGAAAAAGCTTGGTTTTCAGCAATTGACTGATTCACCAGTTGTATTTGAAAAACTGAGAAAAAAAAAATATTTGGATTGCATCAACAAAGTGATTTTCATAAGCTGTGAAAACATTTGGTTTTGTTTAACTGGGTGATTCAAATGGAAATTAGAAAAATTGTATCCCAAGATCAAATTGTGAATCTGAGTGTGGAGATTCTTAGATAATTGAATTATGGCATTGTTCGAGTGTTAAGAATGTGGGAAAGGTTTGACTGCTCGAACTAGCACAGATAGGCATGTGCGTACAGTGCACCAAGGTAGAAAAAATAATTGTCACAACAACTTTTACAAGACTGGGGAATCTGCAAAACCATTTGAAAAAGCGTGGTAATTGTTGGGCTTGAATAGACTGCGGGCAAGACTTTACACAACGTCTTCATTTTAACAGGCACAGAAATTTTGCACACCGGCCTGTGTCTGTTAGAAGGAAAGCAGCGACCAAACCTGTGTCTGGGGTAAAAAAAATATGAGACCAACTGAAAACACGGTCTCATTTGATATTGACCCCGAAAACTTTGATGCCAGTCTTATAGAGAAGGATGAGGACACTGAATTGGTAAACTTGTACCGGGAGTCTTGGAGTTCTTCTATAAGAACACTCCATGCTGTAAACAGACGGGTACAAGGTTTATACATTTATAGACTGATGAATTTATCCGACTTTAAGTCGGAGCCCAAAACCACCATCTTCGAATCACAGCGATGGAGATTTAAAATAAATTTGAGTTATGGTTTTGTGCTCCGAAATAATGAGACTGGAGAACTGAGGCATTTGTATGCCTCACAGAATAATTTTCAGGTTTTGACTTCACCACGTCTAGTGTGTAACCAGGAAGACTATGAACAGTTTCTGGAAAATATTTACCAAGAATATATCTTGGAGTAGGCTAGACAGCAACTCCCGAACTCTAAATGGGTGGTCCGCCGGTTAACAAATGTGATCATTTTTGTTACCAAGGTTAAGAAAAATCCAACTGACGCTGGTGAAGTCGAGTTGCCAGATTTCATCATGAACAACAAAGCCACTATGGCTCTAGTAAAAGACGAGAATCGCAATTTAATTTATGATGAAAATTTATGTTTGTTCAGATGTCTGGCATTGTGGAGTGGCTGTACGTACCTCAATCTGAATACAACCACTGATGCACTGTTCCGTAAATTTACTGATGTTAACAAAACAGCATTCGGCGCGGTGAGCCTACAGGAAATATTCCAAGTTGAAAAACACTTCGATGTGATCATCAACATCTACCAGTTGGAGAAAATGATGACGATGATGTGTTGTTGGCGAGGTGGTTCAGCGCTCACATCGCCGATACCCAGAAACCATGTATGTGAATGTGTTCAAAAATCCCTTTTCCTACATACAAAGTATCGACGACTATTTTAAATCGTTTTCATGTAGGAAATGCGGCAAATTATGTAAGTCACATCGCTTACTAAAAAGGCATGAAACAACCTGTACGTAAGATGTTATTTACCGTTATCCCGGTGGAGTGTACCACGTTCCCCAGACGATTTTTGAAAAATTAGAGGACGAGGGTATCGTGGTACCACCGGAGGAGCGGTACTTTCCACGCAGGGCAATTTACGACTTTGAGTCGTATTTTGATAAATCGACATTGCCTCTCAATAGAGAAAAAATAACCCGGGAAGCAGAACACAAGCCGCTCAGTGTGTGCGTTTGTAGCAACATCCCAGGTTGTGATGAACCACAATGTTTCGTGACAAATGGGGAGCCACAGGACTTAGTAGATCAGCTGCTTTCATATTTAACAGAAATATCCTCTAAGAGTTATAGCAGGATGAAACAGCTCCATTTTCACAGACTTACTGCTCTTCGGCAAACAATACAAAAGCAAAAAGTTCCGGAAAGTGTGGAATGTTCAAAACCTTACCATTGGAGAAGTTGGAGGAAGAACTCCATCGCCACATGATGCAATTACCTGTATTGGGTTTCAATTCGGGAAAGTATGACACAAATGTGATTAAACGTGAGTTTATGTCCTTCCTGAATTTGAAGAGCCCGTTAAAATTTGTTGTTAAAAAATCAAACAACTGTATGTTTGTGAAAACTGGGTTGTTCAAATTTCTGGACATTTCAAATTATCTGGCACCTGGCTTCAGTTATGATAAGTTTCTGAAGGCTTTTGGTTGCTCTGTCACAAAAAGATTTCTCCCTTATGAATGGATTACCAATTTGGAAAAATTGGAATGTGATCACCTGTCAGAGTACGAGGTGTTCAACTATTCCCTCAAGGCAGAGAATATTTCACCAGATGATTATTCTTATTGTGTTCAAGTGTGGAAAGAGAATGGTATGACTACGTTGAGAGACATTGTGACGTGGTACAACAACCGGGACGTGAGACCATTTCTTGAAGCTGTTGAAAAGAAGTTTTGTGGAAACGACCTTGTATAAGCTGTTTAGCTTTCTGTCGGATCCACCTTCTATTACATTGTATAATTTATATTATTTTGGTATATTTTGAATAAATATTGGTTAAACTAACTAAAAACAGTTTGCTTTTTATCGAGAAAGATCACTCGATATGTTCAAGGATGGCATAAGGTTCCGGGGTTGACGTTGAAACACCTCTTTAGGTCAGTAGAGAACGAGGTCTTTTTCACATTGTTTGATGAAAAGAATAACGATTTACATCATCTGGCGAAACATCATATTGTTGGTGGACCATCAATCATATTCAATCGCCATCAAGAGAAAGATACTACCTTTTTGAGGAAAGCAAACTTCGGTGACGAAGGAGAAGTGTATGCTGGTGTTGTTGGGTACGATGCAAATGCCCAGCACTTGTTGTCGTTGGCACAGGATATAGGATATGCCAGCCGGTTGGTACGTAGGACGAAAAGAAGAAAATAGTTTTAGATCCGAATATGACCACCAGCACGGGAGAATGGCGGAGCAATGACTCGAGTATATTGCTTCGAAAGATTGTGTGATGCTTCGTCACCAATTTAATGGAGTTGAAAAACGTGTTGGCAAAAACTTTGCCTGTAGATGGATGGTGCGCCACCACACAGACTTGCTGTTAATTTCATGGTTACCTTTGGCTCGGGTCACGAGCGCCGGTTGAATAAGTAGAAATATGGTTCTTTAGTTTTGTATAATGAAATCAGAAAAAAACATGCAAGAATTGTTTGAAGAAACCGAAGCCATCACAAAATACATACGAGAGTTCGGCTATAACCTTGTAGAAATGTTTGAGTTTGAATTGAGATATTTGAAGAGAACAGATCCCACTCTCCAATAATTCTTGCGTGGGTTTTCCGATTCAACCAGCACTGGAAAAATGACGCAGGCTAATATTGCTGGCGCACTCTTACATGGTGATCTTTTGACCTCGTACTCTGTGATGTCCAGATGCCAGAAAAATTAAAAACCTATTTTGAAGAGATGACGCCGATATTCAAAAATATCAATGTCACCAAAATGGATATCGGCGATCACATGAAATTTGCTGAAGAAAACAACATTTTGAGTCAGCCTCGGAAATCGCTGATTGGCAGTTATTGTGGAAAACAAATATTGCTCACCACTCCGTTGACCATTGGGTTTTTTGTATACCAGTATGCAAAGCTAAAGATGCTTCAGTTTTATTATGATTTCATCGACACCTTCGTAGATCGGCGTGACTAGGAGGTGTGCGAGATCGACACAGGTTCGCTGTATATAGCTTTCAGCACGTCATCTCTGGAAGAAGCTGTGAAACCTGATAAGAGAGAAAGATTTGTCAAACTGCTGCATCATTGGTTACCTTCTGAAACGTGTGACTATCGTCGAACAGACTTTGTTGTAGCAAAAATGAATGGTGAAAACTGGAGTTGTATATAAACCAGTTCAGGGAGCTGATGAATCATTTACCGACAAGTGTGTTGGTTCCTAAATTTCCAACAAATGTGTGTAAAAAAAAAAAAAAAAAATTTTTACATTAACAATTATTATCATTAAAAAAAAGAAAAACTCACAAAATTTTGTCATTAAAGAAAAAAACTTGTTAAAAAGAAAGTTGTTATTTTACATATATAATAAGAAGTAGAAAAAAAGTTTCACAATTCACCAAAAAAAATTTGAAAATCACCAAAAAAAATGAAGTAAAAAAAAAAAAAAAAAAAAATTTTGACAATTAACAATTATTATCATAAAAAATAATCAATCATGACATCTTGAGTATCTAAACAATCCGAATTAAAATTGAAGAGAATTGAGAGGTATTCGAAGTACGGTAGTAAAATTTGTAGACTGCAATCGCACAATGCCATCGAATTGAAGGACATGGAGACGGGTGGATTGAGAGAGAAATACGACAAATATACATTGCCTTTGAAATTGAACGAGACCACCTTGGATTTAATGTACAAATGTCAAGACGATCTCTTAGCCACTCAATGAGAAGATAAAAAATGTCAATCCAGACAGTCTGTCGTTCATCGACGAGAGTGATATATATCCCATCGTCTCTAAAGAAGTAGTCGACAAATTGAATCTGATCAACGAAGAAAAATGGACGTTTGAGGGTAAATTTGGTTTTCCGATGGATTTATCAGGAGGGAGACGATAGGTTTAAAGTTAACAGGCTCGTCACGGACGCGAAAATATGATAAAAAAAGAGAGAGTTAGTTCATTACAGATAGATTTTAATCTCAACTTGAAAGCTTATTAAAGTATTTATCATGAAGTAGTACTCGTTTTTTTCTATTTGTTTTTGTCATTAAGGAAAAAATAAACAAAAAATATGTATATAATAAGAAGAAGTTTAAAAATTCACAAACAATTTTTTTTTAAAAATTAAAATAAATATTATATATTAAATAAAAAATGCCAAATACAAAAAAGTATATCGTGGAAAAAAAATATATTGTTCTCCCAAATCCGAGTTGAAAAAGTATTGTAGAAATCTAGGAATTAAAAATTATAACCGTTACAAAACCAAAGAACGATTGATCGAAGCCATGCGCGAGGAGACTTGTGATCTATCACTGGTGAAATTACAAGCCAAAGTGGGTCAGTCATTGAAATTGAAAGGTGTCAAATACATGGAAAAAGACGAATGCATAAGCCATTTGCTCGACGGAAAGGGAATGGACGAAAGATCTGCAGTTGTGAGAAAAACAACTCGAATTCTGAAAAAAAGATGAGAAGATAGCAACGACAAAACAACGTCAACAAACGACTGAGATAACTAAGAAGAAGAGGAAGATAACCATTAAACGAAAAGTGGTAGAATAGCAGAAGGTTTCGAAATGAAAAGCGACACGGTACGAGATGATGATTTGTTAGAAAAAAAAAACGATGGATGCTTTCGAGAGAGCGGTGAATGAAAAAAATGGCATCGATGGATATCATGATCGAAGCGTTGAAGTCACCATTGATTTTGATAGAACGAGATGAAGCCATCAAAGGATGGTTTAAAACGTTTGACGTGAAGCCCGGTCTCACGAAAAAAATCGATTCTGAATCGTTCATGGAACGTGTGAAGAGTAGAGTGTTGGACGTAATTCGAAAACATCTAAATAAGGGTTTAAAAATAAGAATGATCTTGTATTGTCTGATGAAAGAGATCGACGCGAAAACGGATAAGATCCTGGAACGAGATGCACCTTTTCTGATCTAAAAACGAGATTGTGTTTAGTGATGACGAATTAGTTGACGTTTATAAAGTAATGAAAGACAAGATGGTGGAATCTATGGCTACTTTTCAAAACAAGGGAAGTAATTGGACGTTCGAGAAGATACTGAATCTCGAGATTTACGTGGATAGACACTATCCTTTGAAAGCATCTTCCTACATAAAATTACCTTATTCCTTATTTAAAAAAAAGCCATGGTCAACATGAAAAATAAAGATGATAACGTGTGTTCAAATGGGCGATCACATCGGCCTTGTATCCCATAGAAAGGGATGCTCAGAGAGTGTCCAAGTACTCAGAGACTTGTAAATATCTCGATTGGATGGGATTGTCCTTCCCGACGCGGTTGAAAGATATCAGAGATTTCGAAAAGCTAAATTCCACCGTGGCCGTGAACGTCTTGGGATACGAGGGAGACGATTAAAAATGAGTAGTCTATCCTCTCAGACTGACTTTACACAAAGAGAGAGAAAAGATTGTTAATTTGTTATTAATTTCAGAGGGTGACAATCAACATTATTGCTGGGTTAAAAATATGAGTTATTTGCTGACGAGGCAGATTAGTGAACATAAGTGCGAGATATTTTTCTGTTTTAACTGCATGAATTCGTTCTGTAATCAAGAATCCTTGACGCGTCATCAGGAATATTGCAGCAAAAAACAAGGCATTGCCGTCGAACTGCCTAAACCTAACACTTACGTGGATTTTAGCAACATCAAAAAAAGATTAGAACCACCATTTGTCATCTACGCCGATTTCGAATGTTTTACAACGAAAATAAATTCCTGGCAGCCTGTCGATCATAGGAGTTATGCTGAAAAATATCAGAAGCACGTACCTTCGGGATACTGTTATTATGTGAAAAGTTCTTTCGACGATCGAGAATCGTCGGGTCTATTCGTCTATACCAAACGTTCAGATGATGACGATGTGGCTCAAAGATTCGTAGAAGAGTTAGAATCGAAAATTCAAATTTTATACGAAAATTTAAAAAACCTAAAGACAGAGCAACAGCGAGAATACAATGAAACCATCGAATGTCACATTTGTAGACAATTATTCGATAATCAGTCTGAAAATAATAAAAAATGTTAGAGATACCGATCACTACACACGTCTGTTTTGCGGTGCTGTGCACAACAAATGCAATTTAAGATTTCGAGACGCTCAATTCTATCCGGTGATATTTCACAATCTCTCAGGTTACGACAGTCACTTGTTCGTGGAAAATATGGGTGTTAGCGAGGGGGAGTTGAATTGCATCACGCAAAATGATGAAAAATACATTTCATTCACTAAATGTAAAGTTGTCGATAGAAAGAGAGTCATCGATGGTTTGATTGAGAAAATGAGTCCCATCCATAGAGAGATACGTTTCATCGATAGTTATAAATTTATGTCAACCAGCCTGGAAAAATTAGTCAACAGTTTGAATAGGGAGAAATTTAAAATCATGAGTAAACATTTTAATGATCGACGAGAATTGGTGGACATTATGTTGAGGAAAGGCGTCTACCCTTATGATTACATGAGCGATCTAGAAAAATTCAACGACGTCGCTCTACCTCCCAATAAAGATTTTTATTCAAAATTGTACCAGTCTCACATTTCCGACGATGATTACGAACATGCGCAAAAAGTGCGGACATAATTTGACATGAAATCCACGAGAGAATATCACGACCTCTATTTGAAAACTGACGTGCTTCTCTTGGCTGATGTGTTCGAAAATTTTCGACGAGTGTGTCTTCGACATTACGACATAGATCCGGCTTGATATTTCACTGCACCCGGACTCACTTGGGTTGTTCTCTTGAAAACGACCGAGTTTCGATTGGAATTATTAACGGATGTAGACATGTTGCTCATGTTCGAAAAAGCTGTGAGGGGTGGTGTCTCTATGATTTCCACTAGATATCCTAAAGCTAATAATTATCACATGGGAAAAGATTTCAGTTTGGAAAAACCGAGCAAATACATACAGTATTGGGATTCTAATAATTTGTACAGTTGGGCCATGAGTCATCCTTTACCGATCGGAAATTTCAAATAGGTCGAAAATTTGGAAGAAAAAGAAAAATGGAGAGACTATCCTTGTATTCTAGAGGTTGATTTGGACTATCCGGAAACGTTACACGACGCACACAACGATCATCTGCTACCCTCCAAACGAATAGAAGTGAACGGCGTCGAAAAACTCATCTTAATTTAAATCACAAATGCAAGTATGTGGTCTACTGTGAAAATCTGAAACATTACATCGATCGTGGGATGAAACTGATCGACGTGCATCGAATCATTCGATTCGACGAGGAGCCTTGGATGAAAAAATACATCGATCTCAACACGAATTTAAGAATGCAGGCCATGGGTGACTTCGAAAAAGATTTCTTCAAACTCATGAACAATTGCATGTTCGGGAAATCTATGGAAACATTAGGAATAGAATTAACGTTCAACTCATCACGTCTGAAGATAAGTCTCGAAAAATAATCGCGAAACCCAGTTATCAACATAGAACCATATTCGATGAAAATCTAGTGGCAGTGCACATGCAAAAGATGCATCTAAGGTTCGATAAACCCTGTTATCTCGGAGCGATCATCTTGGACATTAGCAAGCAGTTGATGTATGAGTTCCATTACGATTACGTCAAAGCGAAACTCGATTCAAAGGCTAAACTATTGTTCACCGACACGGACAGTTTAGCTTACGAAATATAGACTAGGGACATCAATGAGGACATAGCGTCAGACGCGAATGAATGGTTCGACACGAGTAATTATCCCAACGATCACCCATCTAAGATTCCAAAGGGCATCAATAAAAAGGTATTGGGTAAATTTAAAGACGAGAGCGGTGAAAGACAAATCACCGAATTCGGGGGTTTGAGACCTAAATTGTACGCTTATCTCATCGATGGTGAAGAGATCAAGAGATGTAAAGGCATTCAAGCGTGTGTGACAAACAAAAACATCGCTTTCAAAGAGTATGAAGACTGTATTTTCGAAAATTTGACGGCGTATAAAAAGATGGCCTCGATTCAAAGCGGAAAGCATGGATTACACACCAAATTAATCAATAAGATTGCTTTGACGACGATAAGAGAATTATAAGCGAGGATAAAATACGCACTTTCGCACTCGGACCTTATTCTGCAATATTTCAACAAAATCAAGAGGATGATGAATGGAAAAAACAAAACAAAACATATTATGAATAATAAGAAAATAAAACACATATCTGTAGAAGGTGTCGTCTTACCCAATGAACCCCTATCCAACATTGATCTATCGAAAGCGGCAAAAGATTTAAAAATCAAACATTTTTGAGGTGTGTTTTCTAGAGATGCCTTGCCAAGAAAAAAAGACTATGATTCGGAATGTGGAATTTTAAATCTGGACGATATCGGAGGTGAGGGCATGCATTGGGTCACGGGGTTTTCGAAACGGAATAAAAAATATTATTTCGAAAGCTATGGAATCTCACCGCCGATAGAAATAAGGAACAATTTAACGACAGTTATTTGCAATACAGAACGAATGCAAGCGCCAGATCGAGTGTTTTGCGGCCACCTATGCCTCTACGTTCTCAAGAGATGGTCGGAAGGGGATAACTTTCAAGATATTCTCAATGATTTACATTAAAGAAAATATTTTTTGATATATATAGAGAGATATATAAATAAAAAAAAATGTTGGTTGCATTAATTAAAAATAATTAAAAAATACATAATTTTGAATAATAAAAAAACACAAAAAAAAACAAAACAGAACATGACAGTCGATAAATTTGGTCGCGCTGATGATAATGAAGGTTACTCTAGAAAGAAAAGAAGAACCACAGTCGAAATTGTTGGCAACATTGCCAACTTGGACGAACGATACGTTCAAAGATACGAACGTCGACAAGATCCTTTAAAGTTAAACAATAAGAAAATCTACAATCTTCCCGAACCGATCGATCACGAAAATTTTCGGCAGATGATGAGAGATTATTTCGTGAATAGAGCCATGACAGATGATATCGACTTGAAATCTAACCAAGTGATGAACGTAGCGGATCCTAGCGATTCGGCCGATGTTGCCACTAAAAGATATGCTGATGACTCTTACGCGAGATTCAGTAAACATCTGAGAGACCGCAACGTTCCTAAAGTGATGCAGTCTGAATTGAATGCGAATTCTAACAAGATAATTAACGTACCCGATCCCACGAATCCCAATGATGTGGCAACCAAACAATACATAGACTTGGAACTGAGAAAGAATAGCGTCGACGAGCTAGAAATGAAATCGGATCTGGATGCGGGATTCAACAAGATATTGAATCTGTCTGCGATCAATGATATGGACAAAGACTCGACAGCTGTCAACAAAGGCTACGTGGATTCTGTCATACAGGATTCTCAATCCTATGCGGAATCTCAAGTCGATGACTTATATCTGAACAAACAACGCGGAGGAATGATGGAGTCTAGCATCAACATGAATGGTTACAAACTATTCGGTCTCGACAATGACCCAGAATACGATTCAAGTGCAGTCAGTAGAAAGTTCTTGGAAGAAAATACGGTTTGGAGAAAATGTGATATCATGGAAGGTAACCTGGACATGGGAGGGCATGCGCTCACGAATCTGCCGGATCTCACTCACAAGACAGATGCCTGCAATCTGATCTCCGTCGTGGAATAGATAAAATACGTCAGACAATTGATCCCCGTCTGGGCCGAGGAGAGCGGTACATAAGATGAGGGAAAAGCCGAATGGTCTTTCGGAAATGGGGGTAGCGGACCATTGCATGGTCTGATATGATATCCCATGCCTGTGGGAGGCGATATCATTCGAATGAGTCTGACTTCTACGGACTTGAGCGAAAAAGATTCAACATAGCAATAATAAATTATTCAAAAGCCTTTTTTCCTCTATTCGTTAACGTATAAAGTAAATGTCTAACTCAATCTTTCGTGGTTGTTCATTGTTTTTTAATTCATTCTGCCATTTCCGAAGTCAATATTACGAGTGTTGTCATTTCCAACCGTTCTAATATATTTAATAAATAGCTCTCAACTATGTTACCTATCAAATGAGTTCGATTTCGTCTCAAACATTCTCTATCTTGATTATTCATTTTAGGGTTTTTTATTATTATTTATTTTGTTTTATATTTTATCGATATTTTTGAGGGGGTATTTTTAATTTCTATTTTTATATATATTATATCATCGAACGATAGACATTTTTTACCCGTACGATTCAAATTCTAACTCTCTATCAAATAGGACTAGAGCAAAAGCCTTGGTTCTCCTCGGCACATTCTTATCGAATTGCATCTTGATCTGAATGTCTAAGACGCTGCTCTTCAGTCGCTCGCTCTGTTTACTAACGTCGAATACGAACAGGGGATACATCGATTTATATGCAGTGGGAGTGATGTTAGGATTACCCATCAATTCGTCCAGTCGATGATATTTCTTTCTGAAATCCGCGGCGTCGCCGTATAGTCTGCATAAATTGTTCTTATTGAAAGAGGCATTGTAATCGATGGCTGGATACCTCGTGGCATTTAGAAATGCCTGCATGTTTCTCTAGTTACAATGATCGAATAGTGAAGGATTTTTCTCTTGAGACACATCCCTATCGGTTTGAGATGGCACTATGATGAATCATGGTCTTTCCAAAGCAGATTTCACGGTCACTCTCCAAACGAAGTGATTGGTAGACGGTGGAATACTAGCTGTGTCGCAATGTCTCATTCTAAATCCCACTGGTAATTTACTCTTGGATTCTATGATCTTGTAGAGACGTACTTTCTCTGCGACTGAATGCAATACGTGTGGAACGAACCAAGATAATTATCTTGCTCAGATGTATCTTACCCGCATCGGTCGCAGCGGGTCTCATAATGGCTTCATCGTTTCTTTGTCGAATCAACGTCAGATTGTGTTTGAATCCGTAGAGAATCTTATCGTAATCTTCCGCGAATCCGAATATGTGTTTCAGAGGTATCCTGAAAACGTTCCTTTGGTTCTCGGCGTCTTGACGACGTAGTCGAATCTCAGGACGGCACCAGCATTGGCTGCACTCATGTCGACAACGGTGTCTTTCACCCACAGTAGGTATAAAAGGCGGATTCCGTATCACTTGTACACGATTTTGTACATGTACACGTACATGGATGTACACCTCCATAGGGTTCAGTGTTAAAATCGTGTACAAGTACACAAAATGTCGTTTTGTTGTGGTGATACAGAATCCGCCATTGGTTTCGAGGCTCACAGATCGCACTTTTAACGTTCAAATACCCGTTGGCGAACGCGTACATTGTGCACGTCGCTCAAGAGTGAAAAAAATGTATGAAATTTTAAGAAAATATAATTAAAAATTTGTTCTCTACGTTCCCATCGCGGATTAGACCATCGATCCATCGTTGTGAACGCGAGCAAAAAACGTTTTGCGGATTCTGTATCAGCATCAAAAAGTGGTTTGCGGATTCTGTATCATCTTGTATCACCTAAGTAGGTATACGTTCACCAACGGGTATTTGAACGGTTAAAGTGCGATCCGATCGGGGAAACCCATTTGCGGATTCTAGATCAGAAAATCGACCTCTGTACGGTACATGGAAAAAAGGTGATACCGAACCCGCAAAACCACTGCCACGTTCCCGATCGTGTTTGGGACGGTATAGGGTGCGATTTGATCGATGAAAAAACGATTTGTCGATTCATCTCTTGAGTTTTGTGAGACGAAATCGGGTTTTCGTTCAAAAGAGTCGACTATAAATTGAATCTGTAAAAAATAGACATTCATGTTTTGTTTTGGTATGAATGAAGGTTTTTCCGTTAACATTGAAAAAAAATTGAGTTAATAAAATTAGGAATTTTGTGAAATAAATTTTGTGAAATAAATTTTAATAAAACCCTTTATAGAATTGTTTCATTGAAATAAAAAATAGTTCGTAGAATTGTTTCATTCAAATAAAAATTATATTATAAAACTTTTTTCACTTGAGTCAATTTTAATAGGTAAACTGACACTCATGTTTATTCTGGTGTGAATGAAGGTTTTTCGTTTAATGGATCGTTTTAATAATAGATAATAAAAGCGCATTTTCCACTTAATTAGGTTTAAGTGGTAAATAATTTTTAATATATTCATGATAATGTTCGGAGACATGAATGAATCCTTTTAACGGGTGTAATTATTCTCAAATGCGTTAAATCAGAAACTGGCTTCTTATACACTAAAACTTTCAAATTTTTTTCAAAGGTTCTCCAGTTCATCACTGAGTGAATAATTTGAAATATAAATGAACCCTTTTAACGGATGTAATTATTCTCAAACACGTTAAATCAGAAACCAGTTTCTTATGCACTAAAACTTTCAAACTTTTCAAAGTTCTCCAGTTCGTCATTGAGTGAATAATCTGTGATGTGATTTTAACGCGTTCAGAGGCAAAACGTATTTTTGAGGTTTTATCATGTAAAATGTTTTTCCTCAACTGTTTTTTTAGTTATTATATTAAAGACAGAAGATTTTTATTTACTTAAAACATAAAAATAATTATACATTTAATTTTGAAAATAATAAATAACTCACATTAGCATACTCAAAGGAAATATTAATAATTTAAAAACGAAAAAAATGTTTTTACAGATGGATGCTAAACGCCGAGATCAGCTTTTAAATGAATATGAACGTGCCAAGAAGAGCATTCAATCGGCTGACAGAAGCAGACGTCTTGGAGAGATGGAACTCAAACGCGAGGCCACAAAAATATTTAAACCCGTGACGGAGGTTCAAGAGCGAAGCAAGAAGGAGATAGTTGAAGAATTGAGACCCATAAAAGAGAGTTCTTTGAGAATGGGTTCGTTGCCCGGTAGTTTTACAAAACAGTTTTCCTTTCAATCTACACCGGATTACGTTCCCATGAGAATCGAAACCGATTTGAGCGAGAGCGACGATACAGCTTCGACTATCACCACTGATAGCATCGCGTCGTCTGAGGATGGTGGTAGGAGAGATCTGTTGTATGGAATTTATAAGGATTCGAACGGTAGAACTGTTGTGGGCCACACAGAAGTGGAAATGGATGACGAAGATTTAATTGTCGGTTCGAATAAGTATAAAATAACTGATGGACTGCGCAAGTTGCTCCTTTTCGACAAGCCTGGAGATTACACGGAACAGGATTTCGACAATTATGGCGACATTCTGGTTCAGACCCACGCCATGAAGAGAAATAACGATGCCAGAGAGACGAGACCCAAAGCCAACAGAGGTTACAAGTGGACGAAAGTGGTGAAACCCATATGGGATATGAATAAGAAGTTCGTCCAATCGGTAACTGGTAAAGGGGTGAAAACCACTTTTCTTCCAAGCGATTGTGACGCTCTGTCTCAGTAGTAGTAGACGTGCTGGTAACACAGAGTTAGATAATGAAATAGTTACTATATCTGACGAATTGTTAAGACAGAAGGTTTTGAATAAAAACCATTATAAAAGGCTGATGATCGAATTGAAGGATTGATGTATATAATAAGTAGAGAGAAACAAACAAACAAAATATATAAAATAAAAATAGTAAATTTTACTCTATAATAATAAAAAGTATTTAAACAACAAACGATTTACCAGTGAAAACAAAATATATATTATAAAATAAATATATGTTGGTGATAAAGAACAGGGGATACGTTAGAACTTATGTTCAAGGCGGTTCTAGCATCATCGATTCTATAATGCGAGTGTTCACGAGTGATGCAGGTAAAAAACTCGCATCGACCGCGTTTGAGGTTGGTAAGAATTCGGCTTTGGATGCTGGTAAGAAAGCCGTTTCCGAAGCCAGTGATAGGATAGCTTCTGTGGCTGGCAAGAGGGCAGCCGACGCGTCGATTGACAAGTTGGTCAGTCCACCGGCGAAGCGTGCTACGTTAGAGTGAACGCCGAAAAGTTGGAAAGATTTTAAGGATGCTGTGGTACCCATACAAGATTTAGCCAAAATGACGAGTGGATCTGGATTGAAGAGAACTCGCGATGGTGTAATATAAATAAATAATAATATTAAAAATTGTGTTTGAAAAAACATAAAAAATTGTGTTTGAAAAAATCTAAAATAACAAACAAAAAAAATAAACAAAGATGAACATTAAATATATGTCTTGGAACGACGCCGCGACTAAGAGGTCGAATAATGAGTTCTTTCCCAAAAGCATAAGAGGCTTGATAGTGGGAAAATCGAATTGTGGAAAGACCAATCTGTTGATGAATCTGTTATCCCGACCAGACTGGTTGGATTACGACAGATTGTATGTGTTTGGAAGAGCTTGTTTCAACCCGAATACAGATTGCTTCGAGAATGCATGGATCGTAGATTGCCTAAGGACGTCATAGCCAGAATCTTTGACAGTAGGGAGGAATTCGACAAAAGTGAAGCTTCTCTTTCAACCATTTTGGACGGTGCGGCGATGGAATTGATGAAGAGAAATGCATCTTTGAACGTCGAGTGTCGATTTTATGAGAACGCTAGCGACGTTCCGGATCCTAGAGAATTGAAATCGGAAGATAAGAATCTCATGATTTTTGACGATCTGCTTTTGGAGAGACAGAACCGATGCGAACCGAAATAACGTTAGGGGTCGTCACAGCAACGTGGACTGTTTCTACATGTCACAGAATTATTTTTGATTGCCCAGACAGACGATAAGGGAGAACGCTAATTTTCTATGTCTCTTTCACCATGATCTCAAGAATCTCAATCTACAGCGATCACGTCGCAAACGACATGAGCGCGGCGGAATTCGGGAGATTCTGTAAGAGGGTTTGGGATGGAGGACTTTACACTTTCGTCGTGATCGATTTGACTAGCGAATTTAATCGCGGAAAATATCGGTGCGGATTTGACAAGTTTTATGTTTCTGATGATAATAAAATAGAGCGTGAAAATAAAAAAAAATAGAAAATAATAAATCTTCAAATAATTAGTTTTGAAAAAATAAAAATAAAATTAAATATATTGTTCGAACAAGGAGAATTGTTAGAACGGATAGCCGAGAATACGGCTGCAAAACAATCCATTCAAATCGTGGTGAGTGGTGATTCGACTCGATTCGCGACGAAATTCGAACCTTCCATCGAATTGAATAGAGAGAAAAGATATGAGATGGCGTTGGTGAATCTGGAGACTTATTATTCCTTTCCCAACGTCACCGAAAAGAATAACTCGTTTAAGTTTTCCGACAGAGTGGATTGGTTGGAGATTCGAATTCCCAAAGGAAGTTACGACATAGACGATTTGAACAATTACATTCAAACGCGAATGAAGACGGATGGAAAGGGAAGCAACAAGATCAGACTCGCTCCCAATCCTAATACCTTACGGGACAATGTTGGATTTGGAAGATAATTTTCAAGTGGATTTCAATACTGACGATTCTATAGGCAAAATGCTGGGATTCGATCGAAAGATGTATCGAGGCCATGCGGCATCTGAAAATACGGTTGACATTCTCGCAGTCAATAGCATTCTGGTGAACGTGGATGTGATTGCTGGAAGCTACATGTATGGTGGCGCTCAACCGACAATCTATTCCTTCTTTCCAATCGTGTCGCCGGGTTATAAGATCATGGAACGACCTTGAAATTTAGTTTATCTACCAGTAATTTTAGACACATTGTATAGTCTCAAAACCACGTTGACGGATCAAAATGGTGAACTGTTAGATCATCGCAGAGAGAGGGTGACGATACGATTTCACATAAGAGAAATATTAAAGCAAAAAAAAAATAAAATATTGTGTATATATAAATAACAAAATAAAATAAATGCAATTTCAATTTACAAAAATTATTTAATATATTTTATCATTAAAACAAAAAAACAATTGAACAAAATATATTTAAAAAAAAGAATTATGACACAATACGTGGTTAAAAACGTGAAGATATCTGCAGGACAGAGGAAGAAACTTAAGAGAGCATTAACAACTCGAGGCAAGGTGATGAGATTCAAATTCACTCACGAAGATCTGACGAGTGGCGGTCAGGATTCGATCACCTGGACCAGAAGTCAAATCAAAAGGATGGAGAAAGCGATTCGTGATGGAAGAGGGGTGACAGTGAGATTGAGTCCCGCTCAGTTGGGATACAATTTGAGAATGAAATTCGGTTTCCTACCGCTATTGGCAGGAATCGCTGCAAAAGCATTACCCTTTGCCGCAAAAGCATTGCCCTTTCTCGGAAAGACTCTCGGCGTGGGAGCTCTCTCAGGACTCGCGAGTTCGGCAGTTGAGAAATTAATGGGTGGCAGTGGACTGTTTTTGAAGAAGGGTGGAGCCGTGTGTCGCGTCCACGTAGATGACAGCGGTAAAGGATTGTATCTAGAACCTGTTAGATGTGACAACTCTTTGAGTGGAAACGGTCTCTATCTAAAGAGTGGTCGGAACGTTGAGCGACTCGGCAAGGGTTTGTTGTTTGGTGAAAATTCACCATTTAAGAATATACCGATTTTGAGTATGTTATTATAATGTAAAAATTATATAATTATATAAAATATAAATCATAGAAAGTATAAAATAATATATAAAATGAATAAAAAGGTGGAAAAACAATTAGACGATAATGATGAATATCGCGAGATAGAGTGCAAAAAAGATGTGGAAAAACGATTAGATGCTAATGATGGATATCTTAGGAAAGAACTGATAAAAGAGTTAAATAAAGATCGGGATAGATGGTTGAAATTTAAAAGAATGAGACGTTTTCTACCATCACCACTACCTTCTGAAGAGAATGGTAATGATGCGAGTGTTACCGAGAGATGCACAACATTCGTTCATAATTATGATTCAGATAAACAAATGTGTTCTTATAAAAAAAACGTAACATACCACAAAAAAGAAACGAAAAGAAGAATCGACGCTGAAATTTGAGAAAAAAGGAAATGTTATTATAATATATGGGCGATAGTGAAGAAGGAAAACAAAAACAAAAAAAAAGTAATGAGATCTAGAGATGATCAACCTCTCTAGATCTCATTACTTTTTTTTCCTTCTTCTTTGCTAAAAAATCAATCTCTCTATTGTTTATATTTCCAAGTCTGTTATTAGCAT
The DNA here is from genome assembly GCA_031216915.1 of Pictodentalium vernedei. Classification (NCBI taxonomy): domain Eukaryota; kingdom Metazoa; phylum Mollusca; class Scaphopoda; order Dentaliida; family Dentaliidae; genus Pictodentalium; species Pictodentalium vernedei. The sequence continues at coordinate 147,949,059 of CM062297.1, read as the reverse complement.
GTTGACACTCGTGTGTTCTCCTTTTTCGAAAATGTGTTGAATGTTTATCTTTACTTTTTAAAGTTTTTTTTACATCGGTGAAGTTATCTCACCGCCCGATTTGTCCACGTGTTCGAGTGAGATTTTTGGATATATGTGACTTCCATAGGACAACGACAAATTGTCCTTGTTAAATTCTCTGTCTTTGGCGATGACGATTTTCTGCAGATCGCTTTCGTACTCATAAAACAAATCGAGCATGGCTTCATCCAATTTCAAAGGCATGCTATATTTGTCATATTTGTGCTGTAAGCCCTTCGTCTCGACCTTGTTCAATTCGATGGAATTGTGTCATTGTAATCTATAGATTTTACAACCGAGTTTCTTACACGTTTCAACTCATTTCAATTTCATTTCGCATTTTTTAGGTGTTGTTGTCATGATCGATTATTTGGTTTTTTGTTTTATAAATTCTTGCAAATAATATATATTTTAAATTTTGTATTTAAATAATAATTTGTTAAAAAAGTTTTTGTTTTTTTTTTTACTATTTATATATATATAAAAAAAAAAATTTTTAATTCTAATTTTCTTTAATGTGAAAAAAAAAAATTTTTGTAAAAGTGTTTTTCTCTTTATATAAATAAAAGTTTAAATTTAAGATTGATTATTTGTTTTTTTTGTTTTATGAATTCTTGCAAATGATATATATTTTAAATTTTGTATTTAAATAATTTATTAAAAAAGTTGGTTTTTTTTTTACACTTTATATATAATTTGTTAATTTTAATTTTCTTCAATGTGAAAATTTTTTTTTTTTGTAAAAGTGTTTTTCTCTTTATATAAATAAAAGTTAAATTTAACGTCCTTTTTTCATATATTAATTCAATTTTTTCACGTTAAGGAACATAAAAAATTGATTAATTTCATAAAAAAATTTTTTTTTTTTGAAGGAATTAAAACATATATATAAACAATTTTAAAACTTTTAATAAATTATTATTAAATACAAAATTCGAAAACAAAAAAAATATTCTTACAAATGGAGCAAACCAATGAAAAAATGGAAGATTTAAATAAGAAAACCATACCTCAATTAAACGAGATTTGTAAACTATTAAAAATTCCACATTTCAGAAATCATAGAACTAAATAAAAACAAATTGAAGTCATACAGGAATATTGTTTGCGAAACGATGGAAAGGCAAACGAAATGTTGATAGCAACGACTTCAAAAAATGCATCGGTTGTGAAAAATGAGAAGAAGAAAAAGATAGTAAAAGGAATCGAAATGCTGAAGTCGAAAAAAAAAAAAACGTTTTGATTGTGAAAAATAAGAAGACGACTAAACGAAAAGCCGTTGAAGAACTTCAAGTTTCAAAAGAAAAGAAAAAAAAACTAAAACAAAAACAAAAACGAGTGATGTACTTCAGATTCTAGACAAACGAGATATATCGAGGGAAATTTGACAAGCAATCAACGAAGGGAAAGGAGAAGAATATGTAGCACAACTCGTCACAGAACTATTCCAATCGAATCCTATAGAACGGGAGAGTGCGATCAAAGGCATTTTTAAAACTTTCGATGTGGTTCCCTCGTTCAAAAAAATTGATCCGAAATTGTTCATGGAATGGGTGAAGAAAAAAGTATTGGATTTGTGTCACAAACACATGAACGTGGGACTAAAAATTAAGATGATACTCCATTGCATGATGAATAAAATCGACGTGAAGTCTGGCGAGAGCATCGTGACAAATACATTTTTCAGATCTAACGTCGAACACGTATTTCGAGGTTCAGATTTATCAGACGTTTTTGAAAAGATGAAAGACAAGATGTTGACATCTCTCGGGAATTATCAATGTGAAGGTAGAAATTGGACGTTCGATGAGGTGTTGAAAGTCGAAATTCATATAACTGAAAACGATTCATTGAAAGGGTCTTCCTACGTGGAATTACCATATTTCTTAGCTAAAAAAATGCTGTGATCAACGTGAGAAATAAAGATGATCAGTGTTTTAAATGGGCAGTCACCTCTGCTTTATACCCTGTCAAAATGAACTCCGATAGAGTTTCTAAAAATCTCGAGGAGACTTCTAAAAATTTCGATTGGACCGGAGTGACTTTTCCAACGCAGTTAAAACACATCAAACGTTTCGAGGCTCAAAATCCCACCATAGCGGTGAACGTCTTGGGATACGACAATGAAAACGAACGATCTATCCTCTCAGACAGACTTCGTATCTCAAAAGAGAAAAGACGATTATTTTATTATTGATTTCGAATGGTGACAATCGTCATTATTGTTGGGTTAAACATCCGAGTCGATTACTGTCAAGACAAAATAATAAACATAAAGGAAAGATATGTTTATGTTGCAACTGCATGAACATGTTTCAGAGCGAAAAATCGTTGGCGAAACATCAGGAATATTGCAATGAAAATCAAGGTGTCACCATTGAAATGCCCAAACCCAACACCATCATGAAGTTTGAAAATCGATTAAAGATTAAAAGTACCATTCATCGTGTACGCCGATTTCGAATGCTTTACCGTGAAAATGAGTTCCTGCCAGGCTGATGCTCTTCGAAGTTACATTGAAAGATATCAAAAACACATGCCTTCAGGTTATTGCATTTATGTGAAATGCGCTTCCGACTCACAACATGACATGGGTCCCTTCACCTACATGAAACAGTGTGAAGATGACAACGTGGCTCAAAGGTTCGTTTAAGAGTTAGAATCGAAAATTCAAATGTTATATGATAAATTCAAAACTCCGGCGAAAATGCTCATCACGCGAGAGCAGCAGGACGAAAATAACATAGCCACCGAATGTCACATATGCAGACAATCCTTCGACGAGAATTCGGAGGAAAATAAGAAGGTCAGAGACCATGATCATTACACGGGTCTGTATTGCAGCAAGTGTAATTTGATATATGGAGACGCCGTTTTGTATCCAGTGATATTTCACAATCTCTCGGGTTACGACAGTCATCTGTTCGTGAAGAATCTCGGCACCTCCCACGAAGAATTAAATTGCATCGCGAACAGCGAAGAAAGATACATTTCCTTCACGAAACAGAAGCTCATGGAGAAGAAAAGAGTAATCGATGGAGGGACGTTGAAAAAAAAAACGAAATTCATTCATAGAGGCATACGTTTCATCGACAGTTTTAAATTCAAGTCAACCGCTCTGGAAAAATTAGTAGATTACATGAGCAAGAATAAATTTAAAATCATGAGCGAACATTTTGGAGAATGAGTAGACGTTATGTTGAGGAAAGGAGTCTATCCTTACGATTACATGAACGATCTAAAGAGATTCGATGACACCGCACTACCTTCAAAAGAAGAATTTTATTCAAAATTATACGAATCCGACATTTCTGATGAGAATTACGAACACGCTAAAAACGTGTGGAAATCATTCAATATGAAAACCGTGAGAGATTATCACGATCTCTATCTGAAGACTGACGTTCTGCTCTTGGCAGATGTGTTCGAAAATTTTTGAGACGTTTGTCGTCGAAATTACGAGCTGGATCCAGCTTGGTATTTCACCACACCCAGTCTGGCGTGGACGCTATGTTGAAGACCACCAAAGTCCAATTGGAATTATTATCTGATGTGGACATGTTGCTCATGTTCGAAAGGGCTACGAGAGGTGGCGTCTCGATGATCTCCCACAGATATTCTGAAGCTAACAATCTCTACATGAATAAATACATACAGTATTGGGATGCTAATAATTTGTACGGTTGGGCTATGAGTCATCCTTTACTGATTGGAAATTTCGAATGGGTAACGGAACAGGTAGAGATGCAAAAATGGAGAGACTATCCTTGCATTTTTAGAAGTCGATTTGAACTATCTGGAAGAATTACATGATCTACACAACGATTATCCGCTATCTCCTGAATGAATGGAACCGAACGAAGGAGATGAGGAAAAACTCATTCCCAATTTATTTAACAAACGTAACTACGTCGTCTACAGTGAGAATTTCAAACAATACATCGATTACGGGATGAAATTAGTCAACATACATCGCACCATTCGATTGAACGAAGAGCCTTGGATGAAAAAATACAACACGAATCTCAGAATTCGAGCCAAGAACGATTTCGAAAAAGATTTCTTCAAACTCATGAACAACTGTGTGTATGGTTAATCGATGGAAAACATCAGGAAGAGAACCGACGTTCGACTCGTCACGTCTGAGAAAAGAGCTAAAAAATTAATGGCGAAACCCAATTACAAACACCGGACCATATTCAACGAAAATCTAGTGGCCATTCACATGCAAAAGACGCACCTGAATTTCGACAAACCGTATTATCTCAGACCGATCATCTTAGATATCAGCATGTGATTGATGTACGAGCTTCACTACGATTACGTCAAACGAAAATTTGATGATAAAGCCAAACTACTGTTCACCGACATGGACAGTTTAGTTTATGAGATAGAGACGAAAGATGTCTACCAAGATATATCCCCGGACGTGGCCGCGTGGTTCGACACGAGCAATTATCCCATCGATCACCCGTCCAACATTCAATCGAACGACAACAAGAAGGTGTTGGGTAAATTTAAGGACGAGAGCGGCGGGAAACAAATCTTTGAATTTGTGGGCTTGAGACCTAAACTGTATGCTTATCGTCTAGAAGATGAAGAGATTAAGAAGTGCAAAGGGGTTAAAGCGTGCGTGGTGAAGAAAAACATCTCTTTCCGAGAGTATAAAGATTGTCTGTTAGGAAGTGGTCCGGTGTATAAGACTATGAAATCGATTCGAAGCAAAAATCACAACTTGTATACTGAAATAGTCAACAAGATTTTGCTGACGGCTGATGACGATAAGAGATTTGTGTTAGACTATAGAATAAGCACTTTGGCACTCGGACATTGTACTTTGTATCTAATTTTAGATGATAGGATTTCAGATATGATTGAGGATGATAAGATTCCAGATATGATTAAGGATGATAGGATTCCAGAAAATCAAGAGGAATTAAACGGATTCAAGATTATGGAAGTCGAGGAATTAGACGGATTCAAGATTATGGAAGTCGATAGAGTTAGTTTAAAAAGAAAAAGAAAAAAATTAAAAAAAAACATCATTTTAGTGAATTATAATAAAATAAATAAATTAAAAAAAAAAAATATACGCATTTATGAATAAGAAAATAGAGATATCCGTAGAAGGTGTCGTCTTACCTAACGAACCCCTATCCAACATCGATCTGTCGAATGCGGCAAAGGATTTGAAAATCAAAGATTTTCTAGGCGTGTTTTCCAGAGATGCCTTGCCGAAGAGAAGACCTCGACAATTGGAATGCAGAATTTTAAATCTAGACGATTTATCGGGTGAAGGCACTCACTGGGTGGCGTGGTTCAAGAACGGGAAGAAGAAGAATTATTATTTCGACAGCTACGGAATCTCGCCGCCGAAAGAAATAAAGAACTATTTCAACAAATCGATGGTTCGTTACAACACGGAACGAGTGCAATCACCAGATCAAGTGTTTTGCGGTCACCTGTGTCTTTACGTTCTCAAGAGATGGTCTGAAGTAGATCGGTTTCAAGACATTCTCAATGATTTACATTAGAGAGAGATTTTTTTTTATAGTATATAAAGGTAAAAAATTATTAAACAAATTTTAATCGAATAAAAAACGAAAAAATAAAAATAAGTGAAATAATTCATTTTTAATAAACTGCGTTTGAAATATATTTTTAAAACAAAAATCTAAAAACAACATACCAGTCGATAAATTTGGTAGAAGTGACGACGAAAAAGTCAACCTAAAAAAGAAGAGGAAGATGCTTGAAGTCGGTGATGGTTACAACGCTGCCAACTTGGCCGAAGATTACGTTCGGAGATACGAACCTCGAGAGGAACCTTTGAACATGAACGATAAGAAGCTCTACAATCTTCCCGAGCTGATAGATCTTGCAGATGCTGCGACTAAAAAATACGTCGACAGGGGGAACGCGGATTTCGAACGAATCATGCTAGATAATTACATGGATAAATCCATGACTGACGATCTCGATCTGAAATCTAAACGTTTGGTGAACGTCGCAAATCCCATAGATCCCACTGATGCCGAGACCAAGAAATACGCTGACAACTCTCATGCGAGATTCAGCAAACACCTGAGAAATAGATACATTCAGAAAACGATGCACTCGGAATTGACCGCTAATTCTAACAAGATAACGAACGTGGCCACTCCCACGAATCCCAAGCACGTGGCGATTAAACACTACGTAGATCTGGAACAGAGAAAGTCTGACAAACGAGAAATGAAATCGGATCTGAATGCGGGATTCAACAAGATATTGAATCTGTCGAAGATCGACGACACAGATGCAGACTCAACTGTAGTCAACAAGGGCTACGTAGATTCTGCCGTGATATGATCACAAGAATACGTAGAATCACACGTGGGCAATCTCTTCCTGAACAAACAATCTGGCGGAACCATGGAGGGTGGTATCAACATGAACGGTGAGAATTTATTCGGACTCAATCACGAATCCGAATTCGATTCCAGCGCAGTCAGCAGGAAGTATGTAGATGACAACTCGGTCTGGAGAAAGGGCGACATCATGGAAGGTAAACTAGACATGGGTGGACACGCGCTGACAAATCTACCGGATCCCATAAACATGACGGACGCCTGCACACTGATTTCGGTGGTGGAGAAAGTCAAATATGCTAGACAATTGATCACCGTGTGGGCCGAGGAGAGCGGCACCTTAGAGGAGGGAAAAGCTGAGTGGTCTTTCGGAAATGGAGGTAGTGGATTGCAACATGGTCAGGTGGGATATCCCATGCCGTTGGGAGGTGAACTCATTCGAATGAGTCTGGCTTCCTCGGATTTGAATAACAGAGCGGTCGTCAATCTCATGGTGAATGGAGTAGAGAGCGATAAGAGATACAGCGTTGAAAAGACTGAAAATCAACACGTGAATGTTAGCACGTTCGGCACACCTCTCAAGTGAACGCCGGAGATAGGATTAATTTTGTTACGAAAACCAATAATCCCAAAGCCGCCACTTCCGTGGTGAGTCTACTGATCAAACTAGATCCTTTGAACAAACAGTGAACGCGTGGAAATAATTAATTAAAAAAATAATGTGTGATTATTAAAAACAAAAAAAAAAAGTAATGAGATTTAGAAAGATGTTCAATCTCTCTAGATCTGATTACTTTTATTTATTTTTTTTTTTTTTTTTTTTAATAATTACTCATTACTTTTTTTATTTTGTGTTTTATTTTTTTTCACACACGTCTCTCATCGAATGATCGACATCTTATTTCCATCCGATTCGAATTGTAATTCTCTATCCGACAGGACCAGGGTGAAGGCATCGGTTTTTCTCGGCACGGTCCTATCGAATTGCATCTTGATCTGAATATCTAAGACGCTACTCTTGAGTCGGTCGTTCACTCTGTTTACTGACATCGAATACGAACATGGGATACATCGACTTGTATTCGCCGGGAGATATGTTAGGATTGCTCATCAATTCGTCTAGACCGTGATACTTCTTTCTAAAATCAGCGGCGTCGCCGTACAGTCTGGAGAAATCGTTCTTGTCGAACGACGCATTGTAATCGATTGCTGGATATCTTGTGGCGTTCAGAAACACTTGCATGTTTCTCAAATGGCAGTGGTCGAACAGCGACTCATTCTTTTCCTGAGACCCGTCCCTATCGGTCTGAAACGCAACCACGATGAAACGCGGTCTCTCAGAAGCGGATTTCACCGTCAATCTCCAATCGAAGTGATTCATGGAGAGTGGAATGCTAGCCGTGTCACACTGTCTCATTCTAAATCCCACAGGTAATTTACTCTTGGATTCTATGATCTTGTAGAGATGCGCTTTTTCCACGATCAAAGGCTCCACGTGCTGAACGAACCATGATATCTTGTGTAGAGTTAACTTACCCGCATCGGTCACCGTGAGTCTCACTATTGCGTCGTCGTTTCCTTATCGAATCAACATCAGATTGTGTTTGAATCCGTACATGATCTTGTTGTAATTGTCCGCGAATCCAAAGATGTGTTTCAAAGGTATCCTGAACGAAAACGTTCCTTTAGGTCTGGATGTCTTGACGACGTAGTCGAATATCGCGGCGGCACCGGCGTTAGCAGGGCCGACGGTGTCTTTCACCCACAACTGATTAAGTCCTCTGGATTTCGAAAAATCATCCGGATACGTCAAGAGTCCGAACATGGTGGTGGTCCGACCAGGATGAAACACAGATTCTATATCTTGTCCGGATAGCATGTATTTTATATTACTGAATAGATGCATGATGCCATTATTGGCTAGAGTAACCGTGTCGCCGTCGGCGTAGTCGCTCCCATCTTCCTTGGTGAGACGTCCCTGCACCGCTATATAACTCTCGCTAGGATGGATGAATAGATCTTGGGTTTTGATGTTGATTCTTATCTCTCCCGCATTGTTCAAACTCGTTCCGGTTACCGGTTCGGATTCGTGAACCTCATATTCTTGAATACTTTCATCTTTCACTATGCTTTGTTCTATATCTAGTATATTTGCCATTTTTAAAGAGTTTTTGTTTTTTTGTTTATTAATTAGTTTGCTTTTTTTTATCTAAAAACAGTTTTAATTATTTTTTATTATTATTTTTCTCTCCTATATATATATGTGTGTAAACAAGAAAATGTTAAATAGAGTAAATAAAAGAAATTTGTTTTCTTTATCAAAACTTTGTCTTCTGTAATTGTTGTTCGTGAAACTTTCCGATGATCTCTTCTCCATCCAAAGCTTCGATTTCATAAGTCACCGGATCGGTGTGAAATATTTTGATTATCACGAAGATTTCCGAGGTCCATCGAGGAGTATAACCCCTTTTCGAAGTGCTTCTTATAAGCGTAGATTCTCACTCGATCACCAACCGCAAATTTCGGCGTTCTAGACTTCTTCCTAATCTTAGATCTCTCAGGATATAGATTCGCGTAGACCCGTTTTTCATTTCGAGGATCGCTAGCTTCCACGGAAGTCATCTTGATCGATCTGTGTCGCATGTTGTTGTAATCTTTAACCAGACCGTTCAGAGCGTATATGTATTTCTTGGTCGAATTCGCCGTGAAGTATTTATGCATCTTTTCCTTCATCGTTCGATTCCAACGTTCCACCACGCTGGTTTTCTCTTCGTTTTCGATCGAGTAGAGGTCGACCAATCAATGAACGTGCTTGTTGTAGAATTCCTTTCCCTTATCCACCCACAATTTATTTGGTTTTCGAGAAGACGAGTCGAACACGCTCTTCAGAGCCTCGGCGACGCAAGGTCCCGATTTATTCTTCAGAGCTCTGATCCAACCGTATTTGGAAAACACGTCAATGACCGTCAATAGATATTTGACACCCTCGTTCCACCTCGAAAACGATCTCATGTCGACCAAGTCGGCAGACCAAATATCTAAACCCTTCACGAACACCCTTCTCTTTCGAAATTTACGCACGATGGGTTTGTGTAACTCCTCGGCCAATTCGCTTGTCAATAATCGTTTCTTCTCCTTTTCAGATGCGCTTTTTTTTAACACCCCATCCGAATCGACGTTTCGCACCGATCAAATTGCCGACCAGCGAACGTTCTATCTTCTCTCTCCTGGTCGGATTAGATATACCTCTCAATTTCGCCAACATGTTTTTATCGCAGACATCGTTGCAAGTCTTGGTGTCGGGATGTCCGGCGTAGCATAGATCGTGATCATACGCGGCCGCGTCCACCCTATTCACAGGTTTGCTCCAAGATTTAGGAGTCAGATCGGCGTTGAGTCTCTTGTTCAATTTCGTTTCAGGTCCCGTGAAACTGTGACCAGGCAGATGCATTTCGAAAAGTAGATTATTGATCATTTTATTCACGATGCCTTTACCTTTGCTCACGTTCTTTTTTTTGACGAATCGAGTCTTGATAGAACCACACACGTCGCAAATTCTGCGAAGCATCTGTCTGTTATTTTTAGTTCGTACTTCTTGAGAATTACTCGTCTCGGTAACTCTCTTACACTTTATGCAATACATTTTTGAGAGTTATTTAAATTAATTTCGTTTTTATTTTGTATATAAATTTAATATTTCTTTTTTAAAAATTCTGTTCTTATTATATATATATTTTTTTTTCAATCGCTGCTCTTGAGTTCTATCATCTTACTGAATTCCTCCCTGGCCTCTTTTCTCCCCTTTTCCATGAGAGAATCCTTCATCTCTTCCTTGATAATCTGACGAGTCTTGATTCTCACAGTTTCTTTCATGGCATCATATTTCGTTTTCTCACCCAATATCATGAAGTATTCTCTATCTGATATCCTACCATCTTTCATCGCCATCGAGATCATTTCGGATATCGTGTCGATCTTGGAGTCGGCCAAGACGCGAATCTTGTCGTGTTTCCTCGCCTTCAGATATAATTTCCTACTCAAAAAGTTTCCGAGCATGCTAAACAATCCAGCGGCGAGAGCTACTCCTTCTGCGGTTAACACGATTGGAATACCGACCACAGTCGACAACAATCCGATGCTGGCTGCGTGTAAACCCATGGAAATCGTGATGAGTGTCGTGTCAATCGCGTTGATGAATTTCACGAAACGCGAATGCTTCTTCTTGAGAGAATGTCGAGAATCTCTCTCTTGAGTTAGATACGCTTGGATTCTACTGATTTGATCGATGCGGATTCTACTGCTTTGATCGATGTGATACCTCTCTCCTCTTTCTTTTTCTTCTAGAGACGGTGCCATCGGCAAAACGCCGTTCGGCTTCTCGTCCTCATCGTCATCTAACGTCGGATATAATTTATTTCTAGTTCTCAGTTTTGTGTTTTTTTTTCTTTCTAATATTAGATAAAAAATGTATGTGTGTATTATTTTTTATTTTCTATTCTCCCTTATTTATATCAACGAGAAAACTTAGACGTATGCTTCATTGAACAATAATTTCATGATGCATCCCTTGTCTTCTAAAGTCAGACTTCTACGCGCCAATTTCAGTTCTTCCGAAACTGTGGGCTTGTCTCGATCCTTACAGAAGAGTAATCTCTTCCAAACGCGATCACTTCGTCGATTTGAACGCGTTAAAACGCCGGTTCAAAATACTTGACAACCATATCTTCCCTTTCCATCGTCAGACACGAATGATTCTCATGATCGAAGTCTAGGTGATCCCGACATCCGACGCATCATTCTAACAAGAGGCGACCTAGTTATTCATTCACACAGAATGCGTAGGCTCTCATCAGCATTTTTAAAAGAAACCTTGCTCTAATAGTCTGGGAAGCGTTATGATTTACGTATTTTTATTATCTATTCAATTTGATATATTTATCTTTTTTAAATAACTATTTTTTTTCTCTCCTATATATATATATCAATCACTTTTTTTATTTCCTCTCCTCAAAACCGATTCTATCATGATTTCGTCTCACAAAACTGAAGAGATGAATCGACAAATCGTTTTTTCACCGATCAAATCGCACCCTATACCATCCCAAACACGATCGGGAACGTGGCAGTGGTTTTGCGGGTTCGGTATCACCTTTTTTCCATATACCGTACAGAGGTCGATTTTCTGATCTAGAATCCGCAAATGGGTTTCCCCGATCGGATCGCACTTTAACCGTTCAAATACCCGTTGGTGAACGTATACCAACTTAGGTGATACAAGATGATACAGAATCCGCAAACCACTTTTTGATGCTGATACAGAATCTGCAAAACGTTTTTTTGCTCGCATTCACCATGGATGGATCGATGGTCTAATCCGCGATGGGAACGTAGAGAACAAATTTTTAATTATATTTTCTTAAAATTTCATACATTTTTTTCACTCTTGAGCGACGTGTACAATGTACGCGTTCGCCAATGGGTATTTGAACGTTAAAAGTGTGATCTGTGAGCCTCAAAACCAATGGCGGATTCTGTATCACCATAAAAAACGATATTTTGTGTACTTGTACACGATTTTAACACTGAACCCTATGGAGGTGTACATCCATGTACGTGTACATGTACAAAATCGTGTACAAGTGATACGGAATCTGCCTTTTCTACCTACTACCCACAATTGATTGAGTCCTTTAGATTTCGAAAAATCGTCCGGATACGTCAAGAGTCTATACATCATGGTGGCTTGTCCGTGATGAAACTCGGATTCTATCTCTTGTCCTGAGAGCATGTATTTTATATTACTGACCAGATGCATCAAACCAGTATTGGCTAGAGTGACCACGTCATCATCGGCATAATCACTTCCGTCTTCCTTGGTGAGATGCCCCTGTATCACTATGTAACTTTCGCTGGGATAGACGAATAGATCTTGAGTTTCGACATTGATTCTTATTTCACCGGCATTGTTTAGACCGGTTCCAGTCACTGGTTCATACTCATGAACTTCATATTCTTGAGTGCTTTCCTCTCTCAATATCCCTTCTGTTATATCTAATATATTCGTCATTTTTGTTTTTTGTTGTCCGTGTGTGTTTAATTCACTTTTTTTATTATTAATTGTTTTTCTTTTAATTATTAATTTTATTTATTATTTTTTTTCTCCGTTTAACTATATATATGCAAAAAAAAAATAAAAGTGAAGGGTTGGTTCTTCAAAATGTCGTATTCTGCAATTCTTGTTCGTCATCCTCTAAGGCTTCTATTTTGTAAGTCACCGGATCCATGTAAAATAATTTAATGATCTTAAAATATTTCTTCAGTCCATCGAGGAGCGTAACCTTTTACAAAGAGTGACTTATAAGAAGTGATTCTCACCTGATATCCGACTGCAAATTTTGGCGATTTGGACTCCTTCTTGATCTTGGTCCTTTCGGGATAGAGATTAGCGAAGACGCGTTTTTCATTTTGAGGATTGCTAACTTCCACGGGAGTCATCTTAATCGATCTATGTCGTGTGTTGTTGTATTCATCAACCAGTTCGTCCAGAACATCGATATATTTCTTGGTCCTATAAGCCGTGAAATACTTGTACATTTTTTCCTTCATGGTTCTATTCCAATGTTCGATCACGTTGGCTTTCCCTTCGTTTTCGACGGAATAGAGGTTGACCAATGGATGAACGTGACTGTTGTAAAATTCCTTCCAGTTGTCCACCCACAATTTATCTGGTTTTCGAGAAGACGATGCAAACATGCTCTTCCGAGTCTCAGCCACGCAAGGTCCCGATTTATTCTTCAGAGGTCTCATCCATCCGCATTTCAAAAACACGTTGATGACTGTCAGTATGTGCTTAATGCCCTTGTTCCATTTCGAATGCGATTTCATGTCGACCAGATCGGCTGACCAAATCTGATCAAGACCCTTTATGAATACCCTCCTCCTTCTAAATTTACTCGTGATGGGCTTGTGTAGTTCGTTCGCCAATGCATTCGTTAATAATGTTTTCTGGACATTTTTTTTATGACCCCATCCGAATCAACGTTTGGTACCGATCACTTTACCGACCAATGAACGTTCTAGTCTCTTTCTCCTAGTGGGATTTGGTATATTTTTCAACGTCGTCAACATGTTTTTATCACAGATTCGATTACGATTCTCGACGTCGGGATATTTAGCATAGCACAGATCGTGAGCGTAAGCGGCCGAATCCACCCTATTGATGGGTTTGCTCAAAGATTTGGGTGTCAGATCTCGATTCAATCTCTTATTTAATTTCGTGCCAGGTCTCGTGAATTGATGTCCTGGCTGATGCATTTCAATGGGTAGATTATTAATCAATTTATTCATCAAACCAGCGCCACGTTTGACGAATTGCGTTTTTGTCGAACCGCACATTTTACACGTTCCGCAAAGCATGGGACTTTTATTTTTTGTCAGTACTTTTTTAACGTTAACTGTATCGGTAACTCTCTTGCTTCGATGCAATACATTTTTTGTTTTTTTTTTGTTTTTTTCGTATATATATTTTAATTATTATTTTTTTTTTTAATTTATATATAATTTTTCTTCTTCTTGTATATATACATTTTTTCAATCGATTGCTTCTGGAATCTTTTTGGGATCCAATAATTTATGATACCCTTTTCCACGAGAGAATCCTTCAATTCTTCCTTGAGAATCTGGCGACTCTTGACTCTTATCTTCGCTTTCAGGATTTCCTTTTTTGTTTTTCATTCAATATGTCGATGAATTTACCATCTCAAATCCTACCATCTTTTAATGTTGTAGAGATCTTATCCAACATGGAATCGATCTTTGCATCGGCCAAATTGCTGATGTTTTCGTGTTTCTTGGCCTTCACGATCAAGAAGGAGTCCAAATCGCCAAAATTTGCAGTCGGATATCAGGTGAGAATCACTTCTTATAAGTCACTCTTTGTAAAAGGTTACGCTCCTCGATGGACTGAAGAAATATTTTAAGATCATTAAATTATTTTACATGGATCCGGTGACTTACAAAATAGAAGCCTTAGAGGATGACGAACAAGAATTGCAGAATACGACAGTTCTTAGAGAGGAATTTTCCGATCGCACTGACGAATCCGGCAGCCAGTCCTTCTATGGTCAACACGCCTGGAAGAGCAACGAGGGCGGTCGACAATAGACTGATTCCAGCAACGTTCAAACCCATAGAAATTGTGATGAGGGTCAAATCCACTCACAAATTTCTCTAATCTCGAATATTTCTTATTGAGTGAACAACGAGAATCTCTCTCTCGCATCAGATATGATTGAATTCTATTGATTTGTTCTATTCAATACCTCTGCCCCCATCATCACTACTTTCTGGTGATAGAAGAGAATCCATGGGTTCCACCCTCTCTAACGGTGGATAGATGTTTTTACTTCTAAGATCCATTTTCGTTTTATTTTTATTTTGTATCTATTATTATATATTTGTGGTATTTTATTTTTCACTCTTAATTATTTTAACAAAAAAAAATTTTAGTGGTCGTGGCGATCGTCGTCGTTAGAAAGATACAGGGAATAACACACATCATTGTCATCGTCATCAGAAATATATGGGAAATAACACATAATGATTTTTAACACCTTTCGATGAAACCAAGCTCTCAATTTCATGGAATCGTTCGTCATAATTATTATATAAAAACAAATTCTATACTTATTATGCTATAAGGTTTTTTTATTATTATGAATATTATAGGTTTTTTATTAGTTTTTTTTATTTCTTATATAATATATAAAAAAAAACAATTATTATTTAATGGAATTTTTTTTTAGCAGTCTCCCCTTTTCCAACAAATATTGCATTCCCTGTCTTCGGTGGTGAGACTTCGATGCGCTAACTTAAATTCCTCTGATTTTGTAGGCTCAGGTTCTCCAATGCAAGACACGAATTGTCTCCAACATGTGATCACGTCGTCACGTCGGACGTATTCCAATGCAGGCATGAAATGCATGGTGATAGTGTCTTCCCATTCCATCAGAAGACAGGAATGATCAATGTGATTAAATTCTTTCCCCTCTCAACAACTGAGACATCTTTCGTTCAAGACACGATGAAGTTGTTTGTTCATGCAGATCTCGTAAGCTCTGCACCGCGCCCTGCGAAGAAACCAAACTGTCGATTGCATGGAATCGTTCGTCATAATTTTCATATAAAAAAAATTGTTTTTCTTTTCTTATTTTTTCTTTTATTTTTGTTTTTTAGTATTATTTTTTTTCTCTTTTATATCTATTATGCTTTTCTTTTTTTTTTAAATAATAACACATCTATTCTTCTCATTATCAAACGAATGAATTAATACTTCTCGTCATGCATATTATTATTGGAAAGAGATGACATTTTTTTTTTGAAAGTTGGAGTTTATGCCTCTCGTATTTCGATAAAACCATCATTTTTTCATCGTCGTTGTTAGATTGATATGGGAAATAATTGATAATGAGTTTTAACCTTTCAGCAAATTCATTTCTTTTAATTATTATTTTTTTAATATATTTTTTTTTATTTACTTATTTTTTTTTTTTTCTTTTCTCCTACTATTTTATTATTTCAAACAATTCATCAACTTTTGATAATCATTCTTAGTCAAGACCTTCTGCCTCAACAATTCGTCGCACACGCTCACTATCTCGTTATCCACTCCGGTGTTACCATCCTCTCTGCTTGCCATTAACAAATTCAATCTCCCCAACAAGGCATCGGGATCGCGCGGAAAAAATATCGTGTCGGTCATTCCCTTCCCAGTCGTCGATTTCACGAAATACTCATTCGCCTTCCATATGGGTTCCACCACGTGTTTCCACTTGTAATCTCTCCGATCCTTCGGTCCCGTCTCTTTGGGATCGTCGTTGTGCTTCATGGCGTGAGTCTGAACCAGAATGTCTCCATAATTTTTGTAATCCTCCTCGGGTCTCTTGTGAGAGAGCAGAGTGTGCAATCCATCTGTCATTTCCTACCTGTTCGGACCGACGATCAAATAGTCGCCTTCAAACCATATTTGCATGTCACCAACGAAATCGTCATCGCCTTCCTGACAAAATCCGTAAATCTCATATTTTTCTCTACTGTCGTGAGATCTGACGCTACTCGCTTCGGTCTCGATCCTCTCCGGAGTGCCGAACAAACTGTTCGACGTAACACTACCGACGCTAATCAGATCGGTCTCGATTCCCGTCGGAACGAAATCGGAGAAAGTTCTCGGTGCGAAACTACTAGGGTGCAAACCCATCCTCAGAGAACCTTCTTTTATGGGTCTCAATTCCTCCACGATCTCTTTCCTAGCTCGTT
The DNA here is from genome assembly GCA_031216915.1 of Pictodentalium vernedei. Taxonomy (NCBI): domain Eukaryota; kingdom Metazoa; phylum Mollusca; class Scaphopoda; order Dentaliida; family Dentaliidae; genus Pictodentalium; species Pictodentalium vernedei. Next base: position 147,932,335 of record CM062297.1, on the reverse strand, counting down.
CCTGGACCTCGGTGACGGGTCTGAACAACTTGGTCGCTTCTCGTCTCAGTCCCATCTCTTCCAATCGTCTGGCCCCATCCTGCGCTTAAATATTCTCCTTACTCCGTATTAATTCGCAAACCTGCTCGTCCCTTCGCTTCGAATCTCCGACGTGTAGAAACATTGTTTTATTTATTAATATTATTTTCTTTCTTTTTTTAAATAAAAAATAGTTATTTTTTTGTATTTTTATTTATATTTTTTGAATGTTGTTTTATATATATCTTTTGTGTTCTTATTTTTGAACGTTGTTTATAGATATATTTGAAAAAACAATTTTTTATCGTCCGTCCCACAACTCGCAATATCCACATAATCGCGGACCGGAGCGGGGGCACCTCGCACGTTTTAGACTCTGCGAGCTATCTCTCTCTCCTTGCCAAAAACCTCGCCACGTCATCGCCGGCGCACCGATAAATTCGCCGCTCGATTCGAACTCCGTTTTTCCGCGGGAATCGACGCTGGATCACTAGTCTTCCATCCGCACCGATGGTGTTTTTATGGTAGTATTCTGTCGAAAAATTCACCTAAATGGCGGGTCTGTATTGCCTCTGCGAAAAGGTGAGTGTTTTTCCGAGAACGGTCGTATCAAATGTTATGAGCGCACCTAAAAGTGAATTTTTGAGAGAGGGAATTTTATAGAGTTTGTTAAAATTCCGTCGAAATTTTATTCGGATCCACGTTGATCGTTAGAGAAATTGAACATTAAACCCAGGATGCCTCATCTACTGCATACACTGTGAAAACCAGGAAAAAGTGACGATGTGATCTTGTACGTATCGCATCGTACAAATCCATACATTTCGATCGCGATGAACGCGATTTGCTCGAAAAAAGTATGTTTTTGGTGAGGTGCGATGAAGACAGAAAATGAGATGCGCTTGAACACCCCCCCCCCCCCCCCCCTCCCCCGTTCACTCTACTGACGTGAGTTTGGAAAATCAAGAAGAGGTGTCTCAAAAACTGTTTGGTAGCGCCGTATAATAACAAGTCTCCAAAATTCAGAATGATTGACAGAGTAAGAATTAGTAAAGTCAAGAAAACTTTTGAAAAAGGTTACTTGTCCAATTAAACAGAAGAATTATTGACAGTGGCATCTGTCAAGAAAGGTCACCCCGACACTTATCTTCTACTAGAGCTGTAGGTTTTTGAATTTCTTGTTCGGTTTTGTTTTTTCAGGTGGAGTAAAACCTCGGTTCGGTTCGGTTTTCGGTTTGTTCAAGAGGCCAAGTAAAATTCAATAAAACTCATTCTTATCTCCGAGTCATAACTGAATGGTAGTGAAATTGAGTGAAACTCAATGAATGCCCGAAATAAGCTATAATATATGAAGAATCAGGAAGGCCAATATAATAATTACCTAAATATACAAAACTTTTATTGTGCTTGGCCATTTTTCGAGGTCAGACACCTACTCGCAACTTGAGGAAAGCTGCAAACACAACTAAACTGAAATGTCGGAAATTCACAGAATGTAGCCTTCCCAGAGTAGTGAGAGTACCCAGACACTGCCATTGGCAGTGTCTGGGTACTCCCACTACTCTGGGATGGCTACATTCTGTAAATTTATGCAGCAAGAGAGTATTTAATAAAAAAACGAAAAACCTTAGATTACGGGATGTCGACGGTTTCGGTTTCGGTTTTTTAAAAAAACTAAAAACCTCGGTTTGCTTTCGGTTAACCTACAGCTCTATCTTCTACAAGATGATAGATGGTTGGGAAGTATCGAAAGTGCCCTTCTTCACAGAAGAGCTTCAGCGTGTCGCACCCAAAACACATTTATAAAATTGAACACGTACCCGAAAAACGTGGCCGCGGAAAGAAGAGAGAACTGTTTGTAAAATGGTTAGGGTATCCAGCATCGCTCAACTCATGGATCAATCTGAGTTAGCTAGCCCATAAAAGGGTGTAAACGAGCTCAATTTCCCCTAAAATGGAAGAGGGAGGAACGACGAACAGACTGTGGACTTTGTTTGGAAAGAAAGTCCCAAGGATCGAGATTCATTACTTTTCCCAAATTATCATACTAAAGCGGCGATCTTTGCATTTTCTTTGAAAAAAATGCCTTACTGTTGTAATGCTAAATTATACGAAGAGTATTACACGAAACAGGCTGGTAGCGGTTTGTCAGCTTTTTCGGGATCACAAATACAGATGGGCCATGGGCTGGGTAGTTTACTTGGAGGACTGCAATGCAGTACTTTCCTTATTGAAAACGACAAAACCATGGGTATATAATTATTGAAAAAGGAGCCGCATTTGCTGGAGATGTCATCAGAGGTAAAAATGTGAAACAGGTAGCTATCGGGAGACTTAAACAAGCTGGAATCGGTGCTCTGAACGAAGTGGTGGGTGGGTCGAGTCCTCCCGGCCGCAGAGGTAAAAAAGGGCAGCACCACGCAAAACTGGCAGATCGATAAAAAGAAGGCGAACTGTGAAGACGCTTGACGCTCTGGGTGCATATTGTCTTTGATCAGCGAAAAATCTTGTGAGTGTGTCAATAGCGAACTCGACTTGTTTTCGATACCCCCCACACAGACTAGTGTAGAACATGGTAAATGGATAGAACATCGACCTCTGGCCACCATATGAATAGTGGACCGATAGAATTTAACATTTCCGGATCTGGGAACGACTATCTAAACTTGGCTCAAACTTATCTATACGTGAAAGCACGTATCGTCGATTCCAGTGGTGGAGCTATCGCAAGGTGGGTCCCGTCAATCTATGGCTGCATTCTCTCTTCAACCAGACCGACATCAGTCTAACGAGAAAAGAAACTGGTGTCATCGTCCAATAATACTTATCACTACATAGCATACATAGAGACTTTGTTGAGTTATTGTTCCGATGCCAAAAAGTCACAGCAGACTGGTGCTCTCTGGTACAAGGACACGGCGGGACACATGGATGGTTGGACGGGCGACAACAAGGGATCCGCCGCAAGAAAAAAGTTTACTTTACGTAAAGTCGTGGATATGACTGGGAGGTTACACTTGGACATGTTCTTTCAAACACGTTATCTTCTAAATGGAGTTAACGTTCACATTAAAATGAATAGGTCAAAAGATGCATTTGATTTAATGGCCGATTTGGAAACTTTCAAAATCAAAATCCAAGACCTTCCCTGTTTGTGAGAAAGGAGAGACTCAAACCTTTTGTGAGAGTGGCTCACACAAAAGTATTGGAAAAGACAAAGGCGAAATATCCCATTGACCGAATGGAAAGCAAAATGTTCTCAGTGCCGACGAAAAATCTGAGCATCACGCAAGAAAATTTATTTTTAGGCCAACTTCCGAAACATATCGTCGTGGGTTGTGTAGACAACGATGCTTTCAATGGGAACTTTTCAAAGAATCCCTTTAACTTTAAAAATTAGAACATCAGTTACCTGACATTGTATGTGGATGAACAACAGATTCCCGCAAAACCCTTAAAAACGCGATTCGATCAACAAGAAGTGGCGAGATGTTATGCTACCTTGTTTCAAGGAACTCGTCAAATGTACGAGAACGAAGGAAATCACATCGACAGAGAGGAGTATAAAAAGGGTACACGCTCTTCGTCTTCGAGATGACAGCAGATCTGTCTCGTGGTCAACATTTCAGTTTGGTGAAACGAGGGAATTTAAGATTAGAAATTCATTTTGAAGAACCGCTGCCCACCACCATAAACGTACTGGTATATGCTGAATTTCAGAACATTATAGAAGTCGATAGAAACAGGAGCGTCATCTTTGATTATTCGACATGAACACTTTGCAATTAGAGAATGTTTTCTGCTCGGATCGTGTGTTAAGAAATATCACTCTGGAGTCTTAGCAAGAAATCGCTTACCCCGGTACAGACCATTGGCTTTCGTAGCCAACACGCATCCAGACCACAGAGAAGGGGAACGTTGGGTGGCCTTCTATTTCAGTCATCGGGACATAGAATATTTTGATTCGTATGGAATACCGCCAGAGCACAAATCATTCAAGAGTTTTTTGAACAAGCGAAAATGGAAGTACAATACAAAACGCATTCAAGGACCGTTACCCACGTGTGGAAGTATTGTTTGTTCTATCTTGTACATCGCTCTCGTAGCATCCCAATGCATGCGATTGTAAATATGGTTTCTGCAGATTTATTGGACAACGACATTTTAGTTAGAGACTTTATTTCCGGTGACGTCATAGCCTAAACAGTACAAAATGAGGACAAGTCGTGGCATCTCGGCACTATCGTTCCATCCGTCGAAGAGTGAATATGTCGTCGGTGGTGACTGTTTTCAAATTCAATGATCAATTGCAAATTTACCTGTTCAAGGACGTTTGTATATAACGAATGTGAACAATTGACACAACCCGTTGAAACGCCGAAAAAAAAAAATAATGAACAATCTAAATCTAAAAAAAGACAATCAAAACAAAAGACGTCATAGAAAAAAAGGTATAAATAAGGGGTGCAAGCGGAGATCAGATGTTCACAATCTCACGTTCAATTCAATCTATTCTAAACGACTATCGTGGACAAAGAGTTCCCAGAAACATTTTTACTAGAGGTGTCGAAGAAAGAATGAGCCTAACGGGGTTGGTATTCGCAGGAACTGGTCCTTGACTCATAATTGCTCGGAGAAACTCTGATATCCGACGACCCAAACATATAAAATATGCTTTGGAGGCAAACAGACTAAAAACGTGTGAATCAATGTTACCAAGAGAATGTGCGAAAACCCACAAAGAACTTGCAAGAGTAGGAGTTTTCAACCTAGAAACTAAAAACAGAAGTGAATGTTTTCACTTTGGCGTCGTTGTGCGCTGCCGGCAGGCAGAATGCAGTGTCATAGAACAACACAAAATGTATTCCCAAGGCTGTTGTTACATTCACAACTTACCTGATAGAATCGACGATGAAGAAATGGAAAACAAAGACGAGTTACTAGAAAAAGTTCAAACGGATTGACAGAAACTGAAATGCTGTGTGTGCTTAACAGCAGAAGCCAATGTCGCACCGCGACCATGCCATCATTTGTGCCTGCGCAAGCACTGTTATACACCACTGAAAATATGTCCAATATGTAGAAAGACTGTTTATGAATATTTGACAATATATTTTCCATGATGTTTAGTAATAAAAGAAATTTAAATTTGTATTCAGTGCTGTTATTTGTTTTGGGGAAAGAAATATGTATTTGTCGGGTTTTAGGGTAATTATTTAGGGAAATCATTGATTCACCTGCCGGGTAACACTCGAAAAGTACGCCGCGTCGGTCGAACACGACCTTTTAAGGGCCTATAGCACTACGTGCTACTCTAAACAGGTCCGTTTCGGTTAAAAAGGTACTTCCCGGTGATTTGCGGTCATTCTCGAGCACATTTCGGTAATTCGACCTACTCCCATTCAACCGAACATACCCACCAAATATACCCTCGTCCTATTAGAGGACATTGGATCACATAGCAACCACGTGCCACTATAGAAACAAAGATGGCGGCCTCCTGCATAGAAAATGGACGACGGAAACACGTATCACACTAACAACACGAGCTGCGCATGCGCACTCACATCACCCATCACCATGACAATAACGTCACAACATGGCCGCTACCGCGGGTTACCATGACAACCACGTGATATCCACAATACACTGCAGTATGACGTTACATGAGATCCACCAGATGAGATCCACCAAAAAAGGACGAAATGGACATCTACTACCTGCTTATACATCACAACGTTGCAGAGTGAAAATGTGTACTCAAGATTATTCAAAACTCAAAATAAAATAACGCAACGTGGGTGTATGGCAATGGAAAACCTAGAAAAATATGTTATATGCAACATTAGTGAAATTTGGAAAGAGCACAGATCGTATTATGGGTGCAGACTGTCATATGATAAGTGAACAGCAACACTGAATAGTAAGGGTGGATAAATGGGATCATATGGTCACGTCTAGCTATAAAGTGGTATATAGCATACAACCGGTATAGGACCAGCACTAAGGGTGAATACAAGAATTAAGGTAAGGTCCCACTTGAGGAGTCCCACCCCCCTCCCCCCCCCCCCCCCCCCCACACACACACGCACCACTACTAGGACTGAGAATAATACTCAGAATACATGGTATGGACGGATGGGAGATACGCTACACCTAACACCTCCCACCCACGACGCAGAACAACCCCTCATTTATAGGGAAAATAACCGCCAATTCACTCTACCTGACTATGTGACATAGTTGAGCAGAATACGATGGCCGTTATTATCACTCCCTAACCTCCCAACCTCCCTCTCACACACTCCATACATATGCATACTCATATTGAAATGTACGGGTTAGCAATAATAGAACAATAGTAGCCCGGAATAAAGCTACACATACCAGCTAATGTGGATGATGTTACGGTTACCAAGCCTATCGGTACGGAAACACGAGTGAAACGTGGAGAAGGGAATGCTAATAAAAGAGAATAACCAATTATTATTATTAGAGTATAAGGAGTAATGTTTATTCGCTCTCAGAGAACACGACCCGTGATCCCCCACTATAAAAACTCGGTAAGTTCATTCCAGCGAGGGATCAAACACGAATCTTCAAGATCACAAAGAAGGTGAAAATTAACAAGGGAATGTATAAATACGTAGCACAATGCTAACTAAATAAAACGATGGGTGAACAATAATATAGGATACAATTACCCCTCCCCATCCCATTTTCCCGGCCCTGGAGGGTGGCGATCCACACACCTACATAACATTTAATAGCCAAAGCTAATGAATGGCACACGCGCCAACCGAGTGCGCAGTTTCGTATAAAATAACCAGCGGGTGAAACCCGGCGTTGCACTGGAGAAGATGGTTATATCAGCCGTTTTCAAAATAGAAGGTCAAGGTCACCAATGTCAAGGTCAAGGTTACCCCACGCGGGCACTCCGATAAAGTAAAAATGATCAATGGGTCAATATACCCGCACATATGAAATTTTAGCCCGATCGGCCCAGCCGTTTTCGAAATAAAAGGTCAAGGTCACAATTTCAAGGTCAAGGTCACCCGCACGGGCACCCCGATAAAGTCAAAATAATCGATGGGTCAATATACCCGCACATATGAAATTTTAGACCGATCGGCCCAGCTGTTTTCGAAATAAACGGTCAAGGGCACAATTTCAATGTCCAGGTCACCCTGCACGGGCACCCCGATAATGTCAAAATGATCGATGGGTCAATATACCCGCACAAATGAAATTTTAGCCCGATCGGCCCAGCCGTTTTCGAAATAAAAGGTCAAGGCCATCATTTTCAAGGTCAAGGTCACCCCGCACGGGCACGGCACCCATCCCACGTTAGTCGCAGGGACGAATTACCCCCGTGTAGAAAATTTGAGATCGATTGGTCGAGAAACGGAGGAGTTCACCCGGAACAAAGATAGAGAGAGAGAGAGAGAGAGAGAGAGAGAGAGAGAGAGAGAGAGAGATACAGACATTCGCATTTATATATTAGATTACCTAATTCCTAATCAAAAGAAATATTGAGGAAACACTATCAAATACTAAAAAAAACATGCTATTGAGGTACCACGCTTCAAACCATGATCTGTCGTAACCCAGGAGAGTGAGTTCGAAGAGCGTACTGCAATGAGGGACCACTGACAAAGGCTCGGAAGCAATTATTATAAAAACTATATACTTTGGGAGAATGCATTTGCTATATAAGGGTGTTACGTGTAGGGATGGTGAAAAGGAAACCACACCATGAGTAACTTGTAGTCGGCGGGCAGGGATAACTTTTGACCACAAACAAACTGGAACAGAAACTATCGCAATGGCGTTTGGTTGGACATGCATCAGGGTTGATCATATCCAAAATAGGCCAAAATCGGCCCAGGCGAAATACCCTAATTAACATAATTTCAAAATGGCGGTCATCCTCAGCTGTGGAATGCAATATCTCGCAAACGGCTCATCCTAACACCCATCAATGCATTACTAACACATAGGAAAGTGGTACCCAGGAATCCATTAATGCTATTCCCATCGACCTATGACGTCATTGTGACGCCTTAACCTAGCTTCGATGTCATAAATAATGTAGTTCGCCATCGGGGGCGTTTTTTAAAGATTCTGGGCTGGACTGCCGAAGGACCTTGTCATCGAGCAGACACTTATGCGAACCATGAAAGTTACTGGAGGTCTTGTGCATGGTAGAGGTGTTATGAATGAGAAACAATGAAATAAGTGGCTGTTGTCGTTACGTGAGTGTGCGACATTCAATGAATCGATGCAAGAACTCACTAACCGGACTTTCGCCACTTGTGAACAACATGAAGAGTTAGCTTCTGCAAGAGTAAAATGTGATAACAAAGATTCCTCAATTGTTTTAGATTTTCTACGCGAGATCGAATGAAGCAGAGCTCAGGTCATGTCGTTGTGTTTGGAGGCTATCTACAGGACCCTTCTACAAAAGACAGCATCCATCAGCGACGAACAAAAGGGCTCGATGGTGCAAAAGTCAGTGGTTTTACCGGAAACAAACTACTGAAGACCAAGAAGGAAAAATTCCTTAGTAATGAAATCAACAAATGCAACTCCACCAATCTGATGAAGCAACACTTTGCATCGAATGGAATAGGCACAGAACAGACTGTTTAATAGCAGAAACTGGAGTACAATTAGCAGCCATCAGTCTGGCCTGTGCTGTTGGTGAGGACACAGACTTGCTTGTAATGTTATGCCATCACGCAAATCGCCTCAAAATACAAACAGTACAGGTGTTCTTCAAAACCGAAAGGAAGAACTCAAACCATAGTTTGTGGGACATTGGTCAAGTCTGTGGTGTTCTAGATGAAGATACCTGTTCGAGTTTGCCATTCATGCACGCCATCGTCAGGTGTGACACCACGTCTCGACTTTTTGGTATAGGAAAAGCAACACCAGTGAAGAAGAGGGACAGTAGGATCTTCAGGTAACAAGCGGCAGTCTTCTGTGCCACTGACTTACCATGTACTAGTGAGATAACTGAAGCCGGTGAAAAAACACTGGTATGTCTGTACGGATGAAAAACAGGAGAACATCTGAATGCACTAAGAGTGAGAAAGTTTAAAGCGAAGGTGGTGACAGGTTCTGCAGCAATCGATGTGAAAACATTGCCACCGACACCTGACACTGCAATGTATCATTCCTTGCGAGTATTTCTTCAAGTCCGTACTTGGATGGGTGATGGAGAGGACATGAATCCTACCGAATGGGGATGGGAAGTGCGAAACGGTGCTCTTCATCCAAAGAAAATAGATGCACCAGAAGCTCCTCGGCATCTTTTCAAAGTAATTTGGTGCAGGTGCAAAGGGGAATGTGCTACTAAAAAGTGTTCTTGTCTCCGTTTTGGACTGCAATGTACAAATGCTTGTGGCCATTGCAATGGAGAGACCTGCTCAAACTCGCCAAGCCTAGTGATTCTCGATGAAGAGGAGACTGAAGAAGCAGATTGGTTTGACATTTGAATGATGGCTATTGATAGAGATTAGACTGTATCCCCCACGAAACAATTCCTGGATTTGTCCCCGACTTTTCATATTTTTCATATTTTATGATGTCATAAGTGGGTTATGATGTGTATTATGATGTCATAAGTAAGTTAGACGTCAGTGGTAGTATCATTTTTTGGATTCCCGAGTGCGCGAAATGCACGACAAAAATCGTTCCCGAGTGCACGAAATGCACGACAAAAATCGTTTCCGACGGCGAACTATATGATATATGATGTCGTAGCTGGGTTATGAAGTCACAATGACATCATTGGTCGATGGGAGTATCATTTATGGATTCCTGGGTACCACTTTCCTATGTGTTAGTAATACATTTATGGGTGTTAGGATGAGCCGTTTGCGAGATATTGCATTCCACAGCTGGCGATTGCCGCCATATTAAAATTATGTCAATTAGGGTATTTTCCCTTGGCCGATTTTGGCCTATTTTGAATATGATCAACCCTGATGTATGTCCACCCAAACGCCACTATGTTAGTTTCTGTTGCAATTTGTTTGAGGTCACCCCTTTTTTAGATTAGCAGTGCCCGCCCATAGAGTGCTAAATTATTTTTGATCACCAAAATTTGCACACGTCTTTTGTCTTGTTACGGTCTATGGGAGAGTGCCTATAGGCACGCTCTCACAAACTATTACAAGGAAATCCATACGGATGACATGACTTCACTTAAAATATAATATCATGCACATCCACTGACTATGTAGCCTTTCAGTTATGGTACATACACCTCAGATTAAAGCCTAAATATGGGCTTCCGGCACCCTACCAGTTAAATCATAGCTTAACGCGCACACTCATTACGATACGCCTCCAATAAAGGAAACACTGTCTGTTTAAACCGTTTGGCTCTAAAGTACGTAGTTTGTGTAATCCAGAGAGATTCTTTGACCAGCCTGCGAGTTTTGTCTCCATAAAGTTTTCTATCCCTATCACTTAAGGAACACTGTGATTTTTCTATGTTGAAATGATTGCCTTTTGGGTCGTTCAGTTTCTTGTGCGTATCATGGCCATATTGGGGAGCATTCGTTGGTATAACAGGTCACCAGTCTGCCCAACATGTTTGGTACCTTCACATTTCGTACACACGATGCAGTAGATCACGTTTGTAGTTTTACAGTTAATGTGACCCTGGTTTGAATAGTTCTGCCCGTCAGTACCACTGAAAATCTCTGTATTCATGATGTGTTTGCCCAATGCACACTTTTTGCCACAAGACTTACACGCTTTGTCTTTTCGATAAAACATGTTGTTGTGCTTTTTATGTACTAAAATGCAAAGTTTTTGTCCCTAAGAAAAGCAACAAGTGGTGGTTCTTCAGATACATGTTGCAGACTTTCAGATTCGTAAAGGGTTTTCATCCTCCTGTCCATATGTACTTCTGCTTAACAGTCCATCTCCTGCGAGTGTCCGTCAAATTTCCCTCGAGAATCTGAACAGGAATATCATCTACGGAGTGTGCTTGTAGACGGAAATCCGAACAGGAATATCATCTACTGACTGTGCTCCATAGATGATATTCCTGTTCAGATTCTCGAGGGAAATTTGACGGACACTCATACAGTTAAAACTAGAAGTCTTGTCACGAACTGTGCGCCTATCTAGGCTTAATTGCACGTAGGAATTGCACGCAATTGCCATATCGAATGGTATCCAAAAGCACGGCAGGTTCTTCTGGTTACTCATAGCAAACACAGGCAATGTCTCTGTCACTGGACCCCGGGTTACCCGGAGGTCCATTGGCTGAAACATTGCTTGTGAACAGGCCATATGTACAGAATTTGATAGCCTTACTGTGATCATAACGGGTAGATTAACGCGCAGATCGACGTACCATTTGTCCGCATTTCATGACGGGATTTCTAGTCATGCAACAGGTCAATAGAGGCATAATTAGATACGCTGTTTGTATGTCCGCGTTGTTCTGATTATCTTCACTACAAACTTTCTCCTTCCATTATTTTATACGCCAGAATTTACGTTACGTCAAACGTAATTACGCGTTCTTTCACTTGAATTGTATTTCCATTTCATTCCTACCCCTTATCACCGGAAGAAGACCGCCAAGAAGGTATATATATACTATTCAAAGAAGAAGAGGATATCCAAACTGATGGGGGCGCGGTGGCGTTGCGGTAACCGGATCTCGTCAGATCACCGAAGTTTAGCAACGTCGAGCCCGGTTAGTCCTCGAATGGGTGACCATTTGAGCGATCGATTCGGACTCCCGCGCTGTGTCCTTGGGCAAGGCACTTAAGCACCATTGCCCGCTTGGGAGTACGATGACGCCGTGTGCTGAGGCGTACTACACGTCGATGGTACGCATGTCTTCAACCAATCTAACCCTGCCTGTGCTGCAGTGCGGAGTTACGATGTTGGGGAGCTGGCAGCTGCTCGGCGTTGCTCAGTGGTTCTCTCCGGGTACTCCGGCTTCCTCCAACCGTAAAACAGTTACTGCCACGGTCATGATTAGCCATTGCGCATAAGTATGTGACCTTAAACACCAATAAATAAATAAATAATAAATCCAAACTGATGTTGATATTTTCGGAAAATGGTATTGGATACGCGTGATTGGACACATCAATATGTTACCAAGTTTAGTGTGGATCACGAATGTCGCCGGCCTATGAAAACGCCGTGTTAATGTTCATTTGTACTGGACGAGTTTTTTCGAAGGTCTCATCGTCCTTTTCTTGGTATAAACTCGTTCATCAGTAGTTTCTGGTAAACGTAACTTTTGAGGTATGCGAAGACTGACAGGTGACGAACTTTTACGGGTCGTTGGCATGTTGGAAGCTGGCAACAGACAGACTGCAGTGGCTTAAATTCACAACGTTACTCAATCAGTGATTAGCAAGTTGTGGTCACGCTACCGTCAGGCAGGCAATGTTGATGGCAGATGTCAGTCAGGTTTTCCAACTGCTAACCAGGATCGAAGAGAGTCGTTCAAACCTTCACACTACCTTCTATTTACATCTCGGATGACTCGTAATTATGCCTATATCTCAGGACGTCCGTATGTCCACCATCTGTTCCTATAATTACTTGAATGAGTGAGTTGTGGATGGTGGTAAACAAGGATCGCTTGTGACTCATTAATGAGACAAAATTGTTATTGGAGCTGTTCCGATCCCGTTAGAAATAAATTCCACATTTAACCACCCCCTCCCCACCCCTGCACACCGATATTAAAATATCACAATTTCAAGATGATATTTTCCCATAATGTAACCAGGAATGCAACCTTCTTTGACAGATCTCTGTTGAACAAGACTGAATAGTTTAAATTCCTACTTACATTATCGGTAGGGGAGGGGGACTGCGTAAAATTTTGGTATTTTGTCATCTGTGTGCAGAGGGTTAAGCGCTGTTTCGCACAGCCTTCCAGAACACAGTTTATGCGTAGAAGAAAATTAAAAGATGATGTCCATGCTTGAAAATATTATAGTTTTCGTTCTCATGCGTGTAATAATATAGATATATACAATTAGTACCGAAGTTTACCTTGGAATTCGAAAACTAGCCAGCTGTTTCTCTCGCATTCATAGCAATATCACAAGCAACATTATATTGATAAATACATTTGATCTAAAAACAAATGAAATGACACCAAGTTTGACTCGGAAATTCACAGCTGGTTCAAAACAATTAGTATGAGCCAGAATGCACTTGGTGTCGCGCGGAAAGGTAATTTATGAGAGCTCATCTGTTTTGTAGCATCTGGTTCGTAGCCCAAACACATCCCCCTTCATGACCGGGTTCTTGTATGAACACTCTCTGGGGCACTATCTCTTGACCCATGTTAACCCTTTACCCAACGTAACGGTCAAAACGGGCCAGGACTATTCTCAAAAATCGTCAATTAATTTTCATTATTGTTTCATTTTTAGCCTCAGAAACATAGGTTATGACCCCTCGTTGGAACGAGCTCGTTGAACTCGTTCCAACGAGGGGTTACAACCTATGTTTTTGAGAAAAAAAAATGAAAAAAATTAGTTATTCAAGAGTTTTTTTTTGTAAGCTTCGTCTGCTTTTCATGTCAGATTAAGGGTTAAACAGGTACTCACCTCATTTTTGTACAACATTTTTATTTATTTATTTATTTATTTATTTATTTATTTATTTATTTATTTATTGGGGTATAACGACACTTTCGACAGCCAGGGTCGTCTCGTGCCCGACATTTCCACGAGTGGAGGAGGCAGGCAACCACCGAGAGACTACCCAACGTACTTACTCCACCACACAAACAATGTTAGTATTGGTTGAATACAAGTGCACCATCGACGTGCAGAGCCCCTTAGTACACGGCGCCACGAACGCAATCGGGATGAAGTGCCTTGCCAAATGACACAACGCAGTTTCCCCTGGTGGGGATCGAACCGTGGATCTTTCGGTCTGAAGTCCAATCCCGAAGCCACTGAGCCACCCCGCCGCTCTTGCTTTCTAACCTCAAATGTGGGGAAAAGTTCGGTTCGTGAATAGTAGACATGTTGTGTGGCAATGATTCGACCCCCCACTCGCTACGAATCATATAAAAATGTCTCAATTTGGCGATCTTGCGCACATTCTGTCAAACCGCTATATTAACCAATTAACCCTTTAGCTAATGCAGACGATACCAAATTCGCTATTTTATTTTTTTTTCAATTTTTTCCAAACATTCAATAAAACCATATCATGCTTGTTAGGCTCGTTCCAATAGGGGGCACATGCCATGGCTTTCTTGTAATATTTTGAACAATAAAAAATATATTCAACTGCTGAATTTATGTATTAAGCGGTCTGATGCTGTCGATTCCTGAGGTAAAGGTTAACTGATTCAGTTTCACCGGGGTTTATTCTTGCTTGTTACTCGTATATTCGACGAACATTAGCATGTTATGGCACGTCTGAACATTCAAAATTGTTATCAAAAGGGATGCCGGAAGTCGGGAAATGTCGGTGGAGACAGGGGCCCTCTCTATCAGGTCTTTGCTCTTTGTGTAAAGGCCTTATATAGACTGCTCCAGTTTTTGCACCACCTCTCTTACCTGGAGGCCTGTTGGGAGAGACTTACCCCTCTTTTCTATTCAGGGGGCAGGGCTCCACTGTTGGAAATTTCCAAAGCTTTTTATAAAAAAAAACTGCTAAACCTGCCAGTGGTGATGATGGTACAGTAAATAATGGAGTGGCAGCGACAACGCCTCCACGTGTTATCATTTTACTCTCGTCACTGCGTCCAATAGAAAACGAAACAGGCGTCCTTCTACTTCTTCTCCTATTACAATTTCACCTCTTTCTATTCAGAAATGGCCTGACACTAGATCCACGCCTACTAGTAGGCATGTGGCTCGGAGCCCTGTCGCTTCTCCTTCCGCAGCTTTTCCTGGTCCTGTCTCTCACCCTACCTTACTCTTTTTCCTCCATTCACCACTATACCAGTCTCCTCTACGCACCCCTTGACCCCCATTTTCTCCATCTAGTAGCTCAACGAAAAATAAAATAACACATTCCTGGATCCAAAGACATCTTTTCTTGTTGTCGCGAGCACGGCCCTTGCCGGAAGTGCACGCGCAGTCGGGATAGAAAAAACAACTTTTCGCATAACACTTTTTGGAAGTTCTGACACAGCTCAAAAACAAAACGAGAGTGGTCTTTACCGTCTGTTTCAAAAATAGTTCTCTTCTGGAGTGCTTCAAATTTATCCAGGTTCAATTTTCCAGTCCACAGAGACATCCAAGTAGAATGTTTCCCAGGGGCGACTCTCAACCATTTTCAAAACATGGCTAAGCATTTTATTAGACGCAGTACCTATCTAGAGAAGATACTGTTGAATATTGGCGTAAATTCCAAATACGTCCAAGCCATACCAATTGTTTTGCAAGTGCGCTTGATGGTCTCTACAAATCGAAAAGCTTTCCCCAAATAAAAAATATTATGTTGCAGAGATAATTTTTTCCTCGGCAACGGGAGACACTTACTGCATTGAATTTGGCTGCCAGTAAGTAAACTTGCTCTGGTTCCTAAGCTCCCTGATTTGGAATTTACCGTTGTTGAGGACAAAAGTCATTGGCACGAAAAAAAACGCAAATAATCTCTACACGCATTGGCTTTCCCATTTCAGTTTAAACTGAATGCGGGCAGGATATCATTAGCCAGTCCTGCAGATTTGGGTTTAGGTACTTATATCCTTAATCTAACTCTCTTTTTCTCTCGCACGCTGAAAAATGACTCCTTATCCGTGGATTAAAGTTTGTACATACGCCATCAAAGAAAAAAAAACACAACAGTTGAATGGGTAAGACCAATAGAAGGTGGACATGTACAGTAAAAACTAGAAGTCCTGTCACGAACTATATAGGCTTAATTGCTCGTAGGAATTGCGCGCAATTGCCATATCGAATGGCATCCAAAGACGACTGGTTTTCCTGGTTACTCATAGCTAACACAGGCAACGTTTCTGCCGATCGACCTCTGGGTTACCCGGAGGTCCATTGGCCAAAACATTGTTTGTGCACAGGCCACATGTACAGACTTTGATAGCTTTACTATGGGCATAACGCGTAGATTAACGCGTAAATCGACGTGCTATTTGTGCGCATTTCTTGGCAGGACTTCTAGTTTTAACTGTATACTGAAAAGGAAATACCGCTCAATGATTTTTATCAAGGTAAAAAAAGATCTCATATCTCGAAACCCATCGTCGCCTGAGTGCAAGAATGTTTTATGTCTCATATGGGACATTCTAGCACTCAGGCGACTACATGTTTTCCATTTTACCAACTGATTACTCTGACTTGTTATTTTGGAGAAAATTCTGACGTCAGACAAACGTTCACAAACCGCACTGGATGGATCCCTAGCGTCAGAAAAATAGATCTGGAAATTGAAAAATCTTATAAGAAACTAGCCTATCAAATAAGCAACATGGACATGTTTCAGCGTTAAGCAAAATCTTTCGCGGGCTGAACGAAAGGCATAAGCCTCGTTGCGTAGCAATCAAAACATTGTCATCAAACTAGCTGATGAATCTTCGGCCACAATAATTATGGTCCGAGGAAGTTATGCCCTCGAAGTAACGCGACATAATACCGAGCACTTTAAGAAAATAGATGCACCCCTCTGGCCGGATAAATATTCCAAAATTTGGTGATGTATTAAGAGACCTCTTGGAAAAAAAATACATCTCTCACAAATAGCTCGAATATTTGGCACATTCGCGCTATGAGGTGATGTCCAGAGGAGGCGGCTCGTGAATAGTAGACGTGTTATATTTTGTCAAAAACGCATAAACCGATAGACACCTGGACTAGTCCGCGCAAGTAGTATAGCTCGTATGTTTCACCCCTAGGTTGCCGGACCCCGATGCCGGACCCCGGAAGTGACGTCATGCCACGTGACGTAGTGGCGCCATGTTGTGTTGTCATGGTAACCCGCGTGAGCGGCCATGTTGTGACGTCATCTCCATAGTGATACGTGGTGTTAGTGCGCATGCGCAGCGCGTGTTGTTAGGGTGATACGTGTTTCCGTCGTCCATTTTGTATACTGGAGGCCGCCATCTTGGTTTCTATGGTAGCACGTGATTGCTATGTTACCCAATTTTTCTGCAATAATACAGGGTATGTTCGGAGGGTATGTTCGATTGTAGAAGAGTAAATCTAATTACCACAAACAACCCGACAATCCTTCCAAATCACCAAAATCCACCCCAAATCACCGAAATTGACTTAATTTGATACGGATTTCCCATTTTATCGGTTTAGCACGTAGTGCTATAGTACCGAGAGGGTACCGGGGTGTGTTCCTTTGTAGAAGAGTATTTTTCTGGTTCTGATTTTCCCAGAATCCTCGTTTAATTACCCAAATAAACCCGACAAGTTGTACTATTTCGAATTCTTTCAGAATTCTCTGCTTCTATCTATATATACAATAGTTTTCATCTATCTAGCCATGTTCCTTTGCCCTGGAGTATACTCCAGTAGAGTAGAAGAGCCTATCAACTGGAACAGCTTTGCTTATTGTTACTATATTTAGCAATCGCTGGTCTATTCTTGTTAGGTCTGACCCTATTCCAAGTACTCATGTAGTTTCCTGTATCTAGCTCATTTATATAGATTATAACTAACCAATCAGATTGCTCGATTTCCCATAATCTGTATGCAGAGTTATCTCCCTTGTGTATATCAAAAAACATTCCCAAAGCCAATAAACCAAGAGAGTAATTGCTCCATGAGCAATTGCTCGAACGACTCTAAGCCCATCGAGCAAATGAGCCTTAGAGCAATTGCTCGGTCGAGTGACTCCACATACTGCTCGAACGACTCGAATTCCATCGAGCAAATGAACCATAGAGCAATTGCTCGTTCGAGTGACTCCACATACGACTCTTCGACTCATTTCGGTATTTGAGGATACCTATGGCCCGGCATTGTATTATTTGAGGATCTCTATCGAGGATACCTATCGAAGATACTTATCTGAGGATACTATTACCTGTATCACAAGGCATACCTATCCCAAATATTCCTTATAAGCTATCGAGCAGTTACTGAAAATCATTGCTCGAATGCTCTGTGGCTCATTTGCTCGATGGGCTTCGAATGTATTCCCCTCGTCTTAACACTGATTTTCCCAGAGACGAACCTGGATGCACTATGGTGAATTCGCCACAGTGCATCCAGGGTCGTCTATAGGGAATTCAGTATTAAAAGGAGAGGGCGATGGAGAATAATTTTTTTGACACTGTCAATGGGAATTATAGTTTTAATAAATTACGCATAACCGCCCTCCATAACTATTGTGGAGTCCGATAGTTCCTTGCCGCTGCTTAGTTTTTCAGTCAAGGTACTCCGACTTCCCCATCTGTAAACTAGACCGACACGAGGTGATCCTGGCTGTCGAAAGTGTTAAACCTCAATAAATAATTAAATGAATAAATATGGGTTCTGTATGAATCACGTGTAAACCGGAACGTGTGTACAAAATTATGATTAGCAAGGCACTAAGGGGTGGGGCTATGTGTGAAAGAGGCTCATCGGACCTCTAGAGGTTTGAGATTCTTGGAACCCACGGACGACCAGAGTTCAGCGCGCGATGATAAATTTTTAAAATTTAGCTTGAAAAGTCGCAAAATTTTCGACCTTAAGACTAATAAGAAAAGTGGTTCGAATTACAGGTGTTCCCTGTGTTCATACTAATTTGTGACAGTATATACGCATCAGCGATGGTACAAAACGCCAAATGGTCTATGTGTATAACAGGCCGCGGCACTTCATACATTTTAATGTATAATTACTTTACAACCGCGGAACTTTGCTCATATGGGGGAGATCATAATTCGAAGTTCGGAGCGTTTGGTCCATGGGAATGAGAAAAGACCCTTTGAGCTAATACCACCCACCGTCGAAGGAGAAGTCCTTATAAGGACCCCATACTCCTTTCCAGCTGAGTGTCCGGAGTGTTTTCCACTCCTCATCCTCCTCCTTCTTATTCTTCGTAGCACTGGTTGGGGGGCTGACCAAGAAACATTACTCCACCTGTATAGGTCACTTGTTAGGTCCAAATTAGATTACGGCTGTGTGGTTTACGATTCTGCAAGAAGGTCGTACCTCAAACCACTTGATGCAATTCATAATATTGGTATTAGAATTAGCCTGGGTGATTTTAGAACACCACCAATAGATTCAGTAGATGTTGATTCAGAGGAGCCTTATCGCGAGAACCGCAGAATTAAACTGTCACTCCAATATGTTTGCTAATCAATCAAACTCTGCTCATAGCTGTGTCCCAGATCCTCCAAAGTTGGATTTTTTAATCGACACCAGAAACATATTCCTATCTTGGGAATTAGAAATGAATCTGTTATGGTGTCCGCCACACTTGAATCTGATTCGATAAAAAATCACCGTGAACCAAATATTCCTCCTTGGCTTCTTATTAAAAACCCAGCTATTTTGAACCTTGTTTTTACCAAAAAGTCTGAAACAAACGACACCAGAAACATATTCCTCCATTCGGGGGTTACAATTGAACGCGATATGGACTCCACCACGCACGCTTGAATCTGATTCGATACAAGAACACCGTGAACCGCATATTCCTCCTTTGCATCCTAAAATACTCCAGCTATTTTGGACCTTGCTTTTACCAAAAAGTCTGAAACGAATTCTTTGGTTTAACCCTTTACCTAACATAAAAAGCAGACAACACTCGCAAACAAAATTCTTGAATAACTAATTTTTTTTCATTTTGTGTCTCAAAAACATAGGTTATGTCCCCTAATTGGAACGAGCAATTGGAACGAGCTCGACGAGCTCGTTCCAAAGAGGGGTCATAACCTATGTTTTTGACACAAAAAAAAATTAAAAATAATAAAAATTAATTGGCGATTTTTGTGAATAGCGCTCGCCGGTTTTGGCCGTTACATTGGGTAAAGAGTTAAGCAGAAGTATGCTGAATTAAAGTCCAAGTGTGGTGCATATAAAATGATTTATACAGATGGATCTAAAGATGGCGACAAAGTATCATCAGCCGTTGTAACTGGTGATCAGATCAACTCAGTCAGAAAAACAAATAAAAGTTCTACTTTCACAGCTGAAGTTAAAGCTTGACAGCTAGTGCTTGAACACACCGAGAATGTACAGGAAATGAAGTCGATTATTTTCTCTGACTCTCTTCCCTCTTTGCCCTTTATTTAACCCCGGGTTGAAGAACCCTCTTATTTTGGAACTTCGTGAGAAGTTGAATACTCTCATGTCTGAAGAATATGATATCGTGTTTTGCAGGTTACCAGGACATGCCGGTATCTCTGGTAACACATGGACAGACAGAGCAGGCATTAACCCTCTGCACTCTGATGTCAAATCACCTAAATTTCAAATTGCAAATTTTTCCCAAATGCAACTAGGAATTTAACCAATTCAATCTTGTTTGACAGACCTAATGAGCTCTGTCAAACAAAGTTGAATTGGTTAAATTCCTAATTGCATTATGGGAAAAAATTGCGGTTTGAAGTTTTTAAATTTAGACATCAGAGTGCAGAGGGTTAAACAAGCCTAAAGCTGATTTCAAGAATCCATTCGTGTGATTACAAACCACATGTCAGAAGATACATCAAATCCGTGTGGCAGGCCGAGTGGAAAGGAGCAACAAATAAAAAGTTCTATCGCTTCCGACCAAATGTGTTTAATTATGACTCATTAGTAAAGTTTGTAGAAAACATCATGTAGTTCTGACGCGATGTCATACTGGCCACGCAAGACTTACACTTACACCAAGTTACTTTGGGTGTATTTTATTTATACCATGATCGTCAGATTAATAAGAATTTAAGTGTTGAATAAATCAATGTTCACATGTGCGAATGTGTTTTTGTTTACACGAGCCCCGGTGGGTGGTACGTCCGGTGGCAATTTTATCGCCGAAACTAAATCGAAAATGAAACGCGCAAATTACGAGGCCTTTTTCATTTTAATAAGAATAACATACTATTTCAAGGTATGGATGCTTTATTAACATCCGACAACGTATGTTTGTTAATTCTTTTGTATCTTATGAAGTAAACTTGGTTAAAAACGTGATAAATAATTCACGAGGCGACGAGTCATAAATTTAGACAAGTTCGCATTCATTCAAACGTCAACTTGGATGAAGTTCCATTGAATGTGTAAATTTTTACTATTGAAATCCCATTGCTGGCGTGTTCGCCACGGTTGTTGTGTAAAGCTAAAATTTATGCCATAGGCGTTCTATATATAGTAGAATAGGTAATCATGGTATACAGACATATTTCCCAAGGTGTTCTTAGATTATTTGATTATTCGTGAGACAGATTTATAAAACATTCCTCTGGCTGGATCCCTGGATTTGTTATTTTTAAGACACACTACAGCCCCGCCCTGAATTGGTCACTTTCCACGGGTGGGCAATACTTCCACGGGCGCAATAATATTAGATTAATCATAGGAATAAGCATCAAACGTTTAATTAATGAAGCACCGGGTACATGTAGTTAATAGCAAATAATGTTTCACGATCTCTAATTTTGACCTATACCTAAATGGCTAATATCCCAACTGCATAATCAAGGCATACATTCGAAGGAGCCATGCCTTGATCATGTAGTTGGAATATTTAATCGGTTAGTACTTCAGCCATAGCAGTCGGGGCAAATCGGGTTTTCGTTTACTATCCTCCCTTCAATCGGACTTATTCGCTACTCCCTGCCTGATGTCGTCGTCCCATGTGGCTGCAGTGGCGTAGATAAAGGGGGGGGGGGGGGAGCGGAGGCTCCCCACCAGAAGTTTTGTCGGAAATTTTTGGGGACCATTTTTAGGCGAATTCATGCCTAATAACATTAAAATGCTGGCTTTGGGGATAAAAACATGCCATTTGGGGTAAAGTTTAGATAAAAAAAACAACAATTTTCAATACATTTGCAGTAAACAACAGATTTTTTTTGTTTGTTTGAGTTTTTGGTGTTGTTACACTGTCGGAAAATTTTCGGTCTGTCGGAAAATTTTGGGCTTGCCCCTCCGCCAGCGAAAATCTATCTACGCCACTGTGTGGCTGAAATAAAGCTGAAACTAAAAGTACGTTAATTTGTCTAACCTCGCATGTTACATATATATTCATACGTAATAACATTCTAGTGGCTCTATATTTTTTTGTAAAATCTGAATATGATTTAGGTGGGATCCTCAAGGACCAACTCACATTTCAGGAATATTTTATAATAACTACATTGTTAATGTAGTTATACGTTTTGGGTCCAAATACTCAATTCCCATTGGTCATCTGGATGAAAACGCCATGAGCAAATGCAATTCATTTTCCAATGAATACATTTGGTCGAACTTTGACCCGCATTTACGGTAGAGCGCGCAGTTGACAGAATGTAATTCGGGTGGTGTTTGGGCGGGTTTTTAACTTTTAGCGCCGCTCGTAATGATCAACTCCGCTGCTGTTTCTTTGGTGACATTTCCCAACTGTGGCATAAAGCCCGTTACTAAAATACTCGTTTCCATTTCTAAGTTGTGAAAATTAAAAATCAGAGTTGTGCGCTTTATCTTTTGTGTGAGGGTGGTTTTATTTCGTCTTTCTGCTTTGTTGTTTGGTAAAACGTAGTTTAAACAGTTACGGAATGTAATTATGAGAATTGAATGCAATTTTTTTATAATCTTTATTGGAGTATGAACGTGTGGGAATGGGTACAAATTACGTATGAATTATAAAAAATTGCATTCAATTCTTAAAGAATTGCGGACATTTTAAAATATCAGTGACGCAACTTTACTTTTTGTCATTTCAGTTCCATTTGTAGGAGTGATGGGTCTGCTAGTTTTTCCATTAACGAAAGGAATAATGTCACGAATAACAGCTCCCGAGCAACAAGGCAAGGACGATAGTTAACAGGAATGTCAATCTTCCCATTTATGTATCTGTCTACATGTGCTTCTGTATTCGTGATTGATTGATTATTTATATCACAGTAAACATATACACAATAATAAACAATAATATTGATAATAACATTACATGAAAACACATATGTATACCGTGAGGAATATCATAGCCAGATTGACTGTCTTTCTGTTATCCCCAATCTAAATCCTATTGCAACATTGCACTGGACATTATAAAATGTTAAGAACATTGCATTTCTTTTGAGTTGTTATCGTGCCTTATCGAAAGCATATCAGCACCCCAAAACTCACAAATGAATGCCTTCGACATGAATCACATGTTTGTGTATTGGAATATTACTTGGATTAGTTTGACACTTGCAAATAACTCAGAACTAATATGGGACTTGGAACTTGATGACTGCTGTGTAAATTCGGACTCCCTACCACACCCACACGATTGACCAGGGCAGTATAATCTATCTATCTCGTACACTATTTGGGTGGACTTGGTTGGGAGAAATACTGTAATGAGCTTAAAAGACAGTTGGTTATCACACGAACTATTTTATTTATTATGTTATTCATGGATTTTTAAAGTCCCTTTTATCACAACTGTTATGTACCTCTGATCAATTATAAACTCAGCGTAAAGATGTGGATACTATATCGTGCACAAAATGTAACCTTTGTACAGGTCCCCTGATAAGGTGCATCATGCATGAGCATGAGGTGGCCGATGGCGCCAAACTGGCCGTCATAACCATGGTGGAGTGTGGTGTCAGTGTACATGGATAAGCATGTTGTTGGGTGATACGTGTTTCCGTCATCCATTTTGATAGTCACCGCCATCTGGGTGTCTGTGGTGCAGGTGCTTGGTATGAGTCCAATGGACCTTCGCCAAAAATTTAATAGGGCGTTCCGAATCACCGAAAACAACCAAAAGTCTATTCGAATTACAGAAAACTATCTCAAAAATGTTGCCAAAGTTCGCGCATCTAAATACCCGGATCCATCTTTTTCTGCTCTACCCGTTGATGTGCGTGGCACTGTGGTTTGGGTGTCGTTTTCGGTAATTCTAGTCGTCAGTGTTGGGCCATTTGCCGTAGTTCAGCATACTCCTGTTGAATCGTAGCAGTCACATGTTACCTTAGAAAACAAGATGGCGGTCTCCAGCAAACAAAGTGGCTAGGCGAAGCACGTGTCATCCTAACAACCGTCGGTCCACATGCTCCCTGACACCATCATTCCGTTAGCGACAGATAATAGTATTTAGTATCAGTTTTCCTAAGACAAGAGTCCGGAAACAATAATGTCCTCGATTCTGTTCCCATAAACGGTGGTACATTCTATTCTTCAAACATATATGTCGACACGTGCTGTCAATGGCGTGTGCTAAGTGTAACTATAACAATGGCGAGGGTAGAAGTCATGGGTGGTGGCAGGGGTTGATTACTTTATAAAGGGTCAATAGTATCGGTGTTTTAAAGACATTTGTCCACAAACAATGATATATCTGATACTACCCCAAAACAGCGGTTCCACTAGTTCAATAACAGTGTGTGCCCCAAATGCATAAATGAGCGATGTGTCGTGCGTTTTAAGACAAATTGTGTATCCCTACATAACCATGTCTTGAGAAAACGTAGAATCTATAGAACCCGATAAGTCTGTGTGCCCAAGGTAGTATAGGAGTAAAGAAGATAATTGTAGTACAGTTGCCAATAACCTAGACAACAGCTAAACTGGTACTGGCAGTTAGAGTAGTATCTGTAGTACAAGATGAATATATTAATAATAGACTGTCATGATAGAACCCAGTAGCAATGACATCTGTAAAGCCCGCAGCAGTGATAGAAGGCAGTAGTGATAGGAGCTACTTGTGATAGAATACACTACTAAATCGTAGAAAACCGTATAGGGAGTGACAAAAGCCAATATTACGTTAGAGTACCGTGGTAGCATCGGCGTGACTGGAAGAGTAGTTGCTTGTGGAGACTACCGTCACAACAAGCTATATCCCAAGACAATGGACCAGACCACTGATAATTATGTCTCCGCAAATTATCCTCACCAGTTTCAAAACAGTGTCCCGAGTGATCGTCAAATACCCGCATGTGCACTTGTGGTGATGTGTTGCGTACATATTGTATGCTAGCACACAAGCACGTAGATTGGGAAGAATCGTGGTGTCAAATGCCTCAACGTTATTATTGTTTATTCCTGTTTTGATTTAAGCACTTTCAGTATTTTTAGATCGCAACACAAGTATAAGGTCAAGCCAAACAAATCCTTTATACCTGTCTGTTCTGTCGACATTGAGGATTTCCACACCGAGCATTGTAATCGAATCTAATTTTACTTGTAAAAGAAAATTTGAATAGGCAACATATTGTGAGCAGAAACATAGGTACATGGATGGTGTAGGCTATGATCCATAGCTGATGAAAAGACCACATTTGTCCGCATACCTGCTTGTTATGTCTACGCTTTGTGACACAATTTGTCCCAACACAAAAACACATCTAGAAATATTGGGGAACTGTTGGCACCATGGGTATATGAACGAACAAAACATGGGCCTGGGTAGGATAGCCTGTGGTAATATACAACCTGCAACATATGTTGTGCTCTTATGCCATAGCACACAGGCACATCTTGGCTTTTACTACGGGTAGGTGAACAGGAAAACCCACAAGAAGGCGGGGTGGGGGGCAAAATAAACTTGCATCCAAGTGGCATAACTCTGTATGGACCGATACAGTGTAGGGCCAAGGTGACAGAATCGTTCCACTGACAGGGGAAATTTCAAGAGGCATTTTTCCCAAATTAAACTAGGAATTTGACCAACTCATTCTTGTCTGACAGAGCTCATTCATTATTATCTTGTTGCATTGTGAGGGAAAATTGCTGCTTGAGAGTTTCGGTATTTCGGCAGCAGTGTGTAGAGAATAATGTATTTATGTATATAGATTGGACACTTTAGAAACCTCACTTCGTCGCACAGAACTACATGGTCCCGACATGACATCAGATCATCTTAACCAAAACAAACCATCGAATTGTAGGCTTTGGTCTTCTGTGTACCGAGTTCTAAATTACAATGAAGACAGAACTCATTTACTACCGCAGGCCAGTCAAACATTTCATTTGGGTTGTTTTGTTATGCCTTCTCAGCAGTTTATAAATTAACCCCTTACTTAACCTGAAAAAGCAGACGACACTTGCAAAAACAATTCTTGAATAACTAATTCTTTTCATTTTTGTCACAAAAACATAGGTTATGACCCCTCGTTGGAACGATCTCGACGAGCTCGTTCCAACGAGGGGTCATAACCTATGTTTTTGAGACAAAAAATGAAAATTAATTGGCGATTTTTGAGAATAGCGCTGGCCGGTTTTGGCCGTTACGTTAGGTAAAGGGTTAACAAGGACAAAAACGGCTATAAACGTTTCTGTTCCACATGGAAAGCTCACGTAGCGAAGGTGTGGCATAACGTTCTTTAAAGGTCGCGCTTAAATCACCCTCAGTAGTGAAAGTACAATTGCGGTAACCGCTGGCCTCTTCTTGTATTTTTAAATGTGTACGATAGAACTTAACCTATAAGAATTATCGGCATTTACGAAACTGCCCACCAAGTATGCTTTTCATTGGCAAGCT
Organism: Pictodentalium vernedei; assembly: GCA_031216915.1. NCBI lineage: Eukaryota > Metazoa > Mollusca > Scaphopoda > Dentaliida > Dentaliidae > Pictodentalium > Pictodentalium vernedei. Next base: position 147,905,725 of record CM062297.1, on the reverse strand, counting down.
TTGTGTGAACATGACACCGAAGAAAGTTCTCTCGTTTATTTTTCACTCTATCGGGATGGTCTCAGGGACCGTTGTTCCGCCTTCGATTCCAAGTGATGCACGTTCTATAAAACTTCCAAATATTTCAGCCCCGTTCTACATCAGCACGTACCTGATACAGTACAGTCACCGTGGACTGGTCGTAAACCACGCATGGGCAGTGATGTCCACGCATGCGTTTATCAGGTAAGAAACATCTTCATCAGCAAAATTTTAATTAATGTACAACCCGGTGCTTTAGTAATTAAACTGTTGATGATTATTCTAAAAATTAATGTCTGGAATCCAATTTTATTACGTCCTTGGAAATTTTGACAAACCGTGAAAAGTGACCCACCCACGGAGGACGTTTTGTATCTTAACACATACTTGATAGCACATGTGCAGGCTATAGCAACTAATGTCTTTTGAACGGGCTTGCTGGAACGCGCATTGGTCACATACAGAAAATGCCTCCATCGCCATGAGGCAGATATTGTTGTAAAATAACAAATGCTCAACAACAACAAAATTATTCAAGGGTGTCACTTTTCCACCACCTCGCATTCACCAATCGCTTTTCGCAGAATATTATAAATTATCGTGATGAATTGACGGTAATTATTGTGATGAACTGACGGTAGCTTATGTTCAACCGAGACGCGAAGCGTCGAGGTTGAACATACGGGCGGGTCGCAAACCTCAGGCCATGTTACCATCAATTCATCACAATAACGTATATGTTCCAATAACACTCCAACCATAGACCCAAACCCACACCGTTAAATGAACAAGGCACTTGGGTGAACAAGGCAACTTCAAGGATAACAAATTTAGTGAATAAACCTTTCGTGCACCCCACGAAGTCACTGGACAACAAGCAACAAAAAATCAATAACTCAGATAATGGTCGAGGTTACTCCATCTCAGTTCAAATCATGAGCAAGTTCATGATTTGAACTGAGAAGGGGTAACCTCGACTTTTTAATAAGTGGGTTGTGAGTATATATTCATACAATGGTCACTTCACTGGCCTCGAAAAATAAGATGTTAAAGACATTATGCACTTTGAATCTCTTCTCATTGTTATCATCTTTTCAAATAGTTCACGCGGTGGCGTCAGGCGATAACATATACCAGTGGAGCCGTAAACATACAAAAAATTAAGCGAGCTCTCCTTCAATCAGAGGACGAGGATTTTAGTCGTATTGGAACGTACCTCGATGTCTGTGAAAAATTTATAAGTTGACGAAGTACATATTTTTAGAGGCAATCCAAATTGAATATTTTCAACATATGTTTGTTATATTAACATGAAATAAGGGCTGAGACTGGAAAGTTGATTCCGTATTACTACTCTCTGTGCTAGGCAAACACTATGACGTTTGATGAAGTGAAAGCTGTTACACTCTGATTACAGTCACAGCGTAACAACTTGAATGTCATTAAACATCATCAGTTGGGAGCAATTGTTGCGCTAATTGGGTGACAACGTTTTCTGTGGCACTCCTGCAGTCTAATTGTATATGGATCAGTGGATGTAGCCGATATACCTCACCACAATTCCGATTTTAATCCAGGGACTTAACTTGAACAAACTTGAATATTGACCGTTGATGAGTTGGTGAGTTCCCTTGAAATTCTGAAGTGGCAGATCCCTACGGAATTGCATTTGAATGTTTCTTTCTGTGTACATTGGTTACCTTGAGCATATTTTCTGAGAACATTTCCGCTTAACGCCCTGTAAAACCGAAAGTTATAATGCTGAATCCTCACTCAAACATCAGTGCGTAATTAACGTCTACGTACAGTACACCCGCCGTGGACTGGTCACTTTCCGCGGTTGGGCAATATTTCCACGGACGCAATAATATTAGATTCCATACACTAATTACAGGAATAATTATCAAACATTTAATTAATGAAGCACCGAGTACCATCCGGTGCTTCATTAGTTAAAAAATTTGCTGCTGCTGATTATTATATCCTGGTAAACGCATACGTGGACATCACTGCCGGTAGTGACTGTACTGTAGGTAGCACAATACATCGCTCGGTGTATCTCACAGCCAAGAATTTATTGTGACGACATTTTATCTTTAACAAAGGTCATGGTTGGGCGCAGTTTCCCCTACCGTTTCCCTTCGTTGACAGCTCTTCGAACTTTTTGACAAGGTTATGCTGCTGATTAATGCTTCCAGTTGTTGTATTTGCAGGTGCGTTGCTTGGAAGTATAAGCACAGTGGGTGTATTGTCAAATCTAGCCAGCAGTTTCGTCCTGAACATGATATATGAGAGCACGGTACATATCTATCCTAGTGCTGTTTTCTTTGTTTTAGTTGGGATAAATGTGGTGAAGCTGCTGTTGTTTGTGTGAGTATTTACTGCAGAGACAACATTCTTTTACTAAACTCAATTTGTTAGAATTATTTCAAATTATTGACAGAAAAATAAAATAGTATTCTTTCCAAAAGCAAACCATCCCGACTCTCAGTGGAATATTACCTCATAGCATTATGCTGGCGGATATTCTGGCTAAGGACAGGATTTCTCTTGTCACTATTTATTTATTTATTGGTGTTTAAGGTCACATACTTATGCACAATGGCTAATCGGGGCCGTGACAGTTTTACGGGTGAACGAAGCCGGAGTACCCCGAGAGAGCCACCGAGCATCGACGAGCAACTGACAGCTCCTCAACAGTCTGACTCTGTTCAAGCTCCATTCCAGCAGGATTACAACGGTTGAAGATATGTGCACCATCCACGTGCAGTACGCCTTAGTACACTACGTCATCGTGCCTACATGTAGGCAACCGGGATAAAGTGACTTGCCCAAGGGCACGACGCGAGTCGTCCCGGACGGGGATCGAACTCGGGACCTCTAGCCACTGCGCCACCGCGCGCCCTTCTCTAGTCACTGAAATAAGAATAATCTGGGCTAATTGAATTTAATCCCCCCCCCCCCCCCCCCTCCTGCAGATGGAATGTATTTTTTCATCAATGATTTCTTGAGTTAGATTTAGATAATTTTTCATCAAACCTAGTCATTCATGTCTGCTTAACAGCAGCCATGACTAGTGTTGCTGAAAAATATCTTGAAAATACTTAGCGGGCTACGAGTTAATTGAACGATAAATTCACCAGTGCTATACGTAAACTTGAACACAATATTATAGAAAAAAAATCAGTCTTGTTTATTTCGCGAATTTCCTTCCACGCAACTAATCGCTTTTCTGAAATAATAAGGACGCGACACTGAAATATAATTTTACATAATACATACACATCACGTTTAATACGCGTGCAATCCCTCTACAAGCAAAAAGGACTGACACGAGACAAACTGTACAGCCAGTTAGATCCGAAAACCCCCAAAAGCAGTCTGTTGTTGTCATAGAGAGGAACAATTTCGATGTTTGACAGGCACCAGTTCATTTTTGCGTGAAATTATTAACTGCACACTTTCTTCAGCCTGAAAATGATTTCATTTTCTCTAATCATATCCGATTTCATGTGATTGGTGAAGGTGAGATTTCATAACTTTTTGGCATCACTGAACTACAAATTTGAATTAGAAATATCCGCCTTGAAATGTTGCGCTCGGAAGTGATGCAATCTCTAAAAATAAACAACCTTGGGAAAATAAATTGTTTCAATAAACGTTTGAAGCATTCTATTGACAGCTTGTATTATTGATGATTATTCCACATAAAAAGAGGGTGAGTTGATGACTTTTGGACCTAAAAATACAATTTACATTTGGTGTGGTTTTGTAGGAAATTCCCTGGAAAATATGTGCCCGTGACCGGTACTTCCCTTGCTATCAATTTTTCTCTCTTATTTGTTGCATGACCTCCTGTTTTGGGGTCAGAAAAAGTTGTCTGAAGGGCTAAACTTGACAAAGATATTTGAATGCCAAAATTAAAGTGATGCGATCATATTTGTTTTGCCTGAACGTTATAATAGTCGCCTATGGGAAAATATTTAGTTCCGTGATACCTTATGAATGTCTCTCTTATCGTATGAATGGTTTTGTTTTTTCACCGCCCATTTGCAAAAATGAAAGTAGACATGTCGAACGGTACACTTCGCCTGAAATTGTTGACGGATAGCAGATATGGCGTTGAATTCTATATACCTGTTCACCAAAACATTCAGTCGTGTAACTGTTTCGTGAAATGTGTGCTGATGTAGAAACTGAACAAGGCTGTATTCATTATAATACTGATAATTTTTTTTACAAATTGGTACTAAAAAAATCCCTTTTCCCGACGCAGACGATATCATAACAGATTATTTTAAATATAATTTTTTATTAATTTTTCAAAATATTTCAACCAAACCATATCGTGTGACCCCTTGACGATCTCGTTACAAAGAGGGGTCACACGATATGGTTTTGTTGAATTTTTTTGAAAAATAATATTTTTCAGCTGCTGAATTTACGCGGGCGGGTGTCGTCGTTTCGTTGGGTAAAGGGTTAAACTGTTGTCCACATAAAGGTCGACCACTGCCGTGTTATAAATGGTTTGTAACTTCAACCGCCTCAAGGTATATTACAAACAACCACTCTAAGTTAGATTATAAGAATTGAAATAAACTGAAATTATTTTAGTTTGTATTTAATTTTATATAATTACACACTTAATAAACAGCTTCAATTTGAACCCTTTTAAAATATATTTGTAATAACATTTCCAGTTTTTGGGTCACTTTATCAAACTCCTGAAATGATATCATTCATCGGAAAGCTTTCTCGTTGCCGGTTTTCCAATAAATTCAAAAACAACAAGAACACTTGATGCAATGCGCAAACTTTGAGTCGAGTTTGTTTCGAAAGATTGTCATATCTTACTGGCAAAGCATGCTAGATTAGCATTTTAATTTATGTCATGTTGTTTTATCTTACCTGTACTGCGTTTAATAATTGACATAACCCAACGAAACCTAAATGATCGTTCATGTGTCATTTCCAGGCGTGCGCTTTGCAGTACAAACTGCGACAGAGGTATGCATTAAACAAGTTGCACTTGATCATATATTTTATTTACTCTTTGACAGAGTTGGGTAATTAGATGGTTCGAACGTGTGATCTCATGAATATTTCTTTCTTTGGCGAATCTTACGTCTTAGCTCTTCATTCAAGTTGTTAGATTACTTTATATTACTTTTCTTTTCCAAAGCGTTTTTACTTTTTCCCAGTTCTCGACATTCTTCTTTTGGTAACATTGTTCATATGTTAAATGGACATTATCCGAAAAAATAGATCTACCGAAAGTATGTATTTCAGTATCTAGGAGTACAAAACCAAATGTCGGTACTAGGAACGACGCGGTATCCCATCAATGGTAAGTTTAAACCGATGAAACAATAACAGTACAACAACGCCATATAACACCGCAGATTATTTCAAAGTATGTTTGTTGCTTAAATGGAAGCCAATACATCGCGTGTTTGTACATGGGTGTGCGGTAGCGTTGTGTACTAAGGTGTTCTTCACGTCTATGGTGCTTTGTCTCCAACCAATGCTAACCTTGCTTGTGAGAAGTTAGTACGTTTGGGAGTCTGACAGTTGCTCGTCGCTGTTTGGTGGTTCTCGCCGGGTACTCCGGCGTCCCCATCCATAACACTGTCCGACATGATGTGACCCTGGCTGTCGAAAGTGTCGATAAAACCCAATAACCAAATCGCGTATTCGTATACAAAATTGCAGATGTTTTGAAATGTGTACCCATTTCAGGCTGGTATATCCAGGCATGTTAACCGGGTACCTGTACCGGTACCGGTATCTTCGGTTCCCTATTGCTCCAACCGGTACCGGTACTGAAGCTTTTGTCAGGCCGGTACCGGGGCAAGGTTACTTTACGGGGAAATTGCTAATTTAACGAGGGTAAATAGGCTGATAATCGTGTATGGCACACTTGCATGACATACTTTTAACTTATTTGTGTATGACCATATCAAACCATTCTACAGGTGCATGTTCTGTCTGCACCAGGACTTCGATAAGGCCGACCGTTTTGACTTTACAAACGTCGTATCAAAGACAACGAAATTATTCTGTGGTGACATCAAAGTAATCATAAAGCACGATTTGCGTGCTTTATGATTACTTTGATGTCGCCGTAGAATAATTCCAATGTTTGGCTTGCGATCTTGGGGACTGGGCGGTTTGAATGCGAATTTCTCCCATCTGATTGCGATATGCCTCCCAATTGTTGATTTGTCCCGGTGCCGGTTTCGGCGAGACAGGCTCTGTTCCGTCCCGGTACCGGTTATGTTGGAACCGGCGGGACTTTGATATGCCTGGGTGTATCGCGTATGAGTCTCACCCATTTGTCTGAATTGGACACGCACCTGTTAAACGGTAGGAATTGAGAGAAGGTAAACTGCCACATTCATAATGATGTAGACTTGAAAAACGTCTTTTTTTTGCCATCTGGGGAGATGGACGAATAGAAAATCCCGAAAAACTGATGTCATTCTATGCGCCCAAATCCCAATAACGTTTCGTTTAAGATTTTCGTAGCATCTCTGACGAAAGATATGCTTAGTTGAAATTAGCGTTTCATCTTTATATTTGCAGGATCGTTCTTTGTCGAAAGAGTCCACCAGAGACTAGTTGTGACGACCAAATTGATAAATAAAAAACTTGTCATCGCTGACTGGTGATAGGTGTGGTGTTGGTCTCCAACGTTGTGCAAAATCTACCTTGTGTCAGCTAGAACAGTGCATTTAAGAAATCAGACCATGGAAAACCTCTAACCTTCTGGTATTGAACCACGACAAAAACGAAAGAATATATTTCTGAACTATACGACAATGACGTAAATTGACAATATTTGATTTAACAAAACTTTTACAATTGTATTTTGTAGAATTGTATATTCCTTCTATTAATATAACTGACTAAAATGAGTCATTAGCATTTTAAAAGATATGGCAATTTGCCAACTTTGAAAATACCAATGGTTCATTTCAACCAATTTAAAGTCAAAACTAGAAAATACAATTCTAGAAAATACAATTGTAAAAGTTTTATGGTATTGGACCCTGCAGTTAGTTCGTAACATTGGCTTTTTCCTGGATGAAAATCCCTATTACTGTACAGACGTGTTAAAATACATCTGTCGAGGGGCATATTTCCATCCGAGTGTCAAAGGCAAATTTTTGACCTTTACCATTTAACCCTTTACCTAACATGAAAAGCAGACGACAGTTGCAAAAATAATTCTTGAATAACTAATTTTTTTCATTTTTTGTCTCAAAAACATAGGTTATGACCCCTCGTTGGAACGAGCTGACCGAGCTCGTTCCAACGAGGGGTCATAACCTATGTTTTTGAGACAAAAAATGAAAAAAATAATGAAAATTAATTGGCGATTTTTGAGAATAGCGCTGGCCGGTTTTTGCCGTTACGTTAGGTAAAGGGTTAACCAACTTACAGAATTCTGCCAAGCAGCACAAACCGTTTCGGGGGAATTGCGATTACCGTCAGCTGAGGTGAACAGGGACAGATTTGAACAACTTCATGTTTTCTACTCATTTAAATATTTTTTTAAGTACAGTCGCCGTGGACTGGTCATAATCCACGCCTGGGCTGCTATGTCCACGCATGCGATTACCAGGTAATAAAAATCATCATCATTAACCACGTGCTTCATTAGTTAAATTTGTGATTATTTTTCCTATAATTAGTGCTTTTAATCAAATATTATTGCGTCCGTGGAAATACTGCCCTTCCGTGGAAAGTGACCAGTCTATGGCAATCGTTCTGTATTTGATGATCATAAGCGTTTAATATTTTTGACAGAATGTCTGTGCAGCTTTCACTTTAAGCCTCCTTATGAAGAGGTGGAACCAATCATTGCTTGGCATATTGTTTAGAAATCTTTCGGATTTACTTCTCTTCTATCCAAATACCCTTTACCTAACATGAAAAGCAGACGACACTTGCAAACAAAATTCTTGAATAACAATTTTTTCATTTTTTGTGTCAAAAACATAGGTTATGGCCCCTCATTGGAACGAGCTCATGGCCAAATAGTACGGTACGTGTATATTAACCAATTACCCAACGTAACGGCCAAAACCGGCCAGCGTTATTCACAGAAATCGCCCATTAATTTTCATTATTTTTTTCATTTCTTGTCTCAAACACATAGGTTATGTCCCCTCATTGGAACGAGCTCGGCGAGCTCGTTCCAAAAAAGGGTCATAACCTATGTTTTGGACGCACAAAATGAAAAAAAATGAAAACAATAATGAAAATTAATTGGCGACTTTTGTGAATAGCCCTGACCGTTTTTGCCATTACGTTGGGAAAGGGGTTAACAAATATTCTCAGCTCAAATCGGTCATGGGGGTATCCCAGTCCGCTGATGTACAGTTCGGCCGTCGTGGACTGTTCACTTTCCGCTGGTGGGCAGTAGTTACAGGGACGCAATAACATCAAATTTCAAACACTAATTTTTGATTTTATCATCACAAATGTAATTACTAAAGTGGGAGCGCGGTGGCTCAGTGGTAGACTGTTGAACGTCTATGCTAGAAGCCCCGAGCTCGATCCCCGTCCGGGATGACCGCGTTTGTGTCCTTGGGCAAGACACTTTATCCCGGCTGTCTACATGGGGCACGATGATGCCGTGTACTAAGGCGTACTGCACGTCGATGGTGCACATGTCTTCAAGCGCTATAACCCTGCTTGAACGGAGCTTGAACAGAGTTAGAATGCTGAGGAGCTGACAGTTGCTTGTCGATGCTCGGTGGTTCTCTCCGGGTACTTCGGCTTCCTCCACCTGTAAAACTGTCACGGTCACGGTCACGATTAGCCATTGTGTATAAGTATGTGACCATAAAAAAACAACAATAAATAAAAAAATAATTACTGAAGTACCGGGTACAACCCTGTGTTTCATTAATTAAAATTTTGCTACAGATATTTGTTTATTTACGGTATATAGATAAGGCTTTACAAATCTAATATATTTCTAACCACAGTGAGACATACAAATACATACCGCAGGGACATAACATAACCAGATTGGCTGTCTACCTGTGATCTCCCACGCAAGAATATTTCAACGCTGCAGCCGGCTGCAAATGTACTCTAAGGGTTTTAGCGTTTTTCTTTCTTGGGAAGTAAGACGTAAGAATGGGGGGGGGGGGGGGGGTGGGCAGGGGTCAGTGGTGGGGAGGTTATCGTGTTGGGTGGATATCATTGCTTTTGTGCATCTGCAGAACTGGCAGTATAAGTCAAAACCATTTGTGAACGAGACGACCAGACGAAATTATACGTGTGTCATGTAAGATGCTTGCAAGGCCTAAATTGATTATCTATGGATAGACTCTCTTGGGTACCGCTAAATACATTATTAGTTTGCTGTTGGCCACGTTTCTGGGGTCCCCAAATATTTCACAGCAGTGGCTCAAGTATAAGTCAAGTATAACCGAAAAAGGGTGTCTAAATTGCCTATATTTGTCGAGCTTCATCCCATCCATTAGTTACGATGTCACATTCTTAAAGTTGTTAAACAAAGCAGAAACTCACTGATAATGGTCTAGTGAACTCAATTAGATACATTAGGTCAACCACAAGGCAATACTCAGAGGTATTGACAATCTCGACAATATGGATTCTCACAGTGGACATTAACTGGATATGAAGACAGCAGCTTTAATGTTAATTTTCTTTTAAATTCATTCCTATTATGGGTATTTCGTAGATCAAGTTCCAGCTCGTTCCATATTTTGGGGAAGTTAAAGATGGGTAACTGATCTAATGATTTTGTTCTGGTTCTACTAACATTAAGTAGTCCCGACTGTCTTGTATTCATTGTCAACACGTTTTTCTCTGTGTTAAAAAATTCTTTAAAAGCAGTTGGAAGTTTGTCTTTTTCCCAATCGAAAACAAAGAGACACGCCTGGAGCTTAAACAAATCATTCACTTTTAGTATTCTATCTTTGGAAAATAAAGGGTCTGTGTGGGCATTATATCTTTTATTATTTATAATTCGAAGAGAACGTTTCTGCATTATTAGCAGTTTCCTGGTAGCTTTAGAATTACCCCATATATGGATTCCATATGCCAGGTGGCTGTAAACAAGTGAGTAGTATAGGGTTTTCATTGCTGAAGGCGGCAGTATATTCTTTACTTTATTTAAGGCATAATTGGCTCGTCCTATTTTGGAGCACATTTTTGAGATGGGAGTCTGGTAGGACAAGTTTTCATCAAATGTAATCCATAGAAACTTCAAAGATTTTTCGGGTTGTGTAGCTCCTATTCTGCTGATTTCCTGGTCATTTATAGAGATGTGTATGTCGTTGGGGCATATATTGCGATGGTTAGGGTTAATAATCATGAGGGGGGAGCGGTGGATCAGTTGGTAGAGGTGCGGGCTGCAAGCCGAGAGGTCCTCGGTTCGAATCCCAACTGCGGCAACCGCGTTGTGTCCTTGGGCAAGACACTTCACCCCGATTGCCTACATGGGGGCACGATGACGCTGTGTACTGGGGCGTACTGCACGTCGATGGTGCGCATGTCTTCAACCAATCTAACCCTGCCTGTGCTGCGGGGCAGAGTTCAGAGTTACGATGTTGGAGAGCTGACAGCTGGTCGTCGTTGCTCGGTGCTTCTCTCCGGGTACTCCGGCTTCCTCCACCCGTAAAACTGTCACGGTCACGATTAGCCATTATGCATAAGTATGTGACCTTAAACACCATTAAATAAATAAATAAATAATAATCATGTATTTAGTTGTATTAGCATTCAAGACCAATTGATTTGCAGAACACCACTCGGATATATTGGCTAGTTCATTATTTGTGTGTAGAGCCAGTCCGGCAGTGTCCGATGCAGAAGCATATCCTGATGTATCAACGGCAAATGACAACAGTTTTAATGTTGTTGAGTATCTGATGTCATTAACATACAAGAGGAATAGGATGGGCCCAAGTATAGATCCTTGAGGAACACCACAAGTTATTTCGACTAGATTGGAGGTTTGTTCGCCGTATTTGACATACTGTGACCTATGTGTTAGATAGTTTTGAACCAGTTATTGCTAACACCTCTAAAGCCGTATTTGTCTAGTTTGGTTAATAGTGTGTCATGATTTATTGTACCAAACGCCTTAGAGAAGTCTAGAAAGAGAGCTAGTGTTTTATCTTTACTGCTTTTATTGTTTTCAAGAGCTATATCTTTTGGTAGTTGCATCACAGGATGTAAAGTACTGTGATTTTTCCGAAACCCATATTGATGATGGTATAGGATATCGAATTTGTCCAAGTATTTTATATTTCTATTCGACATTAATTTTCCTAACACTTTTGAGAAATTAGGTAAGATGCTGATCGGCCTGTAGTTTGTGAACTTTTGTTCATCATTTGATTTATGTATTGGAATTACTTTTGCTATTTTCATTCGCTCTGGAAATGTGCCGTTAGTGAATGAATTGTTAATAATGTGTGAAAGTGGTTCGGCTATTACATCGATTGTTCGTTTGAGGAGGTGAGAGGTGATACCATCACAATGTTCACTGTGTTTAGATTTCATATGGTTTGTCACGTCTACCACCTCAAATGGTGTTATTTTACTTAGGAAAAAACTTTGTTCAGAAGTAAAACCCATAAAGTCTAAGGGTGATTTGTTTGTACTACTTGATTCCTCACTCGTTGTGTTAAATTCCTGTGCTATTACGGTTGGATCACTTATTTTGTTTCCGTCATCTTGGACAAAGAAGGTCGGTATTATTGTCGAACGTTTGGCCTTTCTTATGGTTTCATTTAATATCTGCCACGTTTTCCTATGGTTGTCTTTATTTTTTGACAATATTCTCCTAAAATACATCGCCTTACTTTGTTTCTTAATTTTCTCGAAAAGTCTACAGTAATTTTTGTAGTTTTTTTATATTTTGTTCAGTTGGGGATTTTAGTTTTTTATTATAAAGTTTGGCTTTATTAATGGATGACCGTAAAAGTCCCTTAGACATCCATGGTTGTTTCCTGATCAATTTTTTTAAGACGAATATGTTTGAAAGGAAAAGCTTTTTTCAAAGGCCGCTAGGTATATATTACTGAACATTTCGTACGCTGTATGTGGACAATTCACTTCAAAAACTGGGGGAGAAATCACTTTGTGATAGGAGAAGTTTAAAGGTAGCCACGTTATCTTCGTTTAACATTCGTTTCTCAATAGTTATTGGTTTGTGTCTAGTATGAGTATTTACCTCTGTGTAAAATGTACCGAAATGATCAGATACATCGGCTATGATTATTCCCGATGAAGATGGGGATGGTACATTATTTGAAAAAAAAGATGATCTATCAAGGTAGCAGAGTGAGCAATCACCCGCGTTGGCTTTGTAATAGAGGGTAAAAGGCCTTGGCTGAACATAATATCTAAGTACCTTTCGGTATTTGTGTGTGTACCAGATTTGAGTAGATCAATATTGAAGTCTCCCATAATATAGGCGTTTTTTTATTTTCTTAATTAATTTGATCAGTTATTTCACTTAGTTTAGACAGCAATAGGTCTATACCCGCCTTTGGTGGCGTATTTGGTCTATACACAACACCAATCAGAATTTTAGAGCTGTTTACTTTAATTTCGATGAAGAGGACTCTATTACGTGTGGAATAAAAACAGACAAGTCATGACGGATTTGAGGAACAAGCCCCTCTTTGACGTAGAGTCCAACGCCACCACGTCCATCGTCACCTTCGGGCCGTGTGCTCTTTATTAGGGGATCATAGCCGTCTAATGTATATGAGATGTTAAAGGGGTACTTGAAATAGTTCAGTAAGACCGATGATGCCGAAAAAATTCTCCGTGACTTGCATATCGTGTAACAGCATGTTTAAAGGGTCCCAGTGAGCATTAAAACTTTGACAATTTAGATGAAAGAGGGAGAATTGATCTGATCGGTTTTTGTGAAGACTGCGAAATTCACTAGGTAGGTAATATTTACAATCAGCGCCAAATTCTTTGAAAGGAGAATCCTCGTTATTGGGCATCTCACACACTCTTGTATTGAAAATATTCATGAAATCGTATTCAACGTTTGTCTGGATCTCGTCCAGGGTAATATTACCCGCCATTATACCGAGGATACATGCCAAGTCCAGCAGATACACGGCAATTTAAGAAAATAACACTGTTATCCACATTTGCGATTTTATGCTTTGGGAACCCATTTAAGCTAAAGTACTCAATCGGTACACACCCACCCTCTTCGGTATCATCGGCGGCAAGTCTATGCTGCAGGCCTAAAACATACGTAGCAGTCGGATACAGAGTGAAACATTCCTGCTTGTTGACGGAAGAAAGAAACTAAAATATAACAAAAAACATATGTACAGTTGTGGCTATTGGTTGGTAAATGTTTTATAAGTCAGGGGTTGGGAGACACTTCGTATAACAATTGTGATATGTGAAAGGGGGTGTCAAACTCATAATAAATGGATTACGGACAGTTCATGTAAATCGAAAAATCGATTTTGTTCCTGCGGAGATACTTTGATTGAGGTCAACGTTCGTGACACATTCTTCGTATAATTGTCTTTAGCGTTCATTTAGGCGTCATCTTACAATATATCTTATGAAGAAAAATGCATATTTCCCAAGCCAAATTCTTAATAAAAAGAATTCATATTTCTCCTCGTCTACTATTCCGTCACTCACCTTACAGACCCACTCTTGTGGAACTTTGCTTTAAGGTTGATTTCGAAATTATTTATTCTCAAGAAGCAGTTTTTGTCATCAGATGACGCCTTAATTAATTATCGATCAAGTCAAGTGAATTACACGTGGCCCTGGACATAGTTACAGTTATCGATTCTTAAGGTGGTAGGATGTACAATGTGATCGTCCCTCGTTGGGCACAACAGGAATGGGACAAGGAACTGGATATAAATATATATTTGTGTTCATATCAAACGTACACAAAATTATCACCCAGTTAGTTCAATAGGACCTTCATCGGGCTGATTCACGACTTGGATGGGGCAGAGAATTGGATATAAATATATGTATGTATTCATATCAGACGTATAAAAAATAATCACCTGATTGGTTCAATAGGACCTGATACAGACCCGTGAAGGGTATCACCTCATCAGCGGTCTATTACCAGATAAATATACAGAACAGACCCTGGCAGTCAGCAACGATGATCAGCCTATGGCTGCTGTCAGGGACTAAGTGGAAATTGTTGAATTGATGTGGTTAAATTCATTAACGCCAATATTGCTGAGATTGGAACAACTAATGGGGTTACACCCCGACGTTACCACGAGAAAGTCGAGTACCAGCCCGTCTATTGCAGTGGGCATCATTATAATAGAAGAAGTCATTCCATGCCATGTCGACTGCCAATGCCGCCATGGCTAGACCAGAGTCAAAGCCTTATAGTTAGAGTTTGTGCAGGTTTACCCGGTAAATTTACCTTATATACATCAGCAGTTAACATAACAACTAATTATTAGTCCATTAGGCATAAATCATTAACACATATTTAATTGTTATTGTTGAAGGTAACTTTTTAGCAGCCATGGCTAGTTGTGACCGAATCAAGTGTGTAAAATCACCCCTGATGCGGCCACAACTCACCATAGCCTACACCTATACTGTCCATCCCCGGTGGACTATTCTGCCCCAGGCATTATTGACCGATTCCAGTTTCCCCTTCTACTTTCCGGGGGTTTCCGGTGGGGACTAACAGATAACAGTCATACTGAGCTTCAAATGGTCTTATCTCGTAGAATAACAAGTTATTGTTCAAACATAACTCGAGGCGTTAATGTTTTCAGTAAAAGAAGGCTTACTTTAGTAAGTCATTGTTCATAAACAATTAATCTATCACAAGCCATCGGAGAGGCACTCTCAAATAAGTTGTAACAAAACAATTGGACATTAAATTTAAACATGTATCCACTGACAAACTAACTGCAAGGAATTTATTTACATGTTCTTGCAGTACAAAGTCAACAAGCCGAACAAACCCATGGATGCTATTCAGCAGCCATGGCCTGGTTCGATTCTTGGCATTGTCGGTAGTTGATAGTCAATGAAGATAGCCTTAATTTAGGAGAGGCGTTGGACTATTGGACTATTGGACTATTTCATTACCCCACAAGCAGAAGCACTTCGATGCTATCATTGGGGGTGGGGGGGGGGGGGAGGTTCCATTAAGTGTAAAAAAACACCAATTCAGCAGGGTACGTTTTTGTTTACATTCTAGTCACGTGTTAAATGAGGCTCTTCTCTCAAAATCTCTCCGAGCTTTTTAACCATTTCACAAGAGAGCTAAGGCTCAACAATAAGCTAGGGCATGATACGCTGATACGTAGGGGGTGGGGGCATAATTTAAACAGTAGGTCGATCATATCTAAGATATTTGTATATACACTGGAAACTGCGAATTTGCCATTAACTTTAGGAAACACCAGTTTTGAAAGGTTTTTGTTTACATTCTGGGCACGTTTTGAAAGGAGACTCTTTTCTCAAAATCTCTTCAAGTCTCTTAAACATCTAAACATCCCACAGGGGAGCCGGGTCTCAGTAGTGCGCTAGGGCATGGTACGCTGATATGGAGGAGGTGGGGAGCATAAGTTAAAGGCAGGGCGATCATTATTTTGGATATTAGTTAATATCTAAACTGGAAAGTACAGATTTTCCAGTAACTTTAGAAAACACCTATTCAGCAAGGTACGCTTTTGTTTGAATTCTAGTCGCATATTAAAAGGGACTCCTTTCTCAAAATCTCTCCAAATCTGTTAAACTTTTCACAAGAGAGCTAAACTTGGATCTCAACAATGGGCTAGGGCATAATACGCTGCTACGAGGTGGGGGGGGGGGGGGGGGGGGGTCATGGGTTAATCAGTGGGTCGATCATCGATCATACCTTAAATATATTGAGTATTAGTATCTAAATTATAAACTACAAATGTTCCATTAAGTTTAGAGAATCTCCCCACGTCTTTAAGACATCACACAACAGATCTAGGACTCAACGACAAGCTAGTGCATGATACGATGATACAGGGGTCGGGGGAGAGAGGGGGGGGGGGGTCATAAGAGAATGGGTCATAATTTTTTTTAAACATCTCACAAGAGAGCTAAGTCTCAACAAGGAGCTAGGGCCTGGTACGTTGACTCAATGGAAGAACTGCAGTCCACAATTTAGATTTTTATTACCTGGTAAACGCATGCGTGGACATCACTTTTAACGAGTGGATTACGTCCAGTCCACGGCTGCGGTACTGTAATCAGTATTTTCATTAAATGATCTTCAATTTCTTTACTGAATTCTGTTTGTCCTCATTGATTCCCTGTTTCAGATTATTTGCACCAATTCAAGACCACGAAGACACTTCCGATCTACTTTGGGACTTTAAAACTCATCTGCATTCTTGGTAAATGTCACATCATCTTTAACAGCTAGGACAGCATTAATGACATTAGGGCCGTGTCCTGTGGACGATTTAACCCTTTACCCAACGTAACGACCAAAACCGGCCAGCGCTATTCTCAAAAATCACCAATTAATTTTCATTATTTTTTTCATTTTTTGTCTCAAAAACATAGGTTATGACCCCTCATTGGAATGAGCTCGTCGAGCTCGTTCCAATGAGGGGTCATAACCTATGTTTTGGAGACAAAAAATGAAAAAAATTAGTTATTCAAGAATTTTTTTTGCAAGTGTCGTCTGCTTTTCATGTTAGGTAAAGGGTTAACTCTTGGCGTTAGTTTATCAATCCGTAGCTACTTATCCCTTTTCACCCTGCCAAACTATCCATATTTCCTGAAATCACAACAAATACAACAATATAGTTTTTGAAGTTGTTGATATCCCAGTAACACGGGTGGCACACTTGTGCGAAAGGGTACTGACATAGGGAACTTTATATCCGTGCTACCTGGCCTCCATAATCGAAGTTTTGACAAGGTATGAAATTCAAACAAAATCCCACCTGAGCGTTTATCCTCTTTTGTTTTCTATGTTGGGGCCGAGAACCTTATAGTGTAACGCATAGACCAGTAAAGTACCGCACTGAAAAAGAGATTTTAAGACACTTTGAAACCCCTTTTGGCTCTGTTCACCCCCTGTAATTTTATTCACACAGGTATACGGTACACAACTCACATACACACACGCATACATACATACATATATATCGCCAATGTCAAGCAGGAATTCCAGCACTGATCGTCCTGGGTCCGATCCATTGAAACTGAAAGTTTTTCGGAAGTTGGCCCCGACAGAAGTTGATCCCAACACTACGACACTCAATCACTTAGCGATAAATTCTCTGCCACCATACCAACTGAGCTAATGGCAACCCCCAAAAGGTTGTAATCAACTCAGCCAGTTTGTTAGTTCACTCACATGTACAAACCGCCCCCAGACCTATATTGGAGAATTACAATTACTGATTTTTTTGGAACTGTTTTCACTGCTGATTGCAATTGTCTACATACAGTACAGCCGCCATGGACTGGTCACTTTGACACTTTCCACGGGGTGCGCAATATTTCCAGACCCGCAATTTTTTTCTTCACATTTTAGAAACATATGGTTATATGCTCCAGGGTTAGGTAGGTGGGTGCAATGAGAACCTTCTGCTTTTGGGGCTTTTGGATGGCTGAAAATGGCTGGTATCGGCATTTTTTCATGCATTTGACAATAAAATATTTCACCCACATTCAGGCTGTCTATTTCTACTTAGTCAGGTAGTGTTATATGTTTCCGTGGATTTGGAAAATGTAATACATGTTATAGGTTAGATAGCTGAGTTAAAGAATATTCGCATTTGAAGAGAGTATGGCAATGCCTGGAAATCTGGGGAGCGGAACCTTACGAGTTTCGACTTCAAATGGATTGAAATGAACCATTAGTATTTTCAAAGATGTGGCAATTTGCTGTGGACAGATTGCGATATCTTTGAAAATTCTAATGACTCATTTGAGTAAGTTATATTAATAGATAGAAAATACAATTCCAGCAAACACAATGGTAAAAGTTTTATAGGTACCGCTAAACTAAATATTTGAATTAGAGTTACCCGCCTTGAAATGCTGCACTCGGAAATGATGCAGTCTCAAGAAATAAACAGCCTTGGGAAAATATATTGTCTCAATAAACGTTTGAAACATTCTATTGACATCTTGCATTATTGTTGAATATTTCTGATAAAAAAAGAGGGTGTTTTGATCACTTTTGGACCTGAAAAATACAATTTACTTTTTGCGTCTTTTTGTAGGGAATTCCCTGCAAAATATGTGCAGGTGACCGGTACTTCCCTTCGTGTCATTTTTTCTCTCTTATTTATTGTATGACCCCCCCCCCCCCCTTTTTTTTTTGCGGGTCAGAAAAAGTTATCGGAAGGGTTATTACATGGCAAAGAAGATATTTGAATGCCAACATTAAATGATGCGATCATATTTTCTTTCGCCTGAACGTTATAATGGTGGCCGATGGGAAAATATTTATTTCTGTGATACCTATAGTATTGGCTCCTGATGAAACAAGACGCATTTGGTGTTTTGTTTAAACTGGCTGATCTAGTCTCGTCAATTCGATGCAATACGACGACACAGATTACTTGCATGTTATAACAATAACATGATTTTCAAGGCCATTACGGTCATTAGCGGCCCAATAGAAATTATTAACAGCCCGAGGTCTTATAAGCAGGTCGAGGGCTGTTAATCACATCTGGCGGGCTGCCAATAGAACTGCAATGCCCAAGAAACTCATGTTATTAATATTATTACCACTAATAGGAAAGGACATTCAAGTAACCTCCAAATAACTGCAAGTCAAAAGTTTAATCAAATCCGAGAATTATTCAACATATTTGTCCTTAACCCTTTAACCAACGTGACGGCCAAAACGGGCCAGCGCTATTCACAAAAATCGACAATTAATTTTCATTATTTTTTCATTTTTTGTCTCAAAACATAGGTTATGACCCCTCTTTGGAACGAGCTCGTCGAGCTCGTTTCAATGAGGGGTTATAACCTATATTTTTGAGGCAAAAAATGAAAAACATTATTTATTCAAGAATTTTATCTGAAAGTGTCGTCTGCTTTTCATGTAAGGTAAAGGGTTAATCAAGAAATATACTGACATTTTAATGTGGACAGAAAATGAACAATTAAGTTAAAAGTTAGAACTTTGAATATTCATGAGATGTCGGCATTTACTTTTTAAAGTTTTTTTTTTAAAAACCAAGTACGAAATAACTGAAACAAAAAATACAGTATCGGAGTTTGGGAGCTACCTTCGTTTTAATACTGCATCAAAGTTTGTATTAACCTTTCGTTCGTGTCATCGAAGATATCGGACATCGAACAGCTTTCGGTTATAGTTTTCGTGGGAGATTGAAAATAAACTGTTTTTCCTCGACATAACCCGTGTTCAGATCAATGTTGTCCACCCGACTCTTCAATACCATTTTCGTTTTGATATAAATCCAACACTCTAGATTTTATCTCGCTCAAGAATTTTTAGAATGAAACTTTTTCATACCCTTGACATCAAATGTTTTGAAAAAATTCCTTGTCGGCCCGCTGTCGTTCTGCGGGAGTGGGCAACAGCTGTTCGCGAAAAACTTTAGCTACAATTTCGTCAATGTTACCATTTTTTTCGAGTTCGAGTTTGATTATCGCTGCTTTTACGATGTTTGCCATTTGACTCGCCTTTCTCTTTTTTTATTTCCGCTGTCGCCGATTGAATCGGAATGTTTTGATTTTGTTTCTCCTTTCCATCCGTTTGAATTATCGTCTTTCTCATCTCATCGCCTCCTCCTCTTCCAAGCGTCGATTTTATCAACTCATTCTTTGCGACCATGCACGTTTCAAACCCAACCGACACGCGTTAGACCTCCATTCCATTCTGACAACTTTTTTTCTCACTGGTCTCAGCCTTTATGACTCCGACCAGTTGAGGTTTGGTTCGATATAGCGATGCCGAGATTCTTCACGTAACTTTTCTATTGAGATCGATTCCACGCTTCTAATAAAAATAACATTTTATTTTATGC
This sequence comes from Pictodentalium vernedei, assembly GCA_031216915.1. Lineage (NCBI taxonomy): Eukaryota > Metazoa > Mollusca > Scaphopoda > Dentaliida > Dentaliidae > Pictodentalium > Pictodentalium vernedei. The sequence goes on along the minus strand of CM062297.1, from coordinate 147,885,659 downwards.
TAACCTGTGAATTATCGCACATTATCTAAAATATATTTGTCGATATCCATCAAGTCGATGGATATCGAGAAATATTCCTCAGTAGCTTGCTAAATGACGTCACGCTTCGGCGCATGCCGTCACGTTGAACGTCGTCTTGAAGGAACGATCACCAGATCTTTGTTATTGTCTTGAAACTGTTTGCACATTGTTTGGACATGAAAGTTTTATTTTTCACCAGCGCTTGCTTTCAGGTCCACACGCTTCGACGCATGACGTCGCCTTGAACATCGCCTTGAAGGAACGATCAGCAGATCTTTGTTATTGTCTTGAAACTGTTTGCAGTCGAATTGGGCTGAATATTGCGTAGTAAAATGTCACGTAGCATGTAATAAAAAGAAAATCTATGCTATTTTAGTGAGTATTGTGAATTATCTTATTCGTGAAAAAAAAACTTCTGGTCTATTTTTTATACACTTCAAAATATATTCTACAAACTTTCAAAACCTTTTTTTTCATTTCCTATTATGTATAATTTCAAAACGTTTATATAAATTTCCAAAATTTATATAAATTTTCATTTATTTACACAACTTTTAATTTTTATTAGAATTTCCAATTTTCGATTTTTCTTTAAACTTTCATAATTGATTTGCAAACTTTCAAAATTGATTTGCAAACTTTCATTTTTTTTCTTCTTGCATTTCTTCTATATAGGGAAAATAAAATTGAACTTTATATTATAAAAAATAGGAAAACAAATTGATTAATCCTAAAAACAATTTAAAAGCTTGCAAGAAACCAATAATTTACATTTAAAACATTTAAAAAACAAAATTGAAATATTTTTATAAAAAAAAGTTTCTTATATATAATAACTGAATAAAAATTTTAAAAATTAATCACTGAAATGGCAATGGAAAAAATGTTGAATTGAAAAGAAACATTCCTTACAAAAAACGTGAAAGTAAATCTTTTCTTTGGAAACCTTATCCAATCGAATTAGAAGACGTTGAGGTGATAAAATATGAGTATAAATATGAAAATTATAACATTGGATTAAAACTTATTAAAACCATTCCCGTTCGCCCTGCATCTAACTTTTCCAGTTCAGGTGAAAGAAGGTGTGATAATCCTGAACATCAAAGACTGGCCGACTATAGTTTTGTTCTAATTAGTTGGGAAGTTTAAACGAGAGTGAATTCAGTTCAATTTTTTCCGACTTAGATTTTTATTCAGACAAATAATAAGAAATAAACAATAATAATAATATTTGATAATAATAATTCTTTGGTCTTCCGCTGTTTTGTCGCGGTCCTCTTACATGGAGGCCCACATCGACCCATTCCCCGCCGGGTTATTCCTCCCCCACTCTCCCTGCTAATCACCCAGAATTTAGTCAAAAACGTTTCATAATTCCACCCATTAGCGCTTTCTCCAGTTCTCCAACTATATGATTGACCCTTTCCCTCATGCCATTTTTCATCAACTTATCCTTCATATTTTCATCCCATTTTTCCATTAGTTCCCAAGGACTCTTGTTCTACTAGGCAAATATTTGGGGCATTCTAGAATGAAATGTTCCAGTGTTTCCGTTACTACTAAGTGGAAGTAGTCAAATGCAGTGTGCGTCTGTGTGTGTGTGGGGGGGGGGGGGGGGAGTGTCCTACGTCCTAGATGAGAATGGGATGAAGTAGGAAAAGTGAAAACTAATTTGCCTCTTCTTCTCAGGTGTAGAATAGTGATCCGCTTGTTCCTTTTTCAGAAAGTCAATTAGTTTGCAGATGTTTGGGTGTGAACCTGGGAGACCTTGTTGCAGTTTTCTGTGCCACCATTCAACGTGATTTGTTGTCCTCGGCCCAATGGTTTGGTGGTGATCCTATAAGCTAAGTCCGTGGCTGCCGTCAACCCATTAATCAGTAACGTTGTCACAGAGACGCGTACTGTTAGCTTGCATAGTACTATCATCATTCTCTTCATAAAAAAGGTTTTGAAAATGATTTATGGTAGTCAGTTTGTCAATTCTAGATGTGCCAATATTAAATTATTAATTTATAGACTGCCTTCCACATTCTTGTAGTTATGTACAGTTCCTAGTCACCTTCCAGTTCGAAGTTGTCGTGTGTGGGGGGGGGGGGGGGGTCTGCCCCCCCCCATACCCTACTGCCAGTGCGCACACTCAAACGAAATAAGATAATTGGCCTTCGCTTCCGACTCTCGTTGATTCATGAGCAATAAAGTTATTCGGGTCGTAAGGAATTTCAAATCCCACACCGTCCCTGTGTGTTATATGAATTTTCAATTTTCGATTTTTCTTTCAAACTTTCATAATTCATTTGCAAACTTTCGAAATTGATTTGCAAACTTTCATGTTTTTTCTTCTTTCGTTTCTTATATATAGGGAAAATAACATTGAACTTTATATCATAAAGAAATAGGAAAGCAAATTGATTAATCCTAAAAAAAAATTGAAAGCTTGCAAGAAACCAATATTTCAAATTGACAATATTTAAAAAACAAAATTGAAATATTTTTATAAAAAAAATATCTTATATATAATAGGGAATAAAAAAAATATTGAATAAAAATTTAAAAAATTAATCACAAAAATGGCAATGGAAAAAGTCGAATTGAAAAGAAACATTCCTTACAAGAAACTTGAATGTAAATATTTTCTTTTGAAACCTCATCCGATCGAATTTGAAGACGGTGAGGTGATAACGTTTGAGTATAAATATGAAAATTATAACATGGGATTAAAACTGACTGAAGATCAAGTAGAGTCGTTTTTAGAGTTGAAAAAATCGTGTCTGGAAATCATGAAAGAAGAGAAAGTTTCACAGGATGTGGACTCTATTCTGATCCACAGCGAATCTATTTCCGAAAATCGATAAATGTGTCGAAGATCGACGCGGAAAGAAGCCCTGGAAAATATGAATTATTATTTATTTATTTAGTGGTATTTAAGGTCACATACTTATGCACAGTTACTAACCAATGACCGTGACCGTGTTTCGGATGGAGGAAGCCGGAGTACCTGGAGAGAACCACCGAGCATCGACGAGCAACTGTCAGCTCCGCTCAAAAAGGGTTACAGCGGTTGGAGACATGTGCACCATCGACGTGCAGTACGCCTCAGTGCACTTAGCTATCTAGTGCGCACGACTAAGGTATCTCGTGCGCACGACTTGCTAAGATTGGGGAAGTGGGTTATAGTCTTTACTGGTGAGAGGAGACGACTAATTTCCTGCATGTATTGCCTCTTCTGTGGTCCTTGAAGCCGAGAACGTCACTTCTTTGTGACTCCCTGTTCCAAATTTGTTCACACCCGGGCGAGTCATGGTCGTCCCGGAGGTGTCGTGCCCAATGGTTGCCGCGCGTATCGTATCGCCCTATAAACTAAAGTACATTGGTTGCCACAAATTCGTAAGCATCATACATCCATGGTAGGGCGCCATTCTATGACGGTACTCATCCTAAGTTTGAAGAGCTTTCTACTTCCTCGCTCAGTAGAAAGCACTGGGAAGGACCTCCCATGGCGGGATGGCCTGTCGTAACTTCTATGATACTTCTTCATAGATTGACAACCCACCAGGACCGCATCTAGTGCTATCTACCCGGGAATATTGGAGCGGGGGGGGGGGGGAGGGCATGTACCGCTAAATTTCCCGACGACTATATAGTCATTTGCCCTAGGACTATCGTCATCTGCCCGATGACGTTTGGGCCCTATTCATTGGGGCGAGGAGAGGGGGTGTACTTTCTCGAATGTGGGACCGGTAGACTTTCCTCCGGGAAGTTTTAAAACAATAGTCTGAGAGTGATTCTGGAGTAATCTAATTGCTGTTACACTCACACCACCCATCCCCCAGGATTAACAGCCATGCGCCCTACTACTGTTATACGATACATATATATCTTGTGAATCGAGCCTCTGCTGTGAGGCATATTTAGAAGTGGTCGTCTATCGGGCTGGCTGTCCTATGAGCAAGCGCGGTCCCCACCGAAGCAGGAGACCTGGAAATTAAACCATGTTGTCTTGTCTGGGCTGGTGATCCTTGGACCAAGAGAGTTTTCTACCGAAACGGGACACTTTGAAACCTGTGGGGGCTCTTAACTCCTTTTCACCACAAGACGAAAACTGGGTGATGGAGTTGCTGGGACCTGGAGTGTGTGTGTGTGTATGTGGGGGTGGGGGGCTTCTAACCTATTCAAAAACAAACTACATTAGTAGGTTAGTAGGCGGCAATGGGTCAGCCCCGTGGAGCAAAACAAATAATCTAGTGTCCCCGTAACTGTTTGGAGGGGTGAGACGTAATTACTGGAAACAGGGTTCAAATTGTCGCGCCCGCTCAATAAATGGAGTAGTTTCCTTAACTGGGAACTTGGCAAATTCCTAATTTGCAGATCTCCAGGCTGGAACTAATGCTGGAACTAATGAGTTGACTGAAGAAGTCTCACAAGAATAGAGAAATACCAGAGACACCCCTCCCTCTGAGGCTCCCCGTCCAGTGGGAGGTCGATTCCAGGATTTTCGGGAGAAAGGGGGACGTGAAAGCATTCCGAATGTGTTTGTTGGGTTGTTGGAGGGGGAATGGGGACACCGCCTTAGACGTGTACCCCATCTTGGAATAAGCTGTTTATTTTGGGGTAACCAACCAAAGTACCTTACAAGAAGGGCGAAACAATGCGCCGGGCAATCACTGGGGAACCACACCCCTGGGGCAACTCTGGTTCGGCCCAGTATGATGAAATTTTAAATATGCAGCCAGAAAGACTCTAATATTTCGTCTTTAGATGTAGCAGAACAGACAAATCATACTGGGAATCTTCGTCTACTTCTCACGAGCATCACAATCCCCCCCCCCCCCCCCCACCGCCCACCTCTTCTCCTCCTCTACCCTAACACATACTTCCTCTTAGTTCATAATAAAATTGATATGTCAGGGTCGGAGAAAAATACGGGTTTCAGGTGAGGGCAATTACAACGTCGAAAACACAGTCGAAAGGTGGATATCTTGACGGTTGTGTCCCCCTTCCCAACCCTGCTATTCCACTACATGCGAAATGCTTGCAGTAACCTAAACATATTATCTCGTGCGCACGACTTAGGTATCTCATGCGCACGACTTAATTATCTCGTGCGCACGACTTAATTATCTCGTGCGCACGACTTAATTATCTCGTGCCAATGACTTAATTTTTTTTTTTTCACACATGTAATTTTTTTTCTTCACATGTCCCTAATGAGCTTCCGTTAAAGATAATGAAAATGCCGTTTTCTTAATTCTAAATGGGTTTAGCAGAGAATAATTCTCAATCGTTGAAAATAATTGGAAAATAATTGTAAAAAGCCAGATTCTGTGTTTTTATTCCACCGTACAGGAAAATGCCTGAAGTTTGTGATATAATGCGCACATCGATGATACAAATTCGCTAAGATTTGGAAATTTTGATATTTCAAATTACTTAATTGCGAATGAAGCTTGCAAGTATGGACCTCTCTACTTCTCTGCACACTGAGCGTATTCTCTTCAATGGAGATAATCATTCGTTTCTTTGGCGCTAGTGTTGTGTACCGTTCATATTTTTGAAATGTTTTGATCGGGACAGACGTTGAATTCAAAATTCTTTTTGGATATCAATGACTTGAGACAAATGGAATCTTTGAATTCAAAGATCAATACTAGAATGCGAATTCTGGGTTTGTTGGAGGGAAGAGGCAGTCAGTCAGACGCTTCCATTGTCATTGAGCCCCTCTCAAAGCCAAAATGTAAATCTCGTAGACGACAGAAATCCGATACAAAATCTGGATTTGTGTCCTCTTCGTCGTTTTCAGATTCTGAATCGGATTCTTGTGAAGATTCGGCTTGGCCGTCTCGAAAAGTCTCGGGTGCGAGTCGCTCGAAGCGTGATATCTCAAAATTAAAATCTGGCCTCAAAAGTGAAGCGTCTGACAGAGTTAAATTCCCTCAAATTTTCCCACATTCAACTTTACAGTATGAATATATTAATTCAAATATTCAATTTAAAGAATTGAATTTTCAACAATTTATAGCAGGTGAATTAGAAATTGTTACTAGATCAGGCATTTCCAGAGCTGAAAAAAATGGTAGATTGCTCATGTTAAAAAAGATAGCATATTATTACTCCATATATGATTGGAAAGCCTTGTTAATTTTTTTTCTCCGACTGGCTGAGGAGAATTGAACTGGGTGTAAACTCTTGGTCTGATGATCCTAGTATCACTGAAATTCCCATTTTGGCTAAATATTAAGATCAAAATCATTAAATTACACCGCCGGTACTAACAAATTAACTTCAAGTTTTGAAAAAAAATCTCGTCAGATACAAGTAGTGCCTCATCTGGAGTGATTTGGTTCTGTTCTAATTTTCAAAGGAACAAGTCTCAGTACAATGGTCCACACAAAGCTACAATTAAGGGTCAAACTCGGCACGCTGAACACATTTGTGCTACTTGCTGGCTCAAAAAAAAAAACAAAGAAAAAATGGGGCATCCCGAATGCTCCTCTTCCTGTCCATTCCAGAAATGACTAGGCTTTTCCAATCATTTTCGTGAATTGAATCCACTAGCCGAGGTCTTCTATTCCAGTTATTTGCGTGAAAAAAATGATAAATCGCATTTCAGTAACCTACAAATCACGACAAATGTATTGATAGATTTTTAGATATAGTTTCAGTGCGCTCATGCTCAAATGAGTGCATTGGGAGTTTTCCAGATTTGTCCTTGGTAGGAAACGTCATTTCTGATTGTCCTTCGGGGAACAGAACAGTGTTGCCTTTGTGCACTGGAATTTCAGATAATTGTGATCAAGACTCTGCTAGTTTGGATAAGCAAAATGCAGATGAAGCGTTTCTTATTAAGCCACAGTCATATCCCGAACAACAAAATGTTTCTTTCAATTCAGATACTCCTGTAGTTCTCTTTGACGTTCCGATTGATAATATACCTCTCTATTGTTCATCCCGTAAATCTTCTGCGAAGAACAATAAAGAATACATACATGACCACAATAGAGTTTTCGAATCTGAAGAGCCGAATTACTTATCATGTCGCATTCCTGTTGAGTCTAATATTATCGTTAATCATTTTCGCCAAAATTTGATAAATTATTCTGATGCAAATCTTTGTGACCAGTTAGAATTTGGTTTCCCTATAGGTTATAATGGCTTGGTATCCATAAATGAATTTCTCCCTAAGAATCACAAGGGAGCCATAGAATTTGAAAAAGATGTTGATAGTTATATTGAGAGAGAATTGCAATATAATGCTATATTGGGACAGTTCTCCGAAATCCCTTTAAATGCAAAGTAAAGCTTAGTCCTTTGAACACAGTACCAAAGAAAGCTTCAAATGAACGACGAGTTATTGTCGACTTGAGTTATCCCACTGGATGTTCGGTCAATGAGGGTATTTCAATGGACAACAATAGCTCTGATGATTCAGCAAAGTTAAGCTATCCAAATGTAGATTATTAAGTTGAAATTATTGAAAAGAAATGTAAAGGTTGTTTTTTATTTAAACGCGATCTTAAATATCTTATCGCCAAATTCCTATAGACTCAGGGGACATTCATCTGTTAGGGTACATGTGGAAAAATAAAATCTATTTTGATAAAGTTCTCACAATGGGTTTAAAATCGGCAGCAAAAATCTGCCAAAGGCTGACTGATGCACTGGTTGTCATGGCAGCTAAAGAAGGTATTGAGATCATAAATTATTTGGATGATTTCGCTGGGGCAGAATCTCCAGATAAGAACAGTGAATCCTTCCTAGCTTTAGGAAGATTACTAACTAAGTGCGGTTTGGATGAAGCAAAGGAGAAAGCTTGCCCTCCATCTACGCTCATGGTATTTTTAGGTGTTCTTTTTAATACTGATACTCTGACTTTGGAAATAACGCAGGAACGACTAAGAGAAATTCTAGATTTGGTTTCTGTATGGCAAAATTTTAAAAAGGCAAGATTAAAACAGGTCCAGTCTTTGAGAGGGAAACTTCAGTTTGTTTGTGCTTGTGTCCACCCAGGTAGGATTTTTCTTTCTAGACTTTTGAGATGGTTAAAATCTTTCCATAATAACAAACATTTACTTCTCAAAGTTCCTAAATATGTTCAGCACGATTTGTCTTGGTGGGTAAAGATTCTACCCGTGTACAATGGAGTTTCTATGATGGCTCAGGAGGACTGGTCTTCTCCTGATCAATTTCTAGCTTCGGATGCTAGTTTGGTAGGTTGTGGTGGTGTGTGTGAAAAGGAGTTCTTTCATGCTACATTCCCGGAGTTTATAGTTTGTCAAAACCTTCACATAAATGAACTAGAACTTTTATCCATTGTAGTTTGCCTAAAACTGTGGGCTAAAAATCTAAAGGGAAGAAAGGTTTTGATTTATTGTGACAACACCACTTCAGTATCTGTTTTAGACAAGGGTTCATTCAACAAGCAATGAGTTTATGCAATCTTGTTTAAGAGAGATAGTTTTCTTAGCTGCAATGTTTGAATTTGAAATTAGCGCTAGACACATTGAAGGTTGTATGAATCGTACTCCAGATTTATTATCAAGGTGGAATGAGGGAATATCGGTTCAACGAAAGTGTTTTCTTACTGTTCGTCACTTGAACTTTTCTGAGTTAATTGTTTCAGAACAAAACTTTCATTTTGACAATAACTGGTAGTTTATTTGTTTTCAGGCTCGCAGCTTTCACAATTGAAGATTGAAGAGAGAAGCACAACAATCGGTTTTTTCTGACAATGGAGATCATATTTCTTGTTTTGTGAATATTTTAAGCTTGATGAATTCCCAGCCTCCTTTGACACTCTTAAGTTATTTGTTCAATTTATTAGTAGGCCATTTAAGTCTCCTCAAGCAATCCGCTGTTATTTGAGTGTTGTTAAATCTTTACACAGATTTTTAGATTTGGATTGTTCAGCTTTCGAAGCTTATGAACTCAAACTACAGTTTAGAGGATTATCTTGGATAAAGAAACATTGTCCACATCAAGCATTACCTATTACACCACATATTCTTTTGGAAGTTTCCGATCATATTATCCCGAGTGACCCCATTCAAGTGTCATTTTGGTGTCTTTTTCTATTAGCCTTTTTCTTAATGGTTAGGAAATCTAATTTGGTCCCAATGTCGGCCTCCAAGTTTGATTCTTCAAAGCAGCTAACTAGAGGAGATATTCTTGTTGAAGATAATCTTCTACTAGTTGTTATTAAATGGACTAAAACGTTACAATTCGGCCAAAAAATTTTAAAGTTACCTCTCATATCCATCCCGAACTCTCCTCTCTGCCCAGTACAAGCCTTTAAAAATATGTTAAAATAGTACCAGGGTCTGATGATGATCCAGCGTTCATGTACAATCAAAATGGGAAAGTTATCCCCCTTTCATACCCCCAATTACAAACCTTTTTAAGGAAAGTGTTGTCTGGCACTGGGCGAGATGCTTCTTCCCATAGTTTTCGTAGAGGTGGGACTTCTTGGGCTTTTCAGTGCCATGTTCCGTCTGAACTTATTCAGTTAACAGGTGACTGGGCCAGTGATGCGTACAAGGCTTATTTACATTTCACAATGAAAGATAAGTTATTAGTAATGTCAAAAATGAAGGAAATGATTATTTCCACTGTCTTATAATTATATCACCTTTATTTTCAGTTAAACAACAACGCAAAGTACTTTTGGTGAGCGACTCCATTTGTAAATATATCAAAGATGTATTTGACTTGGAAGTTAGGGCATATCCCTGTTATATAGTTTCCCACATGACATACTTGATTAGTGACTGCAAGGCCAGTATTCAGGATTTCTCACACATTATATTCCACTTGGGGACGAATGATACAGAAAGAAAACCAGTCGATGTGATCATTTCCAGCTTCAACAATTTGATTACAACCACCAAAAGCATCCATCCCACCGTTCCAATTATTTTCCCTTTTATCATTCCTCGACCAAGGGATCATGTTACACTAGGGGGGGGGGGGGGGGTTAGAAGTCAACACCAAACTTACGGATCTGTGTCACAATAGAAAGTTAATGTTTCTTAAATTATATAAACCATTTGTTTCTGGTGGTGCTCCAAAAAGAGAGCTGTATGCCGATAAAGATGGTTTGCATCTGAATTCAGAAGGTACCAGACGTCTTCGACAATTTTTCATTCAAGTAGTAAACCGACTTTTTTAATTCTTCCTTCCAGGCTGTGGATCTGAGCAAAAATTCGTTGTGACATTTCATTTTAACATTGCTTTATCTCTTTTCAGATTTGTCTTGCAGTTCGCTTCTTCAAGGGCCATTGGCTCTTTGGGTTGCAGCTTCGAGGTATGGATGCTTGAGTTTGCGCCACTCTCTCTGGCTCTGCAATCAAGGTCTGAGAAGGTATGTGTGGTTTTCATATTTTGCACTACGTACTGTATGTCTCCCAATTTTTGGTGGCCATAGGCTTGGCGGCCTTATTATTTTCGAAGTCTTGCTCTTGCTGAGGTATTTAACAGATTGTCTCAAAATTGTATCTCAGTTGGATTAGTTTGATTGAGATATAAATTTTTGACAAATTGTTTACAAAATTATTAATTTCAACTTGTGAGCCTTGAAAGTGCCCCTGTTTTCAGATGGTATTAGATTTGAAGTTCAACAGATATTTACCCGTGATTCTGTTGTGTTAATATTATTTTATGTCACCAGTGTGTTGTGTTTCTGTGCGTTATGTAGTGTTGTAGTGTATGTAAAGTGTCTGGACTTTGTATCAAGTTATTGTGTGTTCTATTCGTTCATTTTGTGTTCCGATCATAATGTTTCAATTCTGCAATAAATGTCATCTGTTTCAAATGACTTTCTTTATTTGCAATTTCGAAATTTTAGTTTTTATATGAATTTCCCATACCCTAAGAGTTAAATTTACTGAATTCATTGGGAAATTAAGGCGAGCTCACTTTCCTATAAATCTTCTCCAATGACAAAAACATTGTCAGCAATGAGTTTTGCATGCTTTTGTATTATTGATTGAATGTTTTGATTTGGAAGAGTGATCGCCGTTGCTATCTGTCTTTCACTGTTTTTACATCACTATGAAGAAACTGTTGAAAGCGAAGGTCGCGCAAAACGTGTCACTTTGTGGATATTCATGTTCTGAACACCTGCTAGGACATCCGATAATGGAGAAAGAAGGCCAATATATTGCGAAGGCACTCGGTTTAGTCAATATATTTTATCTGCTCAGAATATAGTGAGTTAAGATAAAGACTTTGGTTTAAGCATTTAGCCGAGTTGGACGTCAAAACACTCATACATGGTAACTATTTATTACTATAATTTTTAAAACGTTTACGAGCCAGCAACCCCTGACTTCACCTTTCGTAAAGCTCGTCACAAGATTCAAAGGTGTTCACAATTGATCGAATGTTCGGAAGAAATTTCGCTTTAACCCTTTCAACCCTGGTGGTATATTCCATGCCAGTTCAATGGCAGCAATCGGAAGAGTTCATATTTATTATTTAAGGGTAGACCAAGTAATAATTTGAACGTGCAGCCTTCGGGCAGCGTCGTTGAAAATATTGATTGGTCTACCCCACACTTTCATTTACCATCCACCCCACTTAATGAAATTATGGCGTTTTATTTTCCTATGCCGGAAAAGTGGCCTCTCGGGTTTAAATGATTAAGGGAGTGCTGGGCGATATTTGTTATTGGGGTTCAATGTCACTTTCTACAGCCAGGATTAACACGGGTAGAACAGGTTTACAGGTGGAGGAAGCCAGTGTACCAGGATAGAACCATCGATCATCGGCAAACAACTATCAGACATCATATCGTACTAACTCTGCACAAGCAGGGTTAGCATTGGTTCAAGACAGGTGCACCATTGCAGTGCAGTACGTCTCAGTACACAGCGCCACCGAGCCCCAACTGCTATTGTCTAAATAACAACCGCTATCGTGAAAGTACAAAACCTCGGTGCTAAGCAGAGTCGGCAAGAGGAATTGGCCGGTTCAGCCCAGCGATGAATTCTTTTTCGAATTACGGGTGCTTTGAGAGTCGCTTCTCCTGGCCATCGACGCTTGGATCATTAAAAAAAACCTTAATACTTGATTTTTTAACAAAAATAATCACAAATAAATATAATGTCCAATTTAATTATTCACGATCACGATTACCCATTAGCAGAAATATGTGATCTTAAATATCAATAAACATGTAAATTATTTCATTATTTTCGCTATAAAATAATATAAAGAACCAAATATCCTCTTAGTATGTATATATTTCGGTAATATATACATACAGGAAGGCCGCCGTGGACTGGTCACTTTCCACGTGTGGGGAATACTTCCATGGATGCAATAATCTTAGATTCCAAACACTTATCACAGGAATGATCATCAAACATTTCATTAATTAAGCACCAGGTGCAACCCAGTGTTTCACTAATTAAATTTTTGCTGATGGGTGATTTTTATTACCTGGAAAACGCATGCGTGGACATCACTGCCCATGCGTGGATTATGACCAGTCCACAGTGATTGTACTGTAAGGGTTATTCGGGGTGGGGTGGTGGTGGGGCTAGGGTGTGTGGGGGGGGGGGGGTTGCTTTTTTACTATGAAATAATTTTTTATATGTCTTTAGTGATCAAAGCGTGGCTGATGGTGCAAAAATATTGCTCTTCAAGCGATGAGAGAGAATATTAGAACTTGAAGGACAATAATAATGAAACTTGGTCGTTCGCTGATTTGTCGCGGCCCTCAGGTGAGAAACCCTTGGTTACTACCCTTGTATCCCACATGCCTCCTTAGCCCCACGTCTCTTCTCTCCACCCAGCAACCAGAACATGGTGCTTGATGACATCCCGAACCCCATACTTCCCAATCTCTCCGATAAACTAACCCTCATCTTTGTGTCGCCCACTAACTACATATCCTTCATTCTTCCATCACTATTGCCCATTATACTCCCAATCAATCTTATTCTGTTTTGGAACATTCTAACAGAATGTGGCCCTGTGTCTTTACTACTCCTAAATTATACAGGTACTCCATTTTCTATAAGCTGCAGCGACCGCTGTCTCAGCTTGAGCAGAAGTGACCCCCAAATGTGCCATCGAGGTACTCTTCAAACCTTGGCTTACACGCATTTAACACAAAAACTCTTTACTTCGACAACCCTCTCTCCAATTCCGGTTACAATCCCCCATGACTCTATTTCTCAGGATTTTTTTACCCCGAGTTGTCACCACTTCTAAGACTAAGATCTCCATTGAATGATTCTCTATTAACTCCCTCATCTGGTCGATAGTCTTTGTATCTGAATTCCAACTATTCAGAAACATTAGATTACACCATCGGCAGTTGGGGAAATTTCCGAAATGGTTAAGATAACAGAGTTTCATTATGTCTATCCTGTCCTTGTTCCTCATCCACCCAAGCCCACCCCTGATTGCTTCTAGTTAGTGATGCGGCATTACCCGACCTTAATATCCATCGCCCTGCATCATTCTGCAGTGTTTACCAGATCTTTACAACTGTTATCACTTCCATACCATTTGTTATACTTGACAAACCTATTATTTCCCAAAAAGTTTCCCCCACGAAAACCTCATTGAAGCGGTTTCTCCTTATAAGTTTTTTTTGATGAAATTCCCTTACCCTTTTATAACTTTTTTACGTCTGTGGTTTCGAGAGATCCCTCGTCCCGTAATGTTTATATTTACCATCAAATACTCGTAGACACCTGCCTCCCACACACTGCGAAGCTTGCTGCTTCTTTCCGGAATACAGAATCCCCCCACCCCTCACCTGTCCCCAGCATCGAGTAGGTTCCACTTTACAACCCACTGGTATAACTTTCGTTTTTGCATTCCTTTAGTTCGAGTCTTAATTTGTTTTTATATCTCTAAACAATTTCCAGTATTTTCTCTATACCCGCTTCGCTTTCTGACACTAGTACAATATTATCTGCGAAAACATAGTCCTAGGATCTTCAGGTCCCCAACTGTTATCCCCTCATCGCTATGCTATGCAGGCATTCATCTCATAAATCTTTGATGTACGATGCATATATCCGCGACTTTTGCAGACCAAATCGCTCTCGGATTTATCTTGGAAGGAAGTGCAATAAGAGTAAAGCAGTAAAAAACAACGTCTGAGTTTATAAATAAAAACATTCCTGATGTCAAACATGGAGCCAACAAACGTGAGCCAACAAACGTGAATACAACACGTCGATTTCAGATTCTTTCAGTTCATGTGGAAACGTATACTTCAAACTAGATTGCGCAACTTTAGTCCCCAACTGAATGCACACAATGTCAAATTTGTTATTTTACTTAATTTTCCTTCTCAAATTTTTCACGCAATTTCAACAAACGCATATCATGTGTACCCTCATTGAAACGAGCTCGATGAGCTCGTTCCAATGAAGCGCCACGTGATATGGTTTTCTTGACTTATCCATTTGAACCCGAGTGGCCGTTTTTTTTTCGCCTAGGCACACAGTACGTCATAATTTCATTACGTAGTGAGTGTCTGAGGTAGACCAATCAATTTTTCCAACGTGCAGACCGAAGGTTGCACTTTGAAAATATTAATTGGTCTACCCCCAAATAACGGTTAAAAAATCAACTCATTTTGCAAATTACGCGGGAGGATGTGGCCAATTCGTTATGTAAATGGGTAGTGGATCAGAGAGGCGATGAGTTGCCACCAACGATTTAGTTGGAAATTTGGAATTCCGTCGAGTTAGGTTATTTTCACGTAAAATATAATTAGTAATTTATCCAGGTAGGTAGTCAAGGAGATTACGCTTATAGATAACCCCACTTTTTACAATGTTCACCCAAGGAAGGTTACACTCATTACTAATATGGAGGGCCGAGACCAAAACTGATTACGGATATAAGGCCAGGTGGACATTTACATGGTGTCGCGGGCTAAAATAACGCATTCCTAATTCCCCCTGATTCCTGGGCCCTGGTAGTAAACGATGGTGTGAATGCGAAACCGCTTTTTATGGCTTCACGAAAACGAAATTCGTTTACGCAGGTCCTTGAGTCATCCCCGGCTGTGCAGGAGAAATCCAAGGCCACCGTTTCTGTGCAATCGCTGAAATGAAATTCGCTTTCGCTGGCTAAGTTCACCGAACATTAAGACACGGAAATGATAACCCTAATTGCAGGAAGTGTTTACCTGTGTCTGCTGGCTTTTTATTACAAGCCTGTTCTATGAAATTCTCATCTATAGCAATACTAAACCATGCGGAAAATGAAAACCTGTTCCGCACATATAGTCGGCGGGCTATTTTTAAATAGAAGCGAAATTTCACTGGACTTTTCTACAAATCGTGCAACGCAATCACAATTTGAATCGCAAGCGATCTCTGAAAATCGTCCACTGAGTTCCAGTATGTTCTATGTGCCAGTAGGCACATATAACACCTTGGAAATCGGGGGACGAAATAGTAACACGGGTTTCCCTCTCAAATTTGGTTGGCGATAAGATGTGTTGTTTTTCTTTATAATTCGCAAATGAATTGCTGAGTGTCCTTCTGGTAATTGCTTTTATAGACCTAAAGGCGTGTAATAAACACAGAACGACACGCGTCTGTGAATGGGTTAATCGATATGGCACTTGTGCCATCACGAAGGATAAAACTCGAGGCCTGAGGTCTCTCGTTCTATCCTTCCGCGCTGGCACTCGTGCCATATCGATTAACCCATCCACACGCGTGTATCGTTCTGTGTTTTTGCGTCATCTTAATACATCGAAGCGGGGTTATGAGGTTAACCAGCCCTGGGAAAGGAATGAGCAGCAGGTCTCCGTCTGAGAGGACCATGGACCACAGTTGTTCCACAAGCCGCCCGCCCGATTTGCCCAGTTCCTCAAGAAGCCAGTTGCTTTTCACGCCAGTTCGATCAGAACTCAGTCAAGAGCTTTCTGCCGTTTTTTTACCCACGCTTTCAAACCTTCCTGATCCAAAGGAGACAGGGCAAGCGTTGGTGAGGTGCCACTTCCGCCGCCGGTCAACTCCAGCACCCGAGTTGAAATAGCTTTTGCGATCGCAGTCGGAAAGCTGGCGATGGAGATCCCCTGTTTGCAAAACAGAGTGCTGCGAATACGCTCTGTGGGCGTTATGTCTTCGTTTTCAACCAAGTTCATAGTTTTTCACATTTTGTTGATTTCAGAGCGCAGCGCCGTTTTGAAGACTCTGAGTCCGTGTGAGACGATTGTTCATCTTCTAATTCTAAGTCCGCAATGCGACTCCGAATAATCTCATCAAAACCACACTCATCGCTTTTGGTAAGTTTCGGTGAGCAATATGGCTGTCAAACTCGGGACAGTTTGGCCAAGTTGTTGGTTAGCTCGCATCGAGTAGTCTACATTGCTGTGTTGAGCCTTCGTTGCTCCCTGATGGGGTATTCCAGTCTACTGGTATGAAACGATTGGGGAGGGATTGATGATTTTAAATGTTGTTTCCTGCTCTTCAGTTAATACGCCCTCGACGACGCTGTGAACATAATTTGATGGCTCTTTTGCGGTTTGTGCCAAAACATGCCAGTCTACGTTTATGGCCGCAGCCGCCCACCCAGTTCATTGTTATCTCCCGGGAGAGCAGCAAGGCCTCTGGTGGGTAGTATTCGCTGCCCTTCATAATGATCTACTTGTATAAGCCAGGTCGGGTGTTTATAAGACAGGTTTTGGGGGAGGCTTTCGGGCCGCAGTTGGCCTCTGATTAGCTCACACACTGAGTAGTCAAAGCCGAATGCGGGAGTTTGCCCTGTTTGTACGTCGCGATTTCACCATATGCCTGACTGCAACGGACGCCTACAGGACCTTGGTCCAGAAAGTAGGGCACACGATCAAAAAACCCCACTAACAGCGGTAGTAAGGTCATGTCAGTCAACGACAGTGACGTGTATCGCTGTTCTAACAACCTCAAGGATATCGCACAGGAACGCAAAAATGTGCACTACAAAAGAATTGATACCTCACCAGGTAGGATCATAAATAAGCTATGGGTTAACACTGGAGATAAGAGCAGCACGTAGGTTGACAAGGCCAATGCCGATGCCTATGGCAGCATATTGGAATTCAAGTTATTGAAGAGCCACATGTTATTCTACCAGGGTGCGTTCGGGAGTTGACAAGAAGTATAAGCGGACCTTTAATGATTGCGTTCAAGATAGCAGGGTCACGGGTGTCCCTGCTGCCAACCACGCCATCAACAATATCAGCCACGAGTATGACATGGTCGCCCAAAACATGCCAGAATAATTCCCCATCCAGTACACTGAGCGCATCGTCATCCCCCACGACAGCTCCCAAATCACAAAACTCGAGTTCACCATTCAGGGTTTACCCAATTTGCTCTTCAGCAAGAGTATACGCGCCTACAGTTAGTGAACGAAGATCAAAGAAGTTCCCTATCTCACCCACAAACAAACGTCACTTTGAGGTGTCGATTGTCGCTAAGGATATGTCTCACTGGGCGAGTTCCCGGTCACAAAATACCCACTGTGGGTTGACATGCGGATGCCCGACCACAATCGGACAGAGGGTAGGAAATGCGAGCAATGGAGTTACCACCAAGATTCTCAGGACAACTGAAAAACAGGTCCATTGAGCGTCTATTTGTACGTGATCATGGGCGTTCAGAAGATGGCTGCATCATCTCAGCAATCTTCTGAATCCCACTTATCTATGGCGAGATGGATTGAAGATAAACAGTATTCATTCTGCACCTGCTAGAAGGTTCCTGTTTCGGCACTTCCAAGCAAATAAGGATCCTCTGCCCCACGATCAAATGCACAAAAAGTACCAAAACTCAATGGATCAGGTCGGAGTCTGACGTCTACAAAGTACTCCTGAGTGAGCGGCGCCACGATTATTTGCGAACCTTCTGACGGTTGCTGTATGAGGAATCACCCCTGTTCATCATCGACAACTGTTCTTATAGGTCCTTACGACGAAAAGGAACATGCTGCCCGTGCAGGCCTTCAGAGGCTGTCACATAGAGAAACGGATGTGGGTGCTGACGCAAAATACAACTCGGTCTGAAATACCCCAGTGAAGAGATCCGCTGAATGGCACCATTTCATTTTACTGTAAAGGCCACGAGAGCTTCAGAGACTGTCTTCGAGAAAACGAATGAGGAATGAGCAGCAGAGCGCCATCTACTGTCCGAAACCAAGCATGCAGAGCATCTGCTGCTGAAGACTTTTCAGCCGGTTGCTTAAAGGTAGCATGTGGGAAGCACTTCTACTTACACCCCCTTCCCAATCCCCCAACCCCCTCCGCCGGTTGCACTTTTGTACCGTAGGGTTCTTGAATATATTTGACTTAGGCAGTGGGCGATTGTAGTATTTCGCAAGTTAACGAAACTCGTGGACTGTAACGACATTATCAACCGTCTATTGTCCGAAAAACAGGAGGGGCTCGCACCCACGAAATCGAATTTCGGTTTCGAGGGTGACACCGAAGACCCCTCAAGAATGTCCTTTCCCTTCTTAAAACACGTTAAGAGATGATTAGCAGAGCTGTAATAATGCGAAAACGATAAGCCACTATCGCAGAGTACAAGAGAGAGCGAGAAGGGCTCGTCGCACTGTTTGTATTGGGGGTGGGGTGGGGCAGAGAAACATTGCTTGGGAAGAGCCCTCGAAGCTCACCTAATCGACACCATGGCGACAAAGTGGCTATGGGGTTTTGCACAAGATACGTTGCGATGACGAAAAGTCTGGACATAGCAGTTTTTTACAACAGACGGCAGTACGCTTCTGTCCATTTGAGAACCAACCCACGTTGATTCCAGACATAGAAGGAGTCCCATTCAGCCCCTCCACTGTTTTGTACCGGGCCATGTTTTTTTTTTATATGCATATATTTTAACATAGCCAATGACTGCTGAAACAAGGGGCGGCAGTAAGTGCCAGCAAACGCTAAATTGTATACAGTCTGTTAATAAATCAGTTAACTGAAATAGATCGTAATCTTACAGACATACAAGTACCAAATCCACCCCAGACAAGATAATCCACAGACAGTATAATTGTTGTAAACGTCCGGTAAATCATACAGGTGAGGTCTATTATCAGCTTTGGTCGTTGCGACCAAAGCTGATAAATAGACCCCACCTGCATGCTTTACCGACGTTTTTTAACGGCCCTCAAAGTGTGAAATCTTTCAAATACATCTCCTGAAACATCTCCACTCAGATGAATGGAAATGGGGGTTTTGGGACCCTGGAATTTAAAATTTTCATATCGAAGACCATCCATCGTCCGATCCAGCTCCCCCCCCCCCCCCCCACCCCCACACTTTGAAAATCGATCCGCCGTCCTTGCGTTAGATGAAGGGCCAAGATACAGAATTCCATTTGTACACCCGTTTGATTGTAAATTATCCAAGGTTCTTGGTGGACAGAAAGTCCAACTACAAATGTCCTTTTCTGCATGCACGTATTTTATGAACGTTTTAAACACAATTCCACAACGTGTGCACTCTGTCGCTACTCCATCAGCCAATTTGCCTCTTTCTTCAACCAGCATGAGTTGGATTTGCATACGAAACAAAATCAGGAGTCTCAATCCATACACCCCTTCCAACGCTATTACTGCATCCCGTCCAGGCACATCGGGAGCAGGGACGTTGCTAAAGGGTCTCGGATGTAGTGGGTGGGGTGGATTCCAAATTACAGCCCACCCGATAGACAAAATTCCGACAACCACTACACGTACATAATCCCCAACAAGTGGGAAATTTCATTAGCAGGGTCCCGCGAATATTCGAGATTCGATTCGATATCGATACCATACTTCGAGTTCAAAATCGAATCAGTCTCAAGTTTCGATTTTTTCGTATCTGCGTACTGACTTCAATTTGTTAAATTTCCAACAAAAAATGGATAAAATTGACATAAAACAACTCATTCATGTAGGCTCAATTTATATTCAATTGAGTAATTGACAAAGGTTAATTGTTAGGTAAGTTGTGACTTTTGTCCGGAACATTTTCCATAGTTTAGTTTTTGAAGGCTTAACTTGTTGCTATTCACGTTCTTAAGAACGTGAATAGTAACAAGTTAAACCTTCAAAAACTAAAATTATGGATAATGGGCCTAGCTGTTTCACCGACGGTGTCACAGAGACAATTTATTTATTGGTGTTTAAGGTGTCAGTCAGTCTTGAAAGGGGAATCGCAGTGTACCGTAACTTCCGTTTGGTGCAATATGAAATAACGTGTCTATTAAGATTCGATTCAATATCGATATCACAGAAACGATTAGATTCGAAAAAATGCGTGATTCGCAGATCCTTATTAGCACCCCCACCCCCTGCCGCCTTTCTTAGTCAAAAGTTTCCAACTACAGGTTTTACCCTTTACCCAACTCACACGGTATAATTTTTTGTTATTTTTTGTTTTAAAACAAACTTTTTTTTCAACTGCTGAATTGGCACATTCCGCAAGCGGATACGATCGATTCGTTGGTAAAGGTAAAACATGTAGAATCCACACCCCTTGAGTGTAAATTATCTTTGGAAGAGGGTGGAGAGTAAGCAGAGGGCCACGTCGAAGGAGTTGGTCCCACACCTATCAAAAGAATTAATTAATTCAGTAAACGCCGTTGGTAGCTGTATGATGATTCGTCTGTACGTTTGTAGCGAAATGAATTCTACGAGAGGGTTAACAGCCAGGGAAATAATCTCTACTGAGTCAATTGTTGGTTAGAGTGAATAAAGAATTTGAGAATTAAACTTCGTAATTGTCAGTTTAAACAAGCAGTATTAAGAGGCTAAAATCTAAAATTATATTACAACTGGAGAATCAGAATTTACTGCTTCCAGTAAATTCAAGACTGTGTGAAAAGGGTTAAAGTATCAGTAATAAACTATATAGAAAGAAAATTTATGGAGGCTTATTTTCGCTATCATCACCAAAATCGGAGTCAACATTTTGAAAAATCCACCCTCCCCAGGTTTGGGGACTGTGGCGTATGTTTGTGTGTGGGAGAGCTCATAGTGCCCTAAACAAGGCATACATAAAATGAGATGGTGGAATCGCGAAGAGTGGCTTTTGTGTAAAGACTGGCAATATGGCAGGAAGCGTTCAAAACGTTCTGCAGTCCTAACTTAACCTTTACCTAACTAATCGCTCTCACCATCCCGCTTAATTTGCAAACTGACCAGCTGAAGAAAATACATTTTTAAAAATATTTCAACAAACCCATATTATGTTACCCCTCATTGGAACGAGCTCGATGAGCACGTTCCAATGAGGGGTCACATGATATGGTTTTGTTGAAATTTGGGGAAAAAAATACAAACTAGTAATTAAAATAATAAATTTTGATATTCTCTGCTTTGGGTAAAGGGTTAAATGGAGTCTTTTGTTCTTCATGGTGAAGTATGAAGAGGGTTAAAAACAGACCATTTAAATATTGCATTTCATTAATTCATAATTGTGATAAGTGTTTCGAGAAAGCCTCTTACCACTCGGCCCGAAACCTGTTGATCTTGAGTAATGATTGGAGAATAAAAAAAATGCATTGAAAGGTGAAGGGTTCTTTATTCAACTAGAATTAATCAAGCGTTGTAAAATAGAGCTGAGTAATAAATAAATTTCCTTGCACTCAAAAGGGTTTCTTTCAACTTGTTTTGGGGATGGAATTTAATTCTGATCACAACGGCTGATAAAATTTAATGTGTGGCAGCTAAAGCAACTTCTCTCTAATTTGATTGTTTACATTATTGTCTTGTGTATAGAAATATAAAACAGCTATGACTTTATGATACTTTTCTGTTACAAAGAAATTACGGGTTGTAAAAAACAGCGCCCTTAAAACATAGGTGAGCCAGTACAAGTGACTGTCTACCAGTATGCCAAACAGCA
The DNA here is from genome assembly GCA_031216915.1 of Pictodentalium vernedei. Taxonomy (NCBI): domain Eukaryota; kingdom Metazoa; phylum Mollusca; class Scaphopoda; order Dentaliida; family Dentaliidae; genus Pictodentalium; species Pictodentalium vernedei. Next base: position 147,863,785 of record CM062297.1, on the reverse strand, counting down.
CCAGGGCAGATGATTTGTATTTGAGTTATCGTCAAGACAAAATGGAACATTAATTATGTATAGGTCACATTATCACATATTGTGCTTGGGATATTTGCCTGACCATTTTATTGGGGTTTAACAGCACTTTAGACAGAAAGGTTGAAGTTCATCTCGTATCGGAAGTTTTACGAGTGAAGTAAGCCAGAGTATCTGAATAGATGTGCTGAGCACGGATGACCAACTATCAAAATTCACATCATACTAACTGCACATAAGCAGGTTGAGCATTGGTCGATCTAAGTGCAGTACACCTTAGTACACAATGTCTCTGTGCCCCACAGGGGTAATCAGGACTGAGTGCCTTACAGGGTGAGCATTGGTCGATCTAAGTGCAGTATGCCTTAGTACACAATGTCGCTGTGCCCCACAGGGGTAATCAGGACTGAGTGCCTTACAGGGTCAGCATTGGTCGATCTAAGTGCAGTATGCCTTAGTACACAATGTCGCTGTGCCCCACAGGGGTAATCAGGACTGAGTGCCTTACAGGGTGAGCATTGGTCGATCTAAGTGCAGTATGCCTTAGTACACAATGTCGCTGTGCCCCACAGGGATAATCAGGACTGAGTGCCTTACATGGTGAGCATTGGTCGATCTAAGTGCAGTATGCCTTAGTACACAATGTTGCTGTGCCCCACAGGGGTAATCAGGACTGAGTGCCTTACCCAATGACACATCACAGTTGCATTTGGTGAGGCATGTGCCGTGGGGCTTTCGATTTTAAAGTCCTACGCCGTAACCAGTGAGTCACTACTCTCCTGCCTGAGCCATTCAACGGTATCTTGAGTCTTACTCGAGGCATACTGGAAATAAGAAGTTGGCTGGATCTCAAGATTGGCTTTTGTGTATAGTGTGGCAATGTGACAGAAGCCTACAAAACGTTTTACAGCCACGAGTGACATTAAATGAAAGCTTTCGGACACACATTGAAGTATAGAGGGAGTCAAAATCACACCACTTGAATATTCCATTTCCTTCGTTTATAATTGTGATAGGTACTTCAAGAAAGACACTTGACATTCCACCTAGATACGGGTGTGGGTGAGTTGGGGGGATTGTGTAGGAGCGGTGTCTCATCTACCCAATATTTGTCCAAAAATCATGATAATTGGAAATTTTTCAGGCAAAAATTCCATCAGTTACAAATTCGAAGCATTGTAACAGATTTTGTTTCTGACTGTGGTTTTGCATTTACAGGGGGACAACAATATGCCCCTTGACTATTCGTTGTGCGGGCATAACAAGTAAGAATTATTTCAACAGTTGATCTGTTTTCTGGTCCCTAAGGATTAACATATTTCCAAACACATTTTTTTTTCTTTTGTGGGGGGAGGGGGGGGGGGGGGGGGGGGTAAACTGAATTTCTTGGCCTATTGTTTATCCCAAAACTTCGTTCGATTGTAGGTTGCACCTCTTTTCATATTAAAGTACCATAGAATGAACAGACGGGCTTATGAGAGTTAAATGACTGAGATAGACTACAGTCTAACAGAACAGCACGCGTCATATATCGGCAAAAAGATCAAAGGAAGCCGCCAAATAATTATCTACGCAGTACGATGCGTCCCCCGATGCATGCACAATCATGTAATTAACACAATGCCTATTGAAGGCAGATATGGTCTACTTACAGACAGCAGTACCACAAGAAATTGTTATTTTGTGCTGTCTTAAAACCTCAGATTATGTAAATAGATATTCAGCTGCAGTCACATTTAAACTGCTTGGAAATATTCTCAGGATGCCCTAAAAACCTACCGGCACAGTTACTCGAAGTCAACATTTTGAAAAATCCCCGGGTTTGGGGACTGTGGCATGTGAGTGTGTTGGGTATGTATCCATTCCTGGTTGGAATTTTCATAGATCTAGATCCTCACTTCCCCAACCCTCCCCACATTGAAAACATCCTGGCTACCAAGGGAGTACGGGGATTTGTGATATGGTGTGGGGGGGGGGGGGGGGGGGAGGGGGAAAACCTTTTGATTTGCCCGAAATCCTGGAGGGCCGCTATAGATGAGCTAATTAGGGCGCTATTCAAAGATTTCTGACGGAATAACATTCGGAAAACAGGAATCTGTCGTCACTGCTAATGATTATCTTTTAACCCGTTACCTAACATGAAAAGCAGACGACACTTGCAAAAAAAATTCTTGAATAACCTATTTTTTTCATTTTTTGTCTCAAAAACATAGGTTATGACCCCTCATTGGAACGAGCTCGACGAGCTCGTTCCAATGAGGGGCCATAACCTATGTTTTTGAGACAAAAAATGAAAAAAATAATGAAAATTAATTGGCGATTTTTGAGAATAGCGCTGGCCGGTTTTGGCCGTTACGTTAGGTAAAGGGTTAATGTTTTGTTACGTTTCGTCCCTCACCCCAACACCAACACCCCCCCCCCCTCTCTCTCTCTCTCTCTCTCTCTCTCTCTCTCTCTCTCTCTTCTCTCACAGCATTTAAAGGGTTCGATCAAGTAATCAGAAAATGACATTACTGGCTCTACCATTTATTTGAATGGTGAGATACATGGGTAATCTTCAGAATTGCATTAGTTGGTATAAAATACAAATCCTAATAGATCTGAAAAATATGCTCTTAACGACTTCAGTTGACCGCATTGAGGTGGACTACATATTGAACCTCCAGCAAGTTTCAACTCATTCGGTGTAGGTTCCATGTCCATAGGTTATATCAAGCCTAACGCATGAGCATATACCACTTTACAAATATTGGCTCCACCAACTCCGGATCTGCCATATTTGTAGATGATGGCAAATATTCATATTGGCTAGTGAATGTTAAGGTACAATGTACCTACCTCTGGAAAATATATTGCAAGCAAAGGAGTTCAGTAATGATGGAATATAGACGTAAAAAGGCCTTAAGGCCCCCAAGAGACTCTCTGAAGACTTATTGGCATTGGCAAAATTTTTGGACACATATTAAGATCTTGAGAGGGATAAAATACTCACTTTTAATACTTCATTTTAATACGTTAAAAGTGGGCGCGGTTGCTCAGTTTGTAGAGGTGCAGGCTGCAAGCCAAGAAGTCCTCGGTTCGAATCCCACCTGCGACAACAGCGCTGTGTCCTTGGGTAAGATGCTTCACCCCATTGCCTTCGTGGGGCGAGTGTGGCGTTGTGTACTAAGGCATTCTGCACGTCGATGGTCAACCTGCCTTCAACTAATGCTAACCTTGCTGGCTTGTGTGGAGTTAATATGTGGGGAGTTGACAGTTTCTTGCTGTTGCCTGGTGGTTCTCTCTGGGTACTCCAGCTTCCTCCATCCGCAAAACTGTCGTAGTCACGATTAGCCATTGTGCAGAAATATGTGACTTTAAACACGAATAGATAAATCAACAAAAAATTCTTTAAAAAACGAGTTCATTCCACAGAGGGGTCATAAGCAATGTTTTTCCAGCAAAAATAAAAATGTAATTAAAAACATTCTGTGAATAACGCTGACCGGTTTTTGTCATTATGTTGGGTAAAGGATTAAGAATGACTTTGGAAGACACACTGAAAAGGTGTCCCATTCCTCGTGGAATTAAATGTTACAGAAAAGAAAGCGAAAAACATTCTGTAGCCATGAGTTATATTAAAGATGTTTGTACTCACATTGAAGTATTAAGAGGGTTAAAAACAGACCATGAAAATATTCCATTTCATTACTTTATAACTGTGATAGGTGTTTCCAGAAAGCCGCACAGCACTCCACTCCAGAACCTGTCGAAGCTGTTTTGTGATTGAGAATAAATAAATTTTAAAATGCTTTGAAAAGTGAAGGGTTCTCTTTGTTCGAAATGATTTGAAAGTGGTGTTTGTAACATGATACTAACTAAATAAATGTACAATATTATTCCAGTGGACACAAATTTCTCTCTGACCCATTGTTTATGAGAGATTCTATTCTGTTTAAGATAATGGCTATTACTTCAGAGAACTCATTTGTCAGTATATATTGTAAACATATTTTTGCCTTTAGAGCTCCAAGGCCCCATATGCCTCAGAATCATAGATGACCGAGGACTAATGGCAGCCAGTCTATCAGTATACCAAAAAACATTGAGATAGGATTGATTGTATTCTGGTTATTGTGTTGATAAACAGTGCACAGAAGACAGAAATATTCCAACTACACCATCAGGGCATGGGCATGCCTGCTATGAATGTTAATTTATTTATTGGGGTTTAACGACACTTTTGACAGCCCGGGTCACCTCATGTCAGACAGCTTTACAGGCGCAGAAAGCCAGATTACGCGGAGAGAACCATTGAGCAGCGGTGAGCAACGGTCAGGCTCCCCAGCATACTAATTCCAAAGAAGCAGGGTTCGTGGTACTGCACCATTCGCGTGCAGTATGCCTTAGTACACAACGTCGCCATGCCTTCACGTGGGCAATGGGGGTGAAGTGTTTTGCCCAAAGACACAAGGTGGTTGCCGCAGGTAGGATTCGAACTGAGGGCATATCGGCTTGCGGCCTGCACCTCTGACTACTGAGCCACCGCGCCCCTCTATGAATGTAATGGTAATACTTCGGAGACTTATTTTCGGGGATAAAATAGTTTTAAATCAATCCGAAAGAGATTTAAAGATATTCATTCAGGAATTGGATAAATTTTTCCACGAAACCAGAAAAGACATATGTGTACAGCATTCAAAGGGTTCGATCAAGGCAATGCACTACGGGGTCCAAAAATGTGATTTCAAGCAATACTGAAAAAATGCACTCAATGATCCCTGGGTGACCTCAGTGACCTTTACCCATATTTTGAACCTATTTCGAGTTTCGACTCATTTCTATTTGATGAACTGTTCAACTTTAACTATTTGCACCTTTATATAGGACCGAGCGATCACGGCATGCTTATCAATATTCAGGGACTGATTTTACGAAGAAAACAATTATTCTGACAGTACCCACATGGGACCTCTCAAATCTGCCAAGGGTTAAACTTTTAATAATAACATATGAAACAATAGTTGTCATAATTTGCATGCTGCGTGCATCCATAGACAACATTCAGCGCTCAATCAATTAGGAATGGTCCATATTTAGAATCTCCATCGAGTCCCAGGTCCATACCATGCCTGAGATATGGGCGAGACTCACTTTCAAAACACCCCTGCGGATACGCCTAAAGTCTCAGGAACCTGAAAAACATAGGTTTCCGAGAACATGTGACAGTCTATCGGTATGCCAAAAATCAGTGACATAGGACGATTCGGTTTCGAGTTATCCTGCAGACAAGGAAGAACATAGAAGAAGAAGAAGAAGAAGAAGAAGAAGAAGAAGAAGAAGAAGAAGAAGAAGAAGAAGAAAAAGAAGAAGAAGAAGAAAAAGAAAAAGAAAAAGAAGAAGAAGAAGAAAAAGAAAAAGAAAAAGAAAAAGAAAAAGAAGAAGGAGAAGAAGAAGAAAGAAGAAGAAGAAGAAGAAGAAGAAGAAGAAGAAGAAGAAGAAGAAGAAAGAAAGAAAGAGAAACCATACAAAAACAATAAACTGTGTGTTTCACACAGACTAACTAGAGAAACAGAATACACTGCAACCAGTAAATTCAAATCTGTGCGATTTGTTTGTTTATTCGTGTTTAATCGTGACCGTGACAGTGTTACGGGTGGAGGAACCCGGAGAGTACCACCGAGCAACGACGAGCAGCGTCAGCTCTTCAGCATCGCAACTTTGAACTCTGCACAGCGGCATAGGAAGGGTTAGATTAGATTGGTTGAAGACATGCGCGCCTTAGTACACAGCGTCATCGTGCCCCATGTAGGCAATTGGGGTTATGTGCCCTGCCCAAGGACCAAACGCGGGAGCGCGAATCAGTCGCTGAAATGGTCACCCATCAACTACTAACCGCGCTCGATGTTGCTCACCTGCGGTGATCCGACGAGAACCGGTTATCGCGACGCCACCACGCCCAAGTCTGTGTGATAATACTGAAAGCATCAGAACTAAATTATATATAACTAGAGAAACATAATTTACGACCACCAGTAAATTTAAGTCTTTGGGAAAATGGTTAAAGTGTCACGAAAAAAACTAGATAGAAAAAGAATTTATGGAGGCTTATATTTTCGGGAGTAAAATAGTTTTGAACTATTCAGAAATGGGTTTTCGCTAACAGTATTTACAGATATTCAGACAGGAATCAGAACAATTTTTCTATGAAACCAGAAAAGGCATATATGTGCACACCATTTATAGGGTTCGATCAAGGAATCAGAAATTGACATTACTGGCTCTGCCGTTTATTTGAATGACGAGATACGTGTATAATCAGAATTGCATTAGTTGGTATAAAATGCAATTCACAATAGGTCGGAACAATATGCTCTTAATGACCGCTGTTGACCGCATTGAGGTGGACCACATTTTGAACCTCCAGCAAGTTTCCACTCATTCGGTGTAGGCTCCAAGTCTATAGGTCATACCAAGCCTGAAGTTTGAGCATAAACTACTTTATAAATATTGGCTCCACCAACTCCGGATCTGCCATATTTGTAGATGATGGCAAATGTTCATATTAGCTAAAAAATGTTATAAAGTGCATGGTGCCTTTGGAAAATATTTTGCGAGTAAAAGTGTTCAGTAGTGTTGGAATATAGACGTTGAAAGGCCTTAAAGGCCCCCAAGATCCTATCTGAAGACTTATTGGCATTGGCAAAATACCGAGGTCCCATCTATGCCCATGTTTGAGAATGGAAAGGGTTTTTATTATTCTCGATTTTGCATAAAATAAAATTTCTGGGACCCATATTAAGATCTTGAGAGGGTTAAAATACTCCCTTTAAATACTCCATTTTAATCCTTTAAATGGGAGCGCAGTGGTTCAGTTGGCAGAGGTGCAGGCTGAAAACCGAGAGGTCCCGGTTCGAATCCCACCAGCGGCATCCACACTCTGTCCTTGGGCAAGACACTTCACCCCATTGCCCACGTGGGGACACGATGGTGCAGTGCACAAAAGCGTACTGCACATCGATGGTGCACCTGCCTTCAACCATTGCTAACCCTGTTTGTGTGGAGTTAGTATGTGGGGGAGCTGACATTTGCTCGCTGTAGCTCGGTGGTTCTCCCCGGGTATCCCGGCTTCCCCCACCCGTAAAACTGTCGAGGTCATGATTAGCCATTCTGCAGAAATATGTGATCTTAAACACCAATAAATAAATAATCCTTTAAAAATGAGCTAATTTCAATGAGGGGTCATAAGCCATGTTTTTCAAGCAAAAATGAAAAAGTAAATAAAACTGAATAGACATTTTTGTGAATAATACTGACCGGTTTTCGGCATTATGTTGGGTAAAGGAATAAGAATGCCTTACTTTGCAAGGCACACTGAAAAGGTGCCCCATTCCACATTGAATTAAATGTTACAGAAAAGAAAGCGAAAAACATTCTGTAACCATGAGTTATATTAAAGGTGTTTATACTCGCATCGAAATATTAAGAGGGTTAAAATCTGATCATTCCAATATTCCATTTCATTACTTTATAATTGTGATAGGTGCTTCCCCTTCCATTCCGAAACCTGTCAATCCTGAGTTATGATTGAGAATAAGTAAATTTTAAAAATGCTTTCAAAAGTGAAGGATTCTCTCTTCAATGATTTAAGAATGAAGTTTGTAAAATGATACTAAATAGATATACAATGCTGTTCAATGTAACAAAGAAATTATATCTAAGATTTCTCTCTGACTCTTTGTGTATGAGAGATTCCATTCTGTTTTAGATAATAGCTATTGCTTTAGCAAACTCATTTCCCTGTAAATGATGTAAACATATTTCAACCTCTAGAGCCCCAGGGCCCCACATGCCTCCAAATCATAGATGACCGAGTAATAATGGCAGGCAGTCTATCATTATACCAAACGCATTGAAATAGGATTGATTGTATTCGGGTTATCGTGTTGACAAACAGTGCATAGAAGACAGACATATTCCAACTACACCATCAAGGCATGCCTTCTATGAATGTTATTTATTAGGGTTTAACGACACTTTCCACAGCCAGGGTCACCTCATGTCAGACAGCTTTACAGGCACAGAAAGCCAGAGGCTCCCCAACATACTAACTCCACACAAGCAGGGTTAGTGCAAGTGCAGCATCCATGTGCAGTATGCCTCAGTACACAACGTCACCATGCCGTCACGTGGGCAATGGGGGTGAAGTGTTTTGCACAAAGACACAATGTGGTTGCCGCAGGTAGGATGCGAACTGAGGGCCTCTCGGCTTGTAACCTGCACCTCTGACAACTGAGCCACCCCGCCCTTCTATGGATGTAATGGGAACACTTTGGAGGTTTATTTTCAAGAATAAAATAGATTTAAATAAATCAAAAATAGGTTTTTGTTAATAGTATTTAAAGACATTCTTCAAGAATCAGATAATTTTTTCCAAAAACCAGAAAAGGCATATATGTGTATAGCATTCAAATGGTTCAATCAAGGGAATGCTCTTGGGGGTCCAAAAATGTGATTTCCAGCAATTCTGAAAAATGCACCTCAATGACACCCGAATGACCTCAGTGACCTTGACCCATATTTTAAACCTCCATCGAGTTTCGACTCATTTGGTGTTGGTCCCAGGCCCACACATCATACCATGCTTGATATATGAGCGTGACCCATATTCAAATTTTTGGCCACGCCCATTGTCTACGTGTAAAAGTGCACGAATGATGTTTTGGAAAGCATCAGGGAGCACAAAATGTGATTTCCAGCAATTCTGGAAAATGCACTCATTAGCCCCTGGTGACCTCAGTGACCTTGACCCCATATTTTGAATCGCCATCAAGTGTCGACTTATTTGTTTTGGTACCAGGTCCGTAGGTCATACCGTGCCTGAGATATGGATGTGACCCACATTCAAAACATGCGTACAGACACCCCTAATATTCCAGGATTCTGAAAAACATAGGTGGCTGAGAACGGCTGACTATCTATCAGTATGCCAAAAATCAGCGAGATAGGGAGATTTGTTTTCGAGTTATCGTGAGGACAAGGAAGTGCATAGAAGAAGAAGAAGAAGAAGAAGAAGAAGAAGAAGAAGAAGAAGAAGAAGCTGTGTCTTTCACACAGACTAAACAGAATTTATGGGGACCTTTTTCGGGAGTAATAAATCTTTAACAATATCAGTATGCCTTCATAAACAGCGTTTAAAGATTTTCATACAGGATTCAGATAACATTTTTCAAGAAATCGAAAATACATTCTGTGCATAGCATTAAAACGTGTTCTATAAAGTCATCAGCAATAGATATGTTTGGATCTGTCCACTTTTTGAGCGAGGAAATACATGCATGAACTTCAGGTATGCATTGGTGTTATAAAACTGAGTTTCCACTAAATTGGGTTGTGTCCCGGGACCGTAGGTCATACCAAACCTGAGTTATGAACAGGTTTCAGGTTCAAAACACCCGAAGCTTAAGAAAATAGGTTGTCAGAACTAGTGATTATCTATCAGCATTGCAAAAAGCAGCGAGATAGAAAGATTCGTTTTCGAGTTATCGTGTTAACAAGGAAGTGGTTAGAAGACAGAAGACCAGAAGAAAAAGAAGAATAAAAAGAAGAAGAAAACAAAAAAAGATACTATACAAAAACAATAGTTCGTGTGTTTCAAACAGACTAACTAGAGAAACAGAATTTACTGTAATTTTTGTAAATAGCGTTTAAAGATTTCCAAACTGGAATCAGACAACAACTTTTCAAGAAACCAGAAATAACTTCTGTGCATACCATTGAACTTGTTCTATAAAGGAATCAGAAATGGATATTTTTGGCTCCATTGTTTCGTATAAAAATACATGTATGAACTTCAGTAGTGCATTAGAGGATCATAAATGAACTCAATGCCCCTGGGTGACCTCAGTGACCTTGACCCATATTATGAACCTCCATTGAGTTTCGACTCATTTGGCTTCGGTCACAGATCCATACGTGATACCATACTTGAGATAGAAGCGTGACCCACTTTCAAAAATTTGGCCATGGCCCCTTTTTGGGCGTAAAAAGCGTGACCGCAGTAACCTTGACTCATATTTGGAACCTCCATTTGGTGTTAGTTCCGGGCCCATAGACCATATCAAGCCTGAGATATGAGCGTGTCCCACTTTCAAAACACTCCTAGAGATACCGCCAATGCCCCGTGAGGCATAGGTGGCCAACTACTAGTGACTGTCTATCATTATGCAAAAAAAAGCGGCGAGATGGGGGGATTCACAAAGATCAATAACACCCTTTAACCTTTCCCTAACACGAAAGGTAACCGACACTTGCACAAAAATTATTAAATAACTTTTTTTTCATTATTTAGACAAAAACCATAGTTTATGACTCCTCACTGGAACGAGCTCAAGGTGATCGTTCCAATTAGGTGTCCATAAGCTATGTTTTTGAGGCAAAAATGAAAAAATAATACAAATTGAATGAGGAATTTTATGAATAGCGCCCTTCGGTTTTGGCCGTTACGTCGTGTAAAGGGTTAACCCTTTACCTAACGCAGACGATTTCAAAATTTATTATTTTAAATATTATTTTTAAAAAATTTTCAAAAAGTTTAAACAAAACCATATCATGTGACCACTCTTTGGAACGAGCTTGACGAGCTTGTTCCAAAGAGGGGTAACATGATATGGTTTTGTTGAAATTTTTCGAAAAATAATATTTTTTCAGCTGCTGAATTTGCATATTACGCGGGCGGATGAGGGCGATTCGTTGGGTAAAGGGTTAAACAAGTTTTAAGGTATTAGAAATGGTCATTATCAAGTAAACAACAGCGCGCACTACGTGGTGAGATTTCCACGGAAGTTCATTGGGGCCAACATGTGTAGTGGGGTGGGGGGGGGGGGGGGGGGGAGTTCTGAGAATTGCGAATATTTGCAATTCATTGCAAGTATTCGTAATGTGAATGCGAATATTCTCAATGTTAAATGCGAATATTCATAATGCATTGCAAATATTCTCAATGCATTGCAAATATTCGCAATGTACTGCAAATATTCGCATTCAACATTGCGAATATTCGCATTTAACATTCCACTGCGGCCAACAAGTGCAGTGGGAGTATTGCGAATATTCGCATTCAACATTACTAATACTCGCTATGAAAATGAGAATATTCGCTATGTAAAGGAGTGCTACATGAAATGACAAAGAACTGAATATCAGCGGGTCAGAGAAAGGGTCATGGAGGATTGTAACCGTAATTGGCGAGAAGGGGTCAAATCAAAGAGGTCTTTGGGTGGCCTGCGTGACAAAGAGAAGCCAGGTTTTGAAGAGTACCTTGATGGCACCTTTGGGGGGGGGGGGTCACTGTTGTTCAAGCTGAGGTCGCGATCCCTGGAGCTGAGGGGGGAAATTGGGAAATACGGTGAAAGGGAGTGCCAGATGTGTAACTTGGACATGGTGGAGACCCTGGAACACTTTCCTCTAGAATGCCCAAAGTATCAGACTAAAAGAATGAGATTCACTGGGAGTATAATGGGGAGTGGGATGGGAGAATGAAGGACATGTGGTTAGGGGGAGACTCAAAGGAGAGGGTTAATATGCTAATCGGAGAGATTGGGAAGAATGGGACAAGGGATATCATCAAGCAGTTCGTCTCCGAGTGTTGGGATGAGAGGAGAAGCGTGGGAATAAGGAGGCAGTTGGGAGTACAGAGGTAACCATGGCCTTCTCGTCCGAGAACCGCGACAAATCAGCGGCTGGCCAAATTGTTATTATTAGCGGGTGCCTGAAGTTTCTGATCAATGAAAATATTTTTTTATCATCATAAAATGGAATACATTAAACTTCAATGAAAGGGAAATGACTATAACAGCTGAGTGGAAATATCTATCATTTTTATTTAATTGTCATTTTGACCCGCAGTTTTATCACCAACAACAGAAGGTTTGAATATATAACTTTTCATGCATGGTCTAGGTGTACTGGTGCTTCGTGTTATTAGAAGCTACATCACGATGAAAGGGGTCTGGGGGCTTGATGATAAGCGGTTGTGTATGTACAAATAGTACCAGCTGAAATATGTTGTTGAATATGCAAATCAAAAATGGTTTGCTAATGTTGTTGTTTGTTGATAATCTAAAACTTTATATCATTCAACGAGAAGCTCTCAAATGGTATTAACCCTTTACCTAACCTGAAAAGCAGACGACACTTGCAAAAATAATTCTTGAATAACTATTTTTTTTTCATTTTTTGTCTCAAAAACATAGGTTATGACCCCTCCTTGGAACGAGCTCGACGAGCTCGTTCCAACGAGGGGTCATAACCTATGTTTTTGAGACAAAAAATGAAAAAAAATAATGAAAATTAATTGGCGATTTTTGAGAATAGCGCTGGCCGGTTTTGGCCGTTACGTTGGGTAAAGGGTTAAATATTAGAATTATCAACAGAGGAAAACTGGAATTCTAATTGTGGGGAGCTTTTTCATCAACCTATTTTATCCGGTACTGTAATAAATAAAATGACACAAAAATCTCTCTCCTGTTATACCTACCTCCATGTGATACGTAGTTAGAAAAAGAAGAAAAAATAATAATTGGAGGAAGAATTTATTAAATATTTTTACTCCATCAGTGTATACCCTCCTCACCAAGGGAATAGCATATTTTTGTGGGTGAAACAATACGGGGAGGTTGGATAACTATTCAATTATGGTGAGGTTGATTATATTCCCTTTATGTATTTTATTTTTTTCAAGAAAAGACACAGGAACGTCTTGGTGGTCCATGAACTGGAAGTTTACTTGCGCTTCTGGGGCTTTGCCCCATTAAATTGTACATATTTGCTTGGTAGACAAAACACCCCAACTGTATTTTAGTATTAATTCGCATGTTTTTCCTGTCATTATTAAAATTTACCATTTCCACGGACAGTTCAAGTTTTTGAAATTGAATTGTTTAGCCCTTGGATCACGACGTGAAAGCTGCGGTGTATTTGTGCTTTTCGGGTAGCGTTTTCTTCATAGTTTCTTTTTTTGAAAAAATGTAAATAAATGCATGTTAGAGGCAGTGGCGGCGCTACAGGGGGGCACGGGGGGGGGGGGGGCATTGGGCATTTGCCCCCCCAACGTGGGCTCTGCCCCCCCCCACTTGCCCCCCCACCACCACACATCCATCCAAACACACAAACACACACACTCTCTCTCCCTCCCTCCCTCCCTCCCTCCCTCCCTCCCTCTCTCTGCCCCTCCCTCTATCTATCTCTCCTCTCTCTCTATCCCCCTCCATCTCTCTCTCTCCCTTCTCTCTCTCTCTACCCCTCCATCTCTCTCTCTCCCATCTCTCTCCCTCCCTCTCTCCCTCCCTCCCTCCCTCTCTCTATCCCTCTCTCTATCTCTGCCTTCTCTCTCTCCAGACGCGGATCCAGGATTTTTTTAAAGGAGGAGCGCTAATTACCATTACATTTAGTCGAAACTTGGACCCAAAGTCCGTAATATCATTTTTTGGTTTGGCACGTCCACAGGACGTACCAAACCAAAAAATTATATTACGGACTTTGTGTCCAAGTTTCGACTACCTCATAATAAAGTAATGATATGATCCTTTACGTATTTGCCCCCCTTCATGGGGAGTCTGCCCCCCTACTTGCCCCCCCCCCCCCCCCCCACGAAAAAATGTCTGGCGCCGCCACTGGTTGGAGGGAAATATTAATCCGTAACATTGTAGTGCTATTCACTTCTGTTAGCTATCAACTTCAATAATATAAAGAAATTAATCTTCTTGATTCGATGGATACATATAGGATATTTAGTGTTTTTGACAGGATACCGAAAATTATCTCACTTATGACCGAGATAAATGTTGTTTTTCGCTCGCGCTTGAGTGGATACCGAACATTATCTCATGAGTGACAGCGACAAGTGTTCATTTTTCGCGAGCGCTTGCGCGTGCGAAAAACAACATTTACCTCGGTCACAAGTGAGATAATTTTCGGTTTCCACTCAAAAACGTTAGATTTTCTTTTTATTAAACACTTTTTTTTATAATAATCTCATAATTCCTCTCATTTCAGCCTTGAAGTTGTACAGGAAAGTAAAACCTTGTGATCAGTTAGATGCTTTTGGCATGTTGTTCTGGGCCCCAATCCCCTTGGGGAGGAGATATCCTCACTCAATGGTAGGGATTGAGGGAGGGGGGGGACTCTTCCGCGGAAAATGTTTAATTTTTCGACCCCTGAGATTGATTCGAAGACCTCCCTCTGGCTAAAATCTAGTCAATTTGAAAAATTTTGAAAAATGTCATTCTAGAAAAAATGCATTTTCCCAGGTGGGTCCATGAGTTTTCCCTTGCACCGCCCAGGCTACACAAAGACTTTTGACTGACAGCTATTCAGCCAATACCTACTCCTTCTAATTGACTTCTCCTAGTCGGAAAAACGAATGATCAATTTGAAAAACAGGACTGGTCAGAGATTAGAGGTGTAATTTCAGATATTGTTACCAGCTGATTGGAAGAGTCGGAGAATTTGATCGAAAACTGGAAAATCACTTCGGCTCTGTCCAAAATAATATGACAAGGGTAAATTAAATTGATATAATTAAGTGATTAAACCCATGTATAAACTTCGGGAATGCATTAGGAGAGAATAAAATGTGATTTCTCGCATTCCTAAAAAATTCACTCACTGACCACTGAGTGACCTGAGTTACCTTTACCCATATTTTGAACCTCCAATGAGATTCGACTCGGTTGGTGTTCTTCCGAGGTTTATAGGTCACATACTATGCTTGAGATATTAGTAGGACCCATTTTTTTATTGAGGTTTTACAACCCTTTCGACAGCCAGGGGCACCTCGTGTCGAACAGGTTTTCCAATGAAGGAAGTCTGAGTATCAGTAGAGAAACGCCTGGCACTGGTGAACAACTGTCCGACTCCTCAATGTACAAAATTCGACAAGCAGGGTTGGCTCTTGAGCAATCGGGATTAAGTGCCTTGCCCAAGGACATAATGCAGCTACACCTGGTGAGAACAGAACCGTGGACCTCTCGATCTGAAGTCCCACGCCGTAATGGTTGAGCCACCATGCTCTCGCCTGCCCCATGTAAAAGGTTTTTAAAGGGCATTTATGGCCCTGAACAAGGCATGCTGGAAATTAGAAGATGGAGTGCTCTCAAGAATGGCTTTTGTGTACAGAGTGCCAATATGGCAGAAAGCGTACAAATCGTTTTACAGTCAAGAGTTAAATTAAAGCATTTTGACTCATATTGTAGTATTAAGAAGGTTAAAGTAGACCATTTAAATATAAATAAATCGATCTTGAGTTATGATTGAAAATATATAAATTTTAAAATTGCTTTGAATAGTGCTGAGTTCTTTATTCAACTAGGTGTGAGAATGAATTGGGAACATGATAATTAACCCCTTTGAACCCTAGCGGCCGTTTTTCCAGCCTGGAACATGATACGTCATAACGTCATTATATAGGATGGTTGTACGTTAAATGTGTGGGGTATACCAATCAATATTTTCAACGTGCAGCCCCGAGGGCTGCACGTTGAAACTATTGATTGGTCGACCCCAAAGAATGAATATGGACTATGCTAATTGCTGCCATTGAACTGGCATAGAAGATACCACTAGAGTTCAGAGGGTTAATAAACACATAACGTTATTCTCTATGACAATTACAGATTACTCACAAACTGCATTGTTTATAATATAAGAGATCTTCTCCTGTTTTAAATAATGGCTATTGTTTCGATGATTACACTTGCAAATATAAGCTGAAACTGTGAACATCGTGTAGCCTCTAGAGCCATACCCAAGGCCCTGAACATCATAGATGGGCGAGTACTATTAGCTGTCTACCAGTATAACAATAAACATCGAGACAGCATAGTTTGTATTCGAGTTTTCGTGCGGACAGCGAGAGGGGAGAAGATTGAAATATTCCAACTACATCACCAAGTCATGCCTTGTACGAATGCAGATGGAATATACTAGAGGAACAGAATTTACTGCACCCAGTAAATTCAAGTATGTGTGAAAAAGGCTTAAAGTATCAGGAATAAACTATAGAGAAAGAGAATTTATGGAGGCTTATTTTCAGGAGTAAAATATTTTTAAACAAATCAGAAATGGATTTTCGTTAATAGTATTTACAGATATTCATATTGGAATCAGAACAATGTTTTATAAGAAACTAGAAAAGGCATATATGTGACCAGCATTCAAAGGGTTCGATACACGAATCAGAAATGGACATTTCTGGCTCTGCCCACTAATTTGAGTGATAAAATACGTTCATAAACTTTAGAAATGCATTAAGGTTTAATAAAATAGATTCCCAGTCTTTCTGCATAATATGCACTTGATGACTTTGGTGACCTCTTTCAGGCGGACCCCTAGGTGACCTCCATGACCTTGACCCATATTTTCAATCTCCATCGAGTGTCGACTCATTTGGGGTTCGGTCCCAGGTCCTTACGTCATACCACGCATGAGATATGGGCGTGACCCACTTTCCAAAATTTTGGCCACGCCCACTTTTTTAACGTAAAAATACGTGTGTACGTCAGAAATTCTTTAGGGTGTCAAAAAATGTGATTTCCAGCAATTATGAAAAATGCATTTAATGACCCCCAGGTGACCTCCGTGACCTTGACCCATATTTTGAATCTCCATCGAGTGTCGATTTATTTGGTGTTGGTCCCAGGTCCATATGTCATACCACACCTGAGATATGGGCGTGACCCACATTCAAAACAGCCCTACGGACACCCCTGATACCCCAGGAGTCTGCGAAACATTGGTGGCCGAGAACTTGTGGCTGTCTATCAGCATGCCAAAAATCAACGAGATAGGGCAATTCGTTTTCGAGTTATCTTTCGGACAAAAAAGTGATGAGAAGACAGAAGACAGAAGAATAAGAAGAAGATAAAAAAAAGAAAAAAAAAAAGAAAAAGAAACCGTGCAAAAAAAAATAGTCTGTGTGTTTCACACAGACTAACTAGAGAAACAGAATTTACTGCCACCAGTAAATTCTAGTCTGTGTGAAAATGGTTGAAGAATCAGGAAAAAACTATATACAAAGAGAATTTATGGAGGCTTATTTTCAGGAGTAAAATATTTTTACACAAATCAGAAATTTGTTTTCGTTAATAGTATTTACAGATATTCATACAGGAATCAGAACAATTTTTATAAGAAACCAGAAAAGGCATATATGTGGCCAGCATTCAAAGGGTTCGATACACGAATCAGAAATGGACATTTTTGGCTCTGGCAATTATTTAAATGATCAGATACATGGATAATCTTAAGCATTGCATTAGCTGTTATAAAATGCAATTCCTAATAGTTCTGAAAAATATGTGCTTAATAACCTCCGTTGCCCTCATTAAGGTGTGCCACATTTTGAACCTCCAGAAGGTTTCAACTCATTCGGTGTAGGTCCCATGTCTATAGGCCATTCCAAACCTGAAGTATAAGCGTATCCCACTTTAAAAATATTAGCTCCACCAACTCCGGATATGCCATGTTTATAGATGATAGAAAATATTCATATTACCAAGACAAAGTTACGGTACATGATACTTCTGGAAAATATATTGCGAGTAAAAGAATTCAGTAATGTTGTAATATAGAAGTAAACGGCCCCCAAGAGCCCATGCGTGTTTAGAGCGTCATTGTGAGAACAGAAAGTGTTCTCATTATTCCTGCATTGCAAAAGTAAATGTTTGGGGACACATATTAAGATATTGAGAGGGTTAAAATAATCCCTTTAAATACTCCATTTTAACCCTTTAAAAAGGAGCTCATTCCAATGAGGGGTCATCAGCAATGTTTTTCAAGCAAGAACGAAATGAAAATTGACTGGAAATTTCAATGAATAATGCTGTCTTGTTTTCGCCGTTATGTTGGGGAAAGGGTTAAGAATGCCTTACTTCGGAAGGTAAACCTGAGAAGGTGTCGCATTCCATATAGAATTAAATGTTACAGAAAGGAAGGCGTAAAACATTCTGTAGCAATGAGTTATATGAATGGTGTTTGTACTCATACTGAAGTATTAAGAGGGTTAAAAACAGACCATTCAAATATTCCATTTCATTACTTTATAATTGTGATAGGCGTTTTGAGAAAACCACACACCACTCCATACCGAAACCTGTTGAGTTTTGATTGAGAATAAATAAATCTTAAAAATGCTTTGAAATGCGAAGTTTTCTATTTTCAGTGGTTAATTTTGTAACATGATATTAAATAAATATACAATGCTATTCGATGTAAAATTTACAGCATTATCTCTGACCGATTTGTTTATGAGAGATTATGGCTATTGACTTCTTTGAAGTCATTTGCAAGTACAGTCTCTCAGTATAACAAAACATTAAGATAGGATTGGTTGTATTAGGTTATCGTGTAGCCAAACATAGAAGAGACATTTATTTATTTATGTTTAAGGTCACATACTTATGCGCAATGGCTAATCATGACCGTGGCAGTTTTACGGGTGGAGGAAGCCGGAGTACCCGGAGAAAACCACCGAGCAACGACGAGAAGCTGTCAGCTCCCAAACACCGTAACTCCGCACAGAAGCACAGGTAGGGTTAGATTGGTTGAAAACATGCGCCCCATCGACGTGCAGTACGCCTTAGTACACGGCTTTATCGTCCCCCCTGTAGACAATCGGGGTTAAGTGCCTTGCCCAAGTACACAACGCGGGAGTCCGAATCGATTGCTCAGACGGTCACCCATCCGAGGTTTAACCGGGTTCGACGTCGCTTAAGTTCGGTGATCCGACGGGAACCGGTTACCGCAACGCCACCGCGTCTCTCATAGAAGACACAAATATTACAACTACTCTATCAAGGCATGCCTTCTAGGAATGTTATTTATTTATTTATTGGGCTTTACGACACTATTGTCAGCCACTGTCACCTTGTGCCGGGCAGTTTTATGGGAGGAGGAAGCTGGAGTACCCTGAGAGATCCACTGAGAAAATGCAAGCAACTGTCAGGCTCCCCAACAGACTGGCTCCACACAAGCAGGTTAGCATTTGTTGAAGACAAGTACACCATCGACGTGCAGTACGCGTTAATGCACAATGCCACCATGCAACCAAGTGGGCAATGGGGTGAAGTATGTCAAGGACACAACAGGGTTACCACAGCTGGAATTCGGACCGAGGACCTCTCGGTTTGCAGCCTTCGCCTCTACCTACTGAGCCACGGAGTCCCTTCTATGAATATAATTGGAATACTTTGGAGGCTTATTTTCGGGGATAAAATAGTTTTAAAGAAATCAGAAATAGGTTTTCGTTAACAGTATTTAAAGATATTCATTCAGGAATCGGATTCATTTTTCCAAGAAACCAGAAAAGGCATATATGTACAGAGAAAAAGGGCACGATCCATGGAATGCATTGGGGGGGGGGGGGGGGGGCAAAATGTGTTTTCCAGCAATTCTGAAGAGTGCACTCAATGACCCTAAGGTGACCTTAGTGGCCTTGATCCATATTTTAACGCCACCCCCCCCCCCCCGAGGGTACACTCATTTGTTGTTGGACCCAGGTCCATTCATCACACCATGCTTGAGATGAGTGTGTCCACTTTCAAAATGTTTGGCCACGCCCATTTTTTTTCATGTAAAAATGCATGTATGGGTTTTGGGAATGCATCAGGGGGTTCAAAATGTGGCTTCCAGCAATTCTGAGAAATGCACTCAATGACCCCTGGGTGACCTCAGTGACCTTGACCCATATTTTGAATCTCTATCGACTGTCGACTCATTTGGTATTGGTCCTAGGTCTATACGTCATACCATGCTTGAGATATGAGCGTGATCCACTTTCAAAAATTTTGGCCACGCCCACTTTATACGTCAAAATGCATGTATGGACGTCAGGAATGCTTTAGGGGGTCAACATATGTAATTTCCAGCAATTATGAAAAATGCACTTAATGACCCCTAGGTGACCTCCGTGACCTTGACCCATATTTTGAATCTCCATCGAGGGTCGACTCATTTGGTGTTGGTCCCAGGTCCGTACGTCATACCACTCCTGAGATATGGGCGTGACCCACTTTCAGAACACCCATACGGACACCACTAATGCCCCAGGAATCTGAAAAACTTTGGTGACCAAGAACTTGTGACTGTCTATCATGATGCCAAAAATCACCGAGATAGGGCAATTCGTTTCCGAATTATCTTGCGGCCAAAAAGTGATGAGAAGACAGGAGAACAAGAAGAAGAAAAAAAAAGAAAACGTACAAAAACAATAGTCTGTGTGTTTCACACAGACTAACTAGAGAAGCAGAATTTACTGCATCCAGTAAATTCAAGTCTGTGTGAAAAGGGTTAAAGTATCAGGAAAAAACTATACAAAAAAGAATTTATTGATGCTTATTTTCGGGAGTAAAATACTTTTAAACAAATCAGAAAAGGATTTGTATTAACAGTATTTACAGATGTTAATACAGGAATCGGGACAACTTTTCAGAGAAGTCGGTAAATGCATACATGTGCACAGCATTTAAAGGAATCAACGAATCAGAAATTGATATTACTGGCTCTGCCAGTTACGTGAATGAAGACATTCATGTATATTCTTCAGATTTGCATTAGTTGTTACAAAATGCAATTGCTAACAGTTCTGAAAAACACGCACTTAATGACCTCTGTTGACCACATTGAGGTGGACTATATTTTGAACCTCCAGCAAGTTCAACTCATTCGATGTATGTCCGATGTCTATAGGTCATACCAAGCCTGAAGGCTTTTGGCATTTGCAAAATACCGAGGATCCATCAATGCCCATGTGTGTTTACAGTATCATTATGAGAATGGAAAGGGTTAACATTACTCAGGCTTGCATGAAATAAAATGTTTGGGACCCATATTAAGATCTTAAGAGAGTTAAAATACTCCCATTAAATACTCCATTTTAACCCTTTAAAAACGACCTCATTCCAATGAGAGGTCATAAGCTATGTTTTTAAGCAAAAATGAAAAAAATAATGAAAATTGAATGGGAATTTCTGTCTGTGAATAACCCTCTCCGGTTTTCGTCATTACATTGGGTAAAGGATTAAGAATGTTGTATTGAGAGGGTTAAAGGCAATCCATTAAAAAATACCCACCGTCACCGTGCCTCTTCGCGGGCAATCAGGATTATGTGTCTTGCCAAGGACACAACGCAAATATACTTGGTGACGTTGGAGCCGTAAACCTTTCAGTTTGAAGTCCAACGCCGTAGCCTCGTCGCAACCACGCGCCTGTTTGGTCCATTTAAATTGCCCGAAATGCATCTAGGGTCCTAAACAAGGCGTACGAGAAATAAGAAGAAGGTTGGATCTCAAAACTGGCTGTTCTGAACAGAGGGACAATGTGACAGAAAACTTACAAAACGTTCTACTGACGTGAGTTAAATGAAAGCATTTAGATTCACATAGACGAATTAACAGGGTTGAAAAGGGGCTATTTGAATATTCTATTTTATTATAATTGTGTTAGGTGTTTCGAGAAAACCATCCACCTTTGCTTCTTGAAACCCGTCGATCTTGAGTTATGACTGAGAATAAATAATGTAACAGAGAGTTCCTAATAACTAGGTTGGCAATGACCAGTAGGACCGATTCTCAAGTGATGTCTAGGGGTTAAATTAAATGTCAATACTCAGATTTGAAGTTGGACTTGGCTACTAAGATATTTTCAGCTAATTGACCAACAAAGACTTGCTAACATTTCATTAATTATTTGGTTTACTTGGTCTAAAACATTTTATTCATATTCACTGTAAAAATCAAACTATTATTCTACATTACAGATTAGAGAAACCTTTTAATACACACCATAGTACAATTTGTAAAGATATGTAGCACTACAAGTGAGCTATAGGTCTTCCAAGGGAGTAGACCAAAATTATTAATTTATTATAATAAAAACCAGGTTATAAGCTATTTAGCCCAATTAGCCTTACATATCTCATTAACACTAACCCAAAAATCTAGCATACAGGAGCTCTTTAGGAGAGTTTAGCTCTTGAAGAGTGTTTAGTGGGAGTGGCCATCTGCGCTGGATGTACTTTGAGAGTAGTGAATGTAGTCACCTCGACAGAGCTACGAATTGGAGATTCTCGGTTGACAGTACCTGTTTTTGTACACCAGAGGGATGAAACAGCACCAATCAGAGACATTCGCTTAATGGCACTTTAGCACCAATGTTTTCTGCACTCTCAATGAGAGTGAGCCAAGCACAGAGAAAGACTATAGAACTTCTCTAATAAATTAATTTTAAACAGCCATGGCACCAACACAGTTAAGAGTACAGCTATGTCAGAATTGCATCTTTTACTGGCATCCTGACAGCTTTTTGATAGGTTTTAATAACAACTATTCAGTGCAATTTTACAATTACATGTGCAGACTGGAATTCTTCATAATCAAGTTGTTTGTTTTTATTTACCATGGTTTGGGAATTAATTCTGCACAATGAGATTAAATAAACAGATTATGTTATTCTATGTGGCAGTCACAGCTTACTCCCTAACCGCTTTATTTATAAGAGATTGCCTGCTGAAGAAATTATAGCTATTGCTTCAATGATTACTTTTACCAGTACAAGTTGAGGATGTGGACATCTCAATGCTGTTAGAGCTACACACCAAGGCTCACAAGCCAGAAAATCATAGATGACCGAGTACTGGTGGCTACCAAACAGTATAACCAAAATTCATTGAGATAGGGTGTTTTGTATTCGAGTTATGGCGCAGACAAAGAGTCCATAGAAGCCAGAAATATTACAACTACATCATTAAGGCATGCCTTATACGAATGTAATTAGAATACTAGAGAAACATAATTTACTGCCACCTGTAAATTTAAGTCTGTGTGAAAAGGGTTAAGGTATCAGGGAGAAACTACAAAGAAAGAGAATTTATGGAGGCTTATTTTCGGGAGTAAAGTAGTTTTTAACAAAACGGAAATGGGTTTTCGTTAACAGTATTTACAGATATTCATACAGGAATCAGAACAATTTTCCAAGAAACCAGAAAAGGCATATATGTGCACAACATTCAAAAGGTTCGATCAAGGGAATGAATTAGGGGTTCAAAAGGAGATTTCCAGCAATACTGAAAAATACACTCAATGATCCGATCCCTGGGTGACCTCAGTAACCTTTACACATATTGTGAACCTCTATTGAGTGTTGACTCATTTGTTGTTGGCCCCAGGTCTATGTATCATAGCATGCTTGAGATATGAGTGTGCCCCACTCTCAAAAATTGGGCCCACGCCCATTTCTTTCGTGTACAAATGCATGTATGAACTTTGGGAATGCATTAGGGGGTCAGAAAATGTGATTTCCAGCAATTCAGAAAAATACACTCAATGACCCCAGGAGACCTCGGTGGCCTTGACCCATATTTTGTTCCTCCATCGAGTGTCAACTCCTTTGGTATTAGTCCCAGGTCTATTCGTTAAACCATGCTTGAGATATGAGCATGACCCACTTTCAAAATCAAAAATTTTGGCCACGCCCACTGTTTTACGTACAAATGCATCCATGGACCTCGGGAATGCTTTAGGGTGTCAAAAGATGTGATTTCCAGCAATTCTGTTAAATGCACTCAATGACTCCTAGGTGACCTCCGTGACCTTGACCCATATTTTGAACCTCCATCGAGTGTCGACTCACTTGGTGTTGGCCACAGGTCCATGCTTCATACCATGCTTTTGATAGGAGCGTGACCCACTTTCAAAATCGTTGGCCACGCCCCCTGTTTTCATGAAAAAATGCATGTATGAATTTTGAGAAAGCATTTGGAGGTTAGAAAAATGTGAATTCCAGCAATTCGGAAACATGCACTCATTGACCCCTTGGTGACCTCGGTGATCTTGATCCATATTTTGAACCTCCATCGAGTGTCAAGACATTTGGTGTTAGTCCCAGGTCCATGCATCGTACCAATCTTGAGTTATGAGCATGACTCACTTTCAAAAAATTTGGCCACGCACACTTTTTTTCGTGTAACATTGCATGTCTGATCTTCGGGAATGCATTATGGAGTCAAAAAATGGTATTTCCAGCAATTTTGAAAAATGCACTCAATGACCCCTGGGTGACCGCAGTGACCTTGACCCATATTTTGAATCTCCATCGAGTTTCGACTCCCTTGTTGCTGGTCCCAGGTCCACAGATCATACCATGCCTAAGGTATGGGCGTGACCCACTTTTAATACACCTTACGGACATCCCTAAAGCCCCAGTAATCAGGAAAACATAGGTGGCCAAGAACTTCTGACTTCCTATCAGTATGTCAAAAATAACTGAGATAGGACGATTCGTTTTCGAGTTATCGTGCGGACAAGGTAGCACATAGAAGACAGAAGACAGGAGAATAAGAAGAAAGAAAAAGAAAGAAAAAGAAACCATACAAAAACAATAGATAGTCTGTGTGTTTCACACAGACTAAATATACCACCATTGTCGTTTATACGCCTATTGTATCCAGACCTCTGAAGGCAGCAACATGAAATCTTCTGAATTTATTCTATTGTCCCTGCTGAACACATTGGTGTCTTTGTGGAGTGACGAGGCCTGAAGGGAACATCGTGGATCGCGTGGAAACCGAGGGCACGATTCGTCCCTTCTCTGTTCTCAATGCAATGACTTTTCCATTCAGTATTTACCTGTCACTGGTCGACTTTGGCATTATTTCTGTCTATTGGATGAACTATTCGCACCTTTATGTACGGCCGAAAGTTTGGAGTTAACCTGTTTATTGTAGACCGTCCCGACTGAGACTGACAACTCGACCCAGTGGCGAAAAAAACACCATTTGGCTAAATTGAACAGACACCAGTGTCGGATATACGCTAATTTTATCCAGACCACACAAGGCAGCTACTTGAAATTCTCAGAATATGTTCTAAAATCCCTGCACAACAGTTTAGTATCTTTGTCGAGTGCTGCGACTGGATGGAAACACCGTGCAAACCGAGGGGATGATTCGTCCCCACTTTATTTTCAGTGCAATGACTTTTCCATTCATTTTTTACCTGCCAACGGCCGAGTTTGCCATTATTTCTGTCTATTTGATGAACTGTTCAACTTTAACTATTTGCACCTTTACAGGGGACAGAAAGATCACTGCATGCTTACCAATATTCAGGGATTGATTTTACGTAAATAACAATTATTCCGACAGTACCCCTATGGGAACTCTCAAATCCGCCAAGGGTCAAACTTTTAATAATAACATATAAAACAAAAGTTGTCATACTTTGCCTGCTGCATGCATCCATAGACAACATTCAACGCTCAATCAATTAGGAATGGAGTAAATTGTCACTTAAACCTACAAAATTCTGAAAAAAATGAAAGTTTTTTTTTCGGCGGCGCCTATCTTTATTCAACCGAAACAGGGACTGGATTAAACTTTACAGCAACCTTATAACAGAAAGTATTTTTGGAATTGAACTGTGAATCTGAATATCGAAAAGCATTTTCAGATATTCTATTCCAAACTGCCACTAAACGCTTACCAACATTCAGTGATTTTACGAAAATAACAATTATTCCGACAGTACCCATAAGGGAAGTCTCAAATCTGCCAAGGGTTAAACTTTTAATACTAACATATAGAACATGATATGTCACATTTTGCTTGCTGCATGCAGCCATAGAAAACATTCAGCGCTCAATCAGTTAGAAAATGAGTAAATTGTCACTTATACTTGCCAAAATCTGACAATGGAGATATTTTCTGGGCACCTGTCTTTAATCCACCGAAACAGGGATTGGATTAAACTTTACTGCAACCTTCTTACAGAAAATATTCTTGGAATTGAACTGTGAATTTGAATGTCAAAAGAATTTTCATATATTCCATTCCGAACTACCACTGCACGCTTACCAATATTCAGTGATTTTAGGAAAATAAAATTATTCCGACAGTACCCATATGGAAGTCTCAAATCTGCCAAGGGTTAAACTTTTAATACTAACATATAAAACAAAGGTTGTCGTACTATGACTGCTGTATGCAGCCATAGAAAACATCTAGTGCTCAATCAATTAGGAATGGAGTAAATTGTCACTTAATCGTTCCAAATTATGAAAACATGAGAGTTCTTTTGGACTGCACCACTCTTTTTGCAAACAGAATGGGCATAGAGTTAAACTTTACAACCAAACGTACAACAGTAAATATGCTCGGTAGGTAATTGTGAATACGAACATGTAAATCATTTATCGATATTCCATTCATAAATGGAAGAAAAATGAACTCAAAATGAGCCAAGTTTTGTGAAGATTTTTAGGGTACTCGAATTCAAGGCCCAAAAACCTGGTGAAGGTTAAAACTTTGAATAAAACATATAACAGCAAAATTATTCTTGGATGAATGTCCAAACTTCTCATGGGAAACGTTTTGAGAAAATGTTGCTGCAGTGCTGAGAAATCGAATGTGAAAATTGGCCAGTTTTGCCAAAAATGCACTTCGTTCAGAATTGTGTGGCAAAACGGAGTCAACTTGGGTAATACCGCTTATGTAGTCAGATGTAGTATGTCATGCTTCAAATATTACGAAAGCTTCAGCCAAATCGTCCTAGGTCTTTTTGAGATTTGTGTCAAAACGTAACATTGTGACAATATTTGGCAGTGTTTTGACAGAAAACGAAAAAATTAGAAATGCCATGACCCAGGTGAGAAACTACAGTAAATTCAAATCTGTAAAAAAAGACCTAAAGTATCTATAGGGAAAAACCACACAGAAAGAGAATTTATGGAGGCTTATTTTCGAGAGTAAAATATTTTTTAAACAAATCAGAAATGGATTTTCGTTAACAGTATTTACAGATATTCATACAAGAATCTGAACATTTTTCCAAGAAACCAGAAAAGGCATATATGTGCACAACATTCAAAAGGTTCGATCAAGGGAATGCATTAGGGTCCAAAAATGTGATTTCCAGCAATACTGAAAAATGCACTCACTGTTCCCTGGGTGACCTCAGTGACCTTTACACCTATTGTGAACCTCTATCGAGTGTTGACTTATTTGGTCTTGGTCCCAAGTCTAGGTATCACAGCATGCTTGAGATATGAGTGTGCCCCACTCTCAAAAATTGTGCCCACAACCACTTTTTTTCGTATAAAAATGCATGTATGAACTTTGGGAATGCATTAGGGAGTCAGAAAATGTGATTTCCAGCAATTCAGAAAAATCCACTCAATGACCTCAGTAGCCTTGACCCATATTTTGGCACTCGATTGAGTGTCGACTCACTTGCTGTTGGTGTCAGGTCCATTCATCATACCATGCGTGAGATATCAGCGTGATCCACTTTCAAATTATTGGCCACGCCCACTTTCTTACATAAAATGCATGTGTGGACTTTGGGAATGCTTTAGGGTGTCAAAAATGTGATTTCCAGCAATTCTGTAAAATGCACTCAATGACCTCTAGGTGACCTTCGTGACCTTGACCCATATTTTGAACCTCCATGGAGTGTCGACTCACTTGGTGTTGGTCCCAGGTCCATGCATCATACCATGCTTGAGATATGAGCGTGATCCACTTTCAAAATCTTTTTTTTTCAGGAAAAAAATGCATGTATGAATTTTGGGAAAGCATTTGGAGGTCAAAAAATGGGATTTCCAGCAATTCGAGAAAATGCCTCATTAACCCCTGGGTAACCTCGGTGACCCTGACCCATATTTCTGAACCTCCTTCGAGTTTCGACTGATTTGGTGTTAGTCCCAGGTCCATGCATCGTATCATGCTTGAGTTATGTGCATGACCCACTTTCAAAACTTTTGCCCATGCACACTTTGTTTCGTGTAAAATTGCATGTATGATCTTCGAGAATGGATTATGGAGTCCAAAAAATGTGATTTCCAGCAATTTTGAAAAATGCACTGAATGACTCCTGGTTGACCTCAGTGATCTTGACCCATATTTTGAATCTCCATCGAGTTTCGACTCACTTGGTGCTGGTCCCAGGTCCATACATCATACCATGCCTGAAATATGGGCGTGACCCACTTTCAAAACACCCCTATGGACACCCCTAAAGCCCCAGGAATCTGAGAAACATAGGTGGCCGGGAACGTCTGACTGCCTATCAGTGCGCCAAAAGTCAGTGAGATTGGATGATTCGTTTTCGAGCTAACGTGAGAACAAGGAAGCACGCAGAAGACAGAAGAATAAGAACAAGAAGAAAAAAAAGAAAGAAAAAGATACGATGCAAAAACAATAGTCCGTGTGTTTCCCGCAGACTAATTAATGAGAAATTAATAAAAGCGGACAGCTTCATAGACGATTGTCTATGAGACTGTTCTTTGGAATGTCATGTATTCTCAAGAACACTGGAGATATCATGACATCTGAATAGTTTATAATCGCTAACTGCTAGAGGTAATGGGGAGGTTGATTACCCTAAGAATTGAGAAGGTAGACCACGCTGGCTTCAAATAATTCAACATTGCTCTGTTCTTATCTAAGGCACGCAGTCATCGTCATGCTGGAGAATGGAAGATGTAATCCACTGGTTGGTCGGGTAAAAATTAGTTGCATTCTAATTTTCCAACGGACAGAAGAAAGGAGCAGTGTGTTGGCATGGGCTTTGAGTGAAAAAGCCGCTCCGATAAAACTTTGTTAAATAGTAAAGTCGCGTCACTGTTAGATTTTTGTGTTGAAACTATTTGAACCCGAGAAGTCCTAGTGTACTGATATAGAAAATAGCGTCCGACTGGTGCGGTGTGATATTAAAATATGTCGTTGCATTTAAGCTCTGAGAGCTTACTTGACCTTTACTTAATAAACAACGGAAGAAACTGAATCCACGAGTTTCATTGTGTTTGTTGACTTCCTAATTGTTCCGCAGTGGCTGCCATTTCAGAATAGAAACTGTTTTCCGCAAACACAAAATTTCTACCCTTGCTGTAAAACAAAGAAGTCACCCTCAGAAGACGCTATTAGTGCCCTGACCTAGACGATTTTTAAGGCTTTGTAACAACGGTCTTCTTTGGCACCTTGACCAGGAATTTGAACTGGTGATACCACGGACCTGATTCCTGCGATACTACGGATCGGGAGACGAGACAACGCATTGGAACTTCGATACAAAGCATCGGAACTTCGAGACAACGCATCGATTGCATGTGCGGAGCAGTGGAGAACTGTCTGTTCCTAAAATTTACACTGTAAGGACAACATTTTATTCATTCGCTTAACATTTCGTTACCGAAAAGTTTATTATATCTGTATAATATTTGTTACCCTGTAAAAGCTTTAGATTGGTAAATACGGCGACTCGCGAAGAAAAAGTGGGGTACGTGTAATTATTAAGAGCCCCGCCACTCTAAGGTATAATAAACAAACAACAGACAAGCAAAACGTGCGATATCAGAAACCAGCGACGCGACAAATCATGAGAAGACTTATTTGCTACCGGTGTGGAAAAGCCGGGGCACCTGAGGGACCAATGCCGCGTGCGAATAGCGAAGCAAGTGCGGACCGTAACAGTGCAACAGTCGGTAAAAGGGTCAATGGCTGATATTAGGTGCTTTCGTTGTGGAAGATTAGGGCACATGATTCGTTCTTGCCGAGTAAGACTAGAGCATTTAAACGGGCAAAACTCCACTTATCAAGGCAATAAGTAGAGAGTAAGGGGGTTAAAACTACTACACAAGCTCCAGAACTTTGTAAAAACTATGTAAATACACAAGAGAGAGATGAGACTGACAGAAAATTAAATGGGGGAAAAAAAGATCAGGTTACATTCCCTTAACTAATAGACAGCAAAAATACAGAAAAGCAGGAAATAATTCTGTGGGACAGGAAATCAATAAAATAACTAAAGAGCAACTTACTGAACCCAAGGAAATTAACCCTTGGCAGTCTGGTTGAAAGTATGAGAAATGCGGAATGTCATCCCACTACACACAATCCAAGAAACATTTTACTGGACAAGAGCAAAAATTAGCTCAAGAAAAGATCTCAATGAGCTCAAGAGTAAAATGGAAACAGAAAAGAGAAAATCAACTGGGAAACATGATTCACGCGGGGATACAATGAGTCAGAGCTCTGCTCGACTCGGGAGCTCAAACTTCGTGCATCAGTACAAAATTTTGGAAAAATATGCATAATCGCCCTCGATTAGTAGGCGATAGAAATAAATTGCCTAGCATAACAGGAGTGGGTGGCACAAGTATTAAGCCCAGGGGATTGGTACGGTTGTTTTTCTCCATTAGTGGAATACCCCAGTCCCAGGAAGTATTGGCATTAGACAAATTGAATAGAAGTCTGATTTTACGGTTTGATTGGATATCAGAAAATAATGTTAACATCTTTTGGGGATTGAGAAAAATGAAATTGAATTGACTATTAGTTCCACTTGTTAAAGACTTGCATGTGTCATGCTTAACCCGTCTAGTGAATAACATTGAATTGAAACCACAAAATACTTGTGTTTGCACAGCTAAGGTTGTAGGGGTAAGATTAACTTTTGACACTGAATGTTTAGAACATCATGGTTTAAAGCAAGGTTATATTACAGTGCATTCAGGGTTAATGGTAAGTAACAGTATTGTGAGTAACAATTGTGGTAAAATACCAGTTATGCTGATTAACAGTACTAACAAGCATTATACGTTGAAACAAGGTTGTATTGTGGGAAAAGTCGAACCTTTAGCTGCCGAGGA
The DNA here is from genome assembly GCA_031216915.1 of Pictodentalium vernedei. Taxonomy (NCBI): domain Eukaryota; kingdom Metazoa; phylum Mollusca; class Scaphopoda; order Dentaliida; family Dentaliidae; genus Pictodentalium; species Pictodentalium vernedei. The sequence continues at coordinate 147,833,089 of CM062297.1, read as the reverse complement.
AGACTTAGTAGATATGAAACAGGAAGTGAAGAAACTTAGTACAGCTGAGAACAAACATAAAGAGGCGTTTGCCATCTCATATGCCTTTGACAAACTCAACAATTATCTACAGGGTGCACAGTTTGTCATCAAGACAGACCTCGTCCCCTTGTAATACTTATTGACGAGTCCACAAAATAACGTTGGGCATTAAAAATAGCTAGTTATAATTGCAAAATTGAATATTTACCGGGAGACAAACCACTTGTGCAGATATGCTATCCAGGTTACCTGGGGGGTTAGCGACTGTCGACCCAAATTACAATATGGACGATGTAGATACAGATAAGGCCCTGACAGTGGGGGTGATTAATAGTGATAAAGTCGATCCGAAGCAATGAATAGAATGAATACTTTTTTATTTTGTAACATAACATGTACCTGCATGAACAAATAAAATACAATTAATAGGGAATGTAATATCCATAGTTCTTAAGTACATGATTACATTACAGGGAGATGGCATAGCCACGAGGGCTGTCTTCCTGCCATTCCCAATATAAAAACAATAACAAAAACATAAAGAGATCAATCCTGATGGCAGCGTGTTTTCAGCAGTGAAGTGGTTAAAGCTTAATTCAATACCATGTATTGTTAAGAAGGTGGGGGGGGGGGGGGGGTTCTTCCATTAGAAGCATATACATTCTAAGTCTTTTAGAGGGTGTGTAGCCTTTACGTACAAGGATATGATGATGATGAGATAACAGAGCTTCTTTCACAATAATGTTTAAATAACACAAATAATATAACTATCACCTACAGTCAGGACAAACTGGATTGTTACAGTCGATATGTTGTGGGTACGAATTTAGGAATTTATCAGTTAGGGTTTTTTTTTAATAGTGATCTGGGGTAGTTTTGAATTGACGGTTCAACAGTATTCCACATCCTAGGAAAAGTATGTAAAGAAAGGCTGGCTGAAAATTGGGTTCTTGGTTGAGTGTGTGTAATTTACCTGACTGTCTGGTGTCCATTGCAGAGGGAATTTGATATATTTTATAAGTGGTCTCAAAGCTTTATGGTAGCGTTTTGTTATACCAATCATACATGAACAAGAGAACTTGAAGTTTATAAGGGTCTGTGAATTTTAAGATACCCTGGTTACGAAAAAAGGGATCGGTATGTGCATTGTATTTTTTATTGGAAATAATACGGATAGCTTTCTTTTGAAGTTTTGTAATTGATTTGGTCGAGGGTGGGTGTCCCCAGATATGGATACCATATAACATGTGACTGTGGATCAAAGAGTAGTATAATGTTTTCAGACATTCTTTGGGAGAATTCTTTTTACCTTGTTTATGGTGTAAATAGCCCTTGACATTTTTGAGCAGACCATTGAGAGATGATTCCTAAAATTTAAATTTTCACCCACATGAATCCCTAGAAATTTGACGGACTTTTCATCTTGATTATTTGCAACAGCTGAAATGGTGGAGTTGTTAAGCAAAATTTGCCTGCTTCCAATAGAGTATTAATTATTCGGAGGATGAAAAATAATGAACTTTGTTTTGGTTTCATTTAGGGTAAGTTTGTTTACAGTACACCAAATAAATTATTTATTTAGTTCGATGTTAGCTGTTTCTATTACTGTGTCTAAATTATTTCCAGATGCATGTGCAGTAGTATCGTCTGAATATGATAACATTTTCAGTAGTGTGGCGTTTATAATATTGTTGATGTAGATAATGAAAAGAAGCGGACCAGGAATGGATCCCTGAGGAACACCAGTGGCTATATCCAGAACCCCACAACTAGCCTTTGGAAGAAATACCGATTGCTTTCTGTCTGTGAGATAGTTTTGGGACCAGGAGTTTGCTTGCCCCCGCATTCCATACAGTTCTAACTTTTTCAATAGGATGGAATGATTTATGGTGTCAAATGCTTTTGAGAAATCTAGAAAAAGAGCCAATGTACAGTCTTTTGTCGGCTTGTCATTCATGTCGGCCACATTGATTATAAGATGCAATATAAGATGTCTTGTTGAGTGTGCTTTTCTAAATCCAAATTGGTACTGATGAATTATCTTATTTTCTTCCAGAAAATGTATTAATCGAGAATACATTATTTTTTCTAAAACTTTGGAGAACGCCGGTAGGATGCTGATGGGTCTATAATTTGTGAATAGTTGTTGATCGCCCGATTTGAAGATGGGAATTATTTTACCAATTTTCATTTTGGTTGGGACACGGCCAGTTGAAAATGATAGGTTAATTACATGGGTTAAAGGTTCTGCGATCTCATTTATTATCAATTTTAGCATTTTGGTGGACAAATTGTCAATGTCTCTGCTTGTTTTGTTTTCATTTTCAGTTTATTTGTGCACTGTATTACTTCTTGTGGGGTAGTTGGCACAATAAAGAATGATTCGACATTTTTCCGGTCAATATAATCGGAAAAATTTCGAGAAGACGATGGTACTCCTTCGCTCAGTTTTGTGCCGATATCAACAAAGTATGAGTTAAATTTTTCAGCTATCTCTTCGGGGTAAGTTATTTCGACATTACCGTCGACAAATGTAGAGGGGAAAATGAAGACCGAATTTGATTTATTGATTGTTTTCTTCAAGATTTCCCATGTTTTTTTCATGTTATGCTTGTTTTCTTGGAGTATACATTTATAATAATCAGATTTTCGAACCCTTATTAGTATGTTATACGTAGTGCAATACTTTTTGTACCTCAGTTTATTTTGTATGCTTGGTATTTTCAGTTTTTGGACATACAGTTTAGTTTTCTGCAATGATGACTGTAGTAGGCCCGTAGTCATCCATGGTTCACGCTTTACAATTTTTTGGGGGAATAGTTACTAGTTTTTCTGGGAATGCTTGGTCATAGGCTGCGCGGACCTTTGCAAGTAGAGTATTATAGGCATCATTGGGGCACTGGTGATTCGGTACATCGAAAAAGTCACTTTCAGCCAAAAGGAACTTAAACTGATTTATGTTTTCTGGGTTGAATGATCTTTTAAGGGTTTGTATAGGGCGAAAGTGTCTTTTTTCTGATTCATCGACATAAAATGTAGCAAAATGATCGCTAACATCAGTAATAATTATTCCAGAAGTGTGTATATTAATTTTGTTACAGAAGATATTATCAATTATAGTCGCTGAATGGTCTGTAATTCTAGTTGGTCTTGTGATAACAGGCATAAAACCAGCACTGAACATGATTTCTAAAAATAAGTTGGTCTTATTATGTCTTCGAAAGCCCAGTAAATCGATATTAAAATCACCTAAGAGATACACATTGTTTTCTTGTCTCCAAGGACGTTTAGCAGATTTGACAGTTTTTCGAGAAATAAGACAAGGTCAGCCTTGGGAGCAGTGTTTGGTCTATAAATAATTCCAATAATGTGTTTTTCTGTAGTTAAAGTTTCCACAAATAGGGATTCAAAGACATGTGGGATAAACACCGAGAGATCTTCACGATTTTTGTACGGAATAGTTTCTTTAATAAAAATTCCTACTCCTCCTCTGCCGTCATCATGGTCAGGTCGCTGTCGGGTGATCAAGGGATGGTAGCCGTCAAGTAAATAGGTAATAGCTTTTTTGGCGCTAAATGTTTCTGTTAAGCCAATTATGTCTAAGAAGTTGGATTGAGGTTGAATATTACATAATAGGTTATGAATGGACTCCCAGTTGGCATTAAGGCTTCGACAATTTAGATTAAAGAGAGTAAATAAGTTGGGTTTATCAGAGATCTCATTACTAAAGCGTTCCGGTGTGTAATATTCACAATTCTGTTCTTCAATAGTGAAGGGAGAGTTTAATTCATCAGCTTCGTTATCAGTAATTGCATCATTGAATTGTGGAATAAAGTCAAATGAATTATTGCTCTGTATCTCATCAAGTGTGAATGCATTAGCCATAGTCAAAAGGAAACAGTTTGGCAAGATTAAAATGGAACGAACCAGTGAGTTTTTCAAAAATGCTTTGACCTACATCTTTTAATAAGAATAATGTGCTGTCATCAGGATTGTGTGAGTCAGCGAAGATTCTCGGAAGAAAATTTGTTGACAGTTCATTGTCAACTTTTCTTCTTGTATTCAACCAGCTGAGCTTTGAGATATTGAATGAGAAGGCCTTTTGTAATGGGCTTCATGAATTACTACAGTTTGGATGAAGTTACGGAGAAACAACTCTTGCATACACCCCTTCTAGGATGATATGCTGGATCAGCCCTCAAAAAACAGCGAATAGAGAGGCCCCCGGTATCTGGACACGTGAGTCTTTAGAGTCAAAGCCTACGAGCACTACGTGTCCAGACAGCCTGGGCCAGCCATCAGCTAGCTCTACAAGCCGATAAATTGATTGAAGGTATAGTCGTAATATCTTTAATAAGTACGTGATATAAGGGATTTGGGAGTTGGTAAAGTGCACCTCCTGTAGTTCTAAGATCACCTCCTGTAGTTCTGATTTGCCCACGTGTCAGTACTCAAGCACAGTTCAAGTTCAGCAATGGGGGAGACGTGATGATTCACGTGGGGGAGTTCGAAAATATCAATTATCGAGATTTAGATATGAAATTAGAGCAGGAAAAAGATAGGAAGCTTATGGAAACGGAAACCAAAAAGAAATAGCTTAGTAGTAATACCCCATCCAACATCAGTAGTAGATATATGTTGATAGAAGAAGTGTTGCATTATAATAGTGCTACAGACGATAACCCAAGGGTGAGGTTATGTATATCTGACCATTTAACAAGTGAAGTGTTGAGACAATACCATGACGACTTTGGACATTTAGGGATTGATAAAGTATACTATAATATCAGTAGAAAATATTTCTAGCCAGATTTATATAAACATATTTATCATTATGTGGAAAAATGTCTCACCTGTCGAGGTCGGAATACGAGAAAAGTACACTTACCAGTGCAAAAAGCCGACAGACCGCCATATCCTTTTGCTGAAATAGTATTGGATATGAGTGGTCTGTTCCCAACTACATTCTCAGGGAACAAATACATAGTCATCTTTTTGGATATGTGTTATTCTGGATGTCCAGAAGCATTTCCAGAACCAGATAAGAAAGCGGAAACAGTTGCAAATCTATTAATAGATCAAATATTCCCAAGATTTGGTTGTCCATTGGAACTGTTAACGGACAACGGATCCGAGAATTGCAATGAAGTAATGAAATACTTGACTGAACATTTAAAAATTCATCATGTGACCACTTCATATTACCATCCTCAGTCCAATGGGAAAGTGGAACAGATCCACACAACTCTGAATGATGTCTTATCTAAAATATCACAGAAAAACCTTGAAGTTTGGGACTTGTTCATAAACCAAGCTGTTGCAGCCATCAGATTTAATGGGAGTGAATCCTCTTGATTTTCTCCCTACTATCTGCTGTACGCAAGCAATGTGATTTTGCCACTAGATAAAATTTTAAAACCCAGACAGAAATGTATGGGAGAAGAACCACATAAGACCACTATCAAGAACAGCATAGGACATTTTCCCAACAGCAAGCACGACAGAAAAAACGTGTCATGAAACAACAAAGCTAAGGAGATGAGAAAGCAAAAGACATTCAGTTTGAAGTAGGTGACCCTCTTATGTATCGAGACGGGAGGTCAAAAGGTAAGTTGGAGAAAAAGTGGGAATACCCCTTCCGAGTTACAGAGAAAACCAGGCCCAGTTAGCCATAGGATAAAAGATCAGTTGACAGGACGAGTTATCAAGTGTCATGGGGGAAATTGCTTTTGCTCCAAAGGGATGGGAGGTCCTACCACCAGGCATAGAATGCAGAGGTATGTAGCACCACAAGTACAGTCAGCTACTGCCAGTGAAGGCAATAGTGAGAGTGGAGAGGAGAATGGACAAGATAACCCATTAGCCCCTCTGATTAGAAATAAAATACAGATAAGAGAGCACTCCTCGTCTGAAGAAGAGAGTGTATCTCTGGAAGAGTTAAGACTTCGGTTACGACGCTATAGAGAAAATAACAAAGCCACTCAGGCACTTCTATCGGATGAGCCGAATGATGTGAATATTCAGTGTTTCTCCTCAGAATACTAAAATAATACTAAATGTAAAGAAACTGGGGATTTAATAAGTAATATTAGATATGTCTTACATAATAACGGCGAGGAGGAAACAACTCAGGTTGAAGAGGTCACCGATGTTGTTCCCTGGAGTACCGCCGATTAAAGTGCAACAGGTCTGTACGAGGGGAGACAGGGTTGCTAGAGTGGGTGGCGAAATTATAATAATAATAACTCTTTGGCCAGCCGCTGATTTGTCGCGGTCCTCATAAGAGAAGGCCATCATTCCCCCTGCACCCCACCCCCTCTTCCCCTCCTCTCCTCCCAGCATTCAGATATAAACTGCTTAATAGTGTCCCTCACTTCCTCTTTTTCAATTTCTTCAATAAGCATTCCTACCCTCTCCCTCGTGTCCCCCTTCAGCCATCTATCCTTTGTTTCTTCACCCCACTTCTGCATTATTCTTCCAGTAAATTTTATTCTATGAGGTATATACTGTGGGCATTCCAAGAGAAAATGTTCCAGGGTCTCCACTACTCCAGAGTGGCACCTTTGGCATCCCTTTTCCCCATCTCTCCCAATTTTTCCCGAAGCTCCAGTGATCTTGATCTCAGTTTGAACAGCAGTGACCCTCCAAAGGTGCCATCTAGGTACTTCTCAAAAGCTGGCTTTTCTTTATATTGTAACCCCTGCAGTGGTCTTGTCACGCTAACCCCTGCTCGCCAGTTTCGATTGCAATCTTCCATGACTCTCTCTTTGACAAACCTTTTGCCTTCTTTCATTCCTACTTCTATGTTTGTGACCTCTATAGAGTAATTGTCCATTAGTTCCCTCACATATTTTGACCACCCCGTTTCTATATTAGAATTCCAAATGGTATCGAGCATCAATTTGCACCACCGGTTGTCAGGCAGGTTTCTCAAGTAGTTAAAGTAACACAGTTTTCCCAAATCTTCCCTGTCCTTGATTTTCATCCACCCAAGCTCCCCCCTTACTGCTTCCAAAGCTGCAGCATTACTCGACCCTGTTATCCATCTGCCGGCATCATTCTGAGTACTTTCCAACTTCTTAATAACGGTTTGGTTTAATGAAATCACGTCCGTGCCATACGTTATACTTGGTAAACCCACCCTCTCCCACAGTGTTTTCCCCACAAAGACCTTGTTGAAACTATTTTTCCCTAAAAGTTTTAGTTGGTTCAGAATTCTTTTCCCCTTCAGAATCAGTTTGGCTGAGTAATTTCTGTACACCCCTCTTCCCGTTATATTTATGCTTACCCCTAGATACTCATACTCTCCCGTTTCTCCTACAGTGATTTGTTTGCTTTCCCCTTCGGGGATTGAGAACTCCCCCACTCTCCATCTCTTCGTCATATCTACCTTGCGTCCAACGGGTATTACCTTGCTTTTATTTTCATTTAGTTCGAGCCGCCAAGTGTTCCCATATCTACCAACAATTTCCAGCAGTTTCTCTAGCCCCTGTTCAGTTCTAGACATTAACACCATGTCGTCCGCAAAGAATAAGCCTGGTATCTGTATGTCTCCAACATTTACCCCCTCCGCACTCTGAATTAGTTCGTCCCCTAAATCGTTAACATACAATGCAAACAAAATCGGTGAAAAGATACACCCCTGCTTGAGGCCTATATCCATAGGGACTCGTTTTGTAGTGATACTCCCTAGACTGAGTTGGCTTTGCACATCTGTATACAGTGCTTTCATGATTCCCACAAAGTCACCCCCCAGTCAGATGCCCTCGAGCATTCGCCACATACCTTCCCTCCACACTCGGTCGTACGCTTTTTTCACATCTAGAAATGCCAGAAACATCTTTTTCTTTTCAGCCTTTGTTGATTCTATCAGTTGGGTGAGTGTAAATAGGTGATCAGTGACTCTTCGTCCTTTCCTGAAACCATTTTGAATTTCTCCTAAAAAACCTTTCTCTTCAATAACTTCCTCTAGTCTACCGTATATGACCTTACAGAATACTTTTCCGATGTTACTACTAACTGATATCCCCCTATAGTTATCTAGAACTTCCTTATCCCCCTTTTTGTGTATGAACAATACCTTACTTTCCCTCCACTCTCTGTGGACCTCTTGCTTTCGCAGAGCCAGGTTGAAAAGGTTTGTCAGGACTTCCAATAAGTGTCTCCTCTCCATTTTTGAGGAATTCGTTCGGAATTTCATCAGTCCCTCCCGCTTTACCATTTTTTAATTTCGAGACCACGTCCCGCACTTCTTCTGCTGTTATTTCGCTACATACACGATTGGATAGGTTCTCCTCCACCAGTGTATTTCTTTTTGGTGGGGACCCACTGCCCCATCGCCTATCGTTTATCTTTTCCCAGTGCTTGACTAACTCTGAAGCGATACGGCCTTTATCTTCTGTACTTTCCCCATCCGCTTTGATACTCTGCACACTACTTTTCCCCCGTTTATTTACCCAGTTCCAAAATACGTTTGAGCTCGAACCCCCCCCCCCCCCCCCCCCCCGTTTTCTTTATTGTTCTGGCAAGACTGCAATTTGCAATTGCGCTCCTTCCTATTATTATTCTTTATCTCATTCACCTTTTTCCGTGCCAGTTCATATTCTCCTTTCATTAGTCTCGTGTCATTGTTATCCACCCCTTTAAGCTTCCTACTTCTTCTGTAAGCAGCGCATTTTACCTTCCTTTCTTTTATAGCCTTTTTCAGTCCCTCGTTAACCCTGTATCCAAGCTCTCTCGTTGGGACCCTCACCCTTCCTATACAATCCTCCCCTGCCTCTGTTAGGCTATTTACTATGCCATCTGAAATACTCTGGACATTTGCATCCCTAGGTATACATTCAAGATTTGGTTTTAGTTTTTCCCGAAACTGCTTCCAGTAGGCTCCTTGTTTTAGTCCCCAAACTTCCTTGAAGGTATTTCTGTCTCTATTCGTCTTTTTGCCCATAATCTTAACTGTTATCAGGTTGTGATCACTACCCAAGTCATTTTTTCCCTCGTCATCTATTTCTACATCTATAACCTCCCTCCATACGCTAATGTCAGTGAGTATATAATCAATTATTGTTTTCTTATCGTTCCTCTCCCAGGTCCATTTACCCTTACATTTCGCATCACTGTTCAGGATCTTTAAACCAAGCTCTTTTGATAGGTCCAACATCTTCCTCCCATTTGTGTTAATTTTCCTATCACCTCCCTGTATGCCCTCCTCCTTATCCCCGATGTGTCCATTGAAGTCCCCCATTAGGACAATACTGAACCCTCTGCTTCCAAGCTCTGTGATATTCGATCTAAGAGTTGTATATATTGAATCATTCCACTCGGGCTTACTTCCCTCCACTGCTAAGTATACAACACCAATGGCAACACTCTTGCTTCCTAACTTGATTTTTGCCCAGACTATTTCGTTGGATACTGGAATCTGAGTCCTTGCTTCTGTGATATCTGTAATCAATGAGGGCTGTAATTCCTCTTTAGCGTAGATGCCAACACCCCCACCCCGTTTCTGACCCTCAGTTCGCCCAGCTCCTATCCACACGCAACCCTTCATCTGATCAACCCGCTCATCCCGTCGTATCCACGTCTCACTTAGACCCATTATATCGAAGTCTCCTTCGCCCATCATTGTTGATATTTCGCTTACTTTCTTGTGCAGACCCTGGATGTTGCAGTACCCAAACTTAATGAATCTTTGTTTTTTGTCATCACTGGCACATTATTATAACCCTGGTATGTCCCTGTATTGTGCATGTTTGTTGTTCTTCCTATGTTCCCAGCATTTGTGCCCCTCTGGGTTATCGGCTGTGGTCCCCTACCCCCCTTTTCTCCAAAAAAGGCCCAGCCACCTGTAAAATGTTTTGGCCCAACAGGTCTTAACCCATCCTACTTAAATGCAATCCGTCTCGCCCATACAACTCTCCTTGTCCGCAGAATGAATCCCAGTGGTCAACGAAATGTATTCCCAAGTCTTTGCAGTGCTCTTCCAGCTCCTCGTTTAGTGCCATAATCCGCGAGTTCCTCTCATTCCCACCACCCATAACGGGGAGCACCCCTGAAACGATGATCCGAGCATTCCTGCTAAGTAGCTTACTAATTAGGTCCTTGTATGTGTCCACCAAACGAACTGATTTCCTCTCCCTGATGTTATTGGACCCCACATGTAATACCACTACCGGATCAGGCCCCGACCCAGCTACAATACCGTCCACTCTATCCCTCAGGTCCTCCACTTTAGCCCCCGGAAAGCACAGAACTGTTCTATTTTTACTGTCCGGACCACAGACAACCTTGTCGATCCCCCGAACTATGCTACTTCCCGCAACCACCAACTTACTTTTGGCCCTCGCCCTATTTATCTCCTCTAGTCTCCTATTGTTTACAGCGTCCTCTTCCTCTCCAACAGCCCCACTCGGAATCTATATCGGTATCGGTATCTTTGACCTAGGATTACTCCTATCCTTGTCCCTCCGTCTCTTTCCAGGCCCTGAACTACCTGGACTACTCCCCTGGTCTTCTCCCGGATCCCTCCTCCTTTTTCCTGGCCTAGACCCCAAGCTACTATCTGTTGCAACTACCTCCATCTCCTCCTCTGTCTCTTCCGAATCGAGCACATCAAATCTGTTTCTGGTGCTGCACTCCCCACTGCCTTTGGACTTTACACCCCTATCTACCTGCTTCTCTGGCCCCCCTTTCCTACCACTTATGATAGTCCACGCCAAACGCTTTACAGCATTGCTCCGGCCTGCCCCCCCCCCCCCCCCCCCCCATCTGTCCTACGTACTTTTCTAGCAGCCCCCACCTCATCACTTACCTCATTCACATCAAAGGTTCTACCCCCATGTTTCCTCTTGGAACCACCGACAACCTTCCATCCTTCTCGGAAAGCTACTTTCACAGGCGTAACTCCAGACAGCCCCGCCCTACCAAGTTTTCCCTTCTGCTCAGCAATCTCCCCCTCAAACTTAACAATTGTCTCAAGCAGGCGGAGGATTTCCTGACAGTTTGCACATACCTCTCCATATCCCATCGAGCGACAGTCCCCATACATCATAGAACACTGTTTACAAACTTCAAGCCCAATATCGCCATCGGTGGCCCCACCAACCCGGCTCTGACCGACTCCCCCAGTGACCTCTGTCTGCACCTCAATACTTACCCTGTTGGCACCGTTGACCTGGACCGCGATATTACACGTATTTACCTCCATACTTATCTCAGTCTGAACAGACTTACTCGCCATCATCAAGACAAAATTACGCGATCGGACAGGGAAAACTGTAAACACGCGACAAAAGGCAACACGACGAACCGTTCGACAACTTAGCGCTCACAGTTTTATTTAAGACCTCCTAACTTTGTCCCAGTTACTATACTAAACTAACTCCCCACAAAGTTGAATAAAATAACTTGAAAATGAAATATATATGATTAGTAAACAATAAAAATACTTAATTTCGATTCGTAACCAAGGAGACTTCTTCTGTATACTTGCGGATCGATGTATCTGACTTATGATTTGTTGGAATCTGAAAATTCAGTCAGGTCGCTGTTGGCGTAGCGAACCAACAAAGCAGTTTCGATGGGTTTAGAATACTTCCAGACATTCACGGGTACACGGTGAATTATGGAGTGATCGATTTGTATTGGCGTGAGCCCTACCCACCATGTTAACCCATGCTTTCATTCTCGGTGTAGGAGCATGATGTTGCACTGGTGTTCAGGGTTGGGGTATTCGTATTCAGTATTCGTATTCAGTCGTATTCGAATACAGTTTTCCAAGTATTCACATGTATTCAGTATTCACTGATTTTTATGAATACATGTATTCGTATTCGTATTCAAATACATTAAAATTTGAGGTGTATTCATGAATACATTTTGAATACTTTTTTGAATACTTTCTCTGTTTTTGACAAAAATTTGGAATTATTTTACAAAAAAAACATTCTTAAACTACAGAATTCAAAACTGTTTGAATTAAAACAGCGCCATGTGAGAAAGAAAGCAGAAGCCAAGGTGTACAGTAACAAGAATAAAACTAAAGAAACTAAAGAAAATATGTTTATTTTCCTATATTCAGTCATTGTTTGTGTTGTCATATAATTTTACATTGTTTGGCTTTTTGCTTTGATGAATCGGTGTTTTGTTTTCTTTAATAAACAGTTGGTAATCTGCATCAGAGGGAAGTTTGTTTTGATTGATAATGAATTTGTACAGAGATCAAAGTTCACTAGTGAATATTGAAAGTTACAAAGGAATAACCTTAATGATGAAAGAGTGTTGTTTTAATGTCACTCATAAAATTCTCAAAGGATGTTAATTTAGTTCTAAAAATTCACCACACTTTGAGCACATTTTTCAGCCAGTCTTCATCTGTTATCAAAGATGGCATCCAAAAACAAGTCAGTAGTTTTTAACCATTTTAAAATGCCTGATGATCCAACAGGGAACATAATAATAACTCTTTGGCCAGCCGCTGATTTGTCGCGGTCCTCATAAGAGAAGGCCATCATTCCCCCTGCACCCCACCCCCTCTTCCCCTCCTCTCCTCCCAGCATTCAGATATAAACTGCTTAATAGTGTCCCTCACTTCCTCTTTTTCAATTTCTTCAATAAGCATTCCTACCCTCTCCCTCGTGGCCCCCTTCAGCCATCTATCCTTTGTTTCTTCGCCCCACTTCTGCATTATTCTTCCAGTAAATTTTATTCTATGAGGTATATACTGTGGGCATTCCAAGAGAAAATGTTCCAGGGTCTCCACTACTCCAGAGTGGCACATTTGGCATCCCTTTTCCCCATCTCTCCCAATTTTTCCCCGAAGCTCCAGTGATCTTGATCTCAGTTTGAACAGCAGTGACCCTCCAAAGGTGCCATCTAGGTACTTCTCAAAAGCTGGCTTTTCTTTATATTGTAACCCCTGCAGTGATCTTTTCACGCTAACCCCTGCTCGCCAGTTTCGATTGCAGTCTTCCATGACTCTCTCTTTGACAAACCTTTTGCCTTCTTTCATTCCTACTTCTATGTTTGTGACCTCTATAGAGTAATTGTCCATTAGTTCCCTCACATGATTTGACCACCCCGTTTCTATATTAGAATTCCAAATGGTATCGAGCATCAATTTGCACCACCGGTTGTCAGGCAGGTTTCTCAAGTAGTTAAAGTAACACAGTTTTCCCAAATCTACCCTGTCCTTGATTTTCATCCACCCAAGCTCCCCCCTTACTGCTTCCAAAGCTGCAGCATTACTCGACCCTGTTATCCATCTGCCGGCATCATTCTGAGTACTTTCCAACTTCTTAATAACGGTTTGGTTTAATGGAATCACGTCCGTGCCATACGTTATACTTGGTAAACCCACCCTCTCCCACAGTGTTTTCCCCACAAAGACCTTATTGAAACTATTTTTCCCTAAAAGTTTTAGTTGGTTCAGAATTCTTTTCCCCTTCAGAATCAGTTTGGCTGAGTAATTTCTGTACACCCCTCTTCCCGTTATATTTATGCTTACCCCTAGATACTCATACTCTCCCGTTTCTCCTACAGTGATTTGTTTGCTTTCCCCTTCGGGGATTGAGAACTCCCCCACTCTCCATCTCTTCGTCATATCTACCTTGCGTCCAACGGGTATTACCTTGCTTTTATTTTCATTTAGTTCGAGCCGCCAAGTGTTCCCATATCTACCAACAATTTCCAGCAGTTTCTAAAGGTGGAATGTAAACATTGTTCGACGTTTATATCAGGTCCAAGCAAGAGTTCCTCAAACTTCTTACTTCATTTTGAAGGTGAGTTAACTTATCTTTGTATTTAGACATTCACATATGTCGATATTGGTGACCTGCTAATCTCCATTATTCTAATTTTGACACCAGAAGGTGTTTACAATTATTTACTGTGCTATTTCATTTGTGCATTCAGCATAGACAATTGACTTAATTATCAAGTGGATTACCAAAATCTAAACTGCACACAAAACAAAGGCCAAAGATTTATTGCATTGAATTGAGTGATATACCCATACAATTGGCTTAAGCTGGAAAAAAATTTTTTTTCTTCAGAATAGTTATAATGTGTTGCCTTGTGGAGGTGTAGGCTAATTAAATTAAATACTGGCTGCTTTACAGCAGCCATGACTTAGTTTGTATGAGAATTGACCATTTCAGTTATAAGATGTCAGAACGAATGTCGGAAATTATATGGATTATAAGGCTTTCAGGTATGGTGGGAGGGTCGGGATTCGAGCTGAAAGCATTAAAGTTGGGCAATTATTTGTCCATACCCACACGGGGGAAGGGTGTGTGTGGGGGGGGGGGGGGTCCATGAGAGTTTTTTTCCGTGAGGGTTTTTTCCGCACACCGTCAGAACAACAACTTCCATCTCAGGCATTTATCCTTTCTTTGCTCATACACTAATAATTTTTTAAAATTTCTTTTACAGAGAAAACACGGAGATATATATATGGATAGTCTAATTAGCTCGACTGATAAATCTTCAGAACAACCACGGATGGTAAGTTGTGTCACGCCATCATCAAAATATTCACCAAATGATCCAAGACGGCTTAAAATCACTGGGAGTTTTATGGGGAAGTGGGATGGGAGAATTAAGGACATGTGGTTAGGGGGAGACTCAAAGGAGAGGGTTAATATGCTAATCGGAGAGATTGGGAAGAATGGGACAAGGGATGTCATCAAGCAGTTCGTCTCCGAGTGTTCGAAGGAGAAGAGAAGCGTGGGAATAGGGAGGCAGTTGGGAGTACATGGGTAACCAAGGCCTTCTCGTCCGAGAACGGCGACAAATCAGCGACTGGCCAAAGTGTTATTATTAATAACAGACTCATTATTTTTGTTCATCTCAGAAAATCTGCTTCCCTTAAACATTGTAGATAGTGGTGCATTTAGAGTATTTCTTAACAATTTAGAATCCAGATATCAGGTTCCCAGTCGTAAACATTTATCAACAAAATTATTGAGTGAGAAATATCATTTCATGTGTAAAGCAACTTGAAAGAACAGCTTCAGAAAGCAAACAATGTGTGTTTAACAATTGATTTATGGTCAAACCGGCAGATGAAAGGTTTCCTTGGAATAACTGGACATTATATTCTGGAATGGAGTCTTATTTTTGTTTGATAGCATGTAAAATATTCAAGGGGTGTCATAGTGGTGAAAACATCAGCCAGGTGTATAAAGAGATCATCTTTTGACATTTCAGAGAAAATAACAAATATAATTACTGACAATGCAACTAATATGCTGAAAGCCTTTTATTTCTCATTAACAGGTTATGTAGGTCTGGATACTTGTGTGTCTGATGACGAGTGCTGAGATTCAGATAGTTCTGATGACCACACTACACGAGAATTCTGGTGAGGAAATATTCCATACTTTGCCAAAACGTTGCCTCATGTTATGCACATACAGTACAGTTGGTTGTTAAATATGGCTTGAAGCAGGCTGGTAACCATTTAAGTAATGTCATTTCCAAAGTATCAAAAATAGTGGCACATGTCAGAAAATCTATTCATGCATCAGAGATTTTAGAAGGAGAAAAACGCATACAGGCAGCAAATGCTACTCGCTGGAATTCTCAGCTTATTATGATTCGTTCTATACCCAAAACACCAGAAGAAAAATGAATCAATTGGACACTTTGAAAGTAACAGCATATGGATGGAAAGTTTTGAAAGAAGTGTGTGAAATGTTAGAGCCATTTGAGCATGCAACGGATTTGGTGCAACAAGAAAACAATGTCAGTGGTAGCTTGGCTGCTCCTGTGACACGTGGATTAAGGCACAGATTTACGAGTTTATCTGCCACTTACAACAGTAAAATGATGACAACACTGAAGGAATCTATTGAGGAGAGATTATCTCAATATGAAAATGATCCTGAGTATACAATAGCAGCTGTCCTTGATGCAATGTTTAAACTGTGATGATGCACAAAGGATGAAGCATCTAAAGTAAAAGACATGATAACAAGCAAAGTCAATTCATCTCCACTAGAAAATTATATAGACAATAATTGCCAGAGTCAGTCTGCCAAAAAACCTAAACTTGATTTTTTCGGCTTCATGGAAAGTGATTGTGTTGTTGAGAGCCCCAAATCTTTCAGTGAAGTGGAAAAATACTTTAGTGAGCCATGCATCGAAATGAACCAATCACCTCTTCAGTACTGGAAAGAAATTACCCATTACTGGCAGACTTGGCTGAAAAATACTTGTGTATACCATCATCATCTGCACCTGTTGAACGTTTATTTAGTGTAGCTGGCAAGGTCTTTAGACCAGACAGGTGCAGACTTAATGACCAAACATTTAGTTTAAACAATATTTTATTTCCTTAATTTGACAGAAAATTATGATACATTT